>CM042152.1:15199372-15391872 GCA_023376005.1 Doryteuthis pealeii
AGAGAGAGAGAGATCGTGCCTACTATTGTGCACATTCTCCATCTCTGTTGTCTGCGCTCGATCTATTTCTCTTCTGGTACCGGAGCCTCTCTGTCTTTTCCATTTCGTTGTGTTCTTCTTCATCTATTTGCGTCTGTGTTCCCATCTTATGAATTCTTAGTCTTCGTTGATCTGCTCTCTGTTTCTCTCATCTATTCGTCTTTTCCCCTCATGTCTGTTTCTCTGGGTCAATCTAATTACGTCTTGCCCCCGCTGGTATCTGGTTCTCGTCTATCGTATGTCTCTTTCCTGTCGGCCTCCTGTCTGTGTTTCTCTCTGACGTCATATACTGCTTTCTGTGTCTCTCTATGACATAAATTATCAGGCGTTTAACCACTGTTTTCTTTGGGAAGGCTTAAATCATATAATTAATAAACTTTATTGAAATAGCAATGAAAAATTTAAGATATTTGGTTGGTTAAGGGGAAGAAAAAGGAATATGGAATAATTAGGAAGATTTGACCATTGGCGATGGAAGCAGTTATGTGTTTAGATTGTCTTATTGATGGTGTAAGGTGCGGAGGAGGAGTGATCGGAAGAGGGCGAAGTGGAAATGCAAGTGGGTGCAGTATAGTGGGAGATTCTGTAGGGTGTTCTATCCAGTTTCATCTCACTGGCTGATCTAGAGTTGCAGTCTGCTATCTTAAGTTGTGCATGGTTATCTGGACTTGTGGGGAACGCACCGGAATTGCTCGCCCAACCAGGCAAGAAAGCAGAGACCACATAATGGATGGCTGGTGCCATGATGTTTACCCGGTTACACAATAACGAGAAGTCACATTTAATAGACATGCACATTAACAGAATAAGTTATGGAGATTTTAGTTAATAAGATTATAATATAGTGACTATCCAAATAATATGGCAGCCCTCCGGTGCAAGTAATTTAATTTGATATAGATAAATATATCGATATTAAGTAGAAGAGGCTTATTGAACTGACTTAAGGAATGCAGTGAAATAAGACTCATACAGAGGGGGTATAGATCGAGAGAAATAGAACGAACTTTGAAACTAGCTACTTCCATCAATTTTTGCCGATTACTTGGTTTGCCCTGTTTGTCATTGGTAAATTCGAGCTAATTTAACTAATTTAGTTGATTAAATAGTTTAAAACTATATTACTGAGAGTGTTGACTAGATAGGTTAGAGAAAGTATTTGACATTATGTTCTTCTTGGTTAATGAATGAAATTTCTATTTGAAGATTAGTCCTAACGAGCGTTCTTTGTTGATGGTTTACTTTATTGTGGTTAGAGATAAAACTAAGAGCCGAGTGATTGAGAAGACTTCAGATAATTACGCAAAGCAGCATAGTTTATTAGAAATAGAAATCTTTTAAATATCAATATGCACGCATAGATAGCCTTCTCGTTCGAACAACTGTAAAGCGGCTATTGTCCGTGTTGTAGTATATAATATACGATTGGCATGTGTAGAAGTTGTAGTAACGTAGATTATGATGGTCGAATCAGTTGATTAATAATTGTAATAACAATTTTTATTAACTGACTGATAGGTTTCAGAGTGACGAAAGATATGCTAAGATGCGAGGTGGAGAATTTGGGAACAGTAATATAATTAAGGAGATTGTTACTGAAGTAGTAATTTATAGTCTTCGGGCTTCAGAACAAAAGAATGTCAAGTCTATCTCCAGTTAATATAGAATGTGAATGGTCGAATAGGGATTGGCTGACTGTTAACGCCCTTACTTGCATCAGGAAAGGCGCAATTTGACGTTTGGTTCTGTGTGGCATGTGCACGTTAGAAACAGAGGTTGTCTGGAATATATTTTTGGTATATAGAGGTTGCTGTGGATCACAACTTGAAATCTTGTATAGACCGTTCAAGGCCGCATGGAATCTGAATTCAACACCGTCGAATAGTGTGAATTTGGTCCTGTAACTATTTAGAGGCTCTGGTGAATGCTGGTGTTCTAGTTTATTTGTGTTTTAACATTAGGAAGAATGGAGCCAAAGCAGAAACAAGTGCATTCTGGGATTAGACAGAGTCAAAGAGAGTTAATTAACGACGACGCAGGGATCGTCGCAATTGTAGATGGGCGTCTTGACTTGGCATGCCGTGATTAAGTAGGAACGAACAGACCCTGGTGAGAGTAGGGAGGACTCTTAATTCTATCCTGTCGGGGGCTGGCATGGAAGGTCTAGAATAGTTGAATTTTGTCAGTGGATGGACAAGAAGGACACAAAAACAACAGTTGAAAATTAAAGAGAATTTACTATTCAATATGTTAATAGGTATCAGAATAAAGTGGGTGTTGTGACAAAGTTAAGTTGGCGTTTGCAGACCAGGACACTTATCTTGACTGAGGTATTGAGGTGAATTGTTGTGCGCTAGAATACAATATCTAAATCTCGTCTGTCGAATAGGAGTGTTGTGAATTTCAGACTCGTGGTCGTTTGCAGTGTAACAATTAAAGTTCTATAGCGATAAGTGGTAGGAGGTGTAAGGGAACACTTGTTAGAGCGGCCCGCGTAGGAGCAGTAGTGTCCTATTGTACATGGTTTAAGATTTGGTGCAACTCATCATATAATGATGGCAATTCACATTGTACGTGGTGGCTAGGGTGAGATGAATTCAATGTTATCATGGTTTGCCTGATAAGCCTAAATGATGTCACAGTCAGATTCGTAACGAGCACAGTAATCCGTAAGGGTTTGGAAATGTTGTTTGTAACAATTTAACGCGGCATAATTAGTAGTATAAATATTCATGTTAATAAGTATGTGAATATGGCCTAGTATTTTAAGTTGTTAAATGTTCTATATATATTGTTAGATTCCTAAAAGAATCACAGTATGGACTATTTAAACTAAGCGAAGCCCGAACTGTGTAGAAGTTTGGTCGCTTATCGCTTCAATTTTCGATTATTCCAATAAATTATTATGAAGTTAGGCCTGCGCGCCAGACCCCGGCCGCATGGTGGGTAGTGTAGATGGAGGACTGGGAGTGCTTTGTTCGTTGAGTCAGTCTCTTTGTAAACAAATATCGATTTATATGACTTTTTCGACTGGATAGATTTAAAAGACGAATTATATATATAGATATCAAAAGAGTTTTGTTTTTAGTTTTTTTTACATTTAATTTTCAGGAATTTCAATACTTATGGTTTCGTCAAGGAGGTGTCCTTTAAAAATTTTGTTTTTCTTCTAGTCAAGACCTTCGGTTCTTTTGTTTTTTTTATTCATTAGATACTATAATTAGTGTTTCAAAAATTATAGTTTTGAGCCCGTCCAAAATAGGGGGAGTGGGGGCGGGTTGTCAAATATTTAAGTTACCGTTGAAAAAAATCAGAAAGTTTTAAAATAAATTCAGGTCATTGAATTCAACGACGGGAAGATTTTCATAAAAATATGATAATTCCTTGATTTTTTTTTTTTTTTCGGGGGGGGGGGTCTCACATTTCTGATATGACATAGGTCATACATATAATCACTCTTTTATTGATATAATAGAAAAAAGTTGGGGAAGGTAACAACAATTGGGATGCTCCTATAAAATGTGTCAAGATTTTAACCTTTACTCCTAGAGCGCCATAGGTCAACATATACCCACTTGTTGGAATTCCGGGCGCCCGGCCCTCCCCCGACTGTGAGCAAATTAAAAAACATTGCCCGGACTTGGAATACAGAGCCCAAAATCCTGAAATTGTCGTGGATTCCTCCAATTTTTTAATGTAATGTAAATTATTGTTTGGGCGTTGTTTGGTTTTTTTTACAAAACAAATATTTTTTTGTATATAAAATATTTAATAAACTGTGGAATGAAATTTTTAAGAAGCTGTTAATATATTTTGAAAAATATTGTTGAAGTTTAATGAAAGTCTAGATAGATTGTGTTTTTTGAGAGAGGTCAAGCTTCCGTGCAATTCTGCACAAGTTGATATACATGAGTATGACATGCTTAGTATTGGCAGATGTAGAAAAAAAGTTTGTGAGAGACTGAATCGCTATTGATTACTGTCAATCTTGTTCATGTAAAGATACAGAATTTGAACTGATTAACAAGTGAAACTATCAAACTTGCATCGAAATGCAACCGTCATGGCTGTGTCGATGAATTCCTAGCCGATGACAGGGCCTGCAGAGATTGAGGTGAAGAAATTTCTTGGGATTAAAAATGCTGATTGGCAGTTTGTTAGACAAGCCATGCTCAATCATACTTATCCAGACAAACGTTGAACTTCGTATATCTGGGCTAGTTTGAAGAGGAACACATACCCAGGAGATAATTTCATGAAGTTTGTTACTATGATGTTCTGCGGTTCAAAAAGAGAGCAAGGACAAACATGGCAGCCATAGAAAGAAGTTACATGAACGATGATCAATCTTACCAGACATCATCACAGTCCCAATTGCATGATGTTTTACCACGTGGACTGAAAGAAATCAATCCATTGATTAAGTGGTATGTGATGTGACGCTGGAAAGGACAGTTTGAAATTAAGACCACGTACCTCATCACCTCCCCAAAAGAACAGAGAAATTTTTGAATTAGTCTGTTTGTGTGCAATCAACCTTGGACCTATGCATGGGTGATATTTCAATGTGTATTTAAGGTGCTGACTATAATGCTTAAATTCTGATGGTGAGCATTCTGGAACATAGGCACAGTCTTTGTCCATGGCTGTTGTTTTAGTTGAGGGTTAGGTATGATGTTGTCGGCCCATAGGTACAATGTGTGACGGTTAGCCGAAAATGGACCGGTGTTTTGACAAAAATTGAATTTATGCGCCGCTCCCCCCGACTAGGTATAAGGATAATTTGACTGAAAATGGCGGCGAGGCAATATCGGGATTTTAATGACATTTTACTAGTCTGTTTACTTTTTATCAATGAATCGAACTTTATACATGCGACTTGACTGTGTTAGTTATTTGTCAATAACTTTCTGATGTTTTCTGTTTCGAGTTTGTCAGCTGGTTAAGTTTTGCCCACCACCCGCCCCACGCAGTTAGGTTGTTTGGGGGTCGTATACATTTTTGGTGGCAAGGTTGGTCTATGTGTTTACTTCATCAATTTATCAGTTAGTATAGTTAGAGAGGAGATTAAAAGAGCGGTCAGAGTTAGGTTCGTAAATGAGAAAAAACAAATTTACCAGGGTGGAGTTCTAGTGAGAAAATAAAGTACGCGTGTTGAAGAAAATTCGAAAAATGAGAGATGTAAAAAAAAAATATAAAAGAAATTTTTGGGAGATTTCTTTTAGCGTAAATTTTTGAGTAAGTTACTGATTGTAAGTTGCTATTATGTTTATACTGAAGTAAAAAATTGATTACCATCAATATGTGGTTCTGGCTTAAAAAAGGTGGGAGACGGAGGGGGGGCGTGAGTAGAATTACTTCAATATGAGTTTTCTTTGGAAACTTGGATTACTGGTTAGTGCAGACTCTAGAAATGAAGCGTTTACATTAAATAGATTAATTTATGTTTAGAATCTAAAAAATATATGAGTCTTTTAAAATTACATCGGGATTTTCGATAGTTTAAATCATATTGGTTAGTTCAGTTGAATGTTTATTGTCTTACGACAAAAATATCTGATTAGTGTTTGGAATTAAGAATAACTGATGCTTATAAATATTGCATTAAATAATAAATAATGTAGCTCGAAAAGTTAGTTTAAGTTAAATTATCGAATAAGCTTCCCGTATGTTTTGGTTAAATTTGTTTAATAAGTCAGCTAAAAGTTTTAACATTGAATTTTTGATAATACATGCGCCATATTTTTCTCATAGAGCATTAACATGGCTGTAAGGCGATCGAAAATTGCCGCCCTGGAAAATTGTGTTTTTAAGATGTATTGAAAAATGTCATGTAAGATGTGTAATATGTATTTTGCTTTTTTATCTGATGGTCCTTATGTTAACTGACTTTTATCGATTTAAGACAAAAGTTTGTACCTTAAATTAATGCGATTAATTAAATTTTAATCGTTTTTTAAAAAACATTAGTGCTGACTTTAGCAGCCGATTTTGGTATACCTATTATAGGGTTATTGAAGAAAAAGAACACTGTGTTTTTGTGCAGAGGACAACTACATATCTCCAGTTCTATTTTGATGAACTTTGTGCTACTAATACTTTGTTACATAATTTATGTGGTTGCATAACTTTTTGACAAACCCTGTAGCTGAAGGGGCCATTGGCTTTCAAGATCAGCCAGTGAAAAAATACCGAGACTGTGTGGTAACTCCTATAGAGAATACGTCATGGGAACACCGTGACTAGAGTTAGATTTTATTTTCAACCTGAGATCGCCGCAGAATAGACATGCCACTGCTTGGTTGATTCTCCCGCGAAGGGAATAAGAATGGTTTAAATATATTCTTGATCAAGGAAAAAGTCCTTGTGAGTTAATTAATTGGCATGACTAAAAGAAGAAGCAGTTAGAAGACTAGACTAACATGACGGCTAAGAGAAGAAGAAAAGGAAACAGCCACACAAGATAGCAGGAAGAAATGAAGCAACCAAGAATGTCTCTGCTCTGTGTAACGTTGTGGTATTTTCCAACAGTACCAAAATGATATATGTAACATAGTGGTATATGTTGTAATAGCAGGTCTCGGCCATGTGCCTCCAAATTCACGACTCTAAAAAGGCATTCTTGCAAGTAGCGGTCATCTTGTTGATAAAAACAGTACAAGCGCGAGAAATATATTGTCACAAGCTTAGCTTTTATTTCCAGGGCTCATGTCTGTGCGTGCTGTATCGGAGAGGAGGAAGGCAGGAGAGAAAGAGAGAGAGAACACTGTTAAATTACTGTGTGACGTCCATACTTAGGCAGCCATAGGCCCGATCCGTACCCTACGATGTCGGAAAGGCAAAAAAGAACTGGTATTTTTCTTCGTCGTTCCACGTCACCACGTGACTTCCGGTTTCCTCGGTCACACCAAGTGAATGTTATCGGTCGCAGTTACACTACAATTGACTCCATTCCAGTTCTACGGGCCACGCGTCACGGTCAATTTGTTTTTGTGTTCATTACTCTTTTTTAAACCTTAACTTCTCTCACTTATTTCTTTCTTCCTCCCCTTCATTAGTAGTCCTTGCCCGAATCAATCTTGCTACATCTATCCTTTTCTCTCTATAACACGAGTCTCCTCTCTCATGTATATATATAGTATATATATTAAGGTTAGGTATATGTCGATCGTATTGATGTATAGGGGTATACAACAACTTATACATCATTGGAACACAGTGTCTTCATCACCAATAAGTTCGCTGTTGCTTTGAAAAACCAAATTTGAAGAAAGGTAACTGTGATACCACTGAAAGAGGAACTTACTGGGCAACTTGAATGGTTTATGTCGTAGTGGTGGGTGGTATGGTAAGGAGTGCTGTAATTTCCTGTTGTGTAGCGTCTGAGAGCTGAGGGTTAGACTGGCGAGTATATGGTTGGATGATGGATGTATTTACCACAGCAAGAGTGATCGCCAGAAGTTTAGATGGGCGAAAAGTGCCAAAATCCAGACAAATCAGATTTCCATCAGCAGTTCCACAGAGGCAGCGACTTTAAATCTCTCGCGTCAGGCAGGAGCTAGTGACAATACGTCATAAAATACATGTCTCTAGATATTCTGCTTCAGGCACGCTGGTAAGTCTCCCTTCAATTCTCTATTTTATAATCTCAGGAATTTAGACGTTTATATTGTTATTCATTGTTTCATGAGCTCGTTAATAAATTGTTAGGAATTAAACACAAGTATTAATTCATTTATTTGTTGCTGTTAACTACTTAGAATCAATATGTTAGAATTAAACAAAGTATTAATTCATTTATTGTTGCTGTTAGCCTAGAATTAAATGCTAGTATACTACACACAATAATTATATATCTTGAAATGTAGAATTTTTTTTTAGTTTTGCAAAATTTTGCCTACTTTGTTCATTTTCCACTTTATTTATTGAACACAAACATGTAATAAGATCAAAAAATTACTTACTGTAGTACAAATTACACAAATAGTGCAAGACTAGATAAAAATTTAAGGAGGTGGTGAAGTAAACATGGATAATAAAAGAGGCCCCAGATTCTATTTGCCCAGGCATCTCTTAAATTTGGTGACTTCCATCTGAACAAAATTGTCCATGAGAAAAACATCAAGGGGCAAAGAAATTTGCTGTCATGCCTAAATTTCAGCAAGGGGCTAGCCCATCAATTGGTTCAAGGTTTTGTTGAACCTTTGCCTAAGCAAGGACGCCCCTCTTCATGAATTGAGCCTGTACACAGACTTGTTGAGAACAATTTATTTGCAGTTGGTGATGATAGCCACATGGGAAGCATGTTCACTGCACATGAGTGTTGGAAGGCATGAGGTTTGCAGCACATTGTGGGAGGTATGGAGATTCACTGTGTGTCATAGGCTGGCATGAGGTTTGCTGCACATCATGGGGAGATAGTAAGGCGTGTTCACTGGTGGAGATAGTTCTCTTTGCTGTGCATTGTAAATGTAGGAGAAAGATAAAGTTGGCATCCATCAGAGAAATATGGTCTTTCAACACACAAAGTTTGAGAATGGTCTGGAGTTAGCACTATAGTGGACAGAATGATGTTTCTAACATGTGTGTGAAAGTAGAGAGAGAAGGAGAAGGAGCTGTTGTTCTCTAGGCCAGCCACGGCCGACCAGGGTGTGCACATAAATGCAACTGCTTTAGCCAAAGGTCAAGGGAAAAAGAGCTTGAGATATCTCTTTGACCGGGTGTACTGGATTTCAGAGTTGTTGTTGGGGATGTCTTTTTCATTGGTCAAATAGGGTCACATGACATTTCCCCCACCTAACTGGTGTTGGTTAAGGATATGTTCCGTCCAATCTATTGACCCACAATGGCAAAATTTAACTTGGATATAATATTATCATTCACAATGAAATCGAAACCGGGAACCCAGTATGCAGAATCAGAGACTCTACCCCTGGGCCACTGATACGTAGCACACAATACATGCGAATCTCAGTTCTTACGCCGGAACATAGGCCTAATTTGTGATCTTCTCAACGTCCACTGTACTTTGTATAGTAGTAACGTGTTTATCCTTGACAAGTTAATTTCGCATGTATTGTGTGCTATGTATCGGTGGCCCAGGGGTAGAGTCTCTGATTCTGCGTGCTGGGTTCCCGGTTTCGATTTCTGTCGGAAGGAAATCGTAAGTATACATCGCAGATGAGACTTAATAAAGTTGAAACAGCTGTACGATGTTCTATGTGGGGCACAATATTTTCCAAGTTCGCTTGTCATGATTATTTTCAATAATTATCGAATTTTATACGATATACGCATTGTAATTGCCTTCAAGCAAAAAAATATATATAATAATATACTTTACTCAACAGTGCCTCTGATGGTGGTTTGCTTCACTTGTGTAGGCCATGCAAATGTATTATAGATAGGATAATGCAAACCAAAGGCTTAAGGTGTAAAATAAATGTATAATTAAAGGTACAAAAAATCTTGTTTCAAAAAAGCAAAGCAAAGAAAATGGCTGTGAAAGATAAAAGTGTCTCTTTCATGTGCATTTGTCTTGTAAGCAAGCAAATATATAAATTATTTACTGAATGCTGAGTTTACAGTCGCAAGTGTTTAAAGAATCGCATTTTAAAATTTGAGCAATTCTACCTTTCACAAGTATTTCATATTTATCATAATTCTTGACAACATTTCACCTGATAGGATCAAATGTGCAAGAATTCTTAATGGATACATTATCACTGTCTTCAGACATTTAATTCTCAAGTTGCCACAAATTGAATCTCAACTTTCAACCTTTCTCGCCCCAGGTATCTGTCTGTCTTGACAGACACATGCTTCCATATTGTTACATCCAATAACTTCTTCTCCTTTGCTGATAAATGATTAATGTCTTCCTCATCCAAGTTCTTCACCAATTACCTACACTCCATGGAATCCATGAAATGACCATCAACACCTTCTTCTTGTTCTTCTTCTTGTTCTTGTTCTTGTTCTTTCTTCTTGTTCTTCTTGTTCGTCTTCCTCTTGTTCTTGTTCTTGTTCTTGTTCTTCTTGTTCTTCTTGTTCTTGTTCTTCTTCTTCTACATCATCATTTGACCAATAAAAATTTCTTCACTTTCTCCTTCTTCTTCTACTTCTTCTTCTTCTTCTTTTTCTTCTTCTTCCTTCTTTCTTCTTCTTCTTTTTCTACTTCCTCTTCTTCTTCTTCTTCTTCTTCTTCTACATCATCATTTGACCAATAACAATTGTCCTTCTTCTTTCTCCTTCTTCTCTTCTTCTCTTCTTCTTCTTCATCATTTTGACCAATAACAATTTCTTCACTTTCTTCTTCTTCTTCTTCTCATCATCTTGACCAATAACAATTTCTTCACTTCTCTCTTTCTCTTTCTTCTTTTCTTCTTCTTCTTCATTCCAATAACAATTTTCTTCTTCTTTTCTTCTTCTTCTTCTTCTTCTTTTTTGACCAATAACAATTTCTTCACTTTCTCCTTCTTCTTCTTTCTCTTCTTCTTCTTCTTCTCTACATCATCATTTGACCAATAACTTCTTTTTCTCCTTCTTTCTTCTTTCTCTTTCTTCTTTCTCTTCTTCTTCTTTTTCTTCTTCTTCTTCTACCATCATTTGACCAATAACAATCTTTTTTTCTCTTTTTCTTTCTCTTCTTCTCTTCTTTTCTTCTTTCTTCTTTTCTTCTCTTCTTCTTCTTTTCCTTTTTTCTTCTTTTTTCTTCTTCTTCTTTCTTCTTCTTCTTCTCTTCTTCTACATCATCATTTGACCAATAACAATTTCTACTTTCTTCTTCTTCTCATCATTTTAACAATTCTTCACTTTTTCCAATTTTCTTCACTTTCTTTCTTTTTCTTTTCTCTTCTTCTTTCATCTTCTTCCTCTTCTTCTTCTTTCTTCTTCTTCTTCTACATCATCATTTGACCAATAACAATCTTTTCACTTTTTCCTTCTTTTTTCTTTCATCTTCTTCCTCTTCTTCTTCTACATCATCATTTGACCAATAACAATTTCTTCACTTTCTCCTTCTTCTTCTTTCTCTTCTTCTTCTTTTTCTACATCATCATTTGACCAATAACAATTTCTTCACTTTCTCCTTCTTCTTCTTTCTCTTCTTCTTCTTCTTCTTCTTCTTCTTCTTCTACTACATCATCATTTGACCAATAACAATTTCTTCACTTTCTCCTGATCACCATTGGTCAATCAAAATCAATCATTGATTTTTTTTCTCCTTTGAGCCAAAGAGAAACATTTGTTTCTGAAAAACAAAAAAAAAGTAATTTTGCCAATAGGAAAACTTTTAACAAGATTTTCATCCACCCTGAAAATCACTTGCTTTAATATTAACTTTTTTAAAAAGTATTTTACAAGTCCTTTTAAATGATACAACCTGTCAAATTAGAATTGTGCAATAAAGTGATAGAAATAATTAAAAACTTCAGAAATATATATTATCAATACTAGCAAATATATGCATCCCTGGTTACAGGTATTTAAGTTTTAATGTAATAAAATATATTAAATTAGAAAGGCTAATGAAACTAAATAAGAATGCAAATAAAAAGATTTAAAACAGAGTGGGCCATAATCAGAAAATAAAACAACTGAAACTTACTCTTCCATCACTCCCATCTTTCATTGCGAAATTTTCCTAATTTAACTATTTATTTAGATTAGGAAGTAAAGAATAAAATGATAGTTATTTCTTCTTGTTTGTGTGTTTTTTAAGATGTATTCACAAGATTGTTGCTCATATTCATTAAAATAAAACCAAACAATTAGAAATCAATAATACCCAGCATATATTTATTAAAATCAAATTTTTAATATCAATATGCAAATTAGCCTTCCTGTTCACACTGTAAACTGCTATTTTGTTGTATATATAAATACAATTGCATGTTGTCAGTATGTAGATCCGCCTAACGGGGTGGGGGTCCAGTGGCTTCGACCCTGGATCTTTACAAGTTAATAGCGTCGATCCCAGGGGGCTGTCCCCCCAGGCAATACCTGCCCCCTTGCGGGCAGGGCTGAGTTTATTGCCCAGCGCCTGAGGCGCCCCCCTTGAGAGGGAATGCTGAGGGGATCAACACAATTTTTGTTCTTTCCCAATCATGAGCTTCGGCTTGTGGGTGGGCACACATTAAAACGAGGCCTTGTGCCCAGCCCATACAAGTGGGGTATGAGGCAGGTATACCTGTAGATAAGACCAACAGAATTAATAATGTAAAACAACTTTATTAATAAGTAAGGTTTAAATAAAAAAATAAAATCATAGAGAATGGGACTTAGGGAATTGTGACTTGAATAGTGATATAGTTACAGGCAGACAAACACACAATCTCCATTATAATAGGCATTGATTAAAGAGTATAACCTACTTTGGATGTATGCAAAATGGATGAAGAATTTAGTTTTTTACCTCAGTGCTCTGATTACTTAGCTCTATGCAACGTTTTGGAAAAAAATGAATTCCTTGGGTAGAAACAAGTATAAGACTTTATAAAGATTTGTCAGATCAAACATGAAAATGAGAGAAATTAATAATTATAACATTTTTGTTTTAACTATAACACATTAAATACAATGTTTTGCATTGAAAACTAAAGATTTTCATAGATTTATTCTCAATAATGATGTATGCAAGAAATTAATTTGTTTCTTGATACAAATTATCTTTCTTGATCATACACAAGTCCAAAAATGATGCCTTACAAACCTTTAATAAGACTGAATTCTGGAGAGAGAGAGACAGAGACATAGAGATAGAGAGATGTAAAGAGCAGAAGAAAAAGAAAAGATGAAAAAGAAAGAAAGCCCAATAGACAGAAAGAAGAAGAAGAAGAATAGCAGCAACAACAACAGCAACAAGAGAGAGAGAGAGAGAGAGAGAGAGAGAGAGGGGGGGGTTATACAATAGTAATATTGCATTCAAACCATTCTTTAATGATCTCATTAATGTGATTAATTATAAAGTTTTCCTCTTGATTGTAAAATATGAATGCACCTATTATACATTATGAGTATACAATAGTTTTTAAGTTTGCAAGTGACATTTCAATTGAACAATGTTTTATAGAAGAGATTAAGCTGTTCTTCTTTTCAAACTTGCTTATAGACATCTTTTGAAAGATATCTCAAATGTTGGGGGCAGGAGTTGCAGAGTAATCTATAAAAATTACACCCTTGCATTCAAAATATTCCTTAATAAACTTAGTAATGTGAATGGCTTGAATATCCTGTTGAAATACAACATCTCTTTTATTATAAGGATCAGCAAATGAGAAAAGACTTTACTAAATCTTTATAACACTTGTCTATTTTGAATGTCTTTCATTACCAACAATTCAGGTTTACCTTTGACTTCAAAAACTTTCTCAAGCCATTAGAGATCCTCTACCAAATGAACATTTAGGTAAAAAAAACTTACTCCTATTTCCAAAGATTAGGCTATTTACATTGCATTCTTTTGAGACCATCCAAATTGAATTTCTTTTTGTACAAAGAATACCACCTTCTTCTATTGTCCTTTAGTCCAGGTAATATTCTCTTTAATCCATTCAATTCACTTTTTCTTATGAACTCCAATGAAATTAGGAGTCTTCTTTTTGAATTGAAACACATTTACATTGCTTTCTTTTGGAATCATCAAAGTTGAATTTCTTTTTGTCAGAGAATACTACCACCTTCCATTATTCCTTGATTCAGGTCATATTCTCCTTTTTGAACAATATTTTAATTTTACAAGCTATATTAATGAAAATGTTTTATAGTTTCCACCATTGTAAATCGAAGATTAACATTTTGACATCCTTCTGTCTACCACAAATTGATGTTTCTGTACTCTCCACCACACATTGATGTTTCTGTACTCTCCTGTCTACCACACATTGATGTTTCTGTACTCTCCTGTCTACCACACATTGATGTTCTGTACTCTCCTGTCTACCACAAATTGATGTTTCTGTACTCTCCTGTCTACCACAAATTGATGACACCTGTACTCTCCTGTCTACCACAAATTGATGTTCTGCACTCTCACCATAAATTGATGTTTCTGCACTCTCCTGTCTACCACAAATTGATGTTTCTGCACTCTCCTGTCCACAAATTGATGTTTCTGCACTCTCCTGTCTACCACAAATTGATTGATGTTCTGTACTCTCCTGTCTACCACAAATTGATTTTCTGTACTCTCTGTCTACCACAAATTGATGTTTCTGTACTCTCCTGTCTATCACAAATTGATGTTTCTGTACTCTCCTGTCTACACAAAATTATGTTTCTATACTCTCCTGTCTACCACAAATTGATATTTCTGTACTCTCCTGTCTACCACAAAATGATGTTTCTATACTCTCCTATCTACCACAAATTGATGTTTCTATACTCTCTGTCTACCACAAATTGATGTTTCTGTACGTCTACCACAAATTGATGTTCTGTACTCTCCTGTCTACCACAAATTGATGTTTCTGTACTCTTCTGTCTACCACAAATTGATGTTTCTATACTCTCCTATCTACCACAAATTTGATGTTTCTGTACTCTCTGTCTACCACAAATTGATGTTTCTGTACTCTACTCTCCTGTCTACCACAATTGATGTTTTCTCTCTCCTGTCTACACAAATTGATGTTTCTATACTCTCCTGTCTACCACAAATTGATGTTTCTGTACTCTCCTGTCTACCACAAATTGATGTTTCTATACTCTCCTGTCTACCACAAATTGATGTTTCTGTACTCTCCTGTCTACCACAAATTGATGTTTCTACTCTCCTGTCTACCACAAATTGATGTTTCTGTACTCTCCTGTCTACCACAAATTGATGTTTCTATACTCTCCTGTCTACCACAAATTGATGTTTCTACTCTCCTGTCTACCACAAATTGATGTTTCTATACTTGATGTTTCTCCTCTGTCTACCAACAAATTGATGTTTCTTTACTCTCCTGTCTACCACAAAATGATGTTTCTGTACTCTCCTGTCTACCACAAATTGATGTTTCTATACTCTCCTGTCTACCACAAATTGATGTTTCTTTACTCTCCTGTCTACCACAAATTGATGTTTCTGTACTCTCCTGTCTACCACAAATTGATGTTTCTTTACTCTCCTGTCTACCACAAATTGATGTATCTGTACTGTCCTGTCTTCTACAAGTTGATGATTATATTCACCAGAAAACTTCTTTGCTCATTGTCTCAGAAGACAAAAAGACAAGCAAACATGTTGGTTCATTTCCAGGGGCAAATAGTTAATGAATATGTGTGAATATTTTCTTTCATACAGATTCCTTTGAAGATTTCAAAGACATCATTTCTGTTTTCTATAATTCCAAATCTATTGATCTTTATCATGTGACCTATAATATTTCTTTTGTACTTGTTGTACATGGAATGTAGCAGCAGAAGAAGTCAGTCATTAATTGATATATATATTTTTTTGTTTGTCTTTCTTTTGGCTGCTCAAAAGTTTTTCCTTTTAAATATCTAATGATTTTTCACTATTAGTTTTGATTATAATTACATTTCCTTTTTTAACCCTTTCACTGTTCAAGGTGAATTAGAGGTATCTGCTCATACGTTTTTCACAAAATTTTATCCTTTATCTTAAAAACGGTTTGAGAGCCACATATGGCCCTCAAATGTGTTATAGGAAAATGTGTTATAGGAAAGTCTTTCACTGTTTGAGGCAAATAAGAGATGTCTACTCATACGTTTTCACAATATTTATCCTTTATTTTAAAAACGGTTTGAGAGCCACATATGGCCCTCAAACATGTCCCAGGAAACACTGAGAACCACATGTGGCTCTCAAAATAGTCAAAGGGTTAATAACTATCAAGTTTTATTTTACATTTAAAGATCTCATTATCTAAGAATATCTACAATTTTATTAGCAAAACTTTTTTGGAGGGGGGGATATAGATTTTATGAGAATTCATTTTGATTTGATTTCTTACAAACCAGTTAGATACTAACTCGTAGGTGTTTTATCTAGACCAGAATGAGGCAGTTGTTTCCCTCACCACATCTAAAAACCTGTTCGTGCCTTTGTCACCTTCAGATACAGTGTTATAATCAAGAGTAACTTGCCATTATGTGATTGATAATAAACTGGTTTCATAGATCAATACAATCCTGATTAGATACTCCATGTTTGTGGTTTTGTTCCAAAACTAACCTTAGTAAATAAATATAGAGTATAGTGTCTACAGTGAACACTATCATGTTGCGACTGGAAATGGGAGGGAAAAAATCACTTTTATTAGAATGACAGGATTTAAAAAATAAAAAGGTAAAAGTTGCCAACCATTAAATAATATCCTGTTCATTCAGCACAAACTGAGTTTTTTTTTTTCAACTGTTGAAATAAAGAAACCAGACACCTGGAGCTTCTTAGAAAATAGGAATAAGAATTTAGAATTCAGTTGGTTGGTATTTCAATGTAAACACGGCCTTAAGCTACTCACAAAAATACATTATTTTTAATGATACGTGCAACAGAAAATTTTATAGAAGTACATTTGGCTCCTTGATAAACTTATGTGTCCATTAAGTTTATATATAATTTTTTTTTCTATTTCACATATCAAACAAACATTTCTTAAATGTGGAGAAATATACACATGATCATAAATTTTGTGATACAAACTTTAATGACAAAACCCCATTTATACACTGATGTAATGAATATGTAAATACCTAGGTACCCCCTCACTATAATCAGATTGGATAGTGTCCTCCATAAAAACTCGACACTGTGGTGGTACAAGCGCCTACTAGCAAGACTACCACGCCGACTGCTTGGAAGACATACTGCTACTACTGCTACTCAATGCACCGGCTTCTATTTACCTATGAGAATATACCTTACTACAACTTCATAATATATCCCTTAACCTGGATATATCATACACTTTTTTGCTGAATATACTAACTAAATGGATCAATAATATGTATATAAATTTTGGATTATTTGGATTATTCAGACTATTGTCATCATCTTTCTTCTTTTGAGTTGGGTCGTCTGTGCTCATTTCTTATTTGTAATAAATAAGCAAGACTTTGTTGTTTTTAGACGTCTATTCTTTATTACAAAAATCCCAAGCCCCAAAATGTTTTTGTTATGTCTTGGAAATACATAAACGAGAAGGTTGAGTGGTTGTAATAATAATTTATTACAAATAATACAAATAACAAAATAAAACGGCTTCCGGCCGGCAAGGTAAAAAAATCTCTTGGTAAGATTACTTATCTTGGAAAGTTGTCGCACGTGTGTTTGCAATCTGAGAATCCGAAACAATGTTCGTGGTTGGAGATCAACTCGCATCACTCTGAGCTAATCCTCTGTTGTACCTTTATACGTATCTCATTTGCATACGTGAGGGTTACTTTCCTTTACAACAGTTTTCTACCGTAGTGAGAAGCCAGCATCTTGGGAACAACGATACTTAACATCTGCTCCCCTCAGCTAATGGCCAGTAACTGCTTAACTAACTTAATTTCTGTCCTCACGCTTGTGGAAGTCGGGTGGGGTTGAGTCAAGTAAAGGTCATTACCTGGTAGTAATAACTATAACAGTTAACGGTAACTTTCCATTTAACCCCCTCTGATTTTGAATCTTCAAAATTTATTTACACTTACATACATAATTTATAGGCTACCAACAAATTATGTAACATTTATGCAACTTCGGTTTTTATTTAAACTTCATTCTTTTGAAACATTTCCAAATTTTGGTGTACACAACAAATATTATTTACTTTTCACAAAAATAAAGGCAGTTTTGCTTGTTTGAAACAATTGGACAATGAACAAAGCTCCAAGATATTTTTAATCTTTTTCAATATTTATTTTCTTTTACAGTAGCCATATAATTGTTTGTTGGCATTCCAAAAATCATAAAAAGACACACTCTTAAATTCCTGTTAGAGAAATAATTTTACTCTCTTTTTTTTTGACACTTACAGGAATTAACTTTTTGTTTGTTTTTTTTGTTTTTTGTTGAAGGCACATAAAGATTATCTTCATTGGAAATTGAATTGGCAACCCAAGTTCAAATCTTGGACGAGGCTCTTTACATTTTGCAACACATTAATGCTATTGTGATAAACATGAATCCATATGTTTTCCTCCCAGTTATGGGTAAATAGTCAGACAGAGTATACTCTTTAGCCTTGGTGAAGCAATCGGTCTAAGAGAAAGAAAATTCTGAATTCAAACTAGTTTTACTTTGCTTAAAAATTTGACCATGTGTCGCATCCTGCCTATGGCAGAGGGGTTGGGTGAATACATGCAGAAATTATTTTTTGACAAAGAGAATGCATTGATGAGAGCAATTATACTTTCCACTGTTTAATTAATATTTTTCCAATAAACTTTAAATTCGGATAATTATATTCTTTGTGACAGTCATGAAAAATATTTATTTTTGCATTGCTATTCTTATAGTATTAATATATTAATATAATATTATGGTATGTCTTTTTAGTATGGAAGTTATTCATCTTAAAATTCTTCATACAACATTCCCACCTATCCCCCAAAATTACCTGTCTTTGTAATTAATTATTTTTACTTACTAAATGTTTTCAATTAATACTCTGCCCTGTCGGCTGGAGCATTAGAATACACCAACTGCACCTCTGCAGAGGGGTAAGACTCCCCCAATGAGGCCACCTGTTGGCCGTGGGTGGCGACCCATGATGCTTAAGAATGGAATCCTGGGGGATGAGCAGTCCATGACTTGCAAGACTCCACTTAGACCCATACTTAGGCTAGACGGGTGGTCGGAGAAGCCCCTCCGATCAATCGGTTGGCCATGTCAAGCCCTAGCACCTATATGATTACCCCAACCCTATTGCTCTTATGGCAAGCCCCAACCCTTTTTATCATATAGGTGCTAGAAGGCAGTGGCTGGGGGTCTTCATATCCTTGGAATGACGTTAAACTCTATCTGATGGTGAGGTTCCAGTTCTGGAGGTATGGGGAATGTGGAGCACTCCTTCATCACCATTGCTCCCTGGGCCATTCTGACCCAGAGTGGTAGTACCTGTTAGGGTACCATCTATGGGTTAAATAGAAAAATGTGTTTATAAACAAAACTGATTATCCATTAAGAATGACTTTATTTCAAAATTTTATCGGCATTAAATAGCCCACCGAGGTTGATATGCCGTAAAACAAAACAACCAACCAACCAATCAGTTAATACTTTATTCATAAAAACTTTCTTGGTGGGAAACCTTTGAAAAAAAAACTCACTAAAAGGAACACTTTAAAAACACATTGAATAGTGATTTTGTAGTTGAGGATGATAATCTCATTGATTATATTCCACAGAGACTTGAAATGCCTCAGTTTTCTCGTGAGCCAAGTTTGAAGAGAGTCATGGAATCTATTAAGCAGATAATTTCAGAAATTGTGTCATACCTTCTAAGATTTACAAATGGTGGAAAGAAGGTGTTAAGTATCTGGCCGCGATCGTTGGCCAGTTGTAAAGAACCTAAAGTAAATAAGTAAGTAAGTCCTGAGTTATAGAATCCTTTAGTAAGTGAATAAGTCCTATGATATAATCCTATGTTCCGTCGTCCACGAAGGCTCGAAGCAATGTGTGTAGGTATGACCAGAACAGCCAGTATAAATAATAATATCAGCAGCAGAATACTGCCAGTGGTTGGTCAATAGGTTGGTCACATGTTTATCAGCGAGTCTATAAGTACAAGTAGCCATCTTGCACACACCTTATATCCAGAAAAAACCAACAATGAGTTCTCATTGTGTTGTCTAGAGCAGCGGTCCCCAACCTTTTTTGCACCACGGACCGGTTTTATCTAAGACAATATTTTCACGGACCGGCCTTCATATGCTCGATAATCGTTAAATTACTTTTGTTGATCATATCAAAGATTTTGATTTGATAAAAAAAAACACCATGTACAATTCTTGGTTCTTCTTTCAAACTTTTTCAGTAACTTGGCAGAGTGAAAAAAAAAATTAATTTATTGTTTGCTGCTGTTGACACTGTGTTATATACTGGACCCGTCAAGGAACACGGAACACTTGTATTTACAAAAATATAAGATTATATCTTTATTTCCTCGGTTGTGTGCAGACTGAGAGTCGTTAACAGGGGTTACACATACATGGAGCCTTTGGGAGTTCTCTGAAAGTGATCTCAAACCTGATCTCGTCTGCCTAAATTGATTTTCCATTATCATGGGGTCTCACCTCGTTGATCGTGATACCTATGCAGTTTTTCTGTAGACACACCTCCTCACCCACGCAGCCTGTTTTCATTGGTTATGGGCTACGCCTACTGATTTTCTGTGCCTACATGATGTCAAATGTACACCTGCATCTCTGTGTGCAAAAGGTCAGTTCAATGCTATATCCTGTTTTTGTTTCCAGGCTTACACTTGACCCCCATGCACTTCCTGCGTGCAGCCCGGGCTCCAGGTGCAAACCGATTGACCAGGCAATATATTACAACTGCATGAGTTGCAACATTACCTGTGAAAGAGGAGGAACCTGTTGAACCTGTTAAACATTCAGTTTGAATATTAGCATAAGGATAATTTGTTTATTTGGGTAGCAAAGTTAATTCTAATGAAATTCTTCACAGAATTTCAAAAGCAAATGGTCCCTTTGAAAGACATTGCTGTCACCTGTCGAATGAAAAGGGGATTTTTATCAGTAGCATTATGTCGTACTCAATAACCTTCCAAATTCCAAACTTGACCCTTTATTTGAATCACAGGTTTAGACTGTTATCATTCTTTGGAATTCCCTAATGGTTATCAAATACAACAAAAAGCACCTGAAGAAGGCCAGAGAGTACAGCAGCCGAAACATTGTGAGAACCGCAATCAAGATGAATATAGCAGTCCACAATACATAGAGAATAATAATAATACCTCATCTTAGAAATATAGACAGATAAAATAGGCTGTTTATTTTTTCTACAATGGTTCAGAATTAGGAGTCCCTTATAGACATTATATATAGGTGCGTTGTCTAATGGTTAGAGTCATAGGAAATGGACTCGTCAATGCGAGTTCAATTCCTGGACGAATCTGTTGGCATTTCACATGGTGCTAATGGCCTTGGGAAAGGTATGAATCCAATTCTCCCTCCAGCTATGGGAAAATAGTAGTGCAGACTGGACTCTTTAACCTCACTAGGTAACTAGTCTAGGAGAAGGAAAACTCTGAATTCAAACCTGGTAAACTCCGCTTATAAAATTGACCTTGTGTTGCATCCTGCTCGTGTGGAGGGGTTGGTAAATATATATAGACATTATATAAAGTTGACAATTTCCATAAACTTTGTTTTAGTTTGATATGTGAATAGTAACGACAGGGATGTCTTTAATTATGGTTTCTTTATGAAATGAAATATTAGAAGAATTTAATATTTCTTGATGCAGTCATAAGTCATTTGGAATGGTCATGTTATAAGAATTAGTGACAGAAGAATACCAAATATCTACCTAGGTTTCTCCTAACGGATCATTAGGATAATTCTGACTCTGGAGACTTAACTTAGGCTACTCTTGCAGTCTTTTTCTTTTGACGATTTTCATAGTATCAACTGATTATTTTCAGGAGGTGCATATAATTTGGTCTTTTCTTTTTTCTATAATTTTTTTCTCCAGGCGAAATTTTGTATTGTTTAATTACAGACTATAAAACCGGGAGTTTTTTTTATACTGACGGAGTTTAGAAATTAAAATAAATAGATAAATATACATACATGAGTGGAACCTGTGGATACACCATAGTATGATGATTTAATTATTACAATGTTTGATGTGCTTAAGAGCTATTGCGAAATACTTCAATATATAAAAAGTATAATAATCTGGATTTAACTCACTGTTTTTTTCTTTCGTTCTTTTCATTATGTGCGACTAACACAGTGTCATCACAGTGTCATCACTTCCGTGAACTCACCACCTCATTATCTTTCCTTTACTTCCTGTCTTATATTTTTTCTGAGTAGCATGTCCTTTATTTTTTTCTTTATAATAAAAACGGAATGGTCCATTAGTTATCTGAAGTGACAACACATGTTCAATTGTATGATGGGGTAAATAGGCCTTTGCTTTGCTACAAGAACAATTTAAAATATAATCTGGAAACTGTTGATATTCCTTTCAAAATGATTTGAATTTGCTGCACAAAATGGAAATCTGTTTGTCATAATGGCATTAATCATTTTCACTGTTTTACAAGTTTTAAAGAGAAAGGAATTTATACAAAGTGTTCACAGCAGTGTCTAATCCAAGTTAAATGTGTCTAATGTGGTTTAGTATGTTACATAGCGAGTTTCACAAGGTTGTCACTTGATCCCAGGTGATTAAAAAAAGTGAATACACAAAGCATTTATAATTTGATTCCCATGTTTGGCCATCTCAATAAGTTTCCAAACCGTCTTTCATAGGGAGGAGAAAACTCTTTGCATCTTCTAAAGTTTCTGCTGAAGGTTCCCCAAAGTGGTTCCTAAAATTGTTAAAATCCCTCTAAAAACATCTGCTCTTTAGTTCGCTGGGACGACAAGCTTATAAAACTCAAAACAGACTTTCTCTGAGTTCTTTCAATAGAGATAATCTTTGACTTATCATCTGTCCATCATACCTCCCTATTTCCACAAAGAGCATATATATATATATATATAAGTCATCCACATACATTGTGTTTTGATGTTTCACGTCTCATCAATGTGGCTAGACACAGCAACTAACTCCGACCAGGAGCGAAACCCGACTGACTTTACATCAGCCTGATCCATTAACTTTTGGGCCATTGTCAGCTGCCATTAAGGAGCAGTGTTTTAACTGTTTTAATTACATACATCTGTCTATATACATTACGATCACCAGAGAGATCAAATCTGTAAGATAATTATTGCATTTTGTCGGCAGTGAAAGTTTATTAAAGTCACTCCTAAAGAGCTCTATCGGGTTATGGGAGCATATAATAAGTATATATATATATAGGTCTAATGATTGCATAGACAAGAAACTGACAGACATCACGTGCCATTAACTCTGTATCAATGCTATCAAAACCTAGACCTACATATGCTCTATCACTAATAGTGAACACTTTTTCTTTATTAATATAGCAAACTATATAACTAATTTTATATATGAATATATCTCAATCCACTTGATGTTATATATATATATATATATATATATAGCGTTCGGCTAGAAATCACAAATGGGCCGGGTTAGCTCAGTCGGTAGAGTGTTCGGTTAAAAATCACAAGGTTCCTAGATCGATACCAGTCCTTGCCAACTCAGCGTTATGAGTAGCACAGGGATCTGTGCGGTAAAGTAAGGAGCTGATGGTAGGTGTGGCGCTCCACCTCAGACGCAAAAACAATCTCCTTGGTCTAGCGCTAGTGAAAAGGGGATAGACTCCCTCGCCGATTGGCTGATACCGACATTAAGCCGCCCTGACAACTTTACTTATATATATATATATGAGTGTATGTGTGTATACACACACAACATATATATTACATTTGTGCATAAGCACATTTGAAATTATTGATAATCTTATTTTAGAGAAAATTCAAGTATAAGATAAATTCATTAATATCTTCATTTTGACTGTTCTTCATCAATCATATTGATTTGCTTTTAAAGTTGATCAGATTTTGATTGGCCTCTATTTGAAAGTTTATCTCATGGTTGAACTATATACAAAAGAATATTGTGTGTGTGTGTGTGTGTGTGTGTGTGTGTGTGTGTGTGTGTGTGTGTGTGTGATTTCAAAGAAATTTTAAAATGAATTCAAAAATCAAAATGTCCAACCAAGATGACTTGACCTAAATTCTAGCTGACAAAACATTTGCATCTGTCATCTTTGTGTTTTGTGAAACTGTCATTTTTATATGAAAATGTCTTTTTAAAAAAATCTAAATTTCATGCACTGATTAAAGTGTAAAGCTACATTGATGGTTTTGTAAAAAAAAAAAAAAAAATGTTTTATCTGAGCATTTAGAAAGTTTTAAAATCTGATAAATATTCAGGTTTCATTGTCAGAGAATGGGACATACATTTGAACACATATTCCAATGAAAGATTCTGTGATATGAAAAGCCAATTCTGAAAAATCTAAAGTGACAAGTTGAGTTGACAGCAGGTAGAAAATGGTATTTCTTGAAGTAATTCATTTTGCAACACCCTCAGGTTAAAAATGAGATCGTCCAAATTGTCATAGATTAAATGCAAAAATATAAATCTTTATTATACTTTTTTTTCTGTTGAGCATATCTTTTTTCTTACCTTTCTTTCTTTATAATAGCATTATAGAGATTGGTATTGTATATTTTTTGGTATTATTTTTTTTTTCTTTTGTTTTGGTTTGTTTTGTTTTACGGCATATCAACCTCAGTGGGTCATTTAATGCCGATAAAGTTTTGAAATAAATCAATTCTTAATGGATAATACAATTTTTTTATAATACATTTTTCTATTTAACCCATAGATGGGACCCTAACAGGTACTACCACTCCGGGTCAGAGTGGACCAGGGAGCAATGGTGATGAAGGGGTGCTCCACATTCCCCAAACCTCCAAAACTGGAACCTCACCATCAGATAGAGTTTAACGTCATTCCCAGGACATGTAGACCCGCAGCCACCGCCTTCTAGCACCCATATGATAAAAGGGGTTGGGGATTGCCATAAGGGCAACAGGTTTGGGAAAATCATATAGGTGCTAGGGCTTGACGGGACCAGCCAATTGATCGGAAGGGGCCTCTCTAACCGCCCGTCTAGCCCAAGATAGGGCCAAAGTGGAGTATTGCAAGTCATGAACTGCTCATCCACCTGGGCTCTATCCTTAAGCATCACGGGTTCGCCACCCATGGCAAACAGGTGGCCTCATTGGGGGAGTCTTACCCCTCTGCAGAGGTGCAGTCGGTGCATTCTAACACCCCAGACGACAGGGCGGATTGGTATTATTTATTGCAAAGAAAACAATAGAACTTATGTAAGAAAATTGCAAATCATCCTTTCTTGCTTAAATAGTTTTTCTTGATTTTTTTTTTTCATTTGGAAATTTGGGATTTAAACGGGTTTGGTAGTTAATCATGAGTTAATTAATTAGAATTTGTTGGCATTCACCCGTCTACTAGAGACGATGGTGTAGTGTCCAAAAAATGTGGAACCACCTACGCTGGATGGGTTGATATGGAGAATGAGCTGTTGCCCAAACAGCAGGTAGTTTCTCTTGATATTTTTTTTTCATTTGGGATTTAAACAGGTTTGGTAGTTAATCATTAGTTAATTAATTAGAATTTGTTGGCATTCACCCGTCTACTAGAGACGATGGCGTAGTGTCCAAAAAATATGGACCACCTACGCTGGATGGGTTGATATGGAGAATGAGCTGTTGCCCAAACAGCAGGTCTTCACTTGCTACACTGTCGTTGCAGTCTAAAGGAAAATTCTTAAAAAATCATGAAATTTCCAGAAGATTCAATGAATCTCCATGGGTTGTATTTTCAACTCAGGCACGAGTAATGGCAAACCAACGTTTAGCTCATTTGTAAATATTTTTTGACTGAAACATGCTTCTCTGAACACATCACACATTGTTCAGTAAATTTCACATGGTTTGCACTTCTCAGCCACCAAAGATTTAATGTCAGACCTCTGTTCAAGCCTAGAGCACACTGATTTGCCGGCAATTTGAGTAGCCTAAAAACAAATTTTTTTGTGAGATTAAAGTAATTTTTGCCATAAACCAATTCTAAACAATGAAGAGTTTACATTCATAGAAAAAAATTATATTGCTTTTTTCTAAAAAATCCTCTATATTTATTAAATGACACGTGTGTGTGTATATATATATATATATATATGGTATTTGTGGAAAAGGTGACTTACCGGTGAAACAGGTCATAATGGTTAGTTATTGCAAGATTCACAATGATAAGGCAGCGATATAACAAATATAAAGTGCTCAATACATTGGTAGAGCAAATTTATATATATATTATATATATATATATATATATATATATATATATAAGGTGTGTCATAAAAGTATCGAGATTGAAGCTGTATTTACCAAGATAGAAATGAACAATGAATGGAATGTTAATGTTTTCAGTATACAAGGTGTGTCAAAAAGTACAAAAAATCTCAATTCTTTTTTGCTACACCTTGTATATATATATATATATATATATATATATATATATATATATATGAAATGTTGTTCTCGTTCCAACGGGAGAAAACTTAATATTTTATAAAAAAAGAAGAAGGTCCGCAAAATGTATTATGTTCTCAGAAAATTTTTTTAATTCTTTTTATCTTACATACACGACACGTGTTTCTGATCTGTTGTCTTCTTCGGCATTGAGTTATTATATGTCCGATATTTGATAGGTTGTGTGTGTGTTTCTGCAACTTTTCTATTATAATTATATATATATATATATATATATATATATATATATATATATATATAATTCTTGTTTTAAAAATGGGATAAGAAATACATTCAAAAGAAAGGAAATGACTATTGTATTTAAGCAGAGAATAAGTATTTTTTTAGAAAAAATACTGAAAATACCAAATGTTTTTCTTGGTAAAATTTTGAAACTTTAAAAAAATTCTTTGATAATTTTACAACTGCTTTTTAGATTTTTTTCTTTTTTTGTATTAACTGACCAGAAAAACTGAATGCCTTTCAATTTTTCTTAATTTTTTTCAAAGATATTTTTTTTTAATTTTGTATATCTTTACATTCTTCATACAAACAGTTTTAGTTTGTTTCATAAAAAATCCTTTGAGTTTTAAGTTTTTCTTTATGACAAATTTATTTCAGTGAGTAAAAGAATGAGTGAAAATGAATCTGTTTTTTTTTGTCACTAGAATTTATTTCAGTGAGTAAAAGAATGAGTGAAAATGAATCTGTTTTTTTTTGTCACTAGAATTTATTTCAGTGAGTAAAAGAATGAGTGAAAATGAATCTGTTTTTTTTTGTCACTAGAATATAGAAGAATCTTCTTCAGTCAACTTGAAAAGGCTGTCATCATTTTTAAAGTGGTTTGAATGAGATGTTGTCATAAATATGATATAATCAATGATGACACTTATGGTTTGATAAGCTATGAAGATGAATCCTAGTTTGATTAGACGAGACGTTAATATTTTCCTTTATCAAATACCTTGAAAGAATCTTTTCTCACTGACAAGTGTGTTAAGTCTCAATCATATCACCCAAAATGAAAAACCTCTTTTCATACGCTGTCAAATTATCATAGATTTGCCCAGTTAAGATAAGAATGGTCTTACACAGAATCATCTGATGTTCAGAATGCTTTCTTATCTGAAATTCCCCAAGTCTTTAAAGAGCAATCTGAATGGATACAATGATATTTTTTTTATAGGAGACGTCTGTTTTAAAATATTTTATGTTTCTTTTAAAAGGACTTATGTAAAACAAAAATAAAAGTATCAGAATTATTATATAAGTAATAGTTAGCATCTAGTAAATTTCTAAATTGATCTTTTATTAAATGTAGTCTGTAGAATAAACATCATACTCACTTCTATAGAAAGGCTGTTACTAGTGTCCAGTAACCAGAAAAAAGAAAAGAGAATGTAACCAAATACACTCTGCACAAAATGCCTGAACACAGTCAAATGTTCAGTTTATATAGATAAAAGTGTCCACCTTAAAACCAACAGCTAATCAGGTTCCAGGAAGTGAACTTTACTCAAATACACAAGTGGAATAGTTCAATCTGCGATTTAAACCACCTACCTGGATCCTCACAACATTGTTAGCTTGCAACACAGCTGGTTTGGTTTGTTTTGTTTTACGGCATATCAACCTCAGTGGGTCATTTAATGCTGACAAAGTTTTGAAATAAATCAATTCTTAATGGATAATACAATTTTTTTATAAATACATTTTTCTATTCAACCCATAGATGGGACCCTAACAGGTACTACCACTCCGGATCAGAGTGGACCAGGGAGCAATGGTGATGAAGGGGTGCTCCACATTCCTTAGACCTCCAGAACTGGAACCTCACCATCAGATAGAGTTTAACGTTATTCCCAGGACATGCAAACCCTCAGCCACCGCCTTCTAGCACCCATTTGATAAGAAGGATTGGGGCTTGCCATAAGGGCAATAGTTTTGGGGCAATCATATAGGTGCTAGGGCTTGACGTGACCAACCGATTGATCAGAGGGGGGTCTCTCCGACTGCCCGTCTAGCCTAAGTAAGGGTCTAAGTGGAGAATTGCATGTCATGGACTGCTCATCCACCAACACAGCTGGATACTAATCACTCCACCAATCTCTACATAGTCAAATATCGGTAATTTATGAGGAAGTGCGTCCCGGTCTCCTGCCTCAAGAGTTGCTGCCCGGTGACTATTAAAATAACGACCCATCTCAGTCCATTCAAAACTATCCATCTTCATATCTATCTATCTATCCATCTCAATTTGTTCATATTTATCTATATTACTTTAAATACTAAGATTTTTTTTTATTCATGTTTGTTTAATGTCTTGTTTTTAGTTTAAATAAACAAGAATTACGACAAAAAAAGAAGCGACCCCCCCCACCCAATACATTTACTTGTCGAAAATATCTATCCATCTCCATTTGTTTGTATCTATCTATATTATTTTGTTTGTTTATCTATCTATCTCAGTCTATTCCAAACTATATATCCATCTTCATATCTAAACAAGAATTACGACAAATTACGATAAATAAACAAGAATTACGATGAGCTGGGGTTGTTATTTTGATAGTCACCGGGTAGCGGTTGTTGAGGCGGGAGACCGGGACGCACTTCCTCATAAATTATCTCAAAATCTCTGTCCTTGATGCTGAGACATAAGAATGATACCAGCAGACATGTTCAGCTTGAATTTTTGAAGATACTACTCTGTATCCTGTTCTTTTTTTCTAAGCAATTTATTTTGTTTGATATTTGTCAATGACTTTTGTAGTATTCTTGGAATTTTATTCCAGAGAGACATTTACCCCAAAGACACTGGCAAGAGTGAACACTGCCTATTGTATGATTGTTATAATAAATATTAGTATTAGAGCTGAATAATGAATGCTCATATATTTCCTACTACATCCTTATCTTTCTTTTATTCTATCTCTCCATAAAGAACTTTATCACAATTTTACACCTTTCCATTTCTTTATATACTTTGCTTATTGTCTCAGTCATCTATACAACAAGCCTATCTTTAATCTCCATCACTCCCCCCCTCTCTCTCTCTCTCTCTCTCTCTCTATATAAATTTTCAAAGAAAGAAAAATTTCTTTGGAAGTTCAATATTGCTCTGTATATAATTAATTTATTGGTTATTAAACATTGAGCTCCCTTAGGGATTTATAAAAATCTTTGTATGAATATATATGTTTGCACCTACAAGAACATACAGTATGGTTGTACAGTGAGATTTTGATGATTCCAAATAGAATCATCCCTTACTTACCAGTCATTTGGATTATCTTTCATGTATATATATATATATATATATATATATATATATTGTTGGCATTTCACATGCATCTAATATCCTTGGGAAAGGTATGAATCCAATTCTCCCTCCAGCTAGGGGTAAATAGCAGAGCAGACTGGACTCTTTAGCCATGTCTAGGTAACCAGTCTAGGAAAAGGAAAACTCTGAATTCAAACCTCTTAAACTCTGCTTAAGATATTGACCTTGTGTCACATCCTGCTCGTGTGAAGGGGGTTGATATATATATATATATATATATATATATATATATATTGATAAGTAAATACACATTAGCAATGTGTTTATGATATGGCTTTTTTTAGCCGACAATTTTTGGGAGAATATGTGCTTAATTGAAGTTGTACCCAATTTTTGAAAGTCAATTAATTAATAATTAATTAATTAATTAGGCGGGCATACCTATTTAAATGTAAGGCTAAACAAATCAAGAAAAATCAATCTCTGTATGTACATTTCGGCCTATTAGGCCTCATCAGCAGAGCTATAGATAGAAAGACCGCCTTATATATATATATTCCTTTCAGCTGGTTTCTTTTAATTTTTTCAAGTGTTTTTTACTTCCTTTATCACCTCTCTCTGCCTCTTCCTCACTTTTCACAATTCCCTTTCACTTAATATCATTGTGCAGTTTTCTCAGTTGATTTTAATGGCATATCAACCCATCTAGGGTTATTTCATGCCAAAGGTTAGAGAATCACATTCACTGTACTTTCATATTAACATTTTTTATATAATTGTTTTTAAGAGGGTTTTTTTTGCACATTGTCCTATCAAATAGAAACAATTTTTAAACATATCTATAGAACTCATAAATGAGACTCCAACAGATACTACCACTTCGGGTCCAAGTGAACCTAAGAATAATGGCAATGAAGGAGTGCTCTTGTTACATAATTATTAGATTCCTAATACTTATGTACAGTAGTGTAGAAACCAAAATGGCTGTTATAAGTTTAGCCGGCGGCCTTGAAGGATTGAATGACAAGGCTTGACCTCATCCTGATCCTTCCGGTGGATACCGTGAGAATCGATGGAGAAGACCCTCTTCCGGTTTAGATTAGAAAGAGAGTTTTAGTCAGATCGGCCAAGACCACGATGGTGGTAAGTCGTGTTATGCACGCTGCCGACTCAATCTGCGCAGGTAGTCTGGTAGGGATTTCGAAATAAAATATGATCTAAGTAAATCGAAGTCTTGTGTCATTATCTAAAAACTACCAATGACACAGGGCTTCTGATAAAGAGAAATCCCCAATGGAAGACCAGACACGAAGTCCCCAAGATGAAGTCCAGATGCTAGAAGAGACACTAGAAGAATAGAAGTAAGAAAGAGAGTATACAACACTCTACACTTTCCAGTTTGCTAGAACTGGAGCCTCACCATCAGATACAGTTTTGTTTCATACCTTGGACACCCCATTTTAGCAGGTTCTTACCACTCAGTAGAAGATATACTCAGTGTATTCTAAGTCCAGCTGACAGGCAGAAAGTAGTTAGTCCTGCTTAGATAGCCAGTGATATTTCATAACTGGCTATATTGTTTCCGCCCTGTTAGTGGGGCGTTAGAATACACCGACTGCACCTCTGCAGAGGGGTAAGACTCCCCCAAATGGGGCCACCTGTTGGCCATGGGTGCGACTTGTGAGGCTTTAGGACGGAGTCTTGGTGGATGAGCAGTCCATGACCTACAACATTCCACTTAGACCCTTACTTAAGCTAGATGGGCAGGCGGTCGGAGAGGCCCCCTCTGATCAGTTGGCTGATCATGTCAAGCCCTAGCACCTATATGATTGCCCCAACCTTATTGCCCTTATGGCAAGCCCCAAGCCCTTTTTATCATATGGATGCTAGAAGGCGGTGGCTAAAGGTCTACATGTCCTGGGAATGACGTTAAACTCTATCTGATGGTGAGGTTCCAGTTTTGGAGGTTTGGGAAATGTTGAGCACCCCTTCATCACTGTTGCTCCCTGGTCCACTCTGATCCGGAGTGGTAGTACCTGTTAGGGTCTCATCTATGGGTTAAATAGAAAAATGTATTTAGAAAAAAATTAGGTATCCATTAAGAATTAATTTATTTCAAAACTTTATTGGCATTAAATAACCCACTAAGGTTGATATGCCGTAAAACAAAACAAAACCAACCAACCAACCAATATGTCATCAACTATAACTCATCAATCCTTGGCTCAGCTTTATATTACCAAGAACCAAATTAATTTTTTTTCTAAATACATTTTTCTATTTAACCCATAGATGGGACCCTAACAGGTACTACCACTCCGGATCAGATTGGACCAGGGAGTAATGTTGATGAAGGGGTTCTCAACATTCCCCAAACCTCCAAAACTGGAACCTCACCATCAGATAGAGTTTAACGTCATTCCCAGGACATGTAGACCCTCAACCAGTACCTTCTAGCATCCATATGATAAAAATTCTATAGAATACTGTATTGTTGTAAACTACACCTGAAGAATACCCATCATTTTCATTATTATGCTAAGAATACAAACACTTCTTGTTTAGTGAGTTTGATACTCACTGGGTGCCCATCTATTATGATCTTTTGCAAGACAAAGCTGAGCATTGTAAATATCACTGTTTATTAATTTGATCATATAATAAAATCCAAAAGAATTGCCATTTTCAAACTTATTCTGCCTGATCTGTTTACAAAAAAGCTGGTTTTAACTTGTTGTACTAAAAACTAATTTTATTTGAGAGTTAACTTATTTGCTTTAACAATAAAAAAAATAAAGTAAAGTCAGTATCAGCCAATCAGCGAGGGAGTCTATCCCCTTTTCAATAGCGCTAGACCAAGGAGATTGTTTTTTGCGTATGAGGTGGAGCGCCACACCTATCATCAGCTCCTTACTTTACCACACAGATCCCTGTGCTACTCATGCGCTGAGTTGGCGTGGGCCGGTTTCGAACGAGGAACCTTGTGGTTTCTAGCTGAACGCTCTACCGACTGAGGGCTTTAACAATAAAAATTGAGAAAAGATTTTAATTCTTGGATAATGTTTTCAATAAACCATTCTTGTGATATGTAAATTGAAAATGCCTTTTTTTCTTAATGTGTTCACTGCCATCTTTCGATATTTGAACCTTTACATAATATCATTTACAGTCCAAGTCACAATTATTGACAGCGATCAAGTTTCAGTATATAATGTAGAATATCTCTTGACAAAAACAAAAAATAAACCAAGTGAAACAGCTTTGATCTTTCTATCTATCAATCTATCTATCTACAGTTCTGATCCCAATTATTGGTACCCATGAGATTTCAGTACATAATGTAGAATATCTCCTGAAAAAAACAAAAAAAACAAAGCTATGTTACATAATTGTGTGGTGGCATAGGTTGTTGACAAGACCCTGTTGTGAAAATTCAAGGGGGCCAAGTGGAAAAATACAGGACCGTTGGTAACCTTGACCCCAAAGGCGCAAATCTCACATGTCACATGATTTAGTTAGTTAGGAAATCAGTTTCAACCAAAAATGGACGCAGAACAGATGTGCCACTGCGAGGTTGATTTTCCCACATGGCAAATAAGAAATGGGCAAAGCAGAAATAAATTTTGATTCAAGAAATAAAGGTTTGTAGTTCATTAATTGCATGACGAAAAAGTAGCCTGAAAGAAGCCCTTAGAAAAAGATGAAACCGCCAGACAAGAACTTAGCTGAAGCAGTTAGAAGTCTATATGACAAGATGATGATCATAGCCGAAGCAGTAGAAAAGAAATAAAGTAAGTAAGTCACAACTCAACTCTGTATCTGTCTCTCTCTCTCTCTCTCTATCACCGGGTCCACTCTCTCTTGTTTATATACCCGAGGTTCGATGACGATGGAATTACCCACCTTATATAAAAAAGGGGGTGTGTTGAGATTTTTGTATATATATATTTACCAACCCCTCCGCAAGAGCAGGATGTGACACAAGGTCAATTTCTTAGGCGGAGTTTAACAGGTTTGAATTCAGAGTTTTCCTTCTCCTAGACCGGTTGCCTAACCAAGGTTAAAGAGCCCAGTCTGCCCTACTATTTCCCCATAGCTGGAGGAAGAGTAGGATTCATACCTTTCCCAAGGGTATTAGCACTAAGTGAAATGCAATTACCCCGTCCAGGATTTGAACTCGGAGCGACGAGTCCATTTCCCATGACTTTAACCATTACACCACGCGCTTCCTACTTTTTTTTTGTATATAAGGCGTGTGTTAAAAGCCCACTCTTACTTATAGACTCGCCGATAACCATGTGTTGCAAGATGGGTATATTATTGACTTTTGTGAGCTAGGACTACTAATGGAAGGGGGAGGAAGAAATAAATAAATAAGAGATGATAAAGCTTTTAAAAAAATAGTGATGACCCAAAACAGGATGAAGATGATTTGACCATAGCGTGACCCCGAACTGAGAATTGAGTGGCAAGCGGAAGTCGGGTGTTGACCGCCACCGGAAGCTGCGGGTGTTGACCGGAACCGGAAGTCATGTGGTGACGTGGAACAACAAAGAAAGCTATCGGCCTCTTTTTGCCTTCGGCCGTCGTAGGGTACGGATGGGGCCTCTAGTGGCTAGTGTGGGGTCACAATAATCAAGTAGTGTTCTCTCTCTCTTTCTCTCTGCCTTTCCTCCTCTCTGGTATGAGCCCACTAGACGAGCACGATAATAAAGGAGCAGTTGTAACTACATATTTCTCGTGTTGTAATTTCTATCAACACCATTTTAGCACTGTGAATTTGGAGGCACGTGGACGAGACCCGCTATATAATATATACGCCGCCGCCACCTTACCATTATCGTAGTAGCGCTCGAAAAAAAAAGGAAAACATTACTTACATCATTTTGGTACCGTGAAGATACAACAACGGTACACATGTGACCAACCTATTGGCCAACCACTGGCAGTACTCTGCTGCTGATATTGTTATTTATACTGGCTGTTCTGGTCATACCTGCACACATTGCTTTGAACCTTTGTGGACGACGGAACATAGGATTATATCACTGGACCTTTGACACTATGTAGGATTCCAAAACTTAGGACTTATTCACTTACCAAAGGATTCTATAGTTCAGGACTTACTTACTTTAAGTCCTTTTCAACTGGCCAAGGATGGCGGTGAGAAACTTAACAGATATATATGGTTATATAACAGCTAGAGAAACAGCTGTCTAGTGACAACTCATTGTTGATAAGGAACAGCAAATAATAAAACAAGTTTATATAAATTTGGTCATTTTTCCATTTATTTCTGAAGATATGGCAAAAGAATTAAAGAGAACTAATAATGGTGCCCAGGACTGTATGTATTTGTCAGAGTTACCATAAAAAATTATGACAACTTAGGCTTTATTTTGGTAAATAAAATTGAACTTATTAACCCATTTCCTGATACATTGGATATTTGAACCCTTATTTAATGTTATCAATGTTTTTGTTAGTTACCATTAGAAATTGACCCTTATGGCAAGCCCCATCCCTTTTAATCATATGGATGCTAGAAGGCGGTGATTGAGGGTCTACATGTTCTGGGAATGACGTTAAACTCTATCTGATGGTGAGGTTCCAGTTTTGGAGGTTTGGGGAATGTGGAGCACTCCTTCATCACCATTTCTCCCTGGTCCACTCTGACCCGGAGTGGTAGTAATTGTTAGGGTCCCATCTATGGGTTAAATAGAAAAATGTATTTATAAAAAAATTGTATTATCCATTAAGAATTGATTTATTTCAAAACTTTATCGGCATTAAATGACCCACTGAGGTTGATATGCCGTAAAACAAAACAAAACAAAACAAACAAACAAACTAGAAAATGATTTGGTAAATAAAACTGAATTTATTGAACAATAAATGATAGCACTAATGTGTATTCTTAGCAGTAAATGTATTTGTTTTTGTTGCTTTTTATCCATAGTGTCATGTGATGCATTTGGGCATCATTTTTAAAAATCTTTTTGGACCATATGACCTTTAGGCACCCCTTCTGCGATCTCATTTCATAAGGACATTTTTTCATTTACACCGCCAAAATCCGGTTGTTTGTTAACAGATGATTTTTAGATTTTTTTTTTAATTATAAGACTAGCCCCTAACTCTAACCCTAACCCTAACCAACAACTGGATTTTGGCGGTGTAAATGAAAAAAATGTCCTTATTAAACGAGATCGCAAAAGGAGTGCCTAAAAGTCATATGGTCCATCTTTTTTACTAAGGAGCAACTTTAAAAATCAAGATACAAAAAAATCATAACATCAATTTATTGTTATTTAGAGAAATAAAACTTGTGGTATGGATGTACATATATGCCAAAAACAATAAACACAATATGCTACAAGACAGACATGTGAATTGTATGATAATAGATGTGTTTTGTTAAAGTTCTGAAGTGACACTTTTTAAAATGTGTTTAGAAGATATAAAACCAAAACATTACTTGTCTATAAACTGCAATGTACATAAAATCATAGCCAAATATTGTTCTCCTTTATTTAGAACCAAAATGTCTTTAATTAGATTTTTGTTTTTGTCAACAGAACCAATTGGTGACCAAAGTTTAAACTAATGAATAGTCACTACAACTTGTCTCGTCAATCATTTACAAGCAACCACCCACCCAACTGACAGGATGGCATTATTGTAATTAATAGCCCACCCTATTAGTCTTGTTTTCAGATTCTTTGCACAAATCACAAGAACTGGAGAGAGAGAGAGAGAGAGAGAGAGAGAGAGAGAGAGAGAGAGAGAGAGAGAGAGAGACTTTATAAGAAACAAAAAAAATTCTTAGAAAAAGAAACTCTTTTTAAATTGGCCAATGTTTGATCTCTTGTACCATGGACATTTTCTTAAGTTTTGACAAGATTGTGTGTTAAGTATATCTATCAAACATCTTGAAAAAAAAACCCAAAAAAAAAAAAGAAAACTTACATGAAATTTTGAAAAAAGAATAGTTTTCAGCAGCACCAATTCCCTGACATTTTAATAATAGTCATCCTGCTTAGTCCCTAGTTAAGGCTAAAAATCAGCTTTGATATATATATATATATATATATATAAAGGTTGCAAAAAAGTCTGTAGAATTCTTTAGTTTTCTTATCAAAGATCAGTCAGTTATCATTATATCAAAAGTTAAAGCAATAATATCAGGAATTTCTTTTTATAATTAACTATTTCTAAGGGGCCGGGTTAGTTCAGTCGGTAGAGCGTTCGGCTAGAAACCACAAGGTTCCTAGTTCGATACTGGTCCTCGCCAACTCAGCATATGAGTAGCACAGGGATCGGTGCGGTAAAGTAAGGAGCTGATGGTAGGTGTGGCGCTCCACCTCAGACGCCAAAAAACAATCTCCTTGGTCTAGCGCTATTGAAAAGGGGATAGACTCCCTCGCTGACTGGCTGATACTGACTTTAGGCCACCCCGACGACTTTTTTATATTCTCTGTTTGACTTTTTTATATTCTCCCCTCCCCTCCGAGCGAGACCCGATGGGGTCCGGTGAGCTTCAGCCATTGGACCGGTCAGGCATCAAATTAATAGCGTCGATCCCAGAGGGCCATCCCTCCAGGCATTACCTGCCCGTTTGGGGGCAAGGCTGGGTTTATTGCCCAGCGCCTGAGGTGCCCCCTTGAGGGGGAATGCCGATGGGATCGACGCAATTTTTGTTCACTCCTACCCATTAGCTTCGGTTTGTGGGTGGGCCCACGTTAAAATGGAGCCTTGTGCCCAGTCCATACAGGTGGGGTATGAGACAAATAAACCCCGACGACTTTTTTAAAATTATTATTAACAGTTATTAATGATTAAACATTATTCTTAATTTCTTATTTCAATGTAACTTTTTCTCCAGGAAATTTATTGATAGCTGCTTTGCTGTATAATTTGCCCATAAAAGGACATAACCATGTTAGAGTTTGGGTATACAGTACAGTGGTTGTATATAGTATATATAGCAGTCTGACTTACGACTGAATTGACTTACAACCAGTCGGTCAGAACCTCACCTAGTCATAAGTCAACAACCATCTATAAAAGCAAAGCACAACTATGTCCTAATTCTTCCCTTGATCTCACTTTGATATGACCTCTCTCTTATCCTTTGAGCTATACCAGCTGTGATCTTCTGTGAATATTTCTACATAATTACTACCATGTCTTCTATTCTTTTTCTTTTTTTCAACCACAAAAGCACTTACCACTCACTCACCCTCTCTTCCAACAGAGCATAAATCTTCATAAATATCAATCTTTCAAAGCCATAAGAGTTCAGTTATTTCTTACCTGATAAAAAATTCTGTGTGTCTTTGATGAAAGAATCTTTTGTTATCTGAAATATTGCCTCATCAAAAGTAAAAGTAAAAGTAAAAAAAGGAAAAAAAAAAAAAAGGTTGTGAATCAGTTGAATTGTCTACATCTGTGCAAATATTGTGGTTGTCTAGGTTACAATTACCGAAATTCATCCCAACTCTGAATCATTTCTACAACACAAATATTTTGAGTTTAACAAGTAAAAGATAACTTTGGAAATTCACCCAAATTTAATCTAAAAAAAATGTGAGAATAAATCTAAGAAACTCTTGTAATGATTTACAAAATTATTGATGAAGGACTGATTAATAAAACAATCATGTAGAGATTTGAAATTTAAATGAGCAAAGCTGAGCAATCTATATTATAAAATGATATCTAGATGGCTCTCTAGATGAGTCGGTGTAGACTGATCCGTATTCAACTGTGTTGCAAGTTGAATCTGCTTCTGATAATCCAGACTTGGTAAGTGGTTTAAATAAATAGGTTGGGCAATTCTACTATGTGGCATGGTCAAGTCTATTTCCAGGATTTGGAATGGCTGGTGATTTTAGCATGGATACTTTTATTCATATATACTAAACACTTGACCATGTCCTGTCAGTTGCTACAGAGTGTACACTTTTTTGTCTGGTGACTGGATACTAGTCGCAGCCTTCCTATGAAGGTGAATATGATGTTCATTCTACAAGTCATGTTTATAAATGATCTCTCATTTGTCCCTTAACCTGATTTGGTTGAGGAGGTGTTACTCATGTAATACATCTTAGTCAGGGGTAACCTGGTGGAACCCATGCCTCTCTAGGTCTACAACTAGTTTAAATTCAGAGTTTTCCTTCTCCTACACTGGTTGTCATACCAAGATTAAACAGTCTAATACAACCTACTATCTACCCATAGCTGGAGAGAGAATAGTTGAATTCATACCTTTCCCAAGAGTATTAATGCTAGGTGCAATCCAAATAGCCTTGTTCAGGATTTGAATTTGGGTAGCCAAGTCCATTTTCTACAAGGATAACCAATATGCCTACCAAGATTAAACAGCTCAAAACACTCTACTATTTACCAATAGCTGGAGGGAGAATTGTTGAATTCATACCTTTCCAAGAGTATTAGTGCTAGGTGAAATGCAAATAGTCAGGATTCCAAGTCCATTTTCTACAATGATAACCAATATGCCTACCAAGATTAAATAGCTCAAAAGCTGGAGCTAGTTGAATTCATACCTTTCCCAAGAGTATTAGTGCTAGGTGAAATGCAAACAGCCCTGTTCAGGATTCGAATTTAGGGTAGCCAAGTCCATTTTCTGCAATGATAACCAATATGCACAAGCAGTTCCAATAGATGATACAAATGATTCAAAGAAGGTCAGATTTGCAATGAACATGATGATCTTGCTTGAAACTTTCCTTTTTATTTTGCAGGTCCTTGAAAATCAATATTTTTCAATTCTGACCCAGCACAGATAATTTTCCTTCAACTTATGAAGTTGCTTAATCAACTGGCAAAATTTTCTTTGATTTTCTTAACTTCAAAAAGAAACTTTATTTGTCATTTCACAAGATTTTGTTTGGCTGATAACATAAACATTCATAAACTTTTTTTTTTCTTTTTTTCTTTTTTTTTTACTTCTGATGAAAAGAAAACTTCACAGTGAATGGTTTTATTGTAGAGAACTCCAAGGAATTTTACATTGGGGATTGGTTCCAACATGTGGGAAAGAGAAATGTTAACTTGGATCTTTTAAAATGTCTACAAGAAAAGGAGATGAAAATGATTTGACCAATGAAAACCCAAACCTGATTTTTATATCATGGAAATGTGTTTTAAATGTTGCCCTGAAAAAAAATTAAAATTAATGAAATAGATCATTAATTATGACTGAGCCTATTCTAGTAGTGACCACTCCAAGTGGAATTTAAAAGGTTTGAATACAGAGTTTTCCTTCTCTTAGACTGGTTGCCAAACCAAAGTTAAAGAGTCCAGTCTGCTCTACTATTTACCCATAGTTGGTGAGAGAGTATTTAGATTCATACCTTTCCCAAGGGTATTAGCACTATGTGAGCTGTAGCTTTGTCCAGGGTTTGAACTCGGATCAACGAGTCCATTTCTTACGACTGGAACCATTACACCAAAAATTGGTGCTGTTTACTTGATCATTTCCAATTGATCCACCCACAAGTATAACATTCTCTTGGATTTGTTTCTGGATCGATGATTTTAGAAGTTATTAAGATAAATACATTAAAGGAAAATAAGAAAATCTACAAAAAAAAAAAAAAAAAACGCAAAATATTTCCTGAGTCATAAAAAAAAGAAAAAAAGAAAATCCTGGTACTGATTGATTCAAACAAAAAGAAAATTTGTGAAAATAAGGTATAAATCTATACACAAACTTTTTGATCCCCTAAGAGGATATAAACAATGCAATGAAATCTTGCTTTTTATGCTTTTTGGTATTTGGATAAAAATTGTTAGAGGAAAAGAAGTTTTCAAAAAAATCATACTATCAATTCATGTTACTTTAGATTATAACTTCAAACAAATGTATAGTATAATAGAATTATGTCAATACATACAATAAATGAGGTGAAGTTTGGTTTCTTTGTTTAATGGCATATCAACCATTGTAGGTTATTTAATGCCAAATCCATCCTTGTTGAAGAACAGTAGTGGTACTATTTATCCCATAGATAGGGACAATAAAAAGGATAGAGATATAAGGTGTAATCAGAAAGTATAAACACTGATGCTTTAAATTTTATAGATTTTAAAATATAAAATTTAAATAAGCAAAGCTGAGCAATTTATATAATAGAGTGATGATGTCTAGATGTCTAGATTGCCCTCACTATCTTGCTCTACCTCCATGGGTGGGTTCAGTTCAAAGGCCTGTGACGGCTCCCGATTACAACAAGAAGGTTCCCGAGTCAAAAGTGAAGGATCCTAAGTCTGAGAAGGTTCCTGAGTTTAAAACGAAATACCTGAAGAAGACCAGAAGGCACATCAGCCCAAGTGTTGTGTAGATAACTGTTACAATTTTATGGGCTATCCTTTAGGCTTTAATCAAGAGCGCTTGTCCAGTGGAAATCCTCGATAAAGTACCCTTTGGTTCTCCTTAGTATTGTAAGTTCCTCCTCATTTGGTTGCAAATGCACTATGGCAACTATCAGTGTTTAAGTAGTGAATCAGCCATGCATTATGGCTGTTGATTGGATGAGGTCAATAGTTGGAATAATCCAAATAATACCAAGAATTGTGCAAATGAAGCATCCTGCATAATCATTAGACACCTAGCTGTGTATAACATTTTCTTGTTTCTTAAACTGAAAATTCTGAGGACATGGATAACATTAGTTCAGTTCCACATCACAAGAGCAGTTTTAGAGGTGCTTTGACCAATGGAAAACTCTCTGGAATGAATATATTGAATACCAAAGGCACTATTTTCAAGAAAATTAACATTTCATTCATTGTTCTTTTCTGTCATGATACAGGGCCCCTGTTAATTCCCACTTGATCATTTACTTGATTCCATCCCAGATGATTATTTCTTGGTGGAGTTTTGTTAAACATTTACAGCTTGTTCAGTTCTAACAGAAGTGCTAAACAAAAATGCTTTTCTGCCAGACAAGGGTTAAATGGAAGAAATAAGTTATTATTTCAATATTCAAATTATTACTTAGTCTTTAGAATTTATACAAGTTTAAGAGAAAAAAATTGCACAGCACAGATTCCCATGACCCTCTCATGCCAACCGTCCCTATCTGTTGTCGCTACTGGCAGGTCTTCTGCACAACATCCAAAATCCATGCATAACTGATTGATATAGGTTTTTGCTGGTCGGCCCACACTGATGTGTCCATGTTTAGGTGTCCACTGGAGAATGTCACATGGGTTCATCCTTGTTTCTCCAGCAGTGTCCAGTATGTTTTGTTAGTCTTCTTTGGGGGGGGGGGTTGTGTGATGGAGGTAAGTGGATATACAGTAGGGTGCTGCTTCTAAGATTTGTTCAAGACAACATGAAACATCCTTGTGTTGTTCCCATCTAGCTTTATCTCTAAGCGTTTTGTTAGAGTCAAAGTGGTGCAGCCATACAGTAGCATTGACATGGTTACATTCTTTATGAACTTTTACTTTTGGTGTTTTTTTTTAGCATCAATGAATTTGATTTTTCATTGTTTTGGCTGTAGAAAAAAAACAGCGCAAAGTTAATTACAGATCATTTAAAAACATTTGTTTAATATGTACTCTTAGTCTTTAATTCACAATTTATGTATATCTGTATATTTATTCATGTCAGGAAACCAGTATAAATAATTCATTAAATAACGAAAATATTTTGTTTCAGAATTTTAAATATTTGTCTTTACTCCTAATCTATTTTAATTGAATACCATGATTTCAAAGCCAGTGAAATTATTTATGAATCCGTGGGTAGCAAGACAACTGGAGATTTTTTAATTAATGTGTTTCAGGGGAATATAGGAAGCAACATGCACACTATAAATATATTTGTACATAACTATCAGTGTATGAATTGGTTTATTAATACTAATCTCAGTATTGATAAGTTTATTCATTCACTGATAGTCATCTTAGACGAGGTCAAACAAGTTTTAAAACTTTTTCTTTTCATTTATTGCTTCTTACATCAAGCCAAAGTTAGATTTGTAGCCAACCCACTGAGGACTAAACTGACAATCAATGGGCTGTGAAAAGAACATTTTCAGGAGTGGTCAAACAAGTAATTCATCTGAACCAAATTCATTGACCCTTCAGTTGGGAAAAGGAGAAGGGGGGGATTTGAGCCTACTGTCAATGGATTGAGACAGCTCACACTCTCACCCCGTCACCGATCACCTAGTTTCTTTGCGTCTCCGTTTCGGTCCTTCTTAGTAGGGTGTTGTCTTTTTCTTTTTTTTCTTTTCTTACTTCTCTCACGTTTTCAGAGTTATGTCAGTAAAGAAAGGACAAAATCAACTTGAAGGGGGGGAAAAAAAGCGAGATTAAAACGTGCAGAGCTGAGGAGTAGGAACAATAAGGTCATAAAAAAGTCAGAGAAGAGAAGGTAGGAAATAAAATCTTGCTTCTTCATGAAGGGTTTCCGAAGATTATGAGACAAGTGGAAATGGAAAGAAGTGTAACACAAGAGTAACTCCAGCAGAAAAAAGAAAGAAAAAGTGATAAAGGAAGAGTTGTATCAGAATTTAATGTCTACATAAACGAGAGAAATAATACGAAAATCTCTCAGTGAAAGACTTATGACACTGACCAGCTTCGTCAAAAGAAGAATGAGGCCAGAAAGAAGAACAAGAACTGGTGTCTTTATTAGGCTTAACTTTAATGTTATTTTGGCACAAGGATACAATAGTGGAGCATCCGATGAGTATCGAACTCACATCTGCACAACAAAAGCTTGTTGACTATCACGTTACAGGTGTCTAATAATGATTATGTATAATCTGGCACAAGGCCATAATAATGCAGTTGTAAATTGATTTGATAACCATTGCGTTATGATAATGATGATGATGGGGGTGGTGGTGGTGGATTTAATTGTCGAAATAAAAAGAAAGAAAGAAAAGATTTCTTAAAATATATAAATGTTACTTCATAAAAGGTGTGGGTCAGAGTGGGGTAGGGTTAAAGAGGTCAAGATTAAAAGATTAAAGTGTGGGCTGAGAAGAAAATTTAAATTTACAAAAAAAAAAAAAAATGAATGAAAAAAAGAAGTAGAAGAGAATAAATAATAAATAAATAAATAGGAAAAGAACAAAAAAGGGAAAAACTTCAACATTAAAACACAGACAGACAGACAGACAGAGAGAGAGAGAGAGAGAGAGAGAGAGAGAGAGAGAGAGAGAGAGAGATTGATGGGATGTAGTAGACAATAAATAAATAATAAAAGGCAAGTGTTTATACTTAATAAGAAAACGAAAAAAAACAAATAAAAAAACGGAAAGATATTAGTCGAAAAAGAAAGAAAGAAAGAGATTAGTCGAGGGAGAGAGAGAGAGATAGAAGAAGAAGAAGAAGAAGAAGAAGAAGCAAATTTAAGGATAGGGTCCACATCGAAGAGGGGGAAGCGCTGAAATTTGAGGTGCACCCCCCCTCCCCGGAAAAAAAAGAGGAAAAGATAGTGGAAGAGAGATACCAAGAGAAACTGGAACATAGATAGATAGATAGATAGATAGAGAGAGAGAGAGAGACAGAGAGAGAGAGAGAAGACTAAGAGATAGCGAAAGACACCATGGAAGATGAGGAAGTAAATGATAAGGTGTGTCTGTCGTTGTTTAATTATTGACTGCAGCAGCATCCCGGGCTGCTGTGCCACTGTTTAAACCCCATTCAGTTGTGGCCGTTTCTCCCTCTCTTTACTTTTTACTGACTGTTGTTGACACCCTGGGTACCTCTTCAACCACCATCACTACTACTACTATTATTACTATTACTACTACTATTACTACCATTTACTGTTACTTACTACTTCTAGTAACCAGACAAGCCACCCGGGGACTTAATACACCACACAGGCAGCTACGTCAAATTACCACACGCTATGAAGGTGGGTACATCCATCCACACACACATACACACACACTTAATTAGATCTATTACTCTTTTAAGCCGCTTACACACAGTACAGTACGCGCATCATCATCATCCCTATTGAATTAATATAATGTCTTAAGCAAGTAACCAACTATATTAATGTGAAACGAGAAAAGGATTGTAAAAGAAGAAAGTAAAATAATTAATTAACCTTATCAATTTAAAATCTGATAACGTTAGACTCGTAATATAGTATGGAAGCTCAATGTAAGCACTAATGTAAACATAAATGTGTGTCCAAGTGAAATGTATGGCTTAGTTTATTTGATTTTGGCTTCCGGTGCTATTAAGAATTACACAAGTCTACACAGTTCGGCTGATTGACACTTATTGTTAGTTAATTTTAAGATTTTAGGATATTTTAGACGGTAAGTAGCTGTTATTAATTTTCAAGAGCTTAAACATAACAACTTTGTATTTTTAATGAATATAGTTTTTTTCTTCTTGTACTTGTATAGCACTGGAAAGATTATTTTTATTTTATTTATTTCTAACCAATGTTACTTTTTTAAAATAATATTTTTTAACCAAACATAGATATCATTTATGAGGTACTGTCAACAACCTATAGGTAAACTTACGTAGTATAAAATAAACTAACATTAGATCTTCGTAGTCTGTTTATTTCAAGAACTGCAAAGAAACAAAGAATGAAAGAATAAATAATAATAAAAAAGTACCATTCCCTCAGATGTAAGATATTTCATTGAAGAGATTTTTTATTAACCAGCCTAAAACAAACTTTCCCAACAAATGTCTCTAAAGTAAAGAAAATAGAAGTTTGTGAATGTGGAAAGACGAAAAAGTATATATTGTTGCCAAAAAGTTACTAGTCGTACTACTTTGCTTATTAAGATACTTTTATTGACTTGGAGTTAAAATGGTGCCAGATAAATTTTGACATAACATGGCAGTGTAGTTGATAGATATTTCTTCTTTTTCTTAATGTATTCAGATGTCAAAGTCGATTTTCTTATCATCTGTGACGATTAAAGTTAATTTAAAATTATGTACAGCCCGCGGAAATTAAGTAACTTTTCATAAATTAACAACTAACTTGGGAAAGAAATAGGAAGGAAGGAAAGAAGAAAACACCTTTTTATTGTCATAGTGTACTCGTTCGCTGTTTAACCTGAAAAAAAAGAGAAAGAAATCTATTCATTCATGAAAAAATACGTTAAATGTCTTAATTCCTAAATAAATAAATATCAAAATAAGTTTCTAGGCTTTTGAGTAAATAAAAAAATTAGAATTTTCCCAGGAAATTGAGCGTTATAGAATTGTTTAAAATATAATTAATTAGCAATTTTCTATGAAAGAAAGTCGATTTTATTTATTATTAGAATTTATTCACTCAATTAGACTTTGAGAATTTAGAGTTATGTTAAAAACTCCTGCACGTGTCATCAATTAAGCCAGTTCCACTGCTACAACCTTTCGTGTTCATTCATCAATTAATTTCTTTCTTTCTCTCTCTCTTTTACACTAATATCTTACTGACACTGATTTTTATTTATTAAAACTAAAATTCTTTTTTTTTTTTATAGTTTGACATTAAAATAATTTCCGTATATTGTTAGCACAATTTATTATTTCATAACTAGCTTCATAATCGGGGCAGACATTTGCTGTTTGTTTTATTTGCAAAGTAAATAAAGTGTGAAAAAAAGTTTACAATAAACCGTTTCTTCGTTGAAATGGGCAAAATGTAATTTTCTGTGTACCTGTATCTACTTTTGACTTGACATTGTTCTTAAATTTGATACTATTTATTTCATTTTACACGTTTCTCTTGGTCTATTTTATTTTTATTTATTTTTTTACACAACTTTGTTTTGATCGTAAAACTTTAAATGAGTTTTTTTGGTTACCTCATGACAGAAAAGTACAAGTTGGATTGTTTTTATTAGAAAATCAATAGTTTAAAAGTTTATTAAAAAATCATAGTAATTTTAAACACCTCATTTATTTATTTATTTTTTCTTTTATTTCTTTTTCTTATTAAACTTTAATTTAATACCATTTTTTTACGGCCTCATGTGTCACGTGATCAGACCCCGACTCCAAAGTTTCTCCGGGAAAAAGAAAAGAATGGTAACTTGCTGCTTCTTTATTTTTAATTTGTCGCTTCCGAGTGGAACAAACATGTTTTCAAAATAAAATGCTCAAGTGTTTTTTTTTTTTTGTTTTTTTTTATACGAGAAGGGGAGGAGCCTGAAAAGTATGACGACGATAATAATTGCTTTAATAATTGGTACGTCCAAATTGTCATCGGATGATAAGATTGTTTACATCTCATCTCAGCATCTTTTCTTCTCACGTGTACAAACAGTGGCATTCACTTTAACAAGCTGCTTCTCTTAATTAATAAGGATCTTTTATTTATTTTCTTGTTTCTTCCGACAAAACAACTGTCCTCTATTTCGAGGAGGACAAAAACTTTGATTTAACAATAATATTGAGTTTTTGAAATAAATTTGCCAAAAATAATTTTATTTTTGTTTTGGAATTAACTGGCGAGTATTGTTAATAAATGTCAAATTATCTTCATATTCTTCTCATTAAATCTGAATAAATTTTGTTTTAATTTTTTTAAAGTAAAATTAATTTTGTATATCCTTTTTTTAACATTACTTTTCTGAAATTAAATACTATCTTTTTAATTTAAAAATGCAATTTTTTCAGGCGTTGTAAAACAACTCATGTTTAAAACGTTTAACATTTTAAATTCACAAACAATGTTTTCTATCAACGATGATATTAATTTAGAGAAATTTATTTGTAGCTTGTATATTAATCTAAGTATTAAGTACTTTAGTTTTTAATAATTAGACACTCATTGATTCAACTATGTCTGGTCCTTGAGGAAGAGCTTAGTACACAAGGATTTTCAAGTAATCTAAAAAGTTACATTTTTATTTCGACAATTGTTTACATTCTAAAGTGAATAAATAAATAAATACGAATCCAAGTGAAAAAAATCACAGGAAAATAATCGAATCTTAAACCAAACGTGTTTACTCGATAAATTCATTATGTCTCACTCGAATTAAAAATATATTTCTCTACAATATTTATCCCATACATCAATCGGCCAGCGTAAAATAATTGTGACTTTTTCCCTAGCCAAAATTGTGACTTTTTCTAGTCCACGATAAATACTGACCCCCCGCATTTACACGTGTTCTATGTCTTGATATTTTGATAACCTTAAAAACCAAACAAAGACATACCCTCTCGTTTCTATTAAAGGGCTTCTGATTTCTGAAGAATATGGTTTAAAAATCCTAGATCTGACTGTGATAGTTAGGAGAGGTCGGTATTATTATTTCAATCCCCAATAGGAAGATAAGGAATCTCATTATACTGTAATTCAAAGGAGAAAAACTTTTATTTCGAATTGCAGAACTTTTCCATTCCGATCTTTTGTTGCTGTGGTTTAAGAATTCAAGGAATACTATTTTAAAAATAGAAATGTTGAAGAACTGACTGTAATGAATATACTTTTTTTTAATTCGTACTAAAACTCTTTGAGTCTCCAGAAGCATCTTCGCTTCATTGGACAGAGAAAGACCGAAAATCCATAGAATACTGGGTACATAATTCAGTGTATATGTACCCATTATTTTATGGATTTTCACATTATATGTGTGTAATAAAGTTATTGAAGAGATTGAGATAACTTTCTAAAAACATAGACAAACCCTAATTTTTTCTCGCCCCCTCCAAGAAAAAAAAAAAGAAAGTGCCTTTAAACATTTTCTTGGGGAAAGGGGCTTTTTTTTTAAATACTTTAAAACTGATTATTGTGAATCCCGAAACAATAAACAATCTATTCATTAATAAACAAATTCTTGGAGATTCTTCTTTTCTTTTCCAACAATGAAGAAATAAACGAATTCATTGGTGACAATTTTTAGGGTGTAAAATATATTTCCTTTCGAAACTTTCATATCTACAATTTTAATTTGTGATACAAATAAAGCAATAGTTGTCTAAGGGAAAGTTCTTTAATAAGTATTTTTATTTTAAGTTTTCGTTTTCATTATTTCAGAAATAACTAGCTTATTTGTTAAGATTGATTTCACTAAAATTAAATCACTACCTCACGTAAAAGCGTAAATGTCCGAAATTTCAACTTTAACCCTCCCCCTCCTCGAAGCTGTAATTTGAATTAATCCATTTCTTTTCTTTGGAGTAAAACATATTTTCGAAAAATGTCGACAACTACAAAAACAAAACGGAAAGACAGCTTGTGATATATTGTGATTAATAATAATAAAATTGGTCGGTGGGTGCTTCTTCCTTTCACTTAGTAACTTCCGCAATGCTTTTACACATTTCTTCTTCCTCTTCGGTACTTAGAAAGAAATTGACGTATATGACCAACAACTTAATAAACTTTTAATGTTGGGGGATAGGGGTGAAAGTTATAATGAAAATTTATGATGACGAAATTATGACAACATTTCCTCTAAATTGTAAATATTTGTCACTTAAATGTATTGGGAGGTGGAGAGGAATTTCACTCGCCCCTCTCTTTCTCCTTCTCTTTCTCCTTCTCTCTCTCCTCTCTCTCTCTCCTTATGCCTTCCTCCCTCTCTGAGAGTTGCATATTTTGTACTGCGCCAGTGGTCGAACCCAAGTAAGGTAAGCAAACTCTCCCCCACCTGCAACATAATATTTCCAATCCCCAATCCTTATCCTAGTATTTGGCCTTATGTCGGACTACAAAAAAACTAAATTTAGTGGGTATATAGTAAAAAATTCAGTTAAAAAGTTTTGCCTGTACATAAAAATTCACTGTACGAATGAATTGACATAGAAAGTTAAAAAAAAACGAAGCTCTTATAAATGAAAGAAAAAGTGAATAATATTAAATAAGAATAACAAACACTGACTTAACATTTTTCAACAAAAAATCACCTATTTTTAATCGAAGTATTTGACCTTGAAAATTTACGGGTAATTCTCATAAATTGAAATGGACACAAACAACAACAACAACACGTGCTTGGGTGGTTGAATATTGGAGGTGGGGTAGGAGTTTTGTAGCGAGAACTGACAGTGTACTTGAGAATGCACTAAAACTTTATCAAGTTTCATATTGTGCACAGAATTGGACTGTTGGGAATTTTTCGAGCAATTTAAAAAAAAAAAAAAAACTATAAATTTCTTCAGCAAATTTTTGACTGTTTTAAAGGTATTTTCAATTTTGCCATATGATAATTGGTGGGATCTGCCAAATGGAACTCTTATAATAGATTTAGTAACTAATTCTGTTCTTTTAGTTTTCATTCAAGTTTTTAGTAATGAAAAATTAATTCAACATTTGTTTCGCAATGTGAAACCGAATAAAATAGATGAAACCCGAACTACTTGATTTAGTTCTTAATTTGTTAAATTGAAGATCAACCTGTTGAATGAAAAGTTTAAACAAAACAACAAATAACTATGAAAATAAAATAAATAAATTTCATCATCGATTTAACGTTTAAGGACATAATGATTTTTCTCTAATGCTCAAAATTAGAATTAAATTCCATTACATAAGATACTTTAAAAATATATCTTGGACGATTTTATCAGTTAATTTCTTTTTCTTAAGCTTCTTTCCTTTATCTGATATATACATTAATTGTAAATGATATGTTAAAAAAATAATTGTGGGTGGGTGCTAAAATGTCATTTAAAGGTAACCCAGCTGTATTTTGTGACCTGAATTTCTTGAGGGCATCTGGAATTTCTGAATTAGTTCATTTAAACCAAACAGGTCTGTTTGTCTGTCTTTCTCTCTCCACTTATATAACCTTGTTTACATCTTTTAAATAGGTGAAGTAATTTTAGAACAACTGGGTGGAACGCACTCGAATTTTATTATTAGTTTTATAAATTGTGTTTTTTGCCCCAAGATTCACTTAGAGCAATAGACCAAAAAGGTTTCTATTTCAACCCCAGATGCCAGGCAGATGGGGCTTGGTGGTATTTTATAAAATCTACGCCTGGTAGCAATTAAAAAAAACAAACTAAAAACAACTAATGAAAGCATCTGGAAAATGTGGTGTCAAATTTATTATGTCAATTACAAAGAAGTTTGAATCTTTTTATTTAGTTAGGTTCATATCTCTTTAAAAAATTACTTTTATAAAATCTTCCAGAATACTTTACATGTTTTCTGACTTCAGTAAAAGTTTATTTATATTTTATGAAAGTATATATTAAAATATTTAGTGAAAATAAAATCATGTCACAGTAATGATGAACTTTATATTGTTTCATAAGTACATAATTATTTATTTGGCCAAAAAACAACAAACAAACAAAAAACCAAACAAAAAAACTAATTTCTATATTTCAATTATTCGGACTATTGTCCTCATCTTCCTTGTCATCTGTACAACATTTCAGCCGATGTGCCATTGAAAAGGCTACCGAGTCCGACAATAAATACCTGAAAAAGGCTGATGGGAACATCGGCCGAAACGTTGTACAGATAACAATAAAGATGAGGTCAATAGTCCAAATATTACAAATAATACAACTTGTCAAGCCTCATCTCAAAACTTCAGAGAAACTAATTCCCCCCCCCCCCAAAAAAAAAAGATAATATAATTTTTGAATGAAAATGAATCATCATTGTCATCTCACATAAACCAGATAATCAGAATCAACCATTTTTTTTATAGATCTTCCAAAGTCAGCTTAATACATTGAAACACTTAAAATGTAAATGGGAAAATTCTATTGAGCCATTTTCCAGGTGATGGGTAGGACCTATATGCCTTGAAAAATCAACATTTCAAATTCAAATTCTGACTGGAAGTGAAAATATTATAAAGTCAGGAACATTTTTTTTTTAAAATTGCCTTTTATTTGATTTTATTCTTTTAAAAGATTTAGCCATGGATCGCTTGTTATTTTGTTAATCTCAAAAAGACAGCAGCATGAAAATTGAAAAAAGAAAAAAAAAACATTAAGATATAAGGCAAGTAGAAAAACAAATTCTAATAATTTGGTTAGTTGGGAATTTAAAATATCCGAGATAAGACAGCAATGTTCTTTAAATAGGTTTATCAAGAAAAAAAATCCTATTTGAACTGAACTGTTTTATATATAAAGATATCAACATTTTTGGCAGTCAGTGTGGTAAACCTAATGACCTTAGGGTTATCATTGGTCATCTTGTGGAATGGATGTTTTTGGCTTTCAGTTTTTTAAAAGAGAAAAACAACAACAACAACAACAACAAAAAAGAAGATTGTAAAGAACAGAGTAGAAAAGGTAATATTACACATGCTGAAATGATAATTCTGTCTAAATATATTTTAGTTGACATTTTTTAGGATAGAGGTTATCGGAAACTTGTGCTGGAATGATAAAGATGATGTTATTTGTGGTTAAATATTGATGTTATTTACATCAAAAGAGATTAGTGATTATGATGTATTGAATTCAAGGAATTGAAGGAATAATTAACATGTAATTCAACATGCTTTTCTTTCTTTTCTTTCATTTTTTCTTAAAGAATGCTCTATGATAATCTATACTAGCTATAGGCAAATTTGTCATCTGCTAGGAATTTTAAAAGCGAATTAGAAATAATTAAATCTATTATTTAAGGTCAAACTTTGTCTAAATCGATAAGTAGTAACATAATAACCATAATTAAAAAAAGAAAAATATCATTACATATGCAGTTTATTTTTAATAGATTTAAAAGTATTTGTTTTGGTCAATTTCGACGATCTATACATATATAAAGGGCAGTTGTGTGTATATGTATGTCCGGAGGAAACTTTGAAAATAAAACAATTGACGACAAAGTAAATATATATACACATTAAATATCACCATGGCTAGAGATTTTATTTATATTCGTGAAGATAATTAGAAAATAGAATTTAAATGATAACAGCATGGATTTCTTTTTTTCATTTAATATTTTAGATTGTAGACATTAACATTTCTTTTCAGCATAGCTAGATCAATGCAAGGTCTGTTTTTTTTTTTTTTACATAGGGATTTAAATGGGGCAACCTACAAGGATTCAACAATAATGGATCTGCAGGACTAACATTAAAAAATCCCTCCTCTACCTAGGCGACGCCGGGTAGCTGCTGCTAGTACGTATAGGCAGTTGTGTGTATATGTATGTCCGGAGGAAACTTAAAAAAATCAAACAATTGACGACAAAGTAAAAATATATAGACATTAAATATCACCAGGGCTTGGTTTTTGAGCAAAAATAATAGATTTGATTTGATTCATATTCGTGAAGATAATTAAAAAAATAAAATTTAAATGATAACAGCATGGATTATCTTTTTTTTCATTTAATATTTTAGATTGTAGACATTAACATTTCTTTTCAGTGTAGCTGGATCAATGCAAGGTCTATTTTTTTTACATAGGGATTTAAATGGGGCAACCCACGAGGATTCAACTCATGATTCAGTAATAATGGATCTGTGGGACTAACTTAAAAAAAATCCCCCCTCTACCCAGGTGACGCCAGGTAGCCGCTGCTAGTATATATATAAAGGGCAGATGTGTGTATATGTATGTCCGGAGGAAACTTCAAAAATAAAACAATTAACGACAAAGTAAATATATATACACATTAAATATCACCAGGGCTAGAGATTTGATTTATATTCGTGAAGATAATTAAAAAATAGAATTTAAATGATAACAGCATAGATTTTTTTTTCATTTAATATTTTAGATAGTAGACATTAACATTTCTTTTCAGTGTTGCTGGATCAATGCAAGGTCTGTTTTTTTTACATTGGGATTTAAATGGGGCATCTCACGATGATTCAACTCAAGATTCAGTAATAATGGATCTGCAGGACTAACTTAAAAAAATCCCCCTCTACCCAGGTGACGCCAGGTAGCCACTGCTAATACATATATAAAGGGCAGTTGTGTGTATATGTATGTCTGGAGGAAACTTCGAAAATAAAACAATTGACGACAAAGTAAATATATATACACATTAAAATATCACCAGGGCTTGGTTTTTGAGCAAAAATAATAGAGATTTGATTTATATTCATGAAGATAATTAAAAAATAGAATTTAAATGATAACAGCATGGATTTTTTTTTTTCATTTAATATTTTAGATAGTAGACATTAACATTTCTTTTCAGAGTAGCTGGATCAATGCAAGGTCTATATTTTTTACATTGGGATTTAAACGGGGCATCTCACGATGATTCAGTAATAATGGATCTGTGGGACTAACTTAAAAAATTCCCCTCTACCCAGGAGACGCTAGTTATGTCATAAAGGACAACATATCATTCTCTATTCTCACTGACCAATAAAATAGTCATTTTTAAATAGTCAAACTTGAAATCTTGTTTTAGAAATCTCTATAATTTTGAATTGCCCCAGTTCCTTTCACCAATGTTGATTTGTAGATTCTATGTCCAAGATTTCTCTTAGATTAAACCTGATGTAGTCAAGTCTGCAGAGTGGCCTATTGTCGGTATCAGCTGAACAATGAGAGAGTTTATGCCCTTTTTACAAATGCTAGATAATGGAAATAGTTTTGCTCTGGTGGTGTGCTACACATACCGTCAGCTCCCAGATGTTTTACTGCACAGATCAGATTACTCCAGCTGTACTACTCTTGTTCTGAGTTGGCAATGACCACTACTGAACCCAGAACTTTGCGATTCCAGGCAAATGCTCTGCTGACTGAGCTAAGCTGAAAGACTCACTCTAACCAGGTGATATTTAGTTTAATTCACAAACTTGAAATTTTGGGACTCTTTTTGTTGGTTCCTTTTTGGGCAGACAAACAATAGGGATATGTTCTGGCCCGTGTCCATTAATAATCTATTACAGGAATGAAGCAGCTGTATGGCCACCTGACCCCCATCTCACAAACCATCCGAGTGAGACCAACTAGGCATGCAGGACATTGCTGGAGAAGCAAGGACAAGCTCATAAGCGACATTCTCCTGTGGAAACCAACACATGGACATGCTAATGTGGGCCGCCCGCCAAAGACCTACATTGACAAACAATAGGGATATGTTCTGGCCCATGTTCATTAATAATCTATTATAGGAACTAGCAAAATAAAAAAAACGCCCTCTGGGCAACGTAAAATAAATATTGCCTGAGGGGTTAGGAGTTGAAAATTTAATATCAGAGAGTTTGTATCATAAGTAAAGTAAAATCATCAAATTTATTAAAGGAGTAAAAAAAATTAAAAATTTGAAATGGAAACTTAGTTCTGATAACTTTAAATATATATTAAAAAAAAAAAAAAACTATAAATAGATAATACTTGGTATGTATTTATTAAAACTTGTTTAAAAAACCAATGAGGACTGTCTAACATTGCATGCTCAAATTTTGAGTGTATTTATTCTATGTTATGACGATTTTAGGTAGTGTAACATAAGCAGTGACGTAGTTTTTGTTACAGACAAAAACCGGAAGCGAATCTCCATTATTAATAGAAGAAGAAGCTGCTGTATGGCCACCTGAACCCCATCTCACAAACCATCCGAGTGAGACGAACTAGGCATGCAAGACACTGCTGGCGAAGCAAGGACAAGTTCATAAGCAACATTCTCATGTGGAAACCAACACATGGACATGCTAATGTGGGCTGCCCACCAAAGACCTACATTGACCAACTATGTGAGGATGCTGGTTGCTGCACATGAAGATGATGGGAATGATAATTGGAGTCTTCACTAAAGTGATAAATCATTTCAAGTCAAAACCTTTTTTCTTTCTTTCTTTCTTTTATCCTTTAGAATAATTAGCAATAAAGAAAGTAATCATTCCATGAGTAATAACTCATCTTTGTACTTTTAATCCCAATAACTGGAGATTTTACCAGGAGAGAGAAATTGTTGTGTTTGAAAGAAGAAAGATTCTAGTTTGAATAATGCTTGGAATAATAACTGTGTTATCTTAAGCTTTCTGACAATAATGAAGAAAGATAGAGAGCACACTGACTCGATGAACTGCAGTAATAAAAACAACAAAGATGAAGATATTTTAGAGATAATTCATGAAATAAATACACTAACAATGCTCAATTCATTTGGAATTAGAACATTTCACTCTGTTTCATTCTGCTATTTTTTGCTTATGAAGAAGAGTTCAATAACTTTTGGGGATTAAGCATACCTATGACAGAATTATAAGGGGAGAGACTTTCTTAAGCCATTACTCATGTTGTGACAAACTAATCAAGATAACTTTTAATAAATAGAACACACAACATCTGGACTTCATGCCCTTTTCCTGGCCATGCTTTTTTAAAAAGAAGTTGTGGAATATTTAAATTTTAGAATGTTTTATCATTTTCATGATCCAATGTTAATTTCTTAAAGTTTTGTTAAAGTCTTTCCTTTGTCATTCATAGTGATGGATATTATAGGAACTGAGTTGTTATTGGTGACCAGGCTAGGAGAAATGCAGATTTTCATGTTTGACATTGATATCTTTATCATCTTAGCACATTGAGTGCATGCAGTTTAAAATGTATAAGTAGTTATTTCTGCTTGGCTTTTTGGAGAATAATAGAAGTTAAATTTGGTAAATCTCAAAGTGAAATTAGGATTAGTCAGCTATTTTCATTGACTATTAATATCGTAATGAATTCAATCCTCATCGGGAACTCAACTTTTGTAGCCTTGTGCTAGACTAAGCTGATGGTTTGTTTTGGTTTCTCTGTTTAATGGCATATTAAGTTTTGTGGGTTATTTAATTCCAAAGCCATTCTTGTAGAAGAACAATAGTGGTACTATTTAGTCCATAGCTAGGAGACTAAGTTGAGTAAAAATGTAAAGTATTGATATTGAGGAGTGTATAAAAATGGGACTCTATTTCCTTATTTGTAACCTCTCTCTCTCTCTCTCTCAAAGTAATATCTATCATTATCAGCACATAAAACAGAATTTTGATTCAGAGTTTAAATTCTAGCTGAGGCCATGTGGGTTTATACAAATTCTCATTAGTAAAGGCATGAATCCTTATTTCTCTGCATCATTCTATTGTCAGATATCTTGATAAATCTTGATACTATGATGTGCAACAAGAGTGCTCAGCTAGTTCAAGGATTCTTCTTTTGTTTATGATCCTATTTTATGGAGACTTAAAACATCCTGTTGAGAATTTTCTAAGTCCAGAGCCCCATTCCTATAAGGATTTATCAATAAATAGATAAAAATGGCCTTTTCATTTAAAGTTACCTGTTATTTCCCGTAAATCAAAGACTGCTAAATATGTTTAATATTACATTTAAACAAAGGCTATTGTTTGGGGTGGATTAGGAAAAAAAAAGTGACTTCCGGCCAGGTGGAATGAGGTGGTATAGGATGTTAAAGGTTTTAAAGTAATTTTGTTTTGTTTTTTTTAAGCAATGATTTATTGATGGAAAATGGAAGAATGCAGTAACAAAAGAAATAATCTCTGAGATATTATAAAGAAGTGTTCAACATGGCACCAACAATTAAACCATTATTGAAATTAGATATTAAAGACAACCACTAACAACAACAAATAGCTTACCCCTTATTTTTGCATTTATTCTAAATAATTTTATGATTTATTGCTCATTTGGTGTAGATTTAAAAAAAAATTATGGTTAATTCCTACTTAATGGACATAAATTCCACCATCGTATGTCAACCTGCCGAAAGAAAAAAGAATACTAAAAATCAGGGAATTAACCAAATTTAATGAAATTTTCAGTGTTGATATATTAATGAATAAAAGATATAATGCGCCAATTATTTTTTAAAATCTTTTACATTTTTTCAGGTCAATTAACTTTGAACCATGTATGTTTGTGAATCTATGTTACGCTTCAAAAGATACGTGGTTCAAAGTTAACTGACCTGAAAATGTAAGAGTTTTCAAATAAAATAACTGATGCATTATATTGTTTATTCATTAATATATCAACACTGAAATTTCATTAAATTCGGTTAATTCCTTGATTTTTAGTATTTTTTTTCTTTCGGCAGGGTGACATACGATGGTGTAATTTATGTCCATTAAGTAGGATTTAATCAAAATTATTTAACATTGGAATTATTGGATACATTGTGTTAGGCTCAAGGCTATCTCTATAAGTGAACTAGCAAGTAGGTAGCTGGAGTGTTTGACTGGAGTGGAGAAACTAAATATTTTGAGAATCTGGTTCGATACCAGCCTTCACCAACTCAGTGTATGAGTAGGACAGGGATCTGTGCAGTAAAGTGAGGAGCTGACGATAGGTGGGGCGCTCCACCTCAGATGCTAAAATAATCCCCTTAGTCTAGCACTAGTGAAAAGAAGATAGACTTCCTCACTGTCTGGCTGATAACGACTTTAGGCTGCCCCGATGACTTTACTTTTACTTTTACTTTACATTGAAGTGAGTCCATATTCAATTATTCAATTTCTTTTCTTTGATGTTGCAATGTACATTTTATGCTAATTAAAAAAAATAACTTTTTACTTTGCCAAATTTATTAAAAATAGTTTTAAAGAATTTTGTAACACAAAGTTAATCTTTTTGAATTGAGTCAGTATGCTCTTGAAATGACCAGCTAAGTCTGAAAGAATTTGACCTGAAGCAGCTGGTATATATATATATATATATATATATGGTCATCCACAGACACGTGTTTCGACTTATCAAGTCTCTTCAGTGTGGCTAGACATTTTGTAAGCTACCTACAGTCGGAATTGAACTCCGGTCGGTTGGGTGTCAGTCCGGCACCATAACCATTAGGCTGTCTTCACTTAGAGAATGGGAAGGGATTTTAACTGTTTTAATACACACATCGCTTTGTGTGTAAAGGTCGTCACAGAGTGCTCCATTCCTTATAGAGAAGAGCGTTGCGTTTATGCTTGAATTGGCGGCCATCAGCGAGATCCCCCAGAGTGCTCAACCCTAGGGGATGGGGAGCATATATAGGGTCATCCACAGACACGTGTTTCGACATCAATCTCTTCAGTATATATATATATATGTCATCCACAGACATGTGTTTTGGCGTTTCACGCCTCTTCAGTGTGGCTAGACACAACTATCTTTGCTAGGGTCGAACTCAGACTGATCTATATTCCCTCGTCCACTGACAGCTGTAGCGGGGACTGGTTTTTTAAACTGTTAAGTACATAGGTTTGTTTATGTATTTTACGGTCACTGAGAGGTCAAATTTCCAGGGAAACGATCATTGCTTATATGCTTAGTAGTGAGAGTTAATTTAAATTACTAATTAGAGAGCTCATACCAGATTTATGGGAGCATATATTAATAAGTCATCCACAGACACGTGTTTTTGGCGTTTCACAACTATATATTTACCAACCCCTCCGCATGAGCAGGATGTGACACAAGGTCAATTTCTTAAGTGGAGTTCAACAGGTTTGAATTCAGAGTTTTCCTTCTCCTAGACCGGTTGCCTAACCAAGGTTAGAGCCAGTCTGCCCTGCTATTTACCCATAGCTGGAGGGAGAGTAGAATTCATACCTTTCCAAGGGTATTAGCGCTAAGTGAAATGCAATTACCACATCCATGATTTGAACTAGGGGCGACGAGTCCATTTCCCAGAACTTTAACCATTACACCACGCGCTTCCATAAAGAAATCACGCACATAGTAGTTCAAAGTGTACACTACTATGTCTGGCATGTAAAATGAGATCGGGGGGAGTGTAACGGCGATTGGGTAGATTGAACTCACATCCTCCTGATTGTGAGTCGTGGCTTGGCCTTGGACTACCTCGTTGGCGTGCATGTAAATTACTACACTGTGATTGACCCGGATGTAGGATGTTAGTTTATTTAAGGCCTGCCTTAACACACGGCGCAGTTGCATTTAAGTCTTGCTGACGAGGGCAGTGACGTATGACAGGAACAAAGCAAGTGACTGCAAGAGAGGTGGAATTTGGCAGACTTCTGTGTTTTGGGTAAAGAAGAAAGAAGGCCAGAAGAATGTGGTTACTGTAAGAGCAGTTTGCTGAATGAATGGATTGCTGTTAATAAAACACCAGTTGAAAAATTTTATATTATAGGGTGATACCATTCCCTGAGTTCTGATTAGCTGCTGACTTTAGAGGGTCTATAGTGCTCAGATAAATAACTTACCACCCTGCACTGTGCTTGTGGCAATGCAGGATCTGTATTTGTATTACAGCTTGCTTGCTACCTTTGTCTGCCAGTTTGACGGTAAATGGGTTTCTACAAATCTCATATTTTTCTCTAATCTCTGTTCTTGAGACAAACATGATAAAATTTTCTTTTTCATGCTTGATGGTTTGTGCTTTCATTAACAGTTAACTTTTTAGAAAAACAAAACTGAGTTGATATCTAACTGAAATCCTTAAGAATCTTGTGCAAAAATCTTAAATAAGTATACAACAGAAGACAAAATTTATATAAATTTTTACAATGGCAAATTTTTGACAAACTAGCAGAAGAGTCTGGCTTTGCCTGGAGCAAAAGAACAAATTCAATAATTAAATAAATCCATTACTAAACAAAATAAATAGAATAACTTAGATTGTTATTTTTGTGAATATAAAAACTATCAGTAAATATTTCCTTCTCTCTGAGACAATGTGTTCATTTCAAAAAAGAATTATATCTTTTAGGGATCCTAATTTCTTGGTCAGTTAAGTGATCAAATATTTCGGGTGCCACTTTATCCAATGTTGATTTATTATGTTCATTTTTGGACTAATACCCTTGGGAAAGGTATGAAAACTTTCATCCTCCAGCTATGGGTTAAATAATACCACTACTGTTCTTCTACAAGAGTGGCTCTGGCATTAAATAACCCAGAAAGGTGGATATGCCATTAAACAAAGAAACCAAACCAAACTTTGTTGGTTGTTGTTTGCACCTTTCCATCCACTAAAGATGATGGAGTAGCGTCCAAAAATAAATAAATAAAATTATCTGCATCTGCCAGACTAACTTTTTTCATGACCGCCGGGTACAAAAATTATCAACCGTTCTGAATGGGGTTTGGACCGTCCTGAAATTAAAATATTTTTGTTTAATTCATTAGCATCATCTATGCTTGTCAGTCATCAGTAGCATAATAACATGTAATAAAAACATTAAGAAAAGCTGAAGCAGTGATAATTCTGGATATTTGGACAAAAAATCCATTTCCTAGTGTGTTTTGAGCTAATAAAAAAATACTTTACTTTAAGTTACCCAATTTTCATTTAATCATTGGTTTCCTTTTTCGGGAAGGATATGCTGAACCCTTTGAAATCTTTACCGTCCCTGGCAAACTGTCTCGGATGACGTATTGATTGTCCCGGATGTAATTTTTATCATCCCCGGGACGACGGGACGGCGTTAATGTCGAGCCCTGGCATCTGCGAAAGTTGCTGTGCAGGCCTATCCCTGAGCGACAGTCTTTGGTGCATTGACTGCACACAAACTGTGATGCTTTCTGGGGCTTCTGTTTTCTCTCTCTCTTTCTGGCTTTCTTTGCTGTCGAGGCTACTCTCCTCTCCACCTGATTTCTCTTTGTGCCTTGCTTAACATTAAGGCACCAGACTGCTTAATTTTCTGCATCTAAACCAAACTTTATTCAACAAACATTCCTATTTTCAGTAATTATGTCTTGGATCTTTCAGTTGAGGAATTTAAAAAAACCTTACAATTCACCAAATGTCCATTACTGTATAAATTAATTCTCTTTAATTTTTTGGCTCAAACTTTCAGGAATTATTAGAGTTGTCTATGAAAAGGTTTTTAACTAAATTTGGCAAAGTCTTTTTTTTACACCTCAAAAGGAAACTACTATTATGCTAATAAAACATTAATTTATCACAAACTAGCAGTGGTTACCCAGTGTTGCCTGGGTAGAGGGGGATTTAAAAAAAAAATTAGTCCTGCAGATCCATTATAAATTAATCGTGAGTAGAATCCTCGTAGGTTGCTCCATTTAAATCCCTCTGTAAAAAAATAGACCTTATATTGATCCAGATACTCTGAAAAAATGTTAATGTCTACTATATAAAATATTAAATGAAAAAAAAATTCCATGCTGTTATCATTTAAATTTTATTTTTAATTATCTTCACGAATATAAATCAAATCTCTATTATTTTTGCTCAAAAACCAAGTCCTGGTGATATTTAATGTGTATATATATATTTACTATGTCGTTAATTGTTTATTTTCGAAGTTTCCTCCGGACATATAGATTCACACAACTGTCCTTTATATATGTATAGATAGATTAACTCTGATTTGCAAAGGAGGTAACTAAGAAAGATATTTGGCATTCAAACTGAATGGATGTCACTTTGAAAGCCCCAAGAAAGAGATAATTTCTTAATAGATATAGAAAAGTGATGATTTATTTATTTATTTGATTACTTATCTATTATATTCATTACTTATATTAATTGATATATTTTATCTTAAATATCTAATTTAATATTTTTGTTAGCCAAATTTATCTAATTTATTTATGTTATTAAAAGATATTTTCTACATTACTATTACATATCTACCTTTGTGATTTTATCATTAAAATTTTTAAGAAACATTTTTTATCTTAAGATCTGTTTACATGTAGAAATAACATGTAACCTTACAATTTTGTGAAAATCTTTAGCATTTTGAATAAGAAACTTACAGTTTGTGAGAAAAAAATGCTGACATTTTTAGGTAGCATATTGAGTTTATATAGACACAAATAAAATTAAAAGGAAATAAAATAATTACATTAATCATCTTCATCTGATAATTTAGGTAAAAGACAAATTGATTAATTTAAAATGAGTTTTTCATTCAGCCAATGTCACATCTAATGTCACATGTTTATTTTATTCAGAAGATTTTTTATAAATATAATTTTTTTTTTCTTAATTATGAAGAAAATATGGCTTCCCATGTTAATCAATTATTTTGTATCACTAGAGTTCATTTTTTTTATCCTTGCTTTCAACCAGTTTGGAACATACCTTTTAGACTTGTTTATGTTTGAATTGGAAGTTTATAGTTCATGCTTTCATTAATGAATCAAAGTAACATTTTTATGCTATTTCTCTGAATGTTTGAGATGAGGCTTGATGATTACTATTATCTGTGTTATTCAGACTATTGTCCTCATCTTCATTGTTATCTGTACAACGTTTCGACTGATGTGTCCTCCAGCCTTCTTCAGGTATTTCTTGTCAGACTCGGGAACCTTCTTTTCGGACTTGGGAACCTTCTTTAGGTTCAAAGTTCCGTGATGGCTCCCGATTATGACAAGAAGGTTCCCGAGTCTGACGAGAAGGTTCCAACAAGAAATACCTGAAGAAGGCCGGAGCACACATCGGCCGAAATGTTGTATAGATAACAATGAAAGTTGAAGACAGTAGTTTGAATAACGCAGATAATAGTAAACATTTTTATGGTTGTAGACATCTTTGGTTGTTCTTGTTCAATCTAAATTCTTTGTCTGTTCATAATCACAACATCTTATTTATCAAAATATCACACTACTTTGTGGAACTCTCTTTAACATTTCTGTCATTGTTGGTCTTCTTTTGACACTGACAATCTTTTGCTTAAAAGAAATCTTGTCTTAGAGGATTTAGAATCCTTCTGTTATCAAAACAATACAGAGAACAGGAATTAGGAACAAGAATTTAATTTTGTTTGCTAATGACTCATGGTCATGGTTCAGGATTATCTCATTAATTTTCTCTGTTTGTGTGAAATACACTTTGTCCAATTGATCTGTGTTTTATTTCATTTGAATCAATCAGTTGTGATATTACAACAGTTTGCTCTCTCCACTTCTGTCATTCATGATGATGATGATGATGAAATTTTGTTAAGTTAAACGTGCCACTGTGAATGTATGATTTATTCAGAACAAATTTGATTCCACTATTCTCTTTGTTTTGAGGTTTTAATTTTTGCAAACTGCAAAATTGGAAACGTGTCTAAGGAAATTAAGGTGGAATTTGTTGAATTGCTTAAATTTTCAAATAAATTCCTAAACGTTTAGAAACCACAATCAGACTTCAGATGCTCTTTAATACATATACAGTAAATTATACCCTGCGTGTATAATTATATATTTAATAGATATCATAAATGTATCCTTATCGGTATTATTATTTCTTTTTAGTTAAATGAAAAAAGGGTAACATATTTTATTGGCCAAAAAATTTGGATTAAATAGAAATCAGTCTTTTTTTTTTTTTTCTTTTTCTTTATTATTGAATGATATATTTACCATATTGTCCCATCATCCACTGCTATATTTCAGTCTTCATAATTTTATTGCTCTAGGACATTGATTATTCTGAGTAAAGAATTGTTCTTGGTGCCTTTTGCAGTCTTCTGTGACAATATGGGACCACACACTTGGGTGTCAGAGTACATTCTCTTATTCTCCATGAGGTCTTTAGCATAGACTTTGGCCGTGTTGATAGCATGGGTAATTTATGAGGAAGTGCATCCGGTCTCCTGCCTCAAGAGTTGCTGCCCGGTGACTATTAAAATAACGACCAGCTCAGTCTATTCAAAACTATCCATCTATCTATCTATCTCAATTTGTTGATATTTATCTATATTACTTTAAATACTAAGATTTTTTTTATTCATGTTTGTTTAATGTCTTGTTTTTAGTTTAGATAAACAAGAATTACAACAAAAAGAAGCGACCCCCCCCCCAAATAAATTTACTTGTCGAAAATATCTATCTCCCATTTGTTAGTATCTATCTATATTATTTTGTTTGTTTATCTATCTATCTCAGTCTATTCAAAACTATATATCCATCTTCATATCTAAACAAGAATTACGACAAATTACGATAAATAAACAAGAATTACGACGAGCTGGGGTTGTTATTTTGATAGTCACTGGGTAGCGGTTTTTGAGGCGGGAGACTGGGACGCACTTCCTCATAAATTACCTAGCATGGTCTGGACTCCATTATTGTGTCCTCGATTCGAATGTCACCAGTGAGGGGACCCTGTCACAGAAACATAACACAAAGAGAGGTAAACAACAAAGACAGGTATGGTTCAATCCGATGATCAGAGAGAGGTTGTAGCACTTAGTCATTCATGCTGCTCCTATCTCCTACTCAACATGTCTGGCAGGCCGGTAGGGGCACACCTCACCCGCAGTCCCTGCTTAATTCACGAACTGCTTCTCTCGAGATCTGGATTTGACTAACTCCAAACTTCAACTGCTCAACTAACTAACTCTCACTGTCCAAGTCCTACTCTGACCCCTAAGTCCCATCATCAACCTGCAAGATTTTTAAAATCCGGGCTCTTTTCTTTGTTAAGAAGACTACACACAGCCACACAGCCACTGTTTTATAACTATCCTAGATTTTATTTATCTGATTCTTTTTCTTTAGAGAATTCTTGATGGCTTTTATGAACTTCCTTTGACCAACACAGGGCAAACAATGGTGAGGTTCCAGTTTTGGAGATTTGGGGAATGTGGAGCACCCCTTCATCACCATTGCTCCCTGGTCCACTCTGACCCGGAGTGGTAGTACCTGTTAGAGTCCCATCTATGGGTTAAATAGAAAAATGTATTTATAAAAAAATTGTATTATCCATTAGGAATTGATTTATTTCAAAACTTTATCAGCATTAAATGACCCACTGAGGTTGATATGCCGTAAAACAAACAAAACAAACAAACAGGGCAAGCATTATCTATTGCACACACATATATTGCATATATGTATGGACATACACCATTACCTTCTAATGTCCAGATCACACATACATATCTTATATAAGCATGTACACAAACATAATATACTTTTTCTAATGTTTCCAGTTTTCATATACACACACGCATCTGGATTTTGTGATTTTTCGAAATCACACACACACTTACACTTACATATACATGTGCACAATATAACATCCGCATGCATGCATATGTGCAACACTTCTAGGGAATTGTATATTTTTTTCCAATAAGAGAATTCTTTCTAAAAGATCAGACCTTATGGCAAGCCCCAATCCCTTTTTATCATATGGGTGCTAGAAGCGGTGGCTGCGGGTCTACATGTCCTGGGAATGACGTTAAACTCTATCTGATGGTGATGTTCCAGTTTTGGAGGTTTGGGGAATGTGGAGCACCCCTTCATCACCATTGCTCCCTGGTCCACTCTGACCCGGAGTGGTAGTACTTGTTAGGGTCCCATCTATGGGTTAAATAGAAAAATGTATTTATAAAAAAATTGTATTATCCATTAAGAATTGATTTATTTCAAAACTTTATTGGCATTAAATGACCCACTGAGGTTGATATGCCGTAAAACAAAACAAAACAAAAAAAATAAGAAAATAAAAAAATAAAGATCAGAATGAATAGTGACACAAAGTGAAATATCTGTTGAATATGGTGGATGAATGTGTTACAGTTTTTTTTCCAGTCACCAAAAACAAACAATGCAGGCTTTTGTTATTCTGTGTGATTTTTGGCAATCAAATCGTGACATAGAAAAACAGACTTCCTCTTGAAAAACAAGATTGCTGAATCCATTAATGGCACTCAATTTAACATAAACATTTATCTAAATTGTAAATTCTTGACTTTCTACATTTTTGCTCTAATTTCACAAAAAATAGAACAAAATATATCCACTATTTAGTCTTTTTCCAATCATATTATCATGTATTTATTGGATCCAGCATACAACTGGCATTAATGCTGTCCCTGCCCTCCCCCCGTACACACATACATCTTCTTCTCACACTCACCATGATATTTCCCTCCAATATTATAAAGTTATAGGTTAGAATTGACTGAAGATGTTGTATTGATATTAAATAGAATTGATTGAAGATGTTTGTATTGATATTAAATAGAATTGACTGAAGACGTATTGATATTAAATAGAATTGAGACGTATTGAATGAATTGACTGAAGACGTATTGATATTAAATAGAATTGACTGAAGACGTATTGATATTAAATAGAATTGAATTGACTGAAGATATTTGATATTAAATAGAATTGACTGAAGATGTATTGATATTAAATAGAATTGACTGAAGATGTATTGATATTAAATAGAATTGACTGAAGACGTATTGATATCAAATAGAATTGACTGAGGTATTGTATTGATATCAAATAGAATTAACTGAGGACATTGTGTTGCTCTGTGTATGCTATCATTTCTAGTTGTTAAAGTTGGTAAGCAGATTCTAAGCAACAGTTCTCAAAAACTTTCTCATGTGCCACTTCAAATTGCTTCAGCCATATTTGAATATGGTAAAAAGACAAATTTTAAGTACAATGAAATTCAACTCCATTTAAAAGGTGGTGCAACACTGAATTTGAAGATTTCTTGTCATTGTTAACTTTTTGATGGTAATTATGAACTTTTGTTTAAATTAGGGTGTCCCAGAAAAAAACTTTTTTTAAAAAAATTTTTTTGTAATAAAACTGTTAATTTTCCCATTAAACTGTAGAGGGTGACCCAGAAAAACAGAACCCAAATTATTTATTTTCCCATTAAACTAACCTAAACCCCAACCCCAACCCTAACCCTAACCCTAATTTATTTCTTTAATGGGAAAATTAATAGTTTTATTACAAAATCTGTGGGTTCTGTTTTTTCTGGGACACCCTAATTTACTAAACAAAAAGTTCATAATTACCTTTTTGATTACAAAGACAGGGTATGGTTCACAATCCGATGATCAGAGAGAGGTTGTAGCACTTAGTCATTCATGCTGCTCCTATCTCCTACTCAACATGTCTGGCCAGGCCGGTAGGGGCACACCTCACCCGCAGTCCCTGCTTAATTCACGAACTGCTTCTCTCGAGATAAAATATTTTAAGAAACATTTTTTATCTTAAGATCTGTTTACATGTAGAAATAACATGTAACCTTACAATTTTGTGAAAATCTTTAGCATTTTGAATAAAGAAACTTACAGTTTGTGGAGAAAAAAATGCTGACATTTTTAGGTAGCATATTGAGTTTATATAGACACAAATAAAATTAAAAGGAAATAAAATAATTACATTAAATCATCTTCATCTGATAATTTAGGTAAAAGACAAATTGATTAATTTAAAATGAGTTTTTCATTCAGCCAATGTCACATCTAATGTCACATGTTTATTTTATTCAGAAGATTTTTATAAATATAATTTTTTTTTTCTTAATTATGAAGAAAATATGGCTTCCCATGTTAATCAATTATTTTGTATCACTAGAGTTCATTTTTTTTATCCTTGCTTTCAACCAGTTTGGAACATACCTTTTAGACTTGTTTATGTTTGAATTGGAAGTTTATAGTTCATGCCTTTCATTAATGAATCAAAGTAACATTTTTATGCTATTTCTCTGAATGTTTGAGATGAGGCTTGATGATTACTATTATCTGTGTTATTCAGACTATTGTCCTCATCTTCATTGTTATCTGTACAACGTTTCGACTGATGTGTCCTCCAGCCTTCTTCAGGTATTTCTTGTCAGACTCGGGAAACCTTCTTTTCGGACTTTGGGAACCTTCTTTAGGTTCAAAGTTCCGTGATGGCTCCCGATTATGACAAGAAGGTTCCCGAGTCTGACGAGAAGGTTCCAACAAGAAATACCTGAAGAAGGCCGGAGCACACATCGGCCGAAATGTTGTATAGATAACAATGAAAGTTGAAGACAGTAGTTTGAATAACGCAGATAATAGTAAACATTTTTATGGTTGTAGACATCTTTGGTTGTTCTTGTTCAATCTAAATTCTTTGTCTGTTCATAATCACAACATCTTATTTTATCAAAATATCACACTACTTTGTGGAACTCTCTTTAACATTTCTGTCATTGTTGGTCTTCTTTTGACACTGACAATCTTTTGCTTAAAAGAAATCTTGTCTTAGAGGATTTAGAATCCTTCTGTTATCAAAACAATACAGAAGACAGGAATTAGGAACAAGAATTTAATTTTGTTTGCTAATGACTCATGGTCATGGTTCAGGATTATCTCATTAATTTTCTCTGTTTGTGTGAAATACACTTTGTCCAATTGATCTGTGTTTTATTTCATTTGAATCAATCAGTTGTGATATTACAACAGTTTGCTCTCTCCACTTCTGTCATTCATGATGATGATGATGATGAAATTTTGTTAAGTTAAACGTGCCACTGTGAATGTATGATTTATTCAGAACAAATTTGATTCCACTATTCTCTTTGTTTTGAGGTTTCTAATTTTGCAAACTGCAAAATTGGAAACGTGTCTAAGGAAATTAAGGTGGAATTTGTTGAATTGCTTAAATTTTCAAATAAATTCCTAAACGTTTAGAAACCACAATCAAGACTTCAGATGCTCTTTAATACATATACAGTAAATTATACCCCTGCGTGTATAATTATATATTAATAGATATCATAAAATGTATCCTTATCGGTATTATTATTTTCTTTTTAGTTAAATGAAAAAAGGGTAACATATTTTATTGGCCAAAAAATTTGGATTAAATAGAAATCAGTCTTTTTTTTTTTTTTCTTTTTCTTTATTATTGAATGATATATTTACCATATTGTCCCATCATCCACTGCTATATTTCAGTCTTCATAATTTTATTGCTCTAGGACATTGATTATTCTGAGTAAAGAATTGTTCTTGGTGCCTTTTGCAGTCTTCTGTGACAATATGGGACCCACACTTGGGTGTCAGAGTACATTCTCTTATTCTCCATGAGGTCTTTAGCATAGACTTTGGCCGTGTTGATAGCATGGGTAATTTATGAGGAAGTGCATCCCGGTCTCCTGCCTCAAGAGTTGCTGCCCGGTGACTATTAAAATAACGACCCAGCTCAGTCTATTCAAAACTATCCATCTATCTATCTATCTCAATTTGTTGATATTTATCTATATTACTTTAAATACTAAGATTTTTTTTATTCATGTTTGTTTAATGTCTTGTTTTTAGTTTAGATAAACAAGAATTACAACAAAAAAAGAAGCGACCCCCCCCCCAAATAAATTTACTTGTCGAAAATATCTATCTATCTCCATTTGTTAGTATCTATCTATATTATTTTGTTTGTTTATCTATCTATCTCAGTCTATTCAAAACTATATATCCATCTTCATATCTAAACAAGAATTACGACAAATTACGATAAATAAACAAGAATTACGACGAGCTGGGGTTGTTATTTTGATAGTCACTGGGTAGCGGTTTTTGAGGCGGGAGACTGGGACGCACTTCCTCATAAATTACCTAGCATGGTCTGGACTCCATTATTGTGTCCTCGATTCGAATGTCACCCAGTGAGGGGACCCTGTCACAAGAAACATAACACAAAGAGAGGTAAACAACAAAGACAGGGTATGGTTCACAATCCGATGATCAGAGAGAGGTTGTAGCACTTAGTCATTCATGCTGCTCCTATCTCCTACTCAACATGTCTGGCCAGGCCGGTAGGGGGCACACCTCACCCGCAGTCCCTGCTTAATTCACGAACTGCTTCTCTCGAGATCTGGATTTGACTAACTCCAAACTTCAACTGCTCAACTAACTAACTCTCACTGTCCAAGTCCTACTCTGACCCCTAAGTCCCATCATCAACCTGCAAGATTTTTAAAATCCGGGCTCTTTTCTTTGTTAAGAAGACTACACACAGCCACACAGCCACTGTTTATAACTATCCTAGATTTTATTTATCTGATTCTTTTCTTTAGAGAATTCTTGATGGCTTTTATGAACTTCCTTTGACCAACACAGGGCAAACAATGGTGAGGTTCCAGTTTTGGAGATTTGGGGAATGTGGAGCACCCCTTCATCACCATTGCTCCCTGGTCCACTCTGACCCGGAGTGGTAGTACCTGTTAGAGTCCCATCTATGGGTTAAATAGAAAAATGTATTTATAAAAAAATTGTATTATCCATTAGGAATTGATTTATTTCAAAACTTTATCAGCATTAAATGACCCACTGAGGTTGATATGCCGTAAAACAAAACAAAACAAACAAACAGGGCAAGCATTATCTATTGCACACACATATATTGCATATATGTATGGACATACACCATTACCTTCTAATGTCCAGATCACACATACATATCTATATATAAGCATGTACACAAACATAATATACTTTTTCTAATGTTTCCAGTTTTCATATACACACACGCATCTGGATTTTTGTGATTTTTCGAAATCACACACACACTTACACTTACATATACATGTGCACAATATATACATCCGCATGCATGCATATGTGCAACACTTCTAGGGAATTGTATATTTTTTTCCAATAAGAGAATTCTTTTCTAAAGATCAGACCCTTATGGCAAGCCCCAATCCCTTTTTATCATATGGGTGCTAGAAGGCGGTGGCTGCGGGTCTACATGTCCTGGGAATGACGTTAAACTCTATCTGATGGTGATGTTCCAGTTTTGGAGGTTTGGGGAATGTGGAGCACCCCTTCATCACCATTGCTCCCTGGTCCACTCTGACCCGGAGTGGTAGTACTTGTTAGGGTCCCATCTATGGGTTAAATAGAAAAATGTATTTATAAAAAAATTGTATTATCCATTAAGAATTGATTTATTTCAAAACTTTATTGGCATTAAATGACCCACTGAGGTTGATATGCCGTAAAACAAAACAAAACAAAAAAAATAAGAAAATAAAAAAATAAAGATCAGAATGAATAGTGACACAAAAGTGAAATATCTGTTGAATATGGTGGATGAATGTGTTACAGTTTTTTTTCCAGTCACCAAAAACAAACAATGCAGGCTTTTGTTATTCTGTGTGATTTTTGGCAATCAAATCGTGACATAGAAAAACAGACTTCCTCTTGAAAAACAAGATTGCTGAATCCATTAATGGCACTCAATTTAACATAAACATTTATCTAAATTGTAAAATTCTTGACTTTCTACAATTTTTGCTCTAATTTCACAAAAAATAGAACAAAATATATCCACTATTTAGTCTTTTTCCAATCATATTATCATGTATTTATTGGATCCAGCATACAACTGGCATTAATGCTGTCCCTGCCCTCCCCCCGTACACACATACATCTTCTTCTCACACTCACCATGATATTTCCCTCCAATATTATAAAGTTATAGGTTAGAATTGACTGAAGATGTTGTATTGATATTAAATAGAATTGATTGAAGATGTTGTATTGATATTAAATAGAATTGACTGAAGACGTATTGATATTAAATAGAATTGACTGAAGACGTATTGATATTAAATAGAATTGACTGAAGACGTATTGATATTAAATAGAATTGACTGAAGACGTATTGATATTAAATAGAATTGACTGAAGATGTATTGATATTAAATAGAATTGACTGAAGACGTATTGATATTAAATAGAATTGACTGAAGATGTATTGATATTAAATAGAATTGACTGAAGATGTATTGATATTAAATAGAATTGACTGAAGACGTATTGATATCAAATAGAATTGACTGAGGATATTGTATTGATATCAAATAGAATTAACTGAGGACATTGTGTTGCTCTGTGTATGCTATCATTTCTAGTTGTTAAAGTTGGTAAGCAGATTCTAAGCAACAGTTCTCAAAAACTTTCTCATGTGCCACTTCAAATTGCTTCAGCCATATTTGAATATGGTAAAAAGACAAATTTTAAGTACAATGAAATTCAACTCCATTTAAAAGGTGGTGCAACACTGAATTTGAAGATTTCTTGTCATTGTTAACTTTTTGATGGTAATTATGAACTTTTGTTTAGTAAATTAGGGTGTCCCAGAAAAAACTTTTTTTTAAAAAATTTTTTTGTAATAAAACTGTTAATTTTCCCATTAAACTGTAGAGGGTGACCCAGAAAAAACAGAACCCAAATTATTTATTTTCCCATTAAACTAACCCTAAACCCCAACCCCAACCCTAACCCTAACCCCTAATTTATTTCTTTAATGGGAAAATTAATAGTTTTATTACAAAATCTGTGGGTTCTGTTTTTTCTGGGACACCCTAATTTACTAAACAAAAGTTCATAATTACCTTTTTGATTTAGCCTTTTCAAAAGAATTCTAATGTTTGTCAGTTTTATATTGGTTTAACTATACAATATTTTTCTTGTCATTGAATACACTTCCTCCTATTCTATCAGTTCTTAGTATATTTGCTTAGTTTCTCCAAATTAGAGAATGTTTTTACTCCCTGAATTTGGGTAGTTTTGTTCATAAGTAATGTATATCATTGATACACTTCCTATAAGTCTCTATTAGAACATCATTTTTAAGGGAATTAAATCAAAACCAGCATTCTCCACATAAAAGAGTTTTGGGCATCAGATGCCCAATTATTTAAAAAATTGCAACATGTGTATTTCATTGAATTCCTTTGAACAATACACTTCCAACAAGGTCTCAATTACTATACGAGCATCATTTTAAGTAAAATTAAGTCAAAAATAGTATTTCCTAGATAAAGTAAGAGAAATGGGCAAAATGGGGTTTTGGAGCACCAGACCTCCAATAACTGGAAAAGTTAGCAAGGTGTGTATTTCATTAAATCTCCTTAACAATACACATCAAACAACCCCTCAATTAATAGCAGAACATCATTTTAAAGGGCTTCATTTAAAAACTAGCATTCTTCAGCTAAAATAGATGAAATAGGCAAAATGTGGAAAATTATTGGAAAATTTAGCAAAATTTCTATTATGAAATTCTTCTTAACAGTACACTTCCAACAAGTCTTTAGTCATTATCATCGCATTATTTTTAGTGGAGATATGGTCTATTAGCAATGTCTATTTAACCCCTTGTCTCGGCCCACTGTGTTTCATGTTTTGTATTATATTTGTAAATAATAACAAAGACTTAAACTTTGTTTAGTTATATTTTCGGACCAAGTCACCAATAAGCACCCTAGGTGAGACCTAGATTCAAAAGGACATGTTTTTCTTTTTAACCATAAAATTCCGGTTGTTTGTTAACAGACGATTTTAGATGCACTTTTTGGTTTGTTATTTCATGTTGAAGTTGTTACTTTAGTAGGAATTTAAAAAAAAATTTAATTGGTCCATATTTTTTAATTTTTTTAATTATAATTGGTTCATATTTTCATCTCAGATTTTAAAGATTTACACGTTTCAGCATACAGTGTAGTAATGATGATGTCCAGTAATATGGTTTCTGCGCATGTGGATTATGTTTCACTTTGTTTTGCCAGATTCTGTCTTAATGATGAAGGATTTCAGTGTCTCAGCTTTGTTAATAACCTGTGGTGAACTGCAGGTCTTCATTATCAGGTCCTGTGTAAATGGTGCCCTCTGAATAGTTCTGCTAGGGATTGTGTCCTTTTATGGTAATATTGTCTCCATTCTCTCTGGGCATCAGCCAGTTTATTTCTAATTTCTTCCTGATCTGGTGGTGGGTGGGTTTTTTTTTGCTTGGTAGGGGAGGTTTTATATTTCTTTAAATTTAGCAACTCTGCTGGGGACTTCATATCTGCTTTCAGTGCTGTTGGCCTTAATGACTGTAATGCAAGGTAGTCCTTTGTTTCCCAGCATTTGATGAGGGGTCTCTTTATTGTCTGTATGTGTCACTTGATGAGATGGGATAATATTAGGATTGTGAATTTATATTTTGCAGTTCCTTGAATGACTTTGCTCTGTCAGGGGAAATGATCTCTTATTGTTGTTTCTATATTTTAGGCATATGTAACATTTTGAAACCAATGTCTCTATTTTGGACTATCCAGTATACTGCTGATTTTGCTCTCAGTTTTACATGCCTATGTGGCTTTAAGCCCTGTCAACTGGAGCTTTAGGAGACACTGATTGCACCTCTGCTGAGAGGTAAGACCCCCCCCCCTAAATGGGGCCACCTGTTAGTCGTGGGTGGCAACCCGTGATGTTTAAGGATGGAATACAGGTGGATGAGCTGTCCATGACATGCAACACCCCACTTTGACCCTTACTTATGCTAGACATGTGGCGGTCAGAGAGGCCCCCTTCTATCAACCTGCTGGTCACGTCAAGCCCTAGCCTGACCCTATTGCCCATATGGCAAGCCCCAACCCTTTTTATCATATAGGTGCTAGAAGGTGGTGGCTGAGGGTCTTCACGTCCTGTGTATGATGGTGAGGTTCCAGTTCTGGAGGTCAGGGGAATGTGGAGCACCCCTTCATCACCATTTCTCCTAGGTCCACTTTGACCCAGAGTGGTAGTACCTGTTAGGGTTCCATGTATGGTTTAAATAGAAAATTTGTTTAAAAAAAAATGAGTTAAAAAAAAATTTTCTTCCAAACTATTGCTACATATCTTTCAAAATATTGCCGGCATTAAATGACCCACTGTGGTTGATATGTAAAACAAAAAAAACTCTCCCATGTGGCCTTGGCAGATTTATTGTAGGATTTCAGGTTGCTTTGATCTGGGTATTATCAAGCATGATCTGAATATAATTGTCCAATGAGATGTTATTTCTGATAAACCAATATGGACATATCACAGGTTGCATCTGGCATTGTTTTTCTCACCACCCTTATAAGAGCATGTGCAATTCTTGGTCTGGCCACCCTTATAAGAGAATCTGCAATTCTTGGTCTGGCTACCCTTGTAAAAGCATCTACAATTCTTGGTTTGGCTACCCTTGTAAAAGCATCTACAATTCTTGGTTTGGCCACCCTTGTAAGTGAATCTACAATTCTTGGTTTGGCCACCCTTGTAAGAGAATCTACAATTCTTGGTCTGGCCACCCTTGTAAAAGCATCTACAATTCTTGGTTTGGCCACCCTTGTAAGAGAATCAACAATTCTTGGTCTGGCCACCCTTGTAAAAGCATCTACAATTCTTGGTCTGGCCACCCTTGTAAGAGAATCTACAATTCTTGGTCTGGCCACCCTTGTAAAAGCATCTACAATTCTTGGTTTGGCCACCCTTGTAAGAGCATCTGCAATTTTTATTCTTTTCCGTTCTGGTCTCTGATCTGTTTTAATTTGTTACAAGTTACACTGATTTAGTGGTGTATTTTGATACTCATGTCTTTCTTCTCATATTTGTCATCTGCAGATGGGCATGACAGGGGCATCAGTTAGCATCATATTCTTCTCTAATTTGTATGTTAGAGTGAAGTCATATCTTTGTAATCAGAGGTGCAACCATTTTGTTACATTATAGCAGGAGGATGATAAAGAAATTAAAAAATAAATAAATAGATAAATAAAAATAAAAATGAGCCTGTCAAAGGAAAATTTTAAGTGCAGATCAACAAATATATTAATGGATCCCACACACAAATGAAGTAAAGGATTAAAATTCCAGACAGTGTGGTGGCTATCCTCAAAGGAATTCCCTTTGAAGTTGATCGGGTTAAACCAAATCTAAGGATTTTTAGGTCAAAAGTTTAAAATAAGAAAGAACCAGAATTAAGATTAATGACTTTTTAATGACTTTTTTGGATATATCTTCTTACTATAATGGAGATTGTGGGTTTGTCTGTCTGTAACCGAAACTATATTACTATTCAAGTCACAATTCCCTTAGTTATTTAAATCACATTCTCCATGATTTTATTTTTATTTAAACCTCAGTTATTAATAAAATTGTTTTACATCATTAAGACTGTTGACAATATCTACATACTAATAACATGCAATTGTATTTATATATACAACAAAATAGCGGTTTACAGTGTGAATGTGAAGGCTAATTTGCATATTGATATTAGAAATTTGATTTTAATAAATATATGCTTAGTATTATTTATTTCTAATTCTTTGGTTTTAACTTATTGAATATGAGAAAAAATCTTGTGGATAAATCTTAAAAGAAATCCATTAACAAGAAGAAATGACTGTAATATTATTCTTTACTTCCTATTTTAACTAAATAGTTGAATTATGAAAATTTCACAATGAAAGACGGGAGTAACGGAAAATGATGGAAGAGTTAGTTTCAAAGTTGTTCTATTTTTCAATCATACCCCCTCTGTTCCAAATCTTTTTATCTGCATTCTTATTCAGTTTCATTGGCCTTTCTAATTTAATATGATATTTTATTATATTAAAACTTAAATACTTGCACCCGGAGGGTGCATATATTTGCTAGTATTTAGAATGGAGGTGTGTGGTATAATGGTTAGAGTTGTTGGAAATAAACTTGTCGACCCGAGTTCAAATCCTGGATGAGGCCCGTTTGCATTTCACATAGTGCTAATACTCTTGAGAAAGGTATAAATCCATCAACTCTCCTTCCAGCTATGGGTAAATAGTTGGACAGACTAGGCTCTTTAACCTTGGTTAGGTAACCAGTCTAGGAGAAGGAAAACTCTGAATTCAAACCTGTTAAACACTGCTTAAGAAATTGACCTTGTGTCACATCCTGCTCATGCAGAGGGGTTGGTAAATATATATAGATAGGATTTTGTTTTGTGGCCCATTAAGGCAAGATGCGTTTTTCTATTTTGCGCCTCTTTTTCGAACAGATAACAATGAAGATGAGGACAATAGTCCGAATAAAGCAGATAATACTAATCATCGAGCCTCATCTCAAACATTCAGATATATGTATAAATATAGCAGAAATGTAAAAATCTATCTTTTGTCAGAAGATATTCTAGCTAACTTTGAAACTTAAGAGTAATCACAGGAACTTGTATCACCCAAATGGAGTGTTGAATGTGGTGACAAGAGAGGATTCTTTATCAAACTTAATGTTCAAATATCCATTCTTAGCATCAAACTTGCTAAAAATTTTGGATCCTACAATTTCTGATGTGAAGTCATCTAGTAATAGTATTAGTGTTGAGTAGTCTCCCTTTGATTGTTTAGTTTAAGTCCTTTTAATGAAGACATATCGTAGGCCGTCCCCTTGGGTTTTCACTGACAACAATTGAATTTACCAAATCTGTTGGCATTCACTCCTTTGATTACTTTATTTTCCTCCATCTCTTTGAGTTCATTCTCTCGCTTCTTTTTCCACGTTTTATGGAGATTTTTCTTGGAGCATAGATCACTGGGTCTATGACAATATGGTACTTGAAATCTTCAAAGCATTCTGGTTATATTTATATTAGTTTTTCTTTGTTCTTGATTTGAGGTCATTACTCAAGTTGAGTGTCTTTATTGATTCTCTTTGATTTCTTTATTGTGTCGTTCACTGAAATCAATTGCAGCTCTTCACAGCTGTTTAAGCCAAGAATTGATGGTCCCTCTAAATTGGTCGTATAAAATGGGCATCTCACTTTGTTTCCCTTGTGTAAATCTATGACTTTGATTTTCTTGAGTTGTTTAATTTGAGCCCTACAATACACTGTTAGTTTAGTATTTGTGGCTCCTAACATACCTGCTAGCCATTTTTTATATTTTCTGTAAAGATTTGCTGGTATAGCCTTAAAACAGAGGCCGGATCCAACCTATGAAGGTATTTTATCAGGCCCGCTGATAGTACTTGAATTTGTTTGTTAAAATGTACAGAACACTAGACGTTCTGATACTGTTGTATACCCTTTCTTACTTCTTACTTCTAGTCGTCTTTTCTTCTGGCAGGCTTTGGTTCTATCTTATAACATCTTGGTCTGGTCTCTTCTAAGGTCTGGAGTTTCTTGGGGACTTCGGGTTTGGTTTCTGTTAGGGATTTCTCCTTATCAGAAGCCCTGTGTCATTGTTAGTTTTTAGGTAATAAACACAAGACTTCGATTTACTTTGATGTTACTTTATTCTCAATCGCCAACCCAGACATCTGCGCAGTGAGATTTACATCTTACGAGCTCGGCTCCTACTTGCTAACTGACTGCGTTGCTTACTATCCTTAAACCGGAAGACAGGGTCTTCTATGCCCTCCGGTTCTCACGATTTATCCCCGGAAGGCAAGGTGAGAGTGAAGTCAAGCGTTGTCACTCATCCTTCAAGGCCGTGGGCTGCACTAATCGCCATTATGTTTCTACACTACCTTATATAAGTATTAGGGATCCAATAATTATGTAACAATACCATTGAATTGAAATATCATGTTAAGCTTACTAAATCTTCATGGACTTGACTACGGAATCAACCCATTGAATGAAATTGACTGATAAACATTTGAAAACAATTCTTTTGATTGGATGAAGCAATTCAAAACCAAACATTGACGATATCTTGAAAGGCAAACTTCAGTTTCACAAATTTCACTAAACCTTTCTGCTAATGTTGCATTCTTTATAATGTTTTGAAAATAAATATGTTGGTTAAATTTGCTTTTGTGCATCTTACACCAGTTATCCATGAGTATAACATGGAAATTAAAATTTTGTTTTACATCTTTTTCACAGTGCTTTCATTCTGACTAGCAAGTATTGAGCATAATAATAATAATGTGGCCTGCGCTCATTATTTTTTCAATTATCCGGCCCACCGTGAAAAAAGTTTGGTGATCCCTGCCTTAGAGGGAGCACTTTGCTTTGTGCTTTGCTATCCAGTTTAGTTTTCAGGTTGGTGGTTTACGGATTTGTTGTTCAGTGACTTTAAAAAAATTTATATTGTGTTATGTGGAGAAATGTAGAGAAACACTGGATGGAAGTTTATTACTTGTGATAATGTCAATGTTTAAACATTTCGGTTTATATAAAACTTTCTTCAGGACAAAATGATAAAAAAAAGAGAAAAAGACTTTTGTTGTTCAAAAGGTGATGAATGTTTTTGAAGTTGTAAATATGTAGAAAAAGGCTCATAACCATTCATTGATTAGCATTCAAATTGAATGTTTATGACATGATTGGAAATTGTGAAAACGAAAGTCAAGATGTGATTGGAATACGTGAGGTCAAAAGCTAAGAGAAGGAGATGTTGAAAATGTTTGATGTATTCCTTACAGATACCAATGTTTTAAAAGACAAGTAAAGTATTAATTGTCTGAATATATATATATATATATATATATATATATATATATATATATATATATATATGGGAAGTGGCCAGCTGGTGTAACGGTTAGTGTCCCCACCTGTCAGCTTGACAGTTAGGGTTTGAATCATGCACAAAGCGGTCTTCCTGTCTCTAGCTCTGCTGATGAGGCCTAATAGGCCGAAATGTACATACATTGATTGATTTTTCTCGATTTGTTTAGCCTTACATTTGAATAGGTATGCCCGCCTTATTCATTAATTATTAATTAATTAATTTTCAAAATTAGGTACGACTTCAATTAAGCACATATTCTCCCAAAAATTGTTGGCTAAAAAAAGCCATATCAAAAACACATTGTTTGTTTGTTTACTTCTCATATATATATATATATATATATATATATATATGTGTTATGTAATTTTATGTCTCTGTTCTCTACTATTTCATACAGTTGTATTGTCTCTGTCTGACCTGTTACCCTCATCAACTCAGTATATCTTTTTGTTTGTTTTAGGGCTTTTTCTTAAGGTTATGTAATTTTCTTTTGTTTCTGTACATTTTCTCTAAGTAATTTACTTTACAACATATTCTAATACTCTGATCCAAAATCTGGACATTTCTTTTGGTCATTGAATCCATGTATTTTGCTGCAGATTTTATAAGGATTTGGTTTGGTGTATTGTGTATTGTTTTGCTTCTCTTTGTATTTCATTATGGCACCAATCTCTTTCTGTTATGCACCAGTTTGTAAACTCAGTGACTGTTTATTTCCTAGAACCTTTGAATATCCTTGCAGTATTTACTGCTTAAGTCAATCCGAGCATATCCCTGTCAATAAATGATTTCTATACATCAAAATGTGCACCCCTCCCATATTAATTGGTCTCTTAATTTTTCTTCTATGTATTTAAATTTGCATATTTCTGACACATTCAGAGATGCTGATAGGTATGCGCCCTATGTCCCTGATGCATAAAAATCTAAAAGGACGTAGTAAAATCATATCCATGCATCCCAGTGTTTTTCATTTTTTTCCCCTCACCATTTCAAGCTAACTGTAAATACATTTCAATATTTTCTTAGAAATGAATTACATGGGATAAGTTACAAGGTAGGAGTTAGACAGCTTTATTTGTTTCCCCAAATCATGAATAAAAATCCTTCAATTTATTAAGAAACTTTAGTTGGGACCCATCAAATTTCCTGGGGACCCATTCAAAACAAATATGTGCATCCCAGGATGCTCTAAATCAAAAAGCATATTTTTGATTCTCAAGACTTTGTTTTGTGTGGATTTTATTTTAAACTAGCAGCGGTTACCCGGCGTTGTCAGGGTAGAGGGGATTTTTTAAAGTTAGTCCCGCAGATCAATTATTACCGAATCGTGAGTTGAATCCTCATGGGATGGCCCATTTAAATCCCTATGTAAAAAAATAGACCTTGCATTGATCCAGCTACTCTGAAAAGAAATGTTAATGTCTACTATCTAAAATATTAAATGAAAAAAAAAAATCCATGCTGTTATCATTTAAATTTTATTTTTTAATTATCTTCATGAATAGAAATCAAATCTCTATTATTTTTGCTCAAAAACCAAGCCCTGGTGATATTTAATGTGTATATATGTTTACTTTGTTGTTGATTGTTTTATTTTTGAAATTTCCTCCGGACATACATATACACACAACTGCCCTTTATATATGTATAGATTTTGAAATTCATACCTTTGAATTGTGTTGCTGGACCAAAGTTTAAAATGAATTCTGAATTTTATTGAAGATCTTGTTTGCTTTGTTATTAAACTTTCAGCTATTTTCTAAGTTCAATTCTTTTCCACAAAGAAAGATGTAACAGACTTTTTCTTCATTTGTTGCATCTTATTCTTATAGAAAACTTTCCAATTCCAAGTTACATTTTTGTTTGAATATTTAGGATAATAAAATTGTTCATTATAGGGTCATGTAGTTGTCATTGTCAATGCTCAAAATATTTGCACATGCAAAAGATTTATTAAAGATAAAAATAAGATGTTTTTATGGAAAACCGGGCCTGGTTTAGCTCAGTTGGTAGAACACCCACCTTAGAATCGCAAGGTTCTGAGTTCAATACTGGTCCCCGTCAACTCAGTGTATGAGTAGCACAGAGTGGGTAATCTAATTTGTGCGGTAAAGTGGAAAGCTGATGGTAAAACAATCTCCCTGATTTAACGCCAGTGAAAAGGGGACAGACTCCCTTGCTATCCTGCTGATACTGACAATAGGCCACTCCACTAACTTGACTTTTTTTTATAGAAAGTAAAAAAAAAAGAAAAGAAAGAAAAAGGTGGTTAAAGAAATCTTGGTTATTTCCAATAAGTCCAACATAAACAAAGGGGAACCACTCTTGACTGATAAATTATTTATTAACTATTAAACTAACACTAAAAACTAACCATGTCTTCTTTTTCCTAGTAGATCAATAAATAAATAAATAATTTATCAGTCAAGAGTGGTTCCCCTTTGTTTATGTTGGACTTATAGGAAATAACCGAAATCTTTTCAGTTCTATTTACACAAATCTATGAATAAAAGACAGATTCTGTGAGAATAAGTAGTGGACTATTTTGTTTATTAGATACATTCAAGTGTTACAAAACTTATCAAGAAGTTAATATGTGAAGAATTTCATATTATTCAATTAGATTTCAAACAAACTCCGATAAAAAGAAAAAAAAAAAAATGTTAAATCTATCAAAAAAAAAAAAAAAAATCAAAATTCAAAGTAAAATAAAATATTTTGTCTCATTTCCAAAATGTAATCTGATTATTATAAAAGGCCACAAATTTCAAGTAGAGAAAATCAGTCGGGGGTCAAAGGTTAGAGTTGAAGATCATCAGTCAAGAATGAAAATCTTTTACATTATAATTTAAAAATGGTTAAAAACAGAAAAATTCTCATTACAAGTGTTTTGTTGTTTTTTCTTCCTTTCATTCATTCATTGAATCAGAATCAGATTTGTTACACTTGGACACCACTTATCATTTGTAAAGAAAATAAAAACAAAATCTCAATTGTTTTATTTTGTTACATTATGATGGAGAAAATGAAATTTCCACATCAAAATGTTTGCATGTGTGTGCATGTGTGTGTGTGTCGTTTCTGTTTCCAGTGTGATGAGAAAGAATCCGATTATGGAAAGAAATGATAAAAGAGTTTTTTTTTTCTTGGATGACAAATGATTTGGAAGTTGTGGGTCAAAATTTGACAAAGTAGAACTTGATTAATTGCACCCATTTAACTTGATGAATATCACAAGTGATCAGAACTCATTTTTGGTTTTCATTAAGAAAAAATCCACATTGGCTGATAAAGGTTAACAAGGTTTAATGTAACATTTATATGTATCACTTTTGCAGAGGACAAGGTTAAAGTTTGAAAATAAATGTATGTGTATACATGTATATATATTTACTAATCCCTCTGTGTGAGCAGGATGTGACACAAGGTCAATTTCTTAGGCGGAGTTCAACAGGTTTCAATTCAGAGTTTTCCTTCAAAGGTTTGAAAATAAATTTATGTGTATACATGTATATATATTTACCAATCCCTCTGCGTGAGCAGGATGTGACACAAGGTCAATTTCTTAGGTGGAGTTCAACAGGTTTGAATTCAGAGTTTTCCTTCAAAGGTTTGAAAATAAATGTATCTGTATACATGTATATATATTTACCAATCCCTCTGCGTGAGCAGGATGTGACACAAGGTCAATTTCTTAGGTGGAGTACAACAGGTTTCAATTCAGAGTTTTCCTTCTCCTAGACTGGTTGCCTAACCAAGGTTAGTACTATTTATCCATAGCTGGAGGGAGAGTAGGATTCATACCTTTCCCAAGAGTATTAGCGCTAAGTGAAAATGCAATTTCCATGTCCAGGATTTGAACTCAGGTTTTGAAAATAAATGTATGTGTATGCAGGTATATATATATACATGTATATATATTTACCAATCCCTCAGTGTGAGCAGGATGTGACACAAGGTCAATTTCTTAGGTGGAGTTCAACAGGTTTGAATTCAGAGTTTTCCTTCAAAGGTTTGAGAATAAATGTATGTGTATACATGTATATATATACACCAATCTCTCTGCGTGAGCAGGATGTGACACAAGGTCAATTTCTTAGGCGGAGTTCAACAGGTTTCAATTCAGAGTTTTCCTTCTCCTAGACTGGTTGCCTAACCAAGGTTAGTACTATTTATCCATAGCTGGAAGGAGAGTAGGATTCATACCTTTCCCAAGAGTATTAGCGCTAAGTGAAAATGTAATTTCCACGTCCAGGATTTGAACTCGGGTTTTGAAAATAAATGTATGTGTATGCAGGTATATATATACATGTATATATATTTACCACTCCCTCTGCATGAGCAGGATGTGACACAAGGTCAATTTCTTAGGTGGAGTTCAACAGGTTTGAATTCAGAGTTTTCCTTCAAAGGTTTGAAAATAAATGTATGCGTATTCATGTATATGTAAAATGAAACTGGAAGTGAATCCGATGGTATGTTGAAAAAAGAAATAAAGGAAAGAAAGTATAGAATGGATAAAATAGGATATTTTAATCAATTTTACTTACACGTGTTTTGGTCAGGAATTTATCCATGTGTACATTATTCAAACTATTATTATTTTTAAATAACCAAATGAAATGAAATAATAATAATAGAAAAAATGTAGAAATGTTCCGCACACAAAAAAATTCGACCTTCATTAGAGTAAATCCTTATTTTAAATGAAATTCGAAACACATGTAAGTAAAATTGATTAATATATCCTATTTTATCCATTCTATACTTTCTTTCCTTTATTTATTTTTTCAACATACATGTATATATATTTACCAATCCCTCTGCGTGAGCAGGATGTGACACAAGGTCAATTTCTTAGGCAGAGTTCAACAGGTTTCAATTCAGAGTTTTCCTTCTCCTAGACTGGTTGCCTAATCAAGGTTAAAGAGCCTAGTCTGTCCTACTATTTATCCATAGCTGGAGGGAGAGTAGGATTCATACCTTTCCCAAGGGTATTAGCGCTAAGTGAAAATGCAATTTCCATGTCCAGGATTTGAACTCGGGGTGACAAGTTCATTTCCAATGACTTTAACCATTACACCACTCATTTCCATGTGTATGCATGTATAAGTTTGTTTATATATATAATTCACGTATCTAGGTAGTAATATCTCATCAACAGAAAGCGACGTTAATGCACGCATAGGAAAGGCATGGGCTGCTTTAAACAGATTGTCAGTGATATGGAAATCCAATCTTACTGACAGGTTAAAGCGAAAATTCTTCTAAACCGTAGTTATATCAGTGCTCCTGTTCAGCTGCACTACTTGGACCCTAACAAAGCGCCTAGAGAATAAGTTAGGTGGGAGCTGCACAAAAATGCTGCACGCAATCTTAGACAAGATGTGGAAGCAACACCCCATGAGAAAACAGCTGTACGGCCACCTGCCCCATATCACACAAACCATCCGTGTGAGGCGAACAAGACATGCTGGGCACTGCTGGAGAAGCAAGGATGAACTCATTAGTGATGTTCTACTGTGGAAGCCATCACACGAGCATGCCAGAGTAGGCCGTCCAGCAAAGATGTACATAGACCAACTCTGCGCGGATACTGGATGCTGCACAGAGGACCTCCCAGGAGCAATAAATGATAGGGACGGTTGGTGAGAGATTATCATGGATATCCATGCTGCTAGCACAATATGATGATGATGATGATGTATAAATAAGCATATAAGCTTTGAGGGGTTTCTTAAAAACTGTCGGACAAATCAAAAATGGAATGAGACTTGAAAGTATATGTCAAATGTATTGAATTTGGGGATAAGTAAGTAAAGTTGTTGGGGTGGCCTAAAGTCGGTACCAGCCAGACAGTGAAGGAGCCTATCCCCTTTTCACCAGCGCTAGACCAAGGAGATTGTTTTGGTGCCTGAGGTGGAGTGCCACTCCTACCATCAGCTCCTCACTTTACCACACAGATCCCTGGTGCTTCTCATATGCTGAGTTGGTGAGGGCTGGTATCGAACCAGAAACCTTGTGGTTCCTAGTCGGACGCTCTACCGACTGAGCTAAACTGGCCCTATCAATTTAGGGATAAATATGTGGAATAGCATGTATCTTTGATGGCTTTAGATTTTGGTTTGCCCAAGAACTTTTTAGCACCCCCCCTACCATTTGTATATATAATTTTTGACAGGAGTCTCAAACATTGACTGTCGGCTGGGGCATTAGGATGCACTGACTGCACCTCTGCAGAGGGGTAAGACTCCCCCAATGGGGCCACCTGTTGGCCGTGGATGGCGACCCGTGATGCTTAAGGATAGAACCCAGGTGGATGAGCAGTTCATGACTTGCAATTAAATGACCCACTGAGGTTGATATGCCGTAAAACAAGACCAAACCAAACCAAATCAAACATTGACCTATATATCTATGATCTGAAATGGAACCATTTTTGTAATCAATATTTTCCTAGAATTTAGGAATTTAATCAAAAAATGATTTTTTCATTTTAATTTTAATTCACAATGGACTTATTGAACTAGTTCACATAGTTCCAGGTATTTAGTGTCAAATACACATTCATTTTAATTTAAATTTCCTTCTAGCAGTGTATCTAATGTAGTTTAAGGGGACACACAGTACAAATGCAATCATCCAGTAAATAAGGAAGTGAGAAGTATTACACCTTTATTCTGCTCACATTCAGACATTTTAAATGATATTTTCAGGTACATCTAAGGATTAGTAATTGCATGGGTCATTTTATTTTCATTTAAGATTATTTATCTACTAGCAGGACCTGTGGATATACCACAGTATGATAATTTAATTATTACAACGTTTGATAGATTTACTTAAGAACTATTGCTTAATATTTCAATTTGTAAAAAGTATAATAATCTTGATTTAACTCTCTCTCTCTCTTCTTTCTTTCCTTCTTTTCATCCTTTCATTATGTTTGATTGAAACAGATTAGCGTTATTGCTTCTGCACACTCACCCCCTTTCTCTATCTTTCCTCCTTTTATCTTTCTTTCTTATTATATTTTTCTGTGTCATCATCATCATGTCGCGCTTTCAGCACGGATATCCATGACAATCTCTCTCCATCCATCCCTATCGCTCATCATTCTCGGGAGGTCCTCTATGCAGCATCCTGCATCCGCACAGAGCTGATCAATGTACGTTTTTGCTGGTCGGCCCACACTAGCTTGTCCATGTGCTGGCTTCCCTTCCATTTCTTTCTTTGATAAAAACGGAATGGTCCATTATTTAGCTGAGGTGACAACACTCATAAGAAATAAGAAATCGATGGATAAGCAACACCAGATAATCAGGATGTACATTTTTACATTTTATCTTGGATGATTTGGACAGTCTCATTTTTAAACAGAGGGTTTTGCAAGATTTAACATTATAGTCAAACTGGCAACTACTTTTTTTTTTATTGTTTTGTTTTGCTGACTTCATTTATTTACTTTTATTACAAAAAGACAAAAATAGATTACAAAAAGTCACCTCTCAAATTTGAAGAGCTAAAAATCGACATAACTCCACCAATTTTTGGAATTGGAAGCTCAAATTTTGGGGAATGTCTAACTTTAACACAGTCCATACCAGTACAAAATGTGTACAATTTTACTTTTTTCTGGATGATTTGACAAGGAATTGTTCAACATATATAAAAAGAAGGTAATCAAGATATACTTAGAGAGGGTGAAAGTAATAGGCAGAATGTGAGGGAGAGGCTGGTCAGTCTTTGAGTTAATTGCTAATTATGACTAATTAGAACCAATTAGAATGGAAATTTTTTCAAACTCAATCCTAAAAGCAAGGAATATTTTAGTATGAATTTTGTATCATTAAAATAAACAGGAAAAAAGCCTTTAGAAAACAATTGAGCTGCTCAACTTTAGTATGATAATAGATAGTAAAGACTGTTTTTTTTCCTTCTTTTATGTTAAATGTTTGTACTTTCCTAACTTTACTCCGAGATCTCTGGGATATTGTCATTAAAAGAAACTTAAAAAATGAACCAATCTGATAATGATGTTGGACAATGATGGGTGAAAGTGATTTTAATTAAAAACAGAAAATGTCATTGAAAATGAAATGATTTTCCAGTTGACAGCAACTATTAACTAACCTTAGTGTTTCAGTCTGAAAAATGTTCTTGGAAATTTACCTTCTTTATAAAATTCTCCTTTGATTGGCAAGTTAAGGTGGGGGGATTTATTTAAGCCTCTTCTCAATACTTTCTGAGAGCTACAAGGATTAGTTGTCTCTTTCATGAGATTAATGGGAGAAATGTGTAGCCATTAATTGTCCAGCCTCTTATAATGATAGCACTTGTTCTGATTCTTCTATTCAAATAAGTATTACATCTCTTTCAAGAGGAGTTTCAATTCACAGGTGTTGAAGTAGAAAATGAGCTGAAGGTTTAACAGGTTACACCTGCCACATTTAAAATCTTGTCTCATGTTGAGGTGTGATGTAGCCTAATGATTAGCAGTGTGGAGAATGGATTTTGAGGTGAGGTTGTTAATAGGAAATGAATGAGTTCACCTTCTGATGAGCAGTGATTTATCTTTGATTTCTAACGAGGAAAGGTGAAAACTGCTTGATAAAAACAATAAGGATGAAGATATTAATCCAATGCTTAGCATAATGATACTGGTTCATTTCTGCATTTCAAACAATGAATGCTGTTATAATTATATAATTAAATCAAAAACTTAAGGAATGTTCTATCACATTGTTACCAATATTTTTGCATTGATATGTAGTACATATCAATACAAAAATATTAAAAATTAATAAAATATTATTATAACTAGTACATTATGTACTAGTGTACATAATGTACTAGTTATCTTGATTAAAAGTTCATTTTTCTAATAATGTAGTTTTGTGTTAAGAAGCCTCACCAACCACCCTTTTGTAGAAAGAACAAGCATTATAGGCTGGACACATGGATGACAAGGGGTTCTGAAACTTGCTTCTCTATGGTGAAATGGCAGGTGGCAAGCATGCTGTCAGATGATGGAAGGACAACCTAAAGCCTTGAGATACCTGTCATCTTTGGAACAACTGGCAGTAGCAAATTCTAAAAGGGTCAACCCTTTTGGTATAGTTTAATGAACAAGTAATATTGGGAAAACTGCAACAGAAAACAAGTGTGCAACAAGAAAGCCAGAGCAGACTGCCTATTAATACAAGCAACTTGCCAAGCACTCCCTGTGACAGAGAATTCTGTTTGAGGAGAAGACACTCGAGTCATCACTAGACATATTCATGCAGAAATTGAAGACACGATGATCATCAATTATCTCTTACTTCATTATCATTTTGAATTTTGTTTGGACAATACAACTTCTCTTTTGTATTTTTGATTTTGTTGCTTCAGTCTTCATTAGGTTTATAATAATCCATAAAAAATAAAGAGGAAAAACTGTATTTCTTTAAAAAATATTGACAGGAAAATAGTCATGAATATCAACCAGAATTATCTCAAATAGAAATTGGAATTGTCTCGATGTAAGAGTGGGATTAATGATTTCCTCTACTGCTGAACTATTAGCAGGGTTTAAAATATGCTGACTGTATCCCTTACAGAGGGGTAAGACCCCCCCTTAAAAAGGGTATGTCCTGGGTAATGTATCTGGATATGTACCTGGTGCTGAGGCTTCTGTTCAGGAACTCTAGGGAGTGTGGAGTACCCATTTATTACCATTACTCCCAGGCCACTCTGACCTGGAGTGGTAGTACCTATTAGAGTCTCATTTATGATTCAAATATATCTATTTGCAAATTATTAGTATTGGATAGGAATACTTGACATCATGTAACCATATGCGGGAAAAAAACTCTTAAACTATTCAAAAAATGTAAATATTAACAATATATGCAATTCCTTAACCTCTAGCATAAAATAAACCCAGATTGTTTGACATGTCATTAAAATCAATCTATTGGTGAAATGAAAGGACCCTTTAGCAATGTTTTTTTTTTCTTTGGCTAGTAACCACAAGGTTCCTAGTTCGATACCGGCCCTCACCAACTCAGCGTATGAGTAGCACAGGGATCTGTGTGGTAAAGTGAGGAGCTGATGGTAGGTGTGGCACTCCACCTTAGACGCAGAAAACAATCTCCTTCATCTAGCGCTAGTAAAAAGGGGATAGACTCCCTCGCTTATTGGCTGATACCGACTTTAGGCCACCCCGACGACTTTACTTACTTACTTTACATATTATACACCCACAGAAAGCTGTAGAATTGATCAACCAAAACATAATAGTAACAACAGTGCTCTTCCAATATGTGATCTACCGAATGGTTTCTAATCCAATATGTGATCTACCGAGTTGTTTACATTCCAATATGTAATCTACCCATTAATACCCATTATTTTCCCATTAAACTAGCAAACTATGGAGTTGTTAAACTATGTAGTTGTTTACATTCCAATATGTAATCTACCCATTAATTACCCATTATTTTCCCATTAAACTAGCAAACTACGGAGTTGTTAAACTATGTAGTTGTTTACATTCCAATATGTGATCTACCCATTAATTACCCATTATTTTCCCATTAAACTAGCAAACTACGGAGTTGTTTACATTCTAATATGTGAACTACTAACCCTAACCCTAATGGGTAGATCCCATATTGGAATGTAAACAACTCTGTAGATCACATATTGGATTAGAAACCATTCAGTAGATCACATATTGGAAGAGCACTGGTAACAATAATATCAAAGACAGAAAGGAGAAGTCCAATTCTCTTGGTTACTTATTTGTTGCTCTACCACTAAGTGCTATTCATTAGTACTGATGTTTACTTTAGTAGATTAAGCTGTTGTAGTTAGTACCATTTATTTTATTATGGGGACTAGCAAATATATGCACCCTCTGGGTGCAAGTATTTTAGTTAAATATTTATAATAAAATATCATATTAAATCAGAAAGGCTAATGAAACTGAATAAGAATGTAGATAAAAAGATTTTGAACAGAGGGGGTATGATTGAAAAATAGAACAACTTTGAAACTAACTCTTCCATCATTTTCCGTTACTCCTGTCTTTCATTGGTAAATTTTCCTAATTAAACTGTTTAGTTAAAATAGGAAGTAAAGAATAATATTACAGTTATTTCTTCTTGTTAAGGGATTTCTTTTAAGATTTATTGAAGAGATTTTTGCTCATATTCAATAAGATAAAACCAAACAATTAGAAATCAATAATACTAAGCATATATTTATTAAAATCAATTTTTTAAGATCAATATGCAAATTAGCCTTCCCATTCGCACTGTAAACCGCTATTATGTTGTATATATAAATACAATTGCATGTTATTAGTATGTAGATATGGTCAACAGTGTAAGTAATGTAAAACGATTTTATTAATAATTGAGGTTTAAATAAAAATAAAATCATGGAGAATATGATGTAAATAACGAAAGGAATTGTGACTTGTATAGTAATATAGTTTCAGTTACAGACAGACAAACCCACAATCTCCATTATAATAAGATTTTATATTTTCCTATTTCAAACCCAACAGAACAATCTCCTGCAGTTTCAGTCTAATATTTAATATTTCTTGTAAATTCTCTTTGATTCATTTTCAACCGAATATAATCGACCCAAAATGGATGTCAGGCATCACCTTTCTACTGAGATATTGTCTGCTAAGAAGAGAGTTAGAAAATCAATCGTTGTCATTGTGTGTGTGTGTTCTTGGGTATTGTGTTGGGGTAGAGAGGAAGGAGTAAAGTTTGCATGTTGCAGTTGATAAATACCTGAGGCCTTCACAGAGGGTTGAGAAGATTTCAGTTGAAAACCGGCTGGAAAGTTTTAATTTAAAAGTTTTTAAAAAATTCTGTAGTGAGTAGTGGAAAAACAGTTTTACACAGGAGCAAACTTAATGATCATAATAATAATGATGATGATGATAAATGTCTTAAATGACTCCTTGTGAATGTTTCCGAACCAATTTTCCCTGGTGGTTTTTTATAGAAAATTTGAGGAACAGTAAGTCTCCTCATGTTTCCAGGATCCCTCTAAGTATTCTAGCTGTGATCTGGATTGTCTTGATTCTACCTCTGATCTTCAGTTTCCCCAGTCTCTCATTCTGGCCTTTGGAGACCTTTCCAAGGAAACCAACTTCAATTGGTATCATTACCACTTTCATATTCCACAGTTTTCTTTCAGCTCTCTGGTAAGATCCAGGTATTTTTCTATCTTTTTGCTTTCTTTCCTTTTTGCTCTATGGTATGCTGGAACAGCAAAATCCACTAGTCGACAAGTTGTGTTCTTGTTAATAACCTGTAACCATTGTCTGCAGATAGAACTTGCAACTTTATTTATGTATGTGTATTTGTATGTGATGAAATGTGTGTCTTTTCCTGTTTGTTTATTTCTTTTTTTGTCAGTCTTAACTTCTTCTAGGATGTGAGTGTAGTATCTGTGCACCCTGGCTAAGATTTAACTGTTGCTCTTCAGCATCTCTACCAAATCTAAACTTGAAAAAATCTAATTGTATATATTAAAAAAGTAATTGTCTGCCTTTGCTTATTTTGTATTAATTTTTGAGGAAATATTAAATTTTATATGACTATTGAAATGACTATTTTCATTTTTATATGTTACCTTATATTTGTTTTAAACAACTGATTTCTACACTCTGATCTAAGATATAAGTGTCAATCCATGCATAAATAATCCTGGCATTTTTACAAGAACTAGACATATATATATATATATATATATATAAGCTGGGAAATCCTGAAAGTCGCACCTGCTTACAGCAGAACATCTAAAAGATGCCTTCTTTGCCTCTATGAAAAACTCTGAATTATTACCCATCCATCACAACCTACTAAACGAAAAATCAGAAATTTTTATCTAAATGCCAACATGAAAATAAACACTTACTATCACACTTCAACCTATACACATAAACCATATACACCTCCACCATCCAACTCAACTATAAAAAAAAAAATTTTTTTTCCAAACCACAATAGAAAATACCGCAATAGATCTACCAAACTGTAAGTACCTTTCCCTCTACCACATTCACCCACAAATACCCTTATTATTATACACCATTATGAACACTACAATTCCATGTTCATCGTAATCTCCACTCACTGTAACACACCAACTAGCCATTTTATTTATCATACCGTTATATTATGTCCTGATTATACTGTACAATAGCACTACACTAATACAATGTTCACATAATACAAATACATTACATAACATGGTCATTACATGCACACATAACTTATTAATAGTGTACTAATAATATACTCTATTAATCACACAAAACCTTATACGTCACCAAGAACACCAAACACAAATATGCACATTCATACACACACACACGTGTGGATGTGATCATGACGTCCTTAAGTACTTTGATGTGTACACACATACCAGCATACGCACACGTATGAACAAAACAGGTGCATCTGAAATTACACTCGCAAACACATAAACAAACAAGTGACACGTGAATACAGTTAACCAAACATACACATTTGACCATATTTATATCATTTGTATCATTTTTAAAAACACTTTCATTGCCTGAAGACTGCCGCAGAGTAAGAAACCAATGGTAGCAAAATTATTCCAATGATAATAAATATAAGCTAAAACTTTTATTTATTCATATATATATATATATATATATATTATATATATATATATATATATAACATAGTCTATTAGCCATTTTTTTGTTATATTCATTCTTTATGAATAAAGTTATATTTTTTGATAACAAAGTATGAATGATCTCCTCTTAAAATTAAGAGCTTACTTGGTTCAGGTTGGTGTATATTTCACACGTATGCTTAGTGTTTGATCAAGTAAAACACAAGATTTCATGGTAGGCTTGGCACAATATATATATTTTTTCTATTAGCATCTCTCAATTTTGAAGAAAAAACCAAAAAAAAAATTGATAAATGCATGAAACTTATCCGTATGAATTGTAAAGATTACTAATGTGTTTTAGTAGCTTCAGTATATGTATATATATATATACATATATATATATATATTTATATTGTATAAAAAATATATATTATAATATTATATAATTATATTATATAATATATATATATTATATATAATTAAATTATATATAATATATATTATATAATTAATTATGATATTTATTAAATAAAATATCTATTAAAAAATATTTATTTATTAAATATTTATTAAATATTTATTAAAAAAAAATTTATTAAATATTATATAATATAATATATATTATAATATATTATAATATAATATATATAATATATTATAATATTATAAATATTATAATATATTATAATATACAATTATATCACATCTATATTAATATTATAATATATTATTATATATACATATATATATTTATATTGTATAAAAAACATATATTTATATTGTATAAAAAACATTATATATCTTCATATATGTAAGAAAACACTTGAATGACTTGTGTGTGTTCTCCATTTTGTCTTATTTATAGATTTTTGAGATGACAATGTGATATTAAGATTTAATGTTCTTTTGTGACTTTCTAAGATTTTCCATCAGTCTCCTGAGCTGTTGAAGATCTATAAATTTCTTTTGGTTTTCATTACTCAGATTAGATTTGGTTCGTTGGAGCCAATGAGTGGGCATCTAGCACTTGACTTAATCATGTATATGTCTTTCTGTTTGATGTTGAATTAATTCTAAAATTTCCGGTTTGAAGTTCTCTGATTACAACATAATTGGTTAAATCCTACTTAACAATCATAAATTCCACCATTGTATGTCACCCTGCCAAAAGAAAAAAATCAAGTAATTAACCGAATTTAAAGAAATTTTCAGTGTTGATACATTAATGAATAAAAGATATAATGCACTAGTTATTTCATTTAAAAACTTATATATTTTTTTCAGGTCAATTAACTTTGAATCATGTATGTTTGTGAATCTGTGTTACGCCTCAAGGATACGTGGTTCAAAGTTAACTGACCTGAAAAAATGTAAGAGTTTTTAAATGAAATAACTGGTGCATTATATTGTTTATTCATTAATATATCAACACTGAAAATTTCATTAAATTCGGTTAATTCCTTGATTTTTGGTATTTTTTTTCTTTCGGCAGGGTGACATACAATGGTGTAATTTATGTCCATTAAGTAGGATTTAACCACATAATCTTTTACCGATTACAACATGAAGGCTCCCGAGTTCAACAAGAAGGTTCTGGAGTCCAACAAGAAATACCCGAAGAAGGCCAGAGGGTACATCGACAGAAAAATTGTGTAGATAACAATAAAGATGAGGACAATAGTCCGAATAATCCAAATGATATATACTAATTCTAAAATGTTAAAAACTTTCTGTATTGACTATAAACAGAAATATGGAATTAGTGACCAGAGTAAAAAATTGCGTTTAGTTGATGTCACTTTCACTTATGACTTTTGTAAAGGCATGAATCTATCCTTCCCTATAGTCTTCTTCATTATTCATCATCTCTCTTGCATGTTATCTGGTTTGCAAAGTAGAATAAAGCCATTGTTGAACTGTTATGTAGTGCCTTTTCTTTGACGGTACCAAATATCTATATGTTGCATCCCTCTTTACCGGCACTACATATCTATATGTTATATACTTCTTACGTCTTACTCTGGTCACCTATTCTTCTGGCCGGATCTAGTATATCTTCTAAGGTCTCGTCTGGTCTTCTATTGAGGATTCCGGGTCTGGTCTCTGTTGGGGATCACTGCTTATCAGAAGCCCTGTGCTATTGTTAGCTTTTAGTAATAACAACAAGACTTCGATTTACGATGATGTTACTTTATTCCATAAACCCCCAGACCAGACAATGCGCGCGGATCCTTACATCTTGCTAGCTTCGCTTCTAAGTTCTAACTCTAACTGACTGAGTTGCTTACACCTTAAACCGGAAGGGGCTTCTATCGGCTTCCGATTCTCACAATCATCCCCAGAACGCAAGGTCAGAGTGAGGTCAAATGCTGTCACTCACTCTCAAGGCCATCAGCTGCACTAATATGATTTCTACACTATTGTCATAATCATTAGGTTTCTAATGATTATGACACTATTGTCATAATCATTAGGTATCTAATGATTATGTAACAGAACAAGTCTATATTTATTTCTCTGAATGTTTGAGACAAGGCTTGATAATTTGTATTGATTCGAACTGTATTTCTCATCTTTATTGTTATATACATAACATTTCATCCAATGTGGCCTCCAGCCTTCTTCAGGTTTTACTTGTCGAACTCGAGGGAACTTTCTTGTCAAATTCAGGAGCCTTCATAGAACTTAGAACTGAACCATTTATTTAATCCATTGGGGTAGATTGTTCTCATTCAATTAACTATGATCAGATACAAGTGTTCAGCTATGTTATTCTATGTTATTTTTGCCTAACACTTGGTCATGGTTAATGGAATGAGAACAGTCATGGATTAAATAAAGGGTTTGGTTTCAAAGTTCTGTGAAGATTCCCTGATTCTGACATGAAGGCTTCTGAGGTCGACAAGAAACACCCTAAGAAGGCTGGAGTGTACATTGGCTGAAACAATGTATATTTAACAATAAAGATGAGAACAGCAGTCTGAAAATTTTAATTAATACTAAGTCTTTTTCATAATGATCTATTCTATAGACATAACAAGACATTTAGATAAACTTTGTAAAATTTATCACTGTTGCATACTGGGGCTTTCACAGTACCAAATCTATATAATGTTATATACCTTTCTCTACTTCTTACTCTAGTCGTCTTCTCCTCTGGCCGGCTTTGGTTCTATCTTCTAACATCTTGGTCTGGTCTCTTCTAGGTCTGGTCTTCTATTGGGATTCCGGGTCTGGTTTCTGTTAGGGATCACTCCTTATCAGAAGCCCTGTGTCATTGTTAGTTTTTAGGTAATAAACACAAGACTTCGATTTACGTTGATGTTACTTTATTTCCAAATCCCCAACCCAGACACCTGTGCAGTTGAGGGTCCGCGTGTATAACACGACTTACCCCTTCGAGCTCGCTGCTACCTCTAACTGACTTAAACTTACTATATCCTTAAACCAGAAGACAGGGTCTTCCATGCCTTCCGGTTCTCACGATCCATCCCCGCAAAGCAAGGTGAGAGTGAGGTCAAGCATTGTCACTCATCTTTCATCGTGGGCTGCACTAATCGCCATTATGTTTTCTACATTATTGCCATAATCATTAGGTATCTAATAATTATGTAACATCACTACCTGTCGATGACAAGCAAGATTATGTAAAAATGGTTGACTCACCTGCACAGCTAAGTAAGAATTAATTGCTTTAAAACTCTAGACAAATTCACCAAAGAATCAGCTAAAGTTAAGAATTAAAAAAAAAAAGGAAAAAGATATTTATTTTGCTAGTGAAGAACTAGTCTGTTTTACTAGATCTTTTTGTCTATGACTGTTTTTTTTTTTTTCTTCTTTTTTAAAACTCATTCTCCGCCCTGTCAGCTGGGGCGTTAGAATGCACCAACTGCACCTCTGCAGAAGGGTAAGACTCCCCCAATGGGGCCACCTGTTGGCCGTGGGTGGCGACCCGTGATGCTTAAGGATAGAGCCCAGGTGGATGAGCAGTTCATGACATGCAATACTCCACTTTGGCCCTATCTTGGGCTAAACGGGCGATCGGAGAGGCCCCCTCCGATCAATCGGCTGGTCATGTCAAGCCCTAGCACCTATATGATTTTCCCAACCATATTGTCTTTATGGCAAGCCCCAACCCCTTTTTATCATATGGGTGCTAGAGGGCGGTGACTAAGGGTCTACATGTCCTGGGAATGACGTTAAACTCTATCTGATGGTGAGGTTCCAGTTTTGGAGGTTTGGGGAATGTGGAGCACCCCTTCATCACCATTGCTCCTGGAGTGGTAGTACCTGTTAGGGTCCCATCTATGGGTTAAATAGAAAAATGTATATATAAAAAAATTGTATTATCCATTAAGAATTGATTTATTTCAAAACTTTATCGGCATTAAATGACCCACTGAGGTTGATATGCCGTAAAACAAACCAAACCAAACCAAACCAAGCATACTGGATGGCCTTCTAAACATAATACCAGCTTTGTAAGATTTGGATAATTTGTTTGTTCAAATGTTTCTTGTAGACCAATAAATGATTAAAAACAAATATGCAGATATTCCATCCTTTCTCTACAAAGATTGCAATCTGCTATACAAAATTGTGAGCCAACTTTGTCAATACTAAAGAAATGATGATTTATGACCCTTATAGATGTTGGTTTGCCAGAAAATTGTGTGTATTCTTTGTTGAATAAAACTACTTTTTGAAGGATAATGAATTGTAGGGCTATTCATATTTGACTGTGGGTTTTTAAAAATTTAAATATTAGAATCACAAGAAAACCATCCATTGAAAAAGCAAATAAACAGTTAATATCCAGTCCATTTTGATTGTCTAAGTTTTAGAGAAGCTTTATTTTTGGGTTTAAAAAAAGAAAATAGCTAAGTTTTAGAATAAATCTTTTCTAATTTGTGCAATCAAGCAGACATATTTTAGCTTTGCTAAATTTTGTCTTTTTGTCCTCTCAAAATATCTGCATTTATTTTTTTTATTACCTCCTTTTTACATTTAAAAACAAATATTTATTTTTAGAAATTATTAATATTTCAAGAAATTACCAATACAAATCATTGATAATCTGAAGCATTATGATATTATTATTATGTTTTCATTTGTGGTAAGAAATGCTTCTTTCACAAAGGATATAACATTTTTTTTTTTAATCTTTTATTTAAAAAAAAAATCTGCACTGGTGAATATAACAGAATCTGATTCTAATTCTGTTCCTCAAAGAAGTTGATTTGATTGTTTATTTTTTTATTTTATTTAAAAAATTTTTTAATTTTTAATTTTTTTTTTTTTTTTTTTCTCCTGACCCAATCATCTCTTGAAATCTTTTCTGTATTTATATTATTTAAACATCTGCTTTTGTGCTTTCTCTTCCCTTCAAGCTACTTGCTGCTGCTGCTGCTGCACTCCAAACAGCTGCTGCTGCTGTTTCTTTATCCATTTAAGCATCAAAATATTTACAATTGTAATGTTTTCTCTTTTCACTCCATTGCTTTCAAATTATTCTCTTTAATTTTTTCTTCTTACTGAAATTATTTGTTCTTTCTGCAACTGTCGATAGACTGCAAACTGCTCACATCAATGTTTCATTTCTGAGTACCGCTAAACATGTCTCTCAGTCCACCTTCACTAAGTGCTTTTCTTTAATGTGGTCTTGTAACAACATATTGATTATCTACCCTAGTCCATGAGTTTGATCCTCACTGGGTACCCAAATAGTGTGGCCTTGTGTCAGACTTAGCTAAATTAAGTAACAACATGTTAAACACCTACCATAGTCCAATGGTTAGCAAAATTGACAGTGTAATGAGTTTGATCCTCATTGGGTACCCCAATAGTGTGGCCTTGTGTCAGACTTAGCTAAATTAAGTAACAACATGTTAAACACCTACCATAGTCCAATGATTAGCAAAATTGACTGTTAGTGTAATGAGTTTGATCCTCATTGGGTACCCCAATAGTGTGGCCTTGTGTCAGGCTTAGCTAAACTATATCATGTCTGATATATATATATTTATTTTAAATATATTTTTGATATTGTACATTATCAATCAAAAGCTGAGAGTCAAGAGATATATATTTTTTCAAATATCAAATCATCCTTACATTTTGTATTTTTCACTCACTTATTATTTTTGAACATCCTGTTGGATTCATTTCTATTTTTCTCTCCTATAAACTAAGTAAGAACCTATCGATTACCTACCATAGTCCAATGATGAGCAAAATTGACAGTGTGATGAGTTTGATCCTCACTGGGTACTCCAATAGTGTGGCCTTGTGTCAGACTTAGCTAAACTAAGTTACAACATATTGATGACCAACCATAGTCCAATGGTTAGCAAAATTAACTGTTAGTGCAATGAGTTTGATCCTCACTGGATACCGCAATAGTATGACCTTGTGTCAGACTTAGCTAAACTAAGTAACAACATATTGATTACCTACCATAGTCTAATGGTTAGCAAACTTGACTCAGTATAATGAATTGGATCCTCACTGAGTACATTTAAATTGGCCTTGTGCCAGATAAGTCTAAATGTATGAATTTGTTCCTATCTGTTATAGTAATTTCTATAAATCTTGATGCATTTTTTTATATATAAGTATCAATTACATATTGACTGTTTTTTGTGGAATTTTTTTTTATCAATACAAAAAGGATTTTGCATCTTTTTTTTTTTCTTCTTTTGTATTTGAGGCATTTGGAAGTGAAAGATAATAAAAAAAAAAGTGAATAAACTTTTATTTACAACTATTTTTTTTTTCACTTTAGTATCTTCCTTTTTCCTAAGTTAATGCAAGGATTGACATTTTATTTTCCTTCAAGCAAACTTATGGCTTCTTAAAGAAACAGTTATTTACTCTATTGGGAATCTTTATTAAATGTTCTTTTCTTACAATAAAATCAAAACAACCAAAAAGAAGACGATTGAGAAATACAAGCAAAATAGGAAAATGAAAAGTAGCTTCTTTGGAATCTCTTATTGTAGTCTGTTAAAAGCATAGTAAGGGTAACTTGAATCCAATCAATTTTAGACCTTATTTTTTTGATGCAGGTATCATTGGGAACGAAAAGCTTTGTAAATGGGCTGTGCTTTGGCCAGTTAACCAAAACTTTTCTCGTTCCCCAATGATACTTGCACCGGAAAAATGAGGTTTAAAAAAGTTTTGCTTCAGGTTACCCTTACTGTGCTTTTAACCTGAACTACTTGGCAATCTCTTACTTTGCTAAATCTGAACCTTTAGTCAGAGAATACAACGGACAATGGAGATGCATGGCATAATGGTTAGAGTCGTAGGAAATGGACTTGTCGACTCGAGTTCAAATCCTAACAAGGCTGTTTGCATTTCACATAGTGCTAATATCCTTGGAAAAGGTATGAATCCATATATTCTCCCTCCAGCTATGAGTAAAATAGTTGGGCAGACTGGGCTCTTTAACCTTGGATAGTGATATAATGGATATATAAATACCTTGGTACCCCCTCACTATAATCTGATTGGACAGTGCCATCTATAAATATTCGACACTGTGGTGGTACAAGCGCCTAAGCCTACTTGCCAGACTACCACCACGACTGCTTGTAAGAGGTACTGCTATTCGACGCACCAGCTACTACTGCGATAATATACCAAATACCAACTTCATAATATATCCCTTAACCCGGATATATCAGATAGGTAACCAGTCCAGGAGAAGGAAAACTCTGAAGAAAAACCTGATGTCAGTCGTTGATTGGATTTGCGGTATTTCTTGTGTACCAATTCTTTCCTATGACTGTGCTAAAAAGTGTGGATGGACCAGCACAAGCCTTCACCACTATAAACAAAACCCCTGCTGGGTTGTTCATTGATGAACCCTCATGTGTCGAAATTGACCAGAATCTATTTCCATTTCCACTATAGACACAAAATAATATTTGAAGAACAAAAAATGTTTGAATCTATTTTAAAGTTTCACACTGCCCATTTTGAAAGTGGAATATATGCATTTGGCAAGGAATACTTAAAAAAAAAAAGTCTTCATATAAAAGGTGATGAAAAATGACCTACTTGGAAGCTTTTATATTTTTTATAGTTCTACAGAATGGAAATTGATCTTGTATATTGAAAATGTCTGTGTTTTGCACATGTGTATTTATAAACACTTTATTTCTTTGCCTTTGTTTCACTTGTCAATATAGATTTTTCTAATTTTGACTCTACAAAACATTCTGTTGTTGCACTGTCATGGTCTGATAATCTGTAAAAATTTTCAAATTTGAGCTACATTTAGTCTTGTTTTTATTACTTTTCCAATTAAAAGTTATGAAACAAATTTGTGCCAAAAACTTTGAAAAATGCCCAAGTTGAGTTTATTTTTTTCTTGTCTTTTTTTTTTTTAGTACCTTTATTCCTTTATTTTCTGATTGGTTTGTTTTTGGTATATTGCTCATTTAGTTGTAACCTCAATGAAAAACAAACAAAAAAAGACCCAAAAAGCAAAGCACTGATTTCTATCAAGAGTAAAAAAAAAAAAAAATGCTCTTATACTCAGGCACTTCTAAAATTGGCCAATCTCTCATGATTAAAATATATAGAATCAATTAAATATGGGAGACCTTTAGCATCCATTACTCAGAGATGCTGATAGGTATTAATCCTGCGTCCCTGATGCACAAAAATCTAAAAGGATGCAGTAAAATCATATCCATGCATCCCAGTGTCTTTCTTTTTTATTCCCTCACCATTTCAAGCTAACTGTGCATATATTTCAATAGTTTCTTAGAAATTAATTACACAGGATAGGTTACAAGCTAGGAGTTAGACAGCTTTAGTTGTTTCCACTGATCATAAATAAAGACCCTACAATTAATTAAGAAATTTTAGTTGGGACCCATAAATCTTCCTGGGGACTCATTAAAAGCAAATATGTGCGTCCCAGGATGCACTAAATCACAAAGCTATCAGCATCACTGATTACTTATGTGTCAAGGTGCGAGAATTGTTATATGAAAAATCTCAGTAAAAAGCAGGGTTACCTATTATTGAAAATGATTATACAAAATCCAGGCTTTTACCTGAAATTGAACCCTGACTGATTGCTGGTTGGGGAAATGAACTACTACCTCAACCAACAAGCAGGTGTAAATAGTTTATTTCTTGTCTAGATTTCTCTAACAATATATCATTCCTGTTATATGTTGAATTTTATTTCCACTTTTATTATACATTAAATCATTCAATCTAAAATCATTAAATTGATTATTATAGTAACAATGTTTTGGCCCTTTTACTCTTTTGCCTTCAAGTGTCAATTGTATTTTGTAACCTTCTGGGAAAATTCAGACAGAACATAGAGAGATATACTGTTCCTTGAATATCTTGTTGTCAGTTAATTCTTGAGTTAATTTATGTGTGGAAAGATAAAAAAACATTCTCTATAGAAGTATTTTATTAGAGAATAGTTGTAGCTATCCAGTAATCATGCTGGTAAAAGAGTTAATGGAAGTCAGGATTTAAGAGAGTTAAAGAAAAAAAAGACAAGTAAAATTTCAATGGAAGGTGATCATCTCATCTAGGAAGTAGCCTAACAATAGGAGACTGAGACAGAGATAAGCAAATATAGGAAATCCAAGAGAAAGGGCTTTGTTTGAGGAGAGGGGCTTGAATAATGTGATTGTAGCCAGGGTAATTGGTGTTCAAGCAAATGTACAGCTCTGTCCAAAACCTAAAAAAAAAAAAAAAAAAAAAAAATTGGCCTCTGATTGGTTTGAAACATGAATAGCCAAATATAATCTAAAATGTCGCCTAGGACAAAGGAGATGGATGGAAATGATAAGATATTGAAAATACCAATGAAGATTATGTGTTGCTAGGGGCTTGGATACCAAGATTGTTGATGGAGTGGTTGATGGCCAATAACATTGAGATTTATACGTCTTTGTGAAAAATTTCCCATAAAAGGAACAGTTCTGATCCAGAGCTGAAACCAGTTGTTTGCTGAGCCAGAGGTATCTACGTCACTTGGCTGATAACTTTGGTTTCATTGAAGGATATAAGGTGTTAAAAGAATTGCCATATGGCTTGCCTTACAGTCACCATAACAACCACTTCTCGACCTATGCCTGTACTCAAGAAAGAATTTACCAGATTATCCAAAGTTGAAAGAAATGTTTCTCTTTCTGTTATTGATACTGCCTGGATGAGGCTATTTGCATTTCACATAGCAATAGTAGAAAATTTAGGAAAAAAGACCCTTTTCCCCTGACCTCAAGAAATTGCATAAAGATCCAAGAAGTCTGATGAACTAAATTTTCCAAACTTAACAGCTTAATAATTACCACTCATTATTTTTACATTATTGCTCATTATTACAAGACTCCAGCCTCATATCTCTTGTGGTTATCATCATGAGAAATGGACATGGCGAACAGTTCAAATCCTGGATGAGGCTGTTTGCATTTCACATAGTACTTATACAATTAGGAAAGATATGAATCCAACTATTCTCTCTCCAGCTATGGGTAAATTGTATGACAAACTGGGCTCTTTAATCTTAGTTAGTGTTGTGAGGTTTTAAGAGGTCAAATAAGAACAAAATGACAGGTAACAAATGTAGAAAAATGTATTAACAGAAAGTAGACAAATACAATAGAGAGATGTGGAAATTACGTCCAACGAACAGAGTTATTGGCATACTCGCATTGGCTTACTGCCAAGCCACAATTGTCTGTTGGCGCATTCCATTGGTCAATAGGGTATATCACCTATAACAGTTAGACAACCAGTTTAGGAGAAGCAAAACTCTGAATTTAAACCTGTTAAACTCTGCTTACAAAATGACCTCATGCAGAGGGGTTGGTAAATGTGTATTCCATTTTTCTCTTTATACGCCAACAATTAGTCATTGGTATCTTTTATTTTTATTAAGATATTCATGGTTATTTAATCTTTCTTTCAATGTTTTCTCTATTGATCCAACAAAGATTATATTATACGTTTTTTTTTTTGTTTTTTTTACAGAAGTTTGGTAGACTACATTTTTGTTAGACATTTTCCTTCTAAAGGACTCTCATTTCAGCTGCAGTTACAACTAAGGTTATTTTTGTCACCTCATTTAAACTTCTGATTGTATTTTTCTATAATTGGTTGCATATTGTTCATACAGCTGTAATTGATCATTATTGTATTTTTATTGAATAATTTGTGGAGTGTATGGTCATTTGCTTCTCCAGCAGTGTCCTGCATGTCTTGTCCATCTTACTCGGATGGTTTGGGTGATGTGGGGCAGTAGGATGTACAGCTGTTTTCGCATGGGTTGTTGTTTCCACATCTTGTTCAGGATCGCATGCAGCATTCTTGTGCAGCTCCCATCGAGTTTATTCTCTAGTCGCTTTGTGAGGGTCCAGGTGGTGCAGCCATGGAAAAGACACACAGGACACTGCTGGAGAAGCAAGGACGAACTCATAAGTGACGTCTTCCTGTGGAAGCCAGCACATGGGCATGCCAGTGTGGGCCGACCAGCAAAGATGTACATTGACCAGCTCTGTGTGGATACTGGATGCTGCGTAGAGGACCTCCCGAGAATGATGAGGGATAGGGACGGATGGAGAGAGATTGTCATGGATATCTGTACTAAGCATGACATGATGATGATGATGGTTATTTGAAAAAAGTTTATCAATTGATTTTAAAAACTTCTTTCCCATCTTGGTTTTTACCTTTCTATTAAAGCCAGGATTAAACCATATTATTTTTGTTTTTTTCACTTTGTGATATTTTTTCTGTCATTAAAAATAAGCACAGCAATTTTATATCCACAATCTTTTAGTGCTGCTTTGTATTCTCTGCCTTTGTTTGCTCAAATACTTTTTTATTACTTGAGTTTTACGGATACAGTAAAACATTATGTCCCGATTATGTCATTATGTCCCAATTATGCATTGGTCATACAAAACTAACACACTCTTATATACTCAAACAACAACCACAATGTGAAACATCCCTGACAGTTAAACACTTATTGATGGAATGCAGATTTTTTGCTCACATCAGAAACTGTTATTCTAAAGCAAACAATATGAAAGATCTGTTTGAAAATGTTAACATAGAGGATATTTTCTCCTTTTTGAGGGAAATAAAATTATACCATAGAATATAGACATGAAACAAATCAATGCCATACAATATAATCCCCAATAATGCTAACACATTGTTAAAACTAAAAGTATATATATGAATACACAATAAGTATTATACCCTAACCGTTAGGCATGATATAACCTTGGATGGGTTGATATGCCGTTAAAATCAATAAACCAACCAAACCAACCATTGAGTTTTACTGATACTGATTTATGATTCACTGATATAAGTATTTGTTTAAACACTTATGATGGTTGGAAAAAGTGTTTTTATAAATATGTGTTTTAATCACCCAAACTTTCCAGATGATAAAGACATTATGAAACTTAGAGTTGTGAATTGGATAATTCTATTTGTTTTTCTTTTTAATGATATTTTTGTTATATAAAGTAAGTAAAGCCGTCATCAGCCACCTAGCAAGGGACTCAATCCCCTTTTCACTAGCGCTAGATCAAGGAGATTGTTTTTGGCATCTGAAGTGGAGCACTACGCCTACCATCAGCTCGTCACTTTACCGCACAGATGCCTGTGCTACTCATACGCTGAGTTAGTGAGGGCTGGTATCAAACCTGGAACCTCATGGTTCCTAGTCGGACGCTCTACCAACTAAGCTAAACCGGCCCTATATATGAAAATGATATAAAATATTTTCATTTTAACAGCATTGTGTGTTTTCAGACCCTTTTTATCTCTCTCTCTCTCTCTCCTCTCTCTCTCTTCTCTCTCTCTATATATATATATATATATATATATTATATATATATATATATATATAGTTTCTGCTCTTCACTCTGTGGTCCACTGGTTCAATCTCTAGTGGCGGAGATTGTGTATGCACTGCTGATGAGACCTAAGGAGGTCAAGACAGCTGTCCAGTGCTCCAGATGTCACACATGGTGTTTGCCGAGTTGTCTGTTCATTTAATTCAATTATCAATTATTAATGTAATTTCCTCTATTTATGAAATATATATATATATATATATATATATATATATATATATATATATATATATACTTTGATTTGAAGGATTTTATTTCTTCACTGATAATGAAAAATCACTTAAAATAATTGGTTATTTTATTATTTATATATTTATAGTGATAGAAGAACTGCAAATAAAAGAATTTGCACTGAATGCTTGATGTTGTTATGGCGGAGCAGATATAAAACTTATAAATAGTAGAATTATTGGTGGAACTGTTTCAATAAATATTATGGTGTTGACATTATTTGATGACATTTAGATAATCTAAAGACCAAAATCAATTCCAACTTAGCAAATAACGAGAGAATGCAACTTTGGTCTATTTGATCCCCAAATTAGGTTTCAAGTGATTCTAAAGAAATGCTCTTCTGATATTTGTCTGATGATGCCAAAGATTAAAAGCCAAAACCAAAATGCTGCCCTGTCAGCTGGGGCGTTAGAATGCACTGACTGCACCTCTGTAGAGGGGTAAGACTCTCCCAATGGGGCCACCTGTTGGCCGTGGGTGGCGACCCGTGATGCTTAAGAATGGAGCCCAGGTGGATGAGCAGTTCATGACATGCAATACTCCACTTTGGCCCTATCTTTGGCTAGATGGGCAGTTGGAGAGGCCCCCTCCGATCAATCGGCTGGTCACGTCAAGCCCTAGCACCTATATGATTTTCCCAACCCTATTGCCCTTATGGCAAGCCCCAACCCCTTTTTATCATATGGGTGCTAGAAGGCGGTGGCTGTGGGTCTACATGTCCTGGGAATGATGTTAAACTCTATCTGATGGTGAGGTTCCAGTTTTGGAGGTTTGGGGAATGTGGAGCACCCCTTCATCACCATTGCTCCCTGGTCCACTCTGACCCTGAGTGGTAGTACCTGTTAGGGTCCCATCTATGAGTTAAATAGAAAAATGTATTTATAAAAAAATTGTATTATCCATTAAGAATTGATTTATTTCAAAACTTTATCGGCATTAAATGACCCACTGAGGTTGATATGCCATAAAACAAAACAAACCAAACCAAAAACCAAAATGTTCCAAAAATGATTTGTTGTAGATTTAGCTCATATGTATTTACCAACCATTCCCCTATGTACAGGATGTAACTTGGCGTAAATTTTTAAGTGGAATTATAACAGGTTTGAATTTAGATGTTTCCTTCTTGACTGGTTGCTATACAAAGCTTAAAGAAACCAGTATACCCTACTCTTTACTCGTAGTTGGAGGGAGTATACTGTTGGTTTGGACAACAGCAACTGGCTGAGCACAACTCAACCAGTGCCCAAGATAGCTGGCACGTATGGGACTCAAGAATAGTCCATTCGAGTCCTGATTGGCTGCTTGGTTTCTATGATGTTATGAGGCTTCATAAATATTCTGGCATTCTGCAGTAGGATTGCAACAAGGTTAGATCTGTATTGAGTTACAGCTATTTGTTGCTTTGTCTTACCAATTCGACGGTAATTGGAACTTAGTCTGATTATTTTACATCTCCCCTTTCTCCCCCCATTGTGCGAGCATAGCGGCCTTTGAGGGGAAATTAGTTCTGCGTAGAATAATCATACTAAGTTCCAATTACCGTCAAATTGGTAAGACAAGGCAACGAGTAGCTGTAACTCAAGACAGATCTAACCTTGTTCCAATCCTACTTGTCATGTATCCATGGTAATTTGAACTTAGTATGATTATTCTACATGTATGAATAGTTTCTTGTGGAGTTACTCACTTGATAGTTAAATGGCATTAAGTGTTCATTCATTACAACTGCACATGCAAAATCCTCCTGTCTCATGAAGGATTTGTTTTTTTATAAAACATTCCATCTCCCTGGTCTGACAGAACCGAATCCAATGCAGATGTAGCTCTTTGTGATTTTCGGCTATTTCCAAAACTAAAATCACTGTTGAGATAAACGATTTCCACCTCTTTAAAATCCTAACATAAAAATTATCACTTCATCATTTAAAGATATTTTTCTAAATTATAATTAAATCATTTAAAAAGAAAATAATTATTCAATTATTGTCTTGGGGTGTTTTTCTGTAGACAGAATGATAAAAGAAAAAGAAAAAGATATATCAGAAAATGATTATTGAAAAGAAATTATTCCTAGTGTTACTATAATTATTATGAAAATTAATTGTAACTTTGTTATTTTCTAAGTTTAGATTGACACAAGGTTATAGTAGCTGAGCATTTTGTGAAGATTGGAGTTTTCTTTCTGGTCAATTGATTTCCTTGCTATTCATTGTCTATTTGATCCCCAAATTAGGTTTTAAGTGATTCTAAAGAAATGCTTTTCTGATATTTGTCTGATGAGGCTAAAGATGAAGAAAGACAACATGTTCCCAGTGATGCTGATAGCTTTTTAATTTAGTGCATCCTGGGACGCATGTATTTGATTTGAATGAGTCCCTATTGAAGTCAGTTAGTCTACTGTTGGTTTGGATAACAGCAGCTAACCAAGTACAACTGAAGCAGTGTCCAAGATAGTTGGTATATATAGAAATCAAGAATGATCCATCGACTATTCGGGTTTGTATTGGGTTACAACCGTTTGTTGCCATGTCTTCCCAATTCGACGGTAATTGGAACTTTGATTATTTTTCAGTCCCGAGGAAATTTGATGGGTCCCAACTTAAGTTTCTTAATAAATTGTATAGTTTTTATCTATGAACAACTAAAGCCATCTAAGCCCTACCTTGTACCCCATAGCCTGTAATTCATTTTCAAGAAAATATTGAAATGAGACTAATGGATACAATTTTACTGCGTCCTTTTAGATTTTTATGCGTCAGGGACACAGGACGCATACGTATCTGCATGTCTGTGTTCCACAAATGATTTGTTATAGATTTAGCTTATATGTATTTACTAGGTACCACCAAACCGTTTAGGCCATCTTGAATAAAACGGAAATAGATATTTCCGAACTTTGTTTATAAAAAATCTTGTAAAAAAAAGATCGTACAGGGTTGTTACAAAGAAAAATAGTTAATTCAAAGATCAAATTATCCGATTGGGAAAAATTACATCGTTATCTTAAAAAATAAACAAACCTGCCCGTATTACATGTGAAAGGTTAATTTTCAGACCGTAATATAGACAGAAAAGTTACTAATTATTTCCCTTTTACAATTAACCAGTAAAAGTATGGAATGAAAACTTGAATATTTTTTCTAAGATAAAAACTGATGAAATAATCTATTATACTTACTTTTTATTTTAATTATTGAAAAAGTTAAATAAAATAATTTTTTTCACGCTAACACTGTCAGCCTAACAGGAACAAACTTCGGTTACATAGAAGCGTCTCGTCTCTTTATAAAACAAATATGTCAGCAATGCTCTTCCATACATTCTAAGAATCACACATTACTATTCAACAATAAAAATTACAAATTCTTTTAAAAATATTAATCGAGCTCGTATCGGACCAATGTTTAGTGCACCTGAATTATAAAATTCATATTCTTAAATATCCGTGAAAAATTCGATATTTTGATGCAGGAAAAAAAAAAAATTTAATTTATTTCACGCAGAAAATAAAAAATATTTAATCACACAAAAGATTGAAAATCTCTTAAAAATTAATTTCTTAAAAAAAAAATTTTTTTTTTGACAATTTAATAGAATATAGTACATACCAATTATAAAAGCAAAAAAAAAGTTTTCAAATATTAATATTATGACATTTTTTTGCACTTTTTATTTCCGATTTCATTAATTTTTCCTCAAAACTAGACCTCGTACATTCATACAATTTCATTGATATAGTTATTCAGACTCTTATCTTTATAGAAAAAAAGAAAAAAAATTTTTCTGACGTGTCATTTTTTTTTTATCTCATAAAATAAAATAGGGAGGGGGAATAGACCTCGTAAAAACATATTTCCCCTAATATATTTTAGAAAAAAACTATTTCAGATGTATTTACATCCAATGGTAAACATTTATGGAAATTTTCGGGAAAATCAGATTATTAATTGATTTTTCATAGAATTTTTAAAAAAATCCTCTTATTGTAACTTGTTTTTAGCTACGTTAAATTTCAGTTGATTTAACAGTGCAAAAATGAAAACATTGTTTTTCAATCATAATTTTCATTATTTTCGTATGCTGAAAAATTTTTTTTTAAATCATCAGGAGTTTATTTTATGTTTTTTCTTTAAAATGGAAAAAAATTTTCAAGAAAATATTACATTTTCTGTCAGTTTCATTGTGTTAAATATAGGGGGGGTAAATTTCACAGGGTCAAATTGGTGGTAAATTTCACAGGGTCAAATTGGTGGTACCTAGTATTTACCAACCCTTCTCCTATGTGCAGGATGTAATACAGTCAATTTTTAAGTGGAGTTATAACAGGGCCGGTTTAGCTCAGTCAGTAGAGTGTTCGACTAGGAATCACAAGGTTCCTGCCCTCACCTACTCAGCGTATGAGTAGCACAGGTATCTGTGTGATAAAGTGAGGAGCTGATGGTAGGTGTGGCACTCCACCTCAAATGCTGTCTGGCTGATACTGACATTAGGCCACCCCGACAACAATTTTTTCTTATAACAGGTTTGAATTCATTTTCCTTCTCCTTGACTGGTAGCCATACCAAGGTTAAAGAAACCAGTATGCCAAAACCAACTTAATAAGTATTTACTAAATACAGTTTCATCCTGTCATAATGAAAACATGTCAAAACGTGAAACATTTGACTTTAGTCTTTATTTGATTACATAATTTATTTTCCAGCATTAATAGAGCTTGGGTAATAATGGTGAGCCACCATCTGCATATATACATTCATATATATATATATATATATATATATATATATACACACATCTACCTGTCTGTGGAGGAATTTGAGTCCAACCAAATTAAACACCAAAAAATGAAGCGGGCTATTAGAAAGGGTAATTCTCAGCCCAGCAACATTCAAAGTGGAGAAGTTCCAACATGTAGTTTATGTGGAAGAGTATGTCTCTCCAGGGCTGGCCTGGTGAGTCATCTGAGAAAACACAAGGATAGAGTGTCAAATGCTACTGGCACCTGACTATGATGACACCCCCCCCCCAAAAAAAAAACAAAAAGAAATGGTCTTACTCGAACACGAGTTGACAAAATTATTATTATTATTATATTATGGAAAAAGGCCTACCACAGATAGGTAGGAGGATATTGATATTTCTTCATATAAATATTTCTTAAGCTTATCTTAGTCTGACACAAGGCCACACGTGTGTGTGTGTGGGGGGGGCAGCCAGTGAAGATCAAATTTCTTAATTAATCTTATCCAGTATTAACATATTCTGATTGTTTTTAGCCTTCTGATTTAATGATTCTGTTTATTTTCTAAAAATTAGAAAATTGTTTGTATTTTTGTGGGTTCTCCAGGCTTCCATAGTAGTTTTATGATTTACGTTATTTGATACTTTCAAAAGTGAAATTGAAAATTTAAACAAAAAATACATTTTTGTTTCTAAAGTGTTTTAACTTGTATTTTATCATTTCCAGATTTTAAAACCAGATTTATTTTTGTGATTTATTTGTTCCTTCTTTTTCATGCAACTTCATTTATTTTCTTTCTTCTCAGCATTATCTTATTTTTCTAACATCAACTTTTAACACTTGATCATTTTAATGGAAATGTCTCTTATAACTGTCCATCAGTGTGTGTGTGTGTGTGTGTGTGTGTATATATATATATATATATATATATATATAAAGTAAAGTTGTCGGGGTGGCCTAAAGTCAGTATCAGCCAGACAGTGAGAGAGTCTATCGCCTTTTTGCTAGCGCTAGACCATGGAGATTGTTTTGGTGTCTGAGGTGGGGCACCACAGCTACTGTCAGCTATTCATATGCTGAGTTGGTGAGGGCCGGTATTGAACTCGGAACCATGTAATTCCTAGTTGAACGCTTTATGGACTGAGCTAAACCGGTTTATTATATATATATATATATATATATATATAAAGGCCATTCCATTTATAATAGTAAAAAGGTGTTATACACATTTCTTTTATATACAGTTGAATATACACTCGATATTCACTATATACAACAGGTATCCACCTCTTTTGAGAGATGGAACCACTATAAGTAACTGAGCCTGTATATTTTTGGACTGGTTCCAAACAGAATAGACCTTTCTCAAAATATATGATTTATAGGACTTCTCTCTATCCATTATGGGAGCTTATTAATAAATCTAAAATTGCCAAATTTGATCTTGAAAAATTCAGTGTCTCAAAGGTTAAATATTTTGTGACATTGATTACAAAGTCAGAGCAGCTGAAGCCAATAAACGACTTTAATGCATTTTCTATTTCTTAATCAAGTGACAAACGAAGTGAATTTCACTGATCAACAAATTTTAAACATAAGAGTAAATTGTGATGAAAAAGAATGGGGACAGGCTACAAGGCCATGGCTCCAATCCTGGGTCATGAGACCAAATGTAATATGTTGACTGGCTCACATGTCTGGTTAGATTCTGGTCGGTTGTTAAGCTGGTTGCTGCAATCCACCAACTACCTCTCCACCCATTTTGTGTTATCTTAGATCTGAAGAGGGTACTTGGAGCAGGTTGCAATTTCACATCAATCTAAGATTGTCGGTCATAAGTAAAATAAATGTAAACAAAGGAATAAAGACAAATGTTAGGTTAACAACAATAAAAATATTTATTCTGTTGCGGTTTACAAGCTTTAGTTAACCCTCCCATCTAGGAAAATACAATTTTTCAGCTTTAGACAATGTGGTTGTCTAGTTAATAATGTTTGTCAGTTTTATATGTATTTACCGGACCATATTACCTTTAGGCACCCCTTTTTGATCTCGATTAAGAAAGGACATTTTTTTCGTTTACACCATCAATATCTGGTTGTTTGTTAGGGGTTAGTTTTATAATTTAAAAAAATAATTTAACCATTATACCACAAGCAACTATTAACAACTAGTTGAATATAAAATAACTAAATAAACAAAGAACTTTCGGACCATATGACCTTTAGGCACCCCTTTTTGATCTCGATTAAGAAAGGACATGTTTTTCATTTACACCGTCAATATCCGGTTGTTTTAACAGACGATTTTTAGATTTTAAAAAAAAATTATAAAACTAATCCCTAACAAACAACCGGATATTGACCATTTAAATGAAAAACATGTCCTTTCTTAATCGAGATCAAAAAGGGGTGCCTAAAGGTCATATGGTCCTATCTACCTAACCCTTCCACACCGTGCGATACAAGGTCAATTTTTTAGTGAGGTTTAACAGGTTTGAATTCAGTCATATGCCAATGGCTAATTGTTGTGATATGTGTGGGAGTATAAAGATAAAAATTGAATACATATTTACCAACCCCTCTGCACAATTAGGATGCGACACAAGGTAATTTTGTAAGCAGAGTTTAACAGGTTTGAATTCAGAGTTTTCCTTCTCTTAGACTGATTGACTAACCAAGGTTAAAGAGCCCAGTCTGCTGTACTATTTACCCATAGCTGGAGAGAGAATAACTGTGTTCATACCTTTCCCAAGGATATAAGTGCTGTGTGAAATGCAAACTGCTTCATTCAGGATTTGAACTCTGTTTGCCATGTCCATTTTTCATATGTTAAGCACAAGCATTCTTCAGATATGAGGCTGCAGTCTTATAATAATGAGTAATAATTATTTGTGGAAAATTCAGTTCTTCAGACTTCATGGATCTTGATGTAATTTCTTGATCATAAAAAAGGGTCTTTTTTTCTGAATTTGCAAAAATAGCCTCATCCAGGATTTGAACTCTGTTCGCCATGTCCATTTCTCATGATGATAACCACAAGAGTTCAGTTATATGAGGCTGGAGTCTTGTAATAATGAGCAAGAATGTAAAAATAATGAGTGGTAATTATTAAGCTGTCAAGTTTGGAAAATTTAGTTCTTCAGACTTCTTTATGTAATTTCTTGAGTCAGGGGAAAAGGGGTCTTTTTTTCCCAAATTTTCTTCTAGTGTATGTGAAATGCAAATAGCCTCATCCAGGCAGTATCAATAACAGAAAGAGAAACATTTCTTTCAACTTTGGATAATCTGGTTTATTCTTTCTTGAGTACAGGCATAGTTTGATACTGGTCTTATGGTGACTTAAATTATGTAAAAAAAATTTTTGTTTTTATTTTCCTGAGTTTTCTTTTGTGAGCGGTGAGTCATGAAGGTTTTAGTCAGTCACAATTTTACCGTATCTAGGTTTTAATGGTGACTTCAACCATCTCTCTTGAATTCTGAATAGCTTTGTGTATCTGCTTTTATAAAGTTCATTTTCTTCTTCTCAAGGGACATCCCCTGAGGGGTACTTGCCTCATACCTTTCCATTGACAGATTTCTCTCACCATCATTTTGGGGTGGGTCCTAAGTGACTTCATTTGGGTGATCCCTCAAAATATTTATTTAAGAAAAAGTTATTTTTCTTTCCTTTCTCTAAAAGGAATTTCCAAAAGAGACAACCTCTTTATTTATTTCCAGAGATTTGTAAAAATGTTATTGGCTTTCCATCATATCATGAAAAGTCAATTGTCAGCAAAGTCAGAGATCATCTCTCTTCCTACAGCAAAAAGTACATTCTTCAACTTTTTCTGTTGCTGTCTGGATTATTTCCTTATTGTTTTGAGCTTTCTTTTTTTTTTTTCAATAACGACAGGTGATCGGTCAAGTAGGAAAGTAAAATTGATTTCATACAAATCTTGCAATCATTTTTAGAATCTGTAATACTGCTGTTTTATATTCCTTGTATATTTGAGCATCATGCAATTTTCTAAGCTTAGATTTTAACCTGATATTAAAGAATCTGTTGGATTATTAGGGTATAAAAAAAAGTAAAGTCGTCGTGTGGCCTAAAGTGTATCAGCTAATCAGCGAGGGAGTCTATCCCCTTTTCACTAGCGCTAGACCAAGGAGATTGTTTGTGCATCTGAAGTGGAGCGCCATACCTACCATCAGCTCCTTACTTTACTGCACAGATCCCTGTGCTACTCATACACTGAGTTGGCAAGGGCCGGTATTAAACTAGGAACCTTGTGGTTTCTAGCCAAACGCTCTACCGACTGAGCTAACCCGGCCCTGTGTGCTGAAGGAGCTGAATTAACCAATCAAAAATGCCCAAACATGTATTTCCTTTACTATTTAACAGTGTTGACAAATTGTCTTAAAAATACTTGCTAGATGGACTGCTTAAAAGAATGACCAACAGGTTCAACTTTCTACTTTGAGGACTGATCAACAGACAAGGATTATATCTGATACAACTTTCTACTTCAAGACAGGATCAACCTTTTACTTTGTGAACAGATCAACAGACAAGGATTAAAACTGATACTACATCTATCTACTTCAAAAAAGGATCAAACTCCATGCCACAAAGAATCTCCACTGTAAAACTGCATTCAACTGCAGTCCTAGAATGGCCACATAAATTGTAACAGGATCACACCATATGTGAGGTACAAACTTTGTGTCCATAAATTCTTGGTCAAGGTTAGGCCTAGGCCAACTAGTATGCCTACAATTTCCAACTGCAAAAATCAACAAATAATCAGAAGATACTCAAGTATATACATTATTTACTATTTTTGTAACTTATATAATTCTTTTTTTCAAAATACAGGCCCTTCTCTAATTTGGAAGATTGGTAAAATACAATATTCTTTAGTTGACTCTGTGTCAGACCTTGCCAAGCTTTAATTTTTAAGGTTTGCCTAGTGGGTGATATAATTGTGTATTTCTCTCTAAGCTGGAAGATAGGCACTACACAATCTTCCTACCTTTCTTTCTCATCTCTCCCCTGCCCTGTTCGGCTGGGACGTTAGAATACACCGACTGAACCTCTGCAGCGGGGTAAGACTCCCCCAGATGGGCCACCTGTTGGCCGTGGGTGGTGACCGTGTTGCTTAAGGATGGAGTCTTGGTGGATGAGCAGTCCATGACCTACAACACTCCGCTTAGACCCTTACTTAGGCTAGACGGGCGGTCAGAGAGGCCCCCTCCAATCAGTCGGCTAGTCATGTCAAGCCCTAGCACCTATATGATTGCCCCAACTTTATTGCCCTTATGGCAAGCCCCAAGCCTTTTTAACATATGGGTGCTAGAAGATGGTAGCCGAGGGTCTCCATGTCCTAGGTATGACGTTTAAACTAACTGATGGTGAGGTTCCAGTTCTGGAGGTCTGAGGAATGTGGAGCACCCATTTATTACCATTGCTCCCTGGTCCACCCTGACCCAGAGTGGTAGTACCTGTTAGCGTCCCATCTATGGGTTAAATAGAAAAATGTGTTTTTAAAAAAATTGAGTATCCATTAAGAATGAATTCATTTCAAAACTTTACCGGCATTAAATGACCCACTGAGGTTGAAATGCCGTAAAACAAAACAACAAACTCATCTCTCCCATTTGGTTGTCTTCCATCAGATGAAGTAAAGCTTAATAATTATATATAACAACCATCCTCCTGGATTGAGTTTCAGCAGTTTCCATTGTGAATTCTAATTTTAAAAACATCAACTTGTATCTTCTCCATTTTGTTTTTTGTCCTTTTTACATCAATGTGTCACACTAACTGAATTTCCAACATACCCCCACCTCCATCTGCCAACCCTTGCACGGCAGTATCAAGACACTCCTTGTATAATGGCAAGGTGTTTTTATTAGTGTACTCTGCTTATTGCATGCATTTCTATGACATCATCTTAGATTGAATTGTCTGTTGACTTGTCAAGACAGATTTCTTTTCTTGGCTCTTCTTGAATTCAATTCACCTTAATGAATGGAAAAGCAAGAGACAATTATTTTTACCTGTTGCTGCCAGTATTAAGTCACTTGTATTCTGCATATACAAATATATTGGATTTGGGAAAATTAGCTATAAAAAAGAAAATGACATACTTTGTTTTCTTGGAAGTTTATAAATTGTATGTGTCATCTATTTATATATAAAAGGTTACATATAGCATGTATATATAATATAATATATGTGAATGTGTATTTGCAGTTTTTGTTTCATTCTTTGTATATGCAATTGTTTGGAAAGTAGTGTCTGATTCTATATTTGAATATCTAATAGAATTGGAAATTATCTTCCAAACAACCTTAGTCTGGGACAAGGCTATATCTATACTAAAGCTGAATGAATCAACTTTTGTCTCCTAAAGGCTTTTTTACTGTTTAGTTTAATGACATGGAAATTATACTAAATTATTCCTTACTTTTAGGATTGAATTATGTTTGAAAAAATTTTGTTTTAATTAGTTTCCCTTGGGAAGGCATGAATGATTCTTCTCCCCCCCCCCAGCTAATATTAGGGCAGGCTGGGTTCTTTAGTCTTGTTATAGCAATCAGTCTAGAAGATGGGTTATTCTGAATTCAAACCAACTTAACTCCACTTAAAAATTGACCTTGTGCCACATCCGTCTCATAGGAGAGGGATTGTATAAATAAACATATATATATAGTGACAGATGAGCCAAAACATTATCACCACCTGCCTTATAAGGTATTGGCTCTCCATATACTTGCAAACTAACTTTTACCTGATCAGGCATGAACTCTAAAAGACCTTTAAGGATGTTCTTTAGAATCTTATATGAGCATGTTAGCAGGTTCTTCAACTGCTGCAAGTTGTATGGTGGACATTTTTTTTTCCCTATTTTCAACCTCTAAGAATTCTTGAAATATCATCCAAAATATGTTTAATTCTCTCATTATTAATTTTCATTAACATTTTTTTATGGTAGAGCAAACTTATTAGTTTAACACATAAGGAATTGGGTTAGTGGTTTCCTTTGATTTAAAGGGGGAAGCACTGGGTTTATTGCCCAGTGCCTGAGGCTCCGCCCTTGAGAGTGAATGCCAATGGGATCAATGCATTTTTTGCACCTGCCTCCCATGAGCTTTGGTTCGTGGGTGGTCTCACATTAATAGGGCCTTGTGCCTAACCTATACAAGTGGGGTACGTGGTAAATATCTATCTTCCACTTAAATAATAGGACCCATTGTTTCCCAGCAGAATGTTGCTGAAACCATCACACTACATCTACCAACTTGTTTTCATACCGTGTATCCCAGGTTAACAATGTTCACATTACTTTGCTGATCATCTTATTTTGGAGAAAGTTGAATTAATTTGTCCAAACTGCTTTCTTTCATTGATAAAAGGTTCTGTTTCAACACATGTGACTATTGAAGATGTTTTTGGACAATGGTTACGGTTCAATGTATTTTTGGTGTTTGGACCTTGGTTAGTATGGGTACTCTACTATATGCAACCCTCTACACAATGAAGTTCAATGTATTTTTGGTGTTTGGACCTTGGTTAGTATGGGTATCTACTATATGCAACCCTCTACACAATGAAGTTCAATGTATTTTTGGTGTTTGGACCTTGGTTAGTATGGGTATCTACTATATGCAACCCTCTACACAATGAAGTTCAATGTATTTTTGGTGTTTGGACCTTGGTTAGTATGGGTACTCAACCCTCTACACAATGAAGTTCAATGTATTTTTGGTGTTTGGAGGTGGTTAGTATGGGTACTCTACTATATGTCTACACAATGAAGTTCAATGTATTCCTTGGTTAGTATGGGTACTCTACTATATGCAACCCTCTACACAATGAAGTTCAATGTATTTTTGGTGTTTGGACCTTGGTTAGTATGGGTAGTCTACTATATGCAACCCTCTACACAATGAAGTTCAATGTATTTTTGGTGTTTGGACCTTGGTTAGTATGGGTACTCTACTATGCAACCTCTACACAATGAAGTTCATGTATTTTGGTGTTTGGACCTTGGTTAGTATGGGTATCTACTATATGCAACCCTCTACACAATGAAGTTCAATGTATTTTTGGTGTTTGGACCTTGGTTAGTATGGGTAGTCTACTATATGCAACCTCTACACAATGAAGTTCAATGTATTTTGGTGTTTGGACCTTGGTTAGTATGGGTACTCTACTATATGCAACCCTCTACACAATGAAGTTCAATGTATTTTTGGTGTTTGGACCTTGGTTAGTATGGGTAGTCTACTATATGCAACCCTCTACACAATGAAGTTCAATGTAACCTTGGTTACTGGTGAAGTTCAATGTAACCTCTACTATATGCAACCCTCTACACAATGAAGTTCAATGTATTTTTGGTGTTTGGACCTTGGTTAGTATGGGTAGTCTACTATATGCAACCCTCTACACAATGAAGTTCAATGTATTTTGGTGTTTGGACCTTGGTTAGTATGGGTTCTACTATATGCAACCCTCTACACAATGAAGTTCAATGTATTTTTGGTGTTTGGACCTTGGTTAGTATGGGTACTCTACTATATGCAACCCTCTACACAATGAAGTTCAATGTATTTTTGGTGTTTGGACCTTGGTTAGTATGGGTAGTCTACTATATGCAACCCTCTACACAATGAAGTTCAATGTATTTTTGGTGTTTGGACCTTGGTTAGTATGGGTACTCTACTATATGCAACCCTCTACACAATGAAGTTCAATGTATTTTTGGTGTTTGGACCTTGGTTAGTATGGGTAGTCTACTATATGCAACCCTCTACACAATGAAGTTCAATGTATTTTACCTTGGTTAGTATGGGTACTCTACTATATGCAACCTCTACACAATGAAGTTCAATGTATTTTTGGTGTTTGGACCTTGGTTAGTATGGGTAGTCTACTATATGCAACCCTCTACACAATGAAGTTCAATGTTTTTTGGTGTTTGGACCTTGGTTACTTATGCAATGAAGTTCAATGTATTTTTGGTGTTTGGACCTTGGTTAGTATGGGTATCTACTATATGCAACCCTCTACACAATGAAGTTCAATGTATTTTGGTGTTTGGACCTTGGTTAGTATGGGTAGTCTACTATATGCAACCCTCTACACAATGAAGTTCAATGTATTTTTGGTGTTTGGACCTTGGTTAGTATGGGTACTCTACTATATGCAACCCTCTACACAATGAAGTTCAATGTATTTTTGGTGTTTGGACCTTGGTTAGTATGGGTAGTCTACTATATGCAACCCTCTACACAATGAAGTTCAATGTATTTTTGGTGTTTGGACCTTGGTTAGTATGGGTATCTACTATATGCAACCCTCTACACAATGAAGTTCAATGTAGGTTAGTATGGGTTCTACTATATGCAACCCTCTACACAATGAAGTGGCAAGAAGTTCAATGTAACCTTGGTTAGTATGGGTACTCTACTATATGCAACCCTCTACACAATGAAGTTCAATGTATTTTTGGTGTTTGGACCTTGGTTAGTATGGGTACTCTACTATATGCAGCTCTCTACACAATGAAATTCAATGTACTGTATGTTGTAACTCATTCTTTTGCTTAGGTTAAATCTATTAAAATGGTCTGCTTACCTAGCTGAAGAATATGTTAATCATGTGTTGTAGTAAAAGATACACACACATATATTTAGATGCTGAATAAATAAGCCTGCGAGTTAGCTAAAAATTTCTCTAGCTGAATTTGTAGCAATAGCACTAGCAGACAGACAGTAAGAGATGAAACAATCTTTTTCTCTCTTAGAAATTCATTGTATTTTACAATTGTCACAAACTTTTGACAATATTTTTCTAAGTTTTGATTTTGTCTTTAAATTTCACCAAACAGTTGGATAATTAAGAAAAACTGGTTTAGAATTTCATTCTGACAGGGCGATGAAAAAAAAAAAAAAAAAAAAAAAAAAAAAAGGATTGAAATCGTTTAAAAAAGATTTTAGAATTGAAATCAGTAAAAAAAATATTTAATCTTTACTGCTTTTATTTGTAAACTTATTAAAGATAGATTTTTCTGAAATTTCCTTGTGGGGAAATCTGAACAGAATTTTTATGATTGATTTGTACTGAGTTGAAACAGAAATCATGCCATGACATCAGCAAAATGGACGCTGCTGATATTTGTTAGAATTTCTTTCTTTCTTTTTTTTCTCTCTTCCAATATGGAAGCTGAATAAGAAAAAAAAATTTAATAAGATAAATTTTATTTGGTTTTAAGATTTTCACTTATTTTTGCAAACTTTCCGTGATGTGTAAGTAAATGTATATCGGAATTAAATGGTAAATAATTTACTGACTCTCCTCATTTTTTTTATTTTTATCATTATTATTATTTTTTTTTTTAATAATTTCTATTTTCATGAATTTAATTTCACTTTTCAATTATCTTCACAATATTGCAGAAGCAGTTGAGAATTAACTTTATTCCCAAGATATTACTAGTTTTATCATATATGAACATGACCAAATGTATATGTATATACTTACAGACTCACACATATCTACATAAATACATATGTAGGCTTCCATTCAGAAACTGTAATATTTATGAATAAAAATGTTATATCTTTAATATATATCTTTAACCTTTGGGTTTAGATAGAAAACAGTTATTGAGCTGGTTTATGGCGAGGTGATTTAAAAAAAAAAAATCCTTGCGATGATTGGTGAACAGACCATATTCATTGATAGAGAAATGATTGAAATTGGTAGGGAGAGTCCATGATTACATATTGGGATTTTGTGCCTGTTATGTTTGTGAGTGGTTAGCAATAGAAACTGTAATGAGAGTACAGTGATGAGAATGATGATTTTTAAAGAGACATCATTTTCTGGTGAGGGTTATAAAGACAGAAGACATTAGCTTGTTCTACTTGAGACATAACTTAAGGCTTACACCCAGGCGATCTTTTAATACCAAACACTTTCTTAAAGCACTTGAAGAATTCAACATATTTTCCTTGAAGCAGCAATAAAAAAAGAACTAAAAAAAAAATGTCTGGTTTCTATTTAACTCCTGGTTGTATGAAAAGAATATATTCCCACATAATGTTTCTTGATTTAAAGGTTTATTACATGTTTATATTTTTCCCATGCTGCATTGAGGGTGGGGGAAGTTTTAATCACAGAAATATATTACATATTTTAGAAGTATGAAAATTTAAGTATTTTTACTTATATAATTTACTTATTTATATCATGATTATTTGCAAATGCTGATTATCAGAAAGCTTTATTATTATTATTATTATTATTATTATTTTACTCCATTCGAGTTTTTCACACTCACCTTAGTTGGTGATTCACTGGAGGCTAAGTGACAGCAGGTCTCCAGGACTCTTTTGAGTATTCTAGCCGATTTCAACAATGCTATATTCTGGATGGTCTCGGTTCTTCCTCTGATTTCCAATTCTTCCAAACTCTTTTCCAGACCACTGGGGACTGTTCCAAGGGCATCAGTTACAATTGGCGCAACTTTCAATTTCATGTTCCACAGTTTTCTTAGTTCTCTGGCAAGGTCCAAGTATTTGTCTATCTTTTCGCTTTCTTTCACTTTCACTTGGTGTTCGACCTGGACGGCAAAATCCACAAGATGACAAGTTTTCTTCTTCTTGTTAATCAATACTAGGTCTGGTCTCTTGGCCGGTATTAGGTGATCCGTCTGTACCTCAAAGTTCAAGAGAATTTTGTGCGTCTCATTCTCCATGAGAAATTCAGGTTTGTGCATATACCATTTAGTTGTATGGTGAAAACTAAACTTAAAAATATCCAGCATTTGTAAATCTCAAAAGTAAACAAATACACTAGGGTGACGCTGGGTAGCCACTTCTAGTTTTCACCAAAAGACATCATCTAGCTGCCTTCATATTTAATGATGTAGTAAGTAAAAGTAAAGTCTTTGGAATGGCCTATTATCGGTATCCTGTCCCTCCAGGGCATCACCTGGAGGGACAGGATCACTAACACAGCAGTCCTAGAGAGAGCTCAACTCCCCAGCCTGTACTCTCTACTGAGACAACGTCATCTCCGATGGTTGGGTCATGTATGTCGGATGGATGATGGACGAATTCCGAAAGACATCCTGTATGGAGAGCTAACATCTGGTAAAAGACAGATTGGTCGCCCCCTACTGCGATTCAAGGATGTCTGCAAAAATGATCTCGGGTGCTTTGGCATTGTCCCTTCCAGCTGGGAAAATTTGGCTCAAGACCGCCATCGGTGGCGGCAGAATCTCCATAGAGGCCTGTACACGTCAGAATTCACCCTGATACAACATCATGAAGCTAAGAGGTCCATAAGAAAGCAATGGCAATAAAGCATCGGAACATCATCATCTACAGGGAAAACCTACAAATGCAAAATCTGTGGTCGAGAATGTTTCTCAAACATAGGACTTCATAGTCACAGGAGGCGCTGCAACCTCAGGGGCACACAAAAACTTTTATCATAGTCTTTCGAGACTGAATTGCCAATGAATGAATGAATGAATTTAAAGTTAAGTCTTTGGAATGGCCTATTATCGGTATCACTTGAACAGTGAGGGAGTCTATCCCTTTTTCGTTCGTGCTAGACTAGAGTAATCGTTTTACTGTGGTGGAGCACTACACCTACCGTCATTTCAGATGCTTTACCGCACAGATCAGATTATCCAAGCTATAGATACCTATGTGCTGAGTCGACAGGGACCAGTATTGAACCTGGAACCTTGTGATTCCTAGACGAATGCTCTACTTTAAAAAAAAAAATCCTTGCGATGACTGGTGAACAGACCATATTCATTGATAGAGAAATGATTGAAATTGGTAGGGAGAGTCCATGATTACATATTGAAATTTGGTGCCTGTTTGTTTGGGAGTGGTTAGCAATAGAAACTGTAATGAGAGTACAGTGATGAGAATGATGATTTTTAAAGAGACATCATTTTCTGGTGAGGCTTATAAAGACAGAAGATTATCCAAGCTATAAATACCTATGTGCTGAGTTGACAGGGACCAGTATTGAACCTGGAACCTTGTGATTCCTAGACGAATGCTCTACTGACAGAGCTAGTGATATAAGTAAAGTCTTTGGGGTGGCCTAAAGTTGATATCAGCCAGACAGCAAGGGAGTCTATCCCCTTTTCACTAGCGCTAGACCAAGGAGATTGTTTTGGCGTCTGAGGTGAAGTGCAACACCTACTATCAGCTGCTCACTGTGCTACTCATATGCTGAGTGGGTGAGGGCCAGTATCGAACCCAGAACCTTGTGGTTCCTAGTCGGACACTCTACCTACTGATTAAACTGGCACTGCTGTAAAATATTTGTATTTCAGGTCTGATTGTGCTGATGTCTTTCAAAGTATTACAGCAACACGGTGTAGATATGGAAATAAGATACAGTGATTTTATCCATCAAAATAACAATGTACTGCTTTAAAGTAAATTAATATTTTTATTGATATAAATTAAGTGATTCAAGATGCATCAAAAACTTTCCTTTCTCATTTTCTTGGTTTATCAGTTCATTTATCTTATCATAATGGAAATTGCGTGTTTTTCTGTCTGTAATCAAAACTATATCACTACTCAAGTACAATTCCCTTAGTTATTTACGTCACATTCTCCATGATTTTATTTTATTTAAACCTCAATTATCAATAAAAATTCTCTTGCATTATTGATACTGTTGGCCTTATCTACATACTAATAACATGCAACTGTATTTATATATACAACAAAATAGTGGTTTACAGTGTGAATGGGAATGCTAATTTGCATATTGATATTAAAAATTTGATTTTGATAAATATGTACTTCATATTATTGATTTCTAATTGTTTGGTTTTATCTTAATGAATATGAGCAAATGTCTCGGGGATAGATCCATTAACAAGAAGATATAATTGTGATTTTATTCTTTACTTCCTAATTTAACTAAGTAGTTAAGTTAGGAAAATTTAGCAGTGAAAGACGGGAGTGATGGAAGAGTAAGTTTCAGTTGTTCGATTAAACCCCCCTCTGTTTTCGATTATACCCCCCTCTGTTTCAGCTCTTTTTATCTGCATTCTTATTTAGTTTCATTAGCTTTTCTAGTTTAACATAATTTTATTACATTAAAACTTAAATACTTGCACTTGGAGGGTGCATATATTTGCTAGTTCCTTTAATTGACTGAAATCAACTTTTAATTTTATCAACTTATTTCAATAAGGCAGAGAATAAGAATTATTTTTATGCAATTTCAACTCAACTTTCAACTCTATCAATTTATAAAATAATTAATTCAGAAATAATAATCTTATTCACCATTATAAAATTTTTATTGGTTTTTATTTTTCATTTTTGGTAAAAATTCACTCGGCTGGTGCTGAGACGATCTGACAGCAGGGCATTAAACTTTTGCTTCTTACTCTGTTGTTTAACAACCACCCACATGCACACCTTGAAAGCCTCTTTAAATTTTTTATGCAGTCTAACAAGAATTAATCTGGTCAAGTTGAAAATATTTCACACAATTTTGACTCTAGTATCTTTATCTTTGTTGTTTTATTACATTTAGTCTGTATGTTTCCTGTCACTTTGATTTGACCAGACTGCCATAAACTTGTTGAACTTTTGTTGAGAGGATAAGAAAGGAACAAAAAGCACAAAGCAATTTCTGATGACCATAAGGTGCAATATCTTATTATAATGGAGATTCAGTGTCTGTCTGTAACCAAACCTATGTCACTTTTTATGTCACAATACCATCAGAAATTGCGTAAGTTTATCAATGAGTATTTAATTTGTAGTCAAAATCATTAATATATAGAATAGAATAAATCTTATATATCAACAAGGTCTTTATGGAAATTAATAAAAATATAATAATAATAATAATAAAATCTCAATATTAAAAATAATAATAATAAAATCTCAATATCAAAAAAAATAATAATAATAAAATCTCAATATTAAAAATAATGATATAATAATCTCAATATTAAAAAAATCTCAATATTAAATAATAAATAATAAAAATAATAAAATAATAAAATCTCAATATTAAAAATAATGATAATAATAAAAAATCTCAATAATATATCTCAAGTCACAATTCCCTTAGTAATTGACATCACATTCAATGAATTTAATTTTAACCTCAATTATTAATAAATTGTTTACATCTGTTAATATCTACATACTAATAACATGCAATGTATTTATATATACAAAAATAGCAGTTTACAGTGTGAACGGGAAGGCTAATTTGCATATTGATATCTTAGTATTATTGGTTTCTAACTGTTTGGCTTTATTTTAATGAATATAAGCAACAATCTCTTCAATGAATCTTAAATGAAATCCATTAACAAGAAAAGATAACTGTCATTTTATTCTTTACTTCCTCTTTTAACAAATTACTTAAAGAAAAAATAACAATGAATAAATTTCAGTTGTTCTATTTTTCAATTATATCCCTCTGTTTCAAATATATTTAGTTTCATTAGCCTTTCTAATTTAATATATTTCATTATATTAAAACTTAAATAAATATATAAAAATCTCAATATTAAAAATAATGATAATAATAAAAAATCTCAATATTAAAAATATAATAATAAAAAAATCTCAATATTAAAATAATGATAATAATAAAATCTCAATATTAAAAATAATAATAATAATAAAATCTCAATATTAAAAAATAATAATAATATTAATAAAATCTCAATATTAAAGAAATAATAATAATATTAATAAAATCTCAATATTAAAAAAAATAATAATAATATTAAAATCTCAATATTATTAATAATAATAATAATATAATAATAATAAATATGGTGACTAATTAATAAGAAAATTGTTTATTTTTTAGATGAAGCATTGTTGTAAAAAAAATCAAGCATGTTTTATATATCAGTTTAACTCAAAGAAGTTAGATTTCTTGGATTCAACTTGAGAAATTTTGCTTTTTTTTTTTTTTTAAATGACTTACATCTTCCTGATTTTAGCCAGAATCTTTCTTACATATATCGGCAATATTCACCTCAGAACTTGAATAGATTGGAAATGACTTTTTATATTTTTTTATTTTTTTTATTTTTATTTTTTTTTAAGTACTTTTCTGTGGGTGTGCATCTATTTTAGATTAATGAGAATTTTGAAGAATTTTTTCAAAAGTATTAAAAAATATTAGTATCACATTATTGTATCATAACGTGATGACCATCTTAGATTAACTTTGGTTTAATCTTGTAACAATACCTTTTAATAGCGTGAGGATCAGACTCTTTGTGGATAACTATCATTCAATGGCAAAATGTTAATGTGTATGTATGTGTGTTCCCGTATTTATATACATATATGCAGATATCTGTATGTACACATGTTAATTTGTAGGTATGTATATATATATATATATATATTGGCAGCATTCTTTCATTTATACATGTGGAATTAAACAAAAGGCAGGTTTCCTGTTTAACGATTTTATTGGTGATCTTTTCAAGTTGGCCAGAAAGCTTGAAAAGATCACCAATAAAATTGTTAAACTGGAGTCCTGCCTTTTGTTTAATTCCACATGTGTGTATATATATATATATATATATATATATATTGGTTAGGAGGTTGATTTAGAAGGCTATCACAATGCAGTTTGGAATAAAAATTTTTTTTAAAAATACGGTAACAATGGTGTTGTGTGTTGACCTGTATTTTTATTCTTTCTTGAATTTTCGAGGTAATACCTCTTTATCAAAAGAATTTAACTGAAGCAGTCCAGCTCTGGCATTTCTTCCCAAATTTTTTTTTTTGAAAATGATGTTATTTTTTAAATAACTGTATTCTCGTGTGAACGTGAATGCATTTATTTTTGTTTGTACGTGTGTGTATGTTGTAATGCGCGTGACATTGAAAATGCATGTTGGTTGTGACGTTAAGACTGTATCCTAGCACGGGATTGCACTTGTGTATGTGTGAATGAAAAAGCGTATTTGTGTTTTGTGGCCATGGTGATGTATAATATTTGTGTTGGATGTAAAATCAATTTGATCATTTATTATTATTAAAATATAATTAATATCATATTTATTTGTTTATTTACTTATTTATATCTAATTCAATTTATCTATATATATACATACAGAGATGCTGATAGGTACACGTCCTGTGTCACTGATACATAAAAATCTAAAAGGACACAAAAAATCATATCCATGTCCCTGTGTTCTTTTTCTTCCCCCACCATTTATAGTTAACTGTAAATACGTTTCAGTATTTTCTTGGAAATGAATTACACTGTTTGGGGTTTAGTCACGGCTTTAGTTGTTCACAAACTCAGCTATTTATTAAGAAACTTTAGTTTGGGCCCATCAAATTTCCCGGGGACTCATTCAAATCAAATCTGTGCATCTCAGGATGCACTAAATTAAAAAGTTATCAGCATAACTAATATATATATATATATATATATATATATATATAGTTACATTGATAACTTTTTAATTTACTTCTGGATTTAAAAAAACAATTTAAAAGTGCTCAATATAAAGAGCTAAATATACCCTGAAGATTTGCGCTATGGTGAGAAACTGCAGTCGGAAAACTTAAGCTATTCGTTTTTAAAACATTTATATATGTGTGTTTATTTTTTGATATATTTATATATGATGTGTGTGTTTATTTGTAGGTATATATATATATATATGAACAACGGCTATATATTAGAACTCTGTTTTTTGTTCACTTTTTATATATTTCCTATGCTTCCTGATATCACAGAAAAGCAAAATTAATACACAACTAAATTCTTTATATATATATATATATATGTTTGTTCAGAATATTTGCAGGCAGTATTTGGGATTTGCTGTTGTCAGAATTTTCTTTGCTCAGATCTGAAATAACAGAACTATTAATAATAGTTTCTATTCTCTTCCTGACTTTATATCCTGATGCCTTTTCCTTTGTGGCCAGCTGCAACCCTGCAAGTGTCTCCTCACTGATTAAATCCCCTTGGGGGGATATCAGGTAACCTCTCCCCCCACCTCTCCTTTTGAATTACCAGTGACAGTTGGAGGCAAATTCAAGTTTACAAATCTCCAACACAATCACTAGATGTTGTCAAATTCATTTTACCTCTTATTTACTCAACCACACACCCTTCAAGATATATATATATATATACACATACACACACAGATAACATAGTGGATAAACTTTTGAAACCTTAAAATTCTTCATGAAACAATTCTTTTTCTGTTTCAGTTATAATTAATTCTAGACTCTAAGCCAAAAGTTTCATTTTATTTACACAGTATGTGAATCTTGAATGCATTTTGTATAGAGAGAAACCTGGTCATCAAGGTGTGTTGACAGCATAGATTTTCATGACTCTCTCCATTGGTCCCTATTGCTCATCAATCCTGGCAAGTCCTCTAGATGGCATCTAGTGTCCATACAGAGCTGATAAAGTTTTTGCTGCTCAATCTACACGGGTGTGTCCATGTGTAGGAGTCCATAGGAGAATGTCACTTATGTGTTTGTACTTATATCTCCAGCAGTGCACAGCATGTCTTTGTTCACCTTACTTGGATGGTTTGTGAGATGGGAGATAAGTGGCCATACAGCTGTTGTTTTGTGGGCTGCCGTTTCAAGAATTTTTTGAGAACTGTTATGATTTTATGGGCCATCCCTTAGTCTCCAAGCAAGAGCACTTGTCCAGTGGAAATCCTTGGTAAAGAATCCTTTAGTTGTTCCTTGGTGCTCCTCAGTATTGCAAGTCCTTCATCAATGATTGCAAATGGATGTCTCTCAGTATCAGGGATTAAGTAGTCAACCAGCCATGCATTAGGGCTGTTGATTGGCAGAAATTTAAACCATGTGACTTTGCCTAGTCTATAAATTCAAGTGGTGTATTGTAGCACACCTTGTATACCAAAATATTCCAACACCAAGAGTTTGGCCTTGTCATCAAGTCTGAAGATTATAGTGGTCAATGGTCTATAAATTTAAGTGGGGTATTGTAGCACACCTTATATATCCAAAATATTCTAACATGTACCATTTTTGTTCCCATCTTGCTTTTTCTCCAATCGTTTTCTTAAAGTCCAATCAGTGTAGCCATACAGTAGTACTGATATGGCTACAGCTTTTATATTTTATGATGAGTTGTCATAAACCTCCAAAATTGTTGTCAGTTGGTAAAATTATTAAAATCTCTTGAAATCAATTCTTTTAAGTAATTATTTTGACAAACAAAAAAGAAAATAGTTGATTTTCTAAAGATCATTTTATTCCCTTATTTATTTCTATATTTTCTATTTTTGTAGATATATATCATGGATGTATTTTATGTCTGATTCATACTTTTCAATATATTTTTATTTCTCTCAAGAAGGATAAAATGTTATCCAATCTCAAACAGATTCCTCATATAATTTGCATTGAAATATTTCTTTCTGATTGAAGTGAAAACTCCACACTCCATGAGGAAATGTTCGACAGTGTAAGGTGTTTGGCACGTCCCGCATTGTGGTCAGGGCTGTTTTTCGAACATTGGACTTCACAGTCACAGAAGGTGCTGTAACTTCAGGGGCACAAGAATTATATAGTCTTCCGAGACTGCAATGCCGATATAGTCTATATTTTCTCATATTTGAGCTTTGGAGGAAACTAAAATCCAGCCTCAAATTAGAAAATACATCACATGAAATTTAATCTTAAATCATCATTGATTTACAAGATTTAACTATTTTTTTATTCTTGAAAACTTGGACACAGTAGTGTGGGCCCACCAACAAAGACTTACATTGATCAGCTCTGTACGGACACTAGATGTCAGGAAGAGGACTTGTCAGGAGCAATGACTGATGGGGAAGGGTGGTGAGAGAGTTGTGCTATCAGTGCAACATGATAATGATGAATATATTAAAAAAAGTTAATATTAGTGTTGAGAACAAAATTATAAAGACATTTACCAGCAATTTAACAAATGAAGTTTTTTTTTTTTACTTAAGGGGCCGGTTTAGCTCAGTTAGTAGAGCATTTGCCTCGGAATCGTAAGGTTCTAGGTTCAATACTGGTCCCTGCTAACGCAGCACATGAGTAGCACAGCTCTGGTAATCTGATCTGTGCAGTAAAGCATCTGGAAGCTGACAGTAGGTATGGTACTTCACCTGACACAAAAACAATCTCCCTGGTCTAGCACTAGTGAGAAGGGGATAGACTATCTCACGGTTTGGCTGATACCGACAATAGTCATCTCTATAAACTTTACTGACTAGTATGTCTCTAGTACAGTGTTGACTGAATCGATGAAAGTATTAGACTTTCGGGAAGTTGTATTTCTATTTTTCTTTGTCCAAGATTTATTTTTTATTCCAAGATTTTATTTCAAGATTTATTTTTTATTCTAAGATTTTATTCCAAGATTTATTTTTTATTCAAAAAATTTATTCCAAGGTTTTATTCCAAGATTTTATTCCAAGATTGATTTTTTATTCAAAAATTTTATTCCAAGGTTTTATTCCAAGATTTATTTTTTTTATTCCAAGATTTTGTTCTAAGATTTATTTTTTATTCAAAATTTTATTCCAAGATTTATTTTTTATTCCAAGATTTTATTCCAAGATTTATTCCAAGATTTATTTTATTCCAAGATTTATTTTTTATTCCAAGATTTATTTTTTATTCCAAGATTTTATTCCAAGATTTATTTTTTATTCCAAGATTTTATTCCAAGATTTATTTTTTATTCCAAGATTTTATTCCAAGGTTTTATTCCAACTTTTATTTTTTATTCCAAGATTTTATTCCAAGATTTATTTTTTATTCCAAGATTTTATTCCAAGATTTAAAGATAAGTATTATATACTCATTTACAATGAGTATATAAATGTTGACAGAGAGACAAATGAGGGATGATAGATTTGGTTCTTACTTTTCTCTGCTTACTTACATCGTCAGCCATTTACTCAGGGCTGATTCTGTGGGTTGATTTCTACTTTATTTGGCCTGGGCAGTCTTCTCATTTCTTGTTGATTAATTAACAAAGGCTTGTTGTTTTTCTATTTTTTTTATTAAAAACAACCCCAGCCCAAAACCGCGCGGTGAGAAGTGACATCTTGAGAGAATGTCTTCTCTCAGTGACTAACTGGTCGTAACTAACTAAAACCTAACTTCTGTTCACATGCTTCTATTTTGCGCGTTTCCGGAAGGGGTTAAGTAAAGGTTATCACCTACCAAACATAACCATTATGGTTAAGGTAATTTTCCATTCAACCCCCTCCAATTTTGAATCTTCAAAGATTCACTTCAAATATATCTACACTACTTACACAATTCATAGGCTATCCATGAATTATGTAACATAAATTGTGATGAATTAAAGAAAAAATCTTTCTTTTTTTTCGATTAGCATTTTCCCTAACTTTCCTCTCAGTTCATACTTCAGTTTTGTATTCATGTTGTCTTCTATTGGATGTTGGTTATGTCCTGTTGATATAATATAGTGTTATGCTGACCCTAACTTTAGGGAAATATATGCTGAGATAATGTTAGAGATAACAAGACTGGGGTCATCATGGTCAGATAATATTGTTGTTGTGTACTGCAGATTTTCTGTTGAGAGGAAAGAAATAGTAAAAAAAAAAATTCTCAACTCTTTTTAGATAAAGATGCAAAAAACAAATACATAATGCAAACATTGATCAGAGGTTTTCCGTGTTATATAAGAGAAATTTTCGTTTTTGTTGTTTTGGCTCAAGGGAATAATACTAACCAGATTTTGAAAGGAAAATCTTTTCTCTTGTGGAATTGAAATAAATGTCATTTTTTGGACTTGTTTCAACTTTATAGATTATCATTTTTATCATATACATGAACTTTGAACACAGTTTCCTAAGTGGCTCATAATTATATTTTCAACTGTCTCTAAACTTGCTATATTCACTTAAATGTGGCTATTGGAATGGTATGGAGAGACCCCTACCCCTAATTAAAAAAAAAAACAAAAAACAAAATGGATGAGAATAGTTCCAAAACTATAGAAAATTAATTTTTCTTCAGAATGATAATGTTCCACTGTTATACATACATTTAAGTACCAGTTTTGTTTTAATCAATTTTTTAACAAGTGATATATTAGTAAAGAAAGAAGCTTAAAAATTGGCTATTTTTCGGTTATGGTACCATTTCCACTCACAGGTATCTGAATATATCCATGAGTTTCATCAGACCACTAACTTTATTGAAAATGGTATACAGAGAAATTCTGTGTTTTTTAAAATATATTTTCTCTTTATCCCTGTGATGGTATCAGGTTTCAGTTCATCTTAGGAGGTGGTTATGTTTCTGACCTGGTGGAAGATGTTTATCTGGGTGGCTTAAAGCATTCCATCAGCATAGAGAAGGGCCAGTTGGCGGCTTAATGTCTGTTCAGGATTTTTCAGACTGGTCATTTTCAGTTCAAGGTGTAGTATTTCTGGGAGTTTTTCTATCCAAAATGAGATGGCTGTTTTTCCTAATTCATAGGGGATATTACTATATAGACTGGTAATGTCAAATGTTACCACGAGTGTGTCAGGGTCTACTTTTTGTGGTATATAGTTTAGGAATTGAATGTTGTCTCTAACGTAACTTTTTATCTTTTTTTTAGGAATGGTTGTAGCAGGATGTCTATTAGTTTGCTAATTCTGTTGGTGGGGCCTGCTGGTCCTGCTACTATAGGTCTAAATTGGAGGTCATTAGGGTCTCATGTTTCTATATATTCTGATTTCTGTGTCTTAATTGCTGTTTTGATTTCCTCCAATTTGTGAATTTTTGGTAATCCGTAGAAGTTGCTTGTTTTGAACACATACCTGCTAAAACACAGATGTTACAAATTAATTCTCTCTACACTACCACCAAACAGGAAGGGAGGAGTTAGATATGTGTCTGTATGTATATATATAAAAAAAAAAAAAAAAATGGACTCTCCCGCCGATTTTCGACGTATGAGGGTTCATACACACAATGAACATCCACACAGGGATTTGTTTATAGTGATGAAGGCTTGTGTTGGACCATCCACACTTTTTGACACAGTCGATAGGAAAGAATTGGTGCATCAAGGGTTGCCACAAACCCAATCAACGACTGACCTCAGGAATTTTGAATTCAGAGTTATCCCTCTCCTAGACTGGTTACCTACCCAGTCTGCCCTACTATTTAACCCATAGCTGGAGGGAGAATATATGGATTCATACCTTTCCCAAGGGTATTAGCGCTATGATGAAATGCCAACAGCTTCGTCTACGAATTGAACTCGAATCGACGAGTCCATTTTCCACGACTCTAACCACTAGCCCATGCGCCTCCATGTATATATATATATATATATATATATATATATATATATATATATATATATTGTTCAGACAGAATATGGTTAATTAATGCCTGAACTGAAGAAAATATCAGAAGATCTGAAACACGTGTCGCAAATATAAAATAATAATAAAAATTTAAAAAAAAAACATAATCCATTTTGCGGACCTTCTTTTTATATAACATATATATATATATGTGTGTGTTCCGAAATAACTTTGGTAATTGTAATAAAAGACAAACAAACTAAAATTGCTTTACTCAAGCTTTATTTAATATAACTTACCTGTGGTCCAGTTCAGGTGAAGATTCTTTACTATTTCTAATGAACTTATCCAGGGGGAGACAACTATTTTTGACTCCATCACAATATTCCTAAATATAAGTAAAAAAATATTTCTTAAACAGCACTTCTCCAATGCAGTTGAGGTATTTATTGTTCTTCAGGTGATGCATCTGAATGATAATTATTTTAACCTAACATTTCTGTTCATGCAAATCCATTTTTATATGAAAATAAACCTCGTAGCAAAGCAACAAATCTTTTTTTTGTTTTTGTTCAAGTTTTCTAAATTTTCATATTTGAATCCGGTTGTAATTATAAGATTTTTCTATTGACAAGGAGAATAAATATGGAATTGGTTCAAAATAATTCCTCTTCCATTCAGAGTTTTTTTTATCTTTATTTTTTAATTTTTTTATTTTTTAAATTCTTTTGAAATAGTCACATATCATTCATTAATGGAAACATATTTAATGGTCATCTAAACTGGTCTCATTACAGAGTAATGAGAAATTGTGTTATGAAATATGAGGCATTACTTGATACACGATGCAGTGGAATAATAACTCATTAGATAACGATAATTAATCTCTCTTTTTCTCTCTCTCTCTCACTCTCTCTCTCTCTCCCTCTATAACATTCTATGTATCAGTCTTCTTTCTCTGCATCACTTCCTGTTTTCTCACTTTTTAAATTCCTTTTTTGCTTTATTCTTCCCCATGTTATTTTCTCCTCTTTTTGCTTGAGTAATTTGAAAGGATTTCAGTTGACCAATGCTCCTGCGTTCTCAACTCTCCAACACAGTTGATGCCATTATCTCAAACCCAGAGATAAGCAGAAGTTCCAATGCATGCAATAATAATTCCATCATTTATAATGGGGAATTGTGTCTAAGTATATATATATATATATATATATATATATATATATTTTGGACAGCATTCTTTCATTTATGCATGTTGAATTAAACAAAAGACACATCTGTTTAACAATTTTATTTGTGATTTTTTCAAGTTTTCTGGCCAACTTTTTAATATTTGGGTGGATTAGTCCACCAAAAGTACTCTGGACATGAACTTTGGTGGACTAATCTACGAATTCCATCCAAATATTAAAAAGTTGGCCAGAAAACTTGAAAAAATCACAAATAAAATTGTTAAACAGGAGATGTGTCTTTTGTTTAATTCAACATATATATATATAGCTGCTGAATCTGTTTTGTCCAGGTCTGGGTTCAATATAGAAATTTTTTCCCCAAAAAAACACTTCTTTCTACATCAAATAAATTTTTGAGTAGACTGACCCAAGAAAGATTTTTTTCCTAATAGATTAGATAATTTACATATTTTGCTTTTAAAATCTCTTATTTAAAAAGAAATTTAAAAAAAAAATAAAGAAAATCAAAAGGTAATTAAAAAAAAAATCTGATTGTATTGTTAATAGGTTTTCTATCTATTCCTGGAAGCCATAAAATTATTAATGTTGTTATCAGAACTGTTAGAAGTACCAACTTAATGAGGAAATGAACTCGCCAAACCAAGTTCAAATTCTGGATGGAGCTGTTGGCATTTTAATTTGTCCTAATGATCTTTCAGAAATAAATCTGTCTCTTCTATTCCACCCCCACCCCCAGCTATGGATAAATAGTAGTACAGACTATGTTCTTTAGCCTTGGTAAAGCAACCAGTCTAGAAGGAAGACTCTGAATTAAAATGAGCATTACTGCACTGAAAAATTGACCTTGTGTCCCATCCTGCCCATTGTGAAAGGGTGGCATAAATAAACACTTACTTAAAGAGTTAACTAAATTTCATCAGATGGTCACGTCAAGCCCTAGCACCTATATGATTGCCCCAACTCTATTGCTCTTATAGCAAGCCCCAACACTTTTTATCATATGGGTGCTAGAAGGCAGTGGCTGAGGGTCTACATGTCCTGGGAATGATGTTAAACTCTATCTGATGGTGAGGTTCCAGTTTTGGAGGTTTGGGGAATGTGGAGCACCCCTTCATCACCATTGCACCCTGGTCCACTCTGACCCGGAGTGGTAGTACCTGTTAGGGTTCCATGTATAGGTTAAATAGAAAAATGTATTTATAAAAAAATTGTATTATCCATTAAGAATTGATTTATTTCAAAACTTTATTGGCATTAAATGACCCACTGAGGTTGATATGCCATAAAACAAACCAAACCAAACCATAAAATTATTAATGTTGTTATCAGAAATTTCAAATTGCGCTAATGATCTTTCAGAAATAAATCTATTTCTATTCCCCCCCCCAGCTATGGATAAATAGTAGTACAGACTAGGTTCTTTAGCCTTGGTAAAGCAACCAATCTAGGAGAAGGAAGACTCTGAATTAAAACCAGTAGTACTGCACTAAAAAATTGACCTTGTATCCCATTCTGCCCATTGTGAAAGGGTGGTGTAAATACACACTTAAAGAGTTAACTAAATTTCTCTCAAATATATATATATATATATATATATATATATATATTGATAAAAGTAGTTGGTAGCATCCCTCTAAAGGGCCCCGAGCATGAAGAGGTCTTCGGACGAAGGAAACTTTCATCCCGAAGTATTAAGAAAACTACACATTACAGATAATTGATCAACATTGTGTTGCCTTGTATTTCATTACAATATGGAAAACTCACTAAAACAAATATATCGTTGTGAGAGCATGTATATGTAAGTTAGGTTAGCATGGGTATGAAGTCCGTGAAGCTTGATTCCTGATAGTTTCTCAACAAAGCAATTTTAAAACCAAGTCATATATATATATATATATATATATATATATATGTACTTAGAAAATTTACTAACAAAATTGCATTGCCTACTTCATAAAATTTTCAGTTATTCTATTCAGTGTTTTATTGTAAGGTTATATTTCACTTATTTTTATTTAGATATATTTGTTGTTATTCATTCACCTAATTTTAAAATAGAGAAAAAAAAATGACAATGATTTATCACAGAATGTTATTTATAGTTTAAATTTGTGCGATTATTATTCATGTATTTTTTGGAATTTCCATAGTTACAACTGATAAAATATACATAATCTCCGGTAGTATGTGTAAAAATTCACATGTATTCATGTATATTTCCATGTATAAATATGATTTTAAAATGTACATGCATTCTCCTGGTAACTATCATAAATAAAATCTAAAATATTGAGAGTAGGAAAAATACTTTGTCATATTGGACTTGTATCCTCATTTGAACAACATAAATTATGTAGATAAGCCCACATTTCCAATTAAAATGATTTTACAAACTCATATCGACCAAAATTGCCTGTATCGAGTAGAAAAGCATTTTGTCTCTTATGACAATAATAAATAACGATTCTCTCTCTCTTTTTTTCTTCTTTTCTTGAGGCAAAAGCAGATAATAAACATGTGCAAAAAATATATATTGAAACAGAACTGGAATCAATTAGATAATGTGGTGTCTAATACAAATCTTTTGTATTTGAACAAGTCTCTCTTTTTTCTTTTTTTTATTCTTTTTCCCACCATTTTTCCTTTGGCAATTTCCTCTGTAAACACATGAGTTGAAGAGAAAAGTCTGAAAAGCTAAAAACCATTTCTGACCTGCAAAACTGTTTATGAAAAATTGGTTCTTTAGCAATGATGAAATGAAGAACAATTTTCTGAAAGATGAGTTTGACAACATTAAATTATTCTCGCGTAATGACTTTCTCTCTCTTTTTAAAAAAATGTTTAATTTTTTAAAAATTCTGATTTTCTATGTTTGTCAGATAAGATCTAAAAATGATTCAATTGTTACTCAGTTTTCATCACAATGTTTTATAGTCTTTGGCCTCCACCAGATTTTAGTCTCTCATTAAACTAGCAAGAATATAACTCCTACGGGCGTAAGTATTTAAGTTTTAATATAATAAAATAGAAGATTAAAAAAATTGAATGAGTACGCATATAAAAAGCTTACACTTATTTTAATTATATTTTAATGGGTTTCAATATAAAAACTTTCATAGGATTGATTTTAATACGTTGGAAAATAAAACTATAATATTAGAGATGAATGACACCAAGTAATTATTTATTAAACCAGGTTTTGTTAAAACCTGTATGCAAATTAACCACACCATATATTATGTAAACCTTTATTTCTTAGTGATATATAAAACACATTGGAGGATTTTAAACATACTACATGGGATCTTTTAAGGCAAATCTAACTCAGATTTTCATGGAGACATTGTTAATAAAATAAGATTTATTCTATGTACTAATGACTTTGACCATAAATTAAATACTCATTGATAAACTTACTTAGTACCTGAAATGACTGTGACTTAAGCAGTGACGTAGTTTCGGTTACAGACAAACAGAGACTGAATCTCCATTATTAATTAAATTTGAAAACATTTGGAATTGAACTTAGTTTTATCTCACTTGCTGGAATAGAATGTTATGGATGTTTGTTAGCCAAATCGCCAATGGTTTCGGAGATCTGTCATTGAGAGAGACCATTTTTTTAATAGATTCTAGCTATTCAGTTCTGATATTTTACCTAGAATAACGATTGAACTCAGGTCATCTTCATAAGAGTAACTACTTTTCAGTTATAGATATTTACTAAGCATAGCTTAGATGTAGCCCGAGGTCAGAAGTACAGGGCGCCCAATAAGAATCGAACTCACTAACAATGGTTTGTGAATCTAGCTTGCTAACGATTACATAGGCACAGCTGGCAAATAGTTTATTACATGAAACTATTAAAATGATTTATCAGGTTTCTTCCTTAAATCAATCTAGGAATTTGGAATCTCAGACAAACTGTGACAAACTATTGTTGTTGGTAGACAAAAAGAAAAGTGTAAATCTTATCTAAAAGCTGCAAATATAACACAGAGGGTTAAGAACACAATATTGATGACAGTCACTTGGTTAGCCAAGCTAATATATATATATATATATATATATATATATATATTCCACATTATATAGCCAGCTCGAGTGGTATGAAATATGAGTAAGTAGTTTCATTAATCCATAAATTTGAACCGATATATCCTTCAGATGCCATATTGAATATGGTGGCCTCTAGAAATGTATAAAGTAAAGTAAAGTCGTCGGGGCAGCTTAATGTCGGTATCAGCCAGACAACTAGGGAGTCTATCCTCTTTTCACTACTGTAAGTAAGTAAAGTCCTCGGGGCAGCCTAAAGTCAGTATCAGCCTATCAGCGAGGGAGTCTATCCCCTTTTCACTAGCACTAGACTAAAGAGATTATTTTAGCATTTGAGGTCGAGCGTCACACCTACCATTAGCTCCTAACTTTACCGCACAGTTACCTGTGCTACTCATACGCTGAGTTGGCGAGGGCCAATATCAAACCAGGAAATGTGTGATTCCTAAATGAAAATAGCTCATAAAGTATTATATTCTTGATGCCATAGCAAAATCATGAGGACCTTCTTTATATTTTGTTAATTAATAATTTAAAAAAAAATGTTTTTGTTTTAGTTTTATCATACATTTTCATTCAATCTATTCTTCAGTTTTACTGTATTAGTAATTACCCAAAAACCTGAGATATGGTATTTTCATTATTCCATACATGTCTAGACTATTATCTTTATCTTTGAGCGAGATTTCCTGTGGTGTTGTGGTTAACGTATTGGACTGCGACATTGTAGTAAGTAGGTTCAAACTCCAGTCACACTATTACGTTCTCTTTTTGCACATTCAAGTCTTTAAAACAATTTTATTTTCCTTACTCATTTCCTGAACAATCATACAAAGTCATAAAACTGAGTTCTGACGTTTTGTGTTCATGGACGCTGGGGCGTTAGAATGCACCGACTGCACCTCTGCAGATGGGTAAGACTCCTCCAATGGGGTCACCTGTTGGCCGTGGGTGGCGACCCGTGATGCTTAATGATAAAGCCCAGGTGGATGAGCAGTTCATGACATGCAATACTCCACTTTGGCCCTATCTTGGGCTAGACGGGCGTCGGAGAGGCCCCCTCCGATCAATCGGCTGGTCACGTCAAGCCCTAGCACCTATATGATTTTCCCAACCCTATTGTCTTTATGGCAAGCCCCAACCCCTTTTTATCATATGGGTGCTAGAAGGCGGTGGCTGCGGGTCTACATGTCCTGGGAATGACGTTAAACTCTATCTGATGGTGAGGTTCCAGTTTTGGAGGTTTGGGGAATGTGGAGCACCCCTTCATCACCATTGCTCCCTGGTCCATTCTGACCCGGAGTGGTAGTACCTGTTAGGGTCCCATCTATGGGTTAAATAGAAAAATGTATTTATAAAAAAATTGTATTATCCATTAAGAATTGATTTATTTCAAAACTTTATTGGCATTAAATGACCCACTGAGGTTGATATACTGTAAAACAAACAAACAAACAAACAAACAAACCAACCAACTATTAAAACAAATCGCTACAGAAGTTTTGTTATATGTCAAAGAACTGCCAGTCCGCAGAAATATGGAATTATTTATGCATGTATTGACACTTCTGTATAGAACCAGTTTGCATTATATATACTAGCAAGAATATGCACCCTACGGGTGCATGTATTTAAATTTTAATGTAATAAAATATTATATTAAATTAGAAAGGCTAATGCAACTAAATAAGAATGCAGATAAAAAGATCTGTAACAGAAGAGGGTATAATCGAAAAATAGAACAAATGAAACTTACTCTTCCATGACTCCCATCTTTCATTGGTAATTCTTCCTATTTTAACTATTTAGTTAGAATATGAAGTAAAGAATAAAATTACAGTTATTTCTTCATTTTTTCTGTTTTTCTTGGTGATCTGTAATAATTGAGTATAACTTCATTGCAGTGAAATCTGAAAATTTATTACAAAAAAAAATTTAAATAATTTCTGATATAGAAAAATGAAAGTAAATCTTTTTTTTTAATGCAAAATTCTTATCTATTTAGACAAACAGGACAAATATTTCTCTATAATTATTTACTTTTAAAATCTATTTTCACTAATTTAGATCTATGTCATTATAAGAAAAAGGTAATATTTTGCAAAATATTTTTTTTTATGCAACCATTTAAAAAAGAAGATATCAGAAGATCTGAAACACGTGTCGCAAATGTAAAATAATAATAATAAAAATTAAACAATAAATTGAATCAACACAGAAATGTATTGAAGAATGAACCAAACAATTATCATCAAGTCCTGCTGGCAGCATGGATATCCATGACTCTCTCTTCCCAACCGTTCTTATCAGTCATCACCCATGGGAGGTTATCTGCACAGCACCTAGAATCCCCACCGAGCTGATTGATGTAGATTTTGCTGGCCGGCCTATTCTGGTATGTCCATGAGTAGGTGTCCACTGGTGAACATCACTTATGAGTTCATTTTTGCTTCTCCAGCACAGTCTAGCACATCTTGTTCATCCTACTTGGATGGTTTTGTGTGATAGGGGGCAAGTGGCTATACAACTGTGGGGTGCTACTTTCAGGATTTGTTCAAGACAGCACATAGCATCCTTGTGTAGCTCCGATCTAACTTTGGCTTCATTTGAGTCCAAGTGGTGTAGCTGTACAGCAGCAGTGATACAGCTATGGCTTGGAAAAGATTTTGCTTTATCTTATCAGTGAAATCAGATTATATACTCGTTCAACATTGGGTATATAATGGGGGAGAGAGACAAGATAGAGTAGATATGATGAGATGAGAGTTATTACTTGTTAACTCTGCTTCTACTGTTTCTAAATCGGCTGGCTGCCATGTTCTCTTGTTTGGCTGATTTCTCTTCAGGGCTTTCTGTTAAGTGTCGGTTCTTTCTTTCTTGTTGGGCTGGTCATTTCTTGTTTAAATTAACTCAACAAGACTTGTTGTTTTTCTTATAAAACTTCATTAAACAACCCCAGCCCATTTTTTTGCACACACCGTCATACTGAATACAAATAATTTTTAAACATATCTACTTGACCCATAGATGGGACCCTAACAGGTCTTACCACTCAGAGTGGACCTAAGAGTAATGGCAATAAAGGGGTACTGCACACTCCCCAGAAAGGGAGCCACGCCATTAAATGCAGTTTAGTGTCATACCCAGGACTCCACTTTGCAGGGGATACAGTCAGCATATTCCAAGTCACACTGATAGAGAGGTCTATATGCAAAGTTTAAAAGATCTTCTATAGAAGCTCTGATCAATTCCCTTTTTTTCTTCTGTTTATTTTCTACTGAAATAAAAATTCATCTCATATAAACATTCATCATATTCAGAGCACTGAATAATTCACACTTATTCACAATATAAACAAAGAAGAACTAGAAGAAATTATTTTTATATATTTTTATAATTGAAAATATTTAAAAATAATACATACACAGGAACTCAACAAGACTTGTTATTTTTCTTATAAAATTTTATTAAACAACCCCAGCCCATATTCCGCAGTGGATTGAGAGTGACAGTCAGAGCCCACAATAGTGTCTGCACTCCTCGCAGGTCTGGTCGCATTTGACTAATTCTCATGCGTCTAATCGCGCATTTTTCAAGGGGTCAAGTAAAAAGGTTATTACCCATCAATAACTGTCAAGGTAACTTTCCACTGGACTCTGCTATTCTAAATCTAATGGACCCTGATTCAAATATTCTTACTACAGATACGTACATAATTCATAAGCTGCCTATGAATTATGTAACAATCAGACTTCCATCTGATCAATAATCTCAGAAGGTCCATATATAAAGTTGAAAGTGCGTTGTGTAATGGTTAAAGTCATGGGAAATGGACTCATCGCCCCAAGTTCAAATTCTGGATGTGCTAATTGCATTTCACTTAGCGCTAATACCCTTGGTATGAGTCCTACTCTCCCTCCAGCTATGGGTAAATAGTAGGGAAGACTGGGCTCTTTAACCTTGGTTAGGCAACCGGTCTAGGAGAAGGAAAACTCTGAATTCAAACCTGTTGAAATTGAACAAGAAATTGACCTTGTGTCACATCCGGCTCGTACGGAGGGGTTGGTAAATATATATATATAACAGTTGATAAAACAAAACAAAAATTTAGTTTATGTCAATAATTATCTCAGAAGATTTTTGTGTCCTACTTGTATCAGTAGCATTTTATTTTATTTTTGAAGTGTGTCATAGTAACAAATTGATTCTTAATATCATGATTATTTCTCTTCAAGATGAGTTTGCAAATTTCTTGGTTTGAAAATTAACAGATTGATAAGACTCTTTGAAATTTATGTCATTCTATATTTGTATTTATATTGAATATAGATATAAGAATAAGTCTGTACTGTATTCACTTTTATATTGTATGTATATTTTTAATGAAAATGATCAGAAATCTCAGAATATCTTTACAAGAAAGAAAGAAAAATCCGCTACTTTGAATGTTTGATTAGAAAAAACAAATTAGAAATAATAAAAAGAAGATAAATAAATAAATAAGAAAAAGTTATCATAATCTCTTTTGATCAGATTCATTTTATGAATTTCTGTATTTTCAGAAATGTTTTTTTGATTTTCTATTTTCTCTCAATAAAGTATTGTTTACATTTTATACTTGGCCAATCTTTGATTAGCTAATTGAATCAGGCTATCTATATGATTCTCTTGTTTCTTATTTCTTTCTTTCCTTTGACTTTTTAGATTCTTATTGCTATAGAATATTCACAATCAAAATAATCAAAATGTTTTGTGAGGAGATTTTCCTAGTCAATCAAATCATTAGATAAAATTAAAGGAAATTTGTTTTCATTCAAATTTTCATTTGGATTTTTCTCATTCTCTTTCATCACTTTTCACAAATTTTGCCACATCCTTGATTCTATTGAAAACTTTATTCTTGTCATCTATTTTTAATGATTGTTTCTTTAGCTCCAAAGGAGGAAAACAAAAAAAAAAAAAAAACAAAACAAACTCTGCCAACATATCTGATTAGTCAGTGAAAGTCTGTTGGTTTTTGCAGGTCTTTTTGTTTTGTTTTGTCTAACCTCAGTCCTGTCTTCAAAGTTAACATTTATCTTGTGTTGTTTGAATAAATAACACTTATTGTCCTGCATTACATAAAAGCTTTTGGTGGAGTCCCGACGATTTTAGACCGACATTAATAAACAGATTCTCAATTTAATTAAGTCTATGATATCTCTGTTTTTTATTTTTTATTTTCTGTCTTAAAATTCATTCCTTTCTTTGTAGACGTCAAAGAATGCTCTAATGCTTTTTCATTTGCAATCAGTTAAGGGAGGTTAGGAAAATCTAGGCTATTAGGACATTTCGCTGCCTTATACAGTTTTTTCTTTCTTTCTTTTTTTTCTTTCTTTTAGATGTGCCAATTATAAAACAAAGAATCTCATTCCTGTTTTATTTTATTTTATCTGTGATGATTATTTCTTGATTTAATGGATAGAATATTTGTGGTGCCAACAAAGCAGTTTTGGTTCTGGATGTTTGCATTAATTCCTGTAGACAATTTCTGAATCTAAAAACACTTTGCTTCCTCTTCTATTGCCAATGATTTCTGTTATTATTATTTACTCCTTTTGAGTTTTCACATCAGCATTAGCTGATGGTCTTTCACTGGAATCTGAGTGACAGCAAGTCTCCTCAGGTCTCCAGGACTCTTCTGAGTATTCTGGCAGATTGCAGCAGTGCAGTGTTCTGAATGGTTTCAATCCTTCCTCTGATATCAAAACTTTCCAAACCCTTTTCCAATCCTTTTGGGACTGTTCCAAGTGCACCAACCACAATTGGTATCACTTTCACTTTCATATTCCATAACTTTTTCAGTTCTCTGGCAAGGTCCAGATATTTGTCCATTTTTTCATTTTCCTTTAGCTTCACCCTGTGATCTGCTGGCACTGCAAAATCCACCAGTTGACAAGTTCTTTCTTTTTTGTTTATCAACACTAGGTCTGGTCTTCTTGCTGGGATAAGGTGATCCGTTTTTATTTCAAAGTCCCAGAGAATTTTATGCGTTTCGTTCTCAAGAACAGATTCTGGTTTATGCATATACCATTTTGTTGTGTGGTCAAAATTTAATTTTTTGCATAATTGCCAGTGGATCACCTTCCCAACCCAGTCGTGTCTAGTTTTATTATTATTATTATTATTCGTTCAATGTGCCATGAAATTAGCAAGATAGATAGATAGATAGAGAGAGAGAGAGAGAGAGAGAGAGAGAGAGAGAGAGAGTATGAGAATATGGTTCTCAATCAACCTGTATTCATTTTGATCTCTGATTCAAAAGTGATTGTTTGAATCATCCACTGTTCTTTTTTGCACTAGAACTGTTTATGTTTGTGTGATTGATTGGTGTATTTATGCAATACTCCCCACTAGGACAGGATAAATAAACGTGGGACAATGATGGACTGATGATTGCCAACTTGAGCTTTCATGATTTACCTCTTCTGCTCAATTGCTGCTAATTCTGATGTCTTGAAAGAATTGAGAGTTTTTATAGTAACAATTGACTCTCCTCTTGTGGCTTTCTCACAATTGATATTAAACACTTTTTAGGATGAGATTTCACAGCATCATTGAAGCATTTCTTCCATCTGATATTGGTGTTATATTCTTTGTGGGAATTAATCAAATAAGAGTCTTTTATTGTTGGCTGATGGTCTGACCTGTCAACTCTTACACTCTGCCCAGAACAACTGAAAAAGTACAAAAAGAAAAGATACTGAGTTGGTGTGTTTGAATCCTTCATCTCATTTTGGTGATTGGCAGTATATTGTATGAAAGATGTCTAGATTTGGGACACAATATTGGTTCACTTTTTTCAATCTACCTGTAACAACGTTGTTTTATTGAATTATTGAAGTGTAAAAGAATATTAAAAAAATAGAAAGTTTATACATCATTTTCATTAAAAATATACATACAATATAAAAGTGAATACAGTACAGACTTATTCTTATATCTATATTCAATATAAATACAAATATAGAATGACATAAATTTCAAAGAGTCTTATCAATCTGCTAATTTTCAAACCAAGAAATTTGCAAACTCATCTTGAAGAGAAATAATCATGATATTAAGAATCAATTTGTTACCATGACACACTTCAAAAATAAAATAAAATGCTACTGATACAAGTAGGACACAAAAGTCTTCTGAGATAATTATTGACATAAACTACATTTTTGTTTTGTTTTATCAACTGTTATATATGTATATATTTACCAACCCCTCCGCATGAGCCGGATGTGACACAAGGTCAATTTCTTAAGCGGAGTTCAACAAGTTTGAATTCAGAGTTTTTCTTCTCCTAGACCAGTTGCCTAACCAAGGTTAAAGAGTCCAGTCTTCCCTACTATTTACCCATAGCTGGAGGAAGAGTAGGACTCATACCTTTCCCAATGGTATTAGTGCTAAGTGAAATGCAATTAGCACGTCCAGGATTTGAACTCTGGGCGACGAGTCCATTTCCCATGACTTTAACCATTACACCACGCGCTTCCTAATCAACTTTTATATATGCACCTTCTGAGATTATTGATCAGATGGAAGTCTGATTGTTACATAATTCATAGGCAGCTTATGAATTATGCATGTACCTGTAGTAAGAATATTTGAATCAGGGTCCGTTAGATTTAGAATAGCAGAGTCCAGTGGAAAGTTACCTTGACAGTTATTGATGAGTAATAACCTTTTTACTTGACCCCTTGAAAAATGTGCGATTAGACGCATGAGAATTAGTCAAATGCAACCAGACCTTCGAGGAGTGCAGACACTATTGTGGGCTCTGAGTGTCACTCTCAATCCACTGCGGAATATGGGCTGGGGTTGTTTAATAACATTTTATAAGAAAAATAACAAGTCTTGTTGAGTTTCTATGTATGCATTATTTTTAAATATTTTCAATTATAAAAATATATAAAAATAATTTCTTCTAGTTCTTCTTTGTTTATATTGTGAATAAGTGTGAAGTATTCAGTGCTCTGAATATGATGAATGTTTATATGAGATGAATTTTTATTTCAGTAGAAAATAAACAGAAGAAAAAAAGGGAATTGATCAGAGCTTCTATAGAAGATCTTTTAATCTTTGCATATAGACCTCTCTATCAGTGTGACTTGGAATATGCTGACTGTATCCCCTGCAAAGTGGAGTCCTGGATATGACACTAAACTGCATTTAATGGTGTGGCTCCATTTCTGGGAGTGTGCAGTACCCCTTTATTGCCATTACTCTTAGGTCCACTCTGAGTGGTAAGACCTGTTAGGGTCCCATCTATGGGTCAAGTAGAAATGTTTTAAAATTATTTGTATTCAATATGACGGTGTGTGCACCCCCCCCAAAAAAAAACCTTTAAGAAACAATTACACAAAATAATGTAAATATGAATGTATAATGAATATGATTCTCTAACCTCTAGGCATAAAATAACCCAGGATGGGCTGACATGCTGTTAAAATCAATCAATTAATCATTTGTATATAGAAGCTGACGGTAGGTGTAGCGCTCCACCTCAGACGCTAAAATAATCTCCTTGGTCTAGCGCAAGTGAAAAGGGGATAGGCTCCCTCGCTGATTGGCTGATACCGACTTTAGGCCGCCCCAACAACTTTACTTTTTTTTTTTATATAGAAGCAGGTGGATTTTAGTTGATTTTTTTCATTCATTTCTGAAAGTTTTTTTTTCCTGAATTATTAGATACATTAAAAATTGATTCCTGTGAAGAAACAAAAAAGTCTCTGGAAACCAACTTGGGGTGCTGAGGGATATCTTACCTTGTGCCATTTAGAGTTTTTAGTAATAAAAACAAGGCCACTTCTTTTTCCCATGAGAATTTTTATTTCCCCCCAAAGTCACAACTGCTGAGTGCAAGTGTCCATGTCTAATCTCTGAGCATATAATTTCAAACTAAATTCAATATTCTCACCTCTCACTCCTCCTCGCCACATCACATCGTTCATCCAATTAAAACATGCCATATGGCATTGATGATTCATCACTAAACTTTTCCATTCTCATCTATCATGCAATCTTTTGCTAAAAACTTTTCTGTGCTAATTTACGTATCAGGTTACACTCATGCTCCCCCCCATTATGTTACATTATGTTGTTTATCAAGTTTCTTTAACCCTTTTAGTAAAAATTCAAATAAAAAAAACATTTCTTCTTGGTTAAACTGGGAACTTTTCAACACCTTTTCAGACAAATTTTTTTTTTTTTTTTTTTTTTAAGAATCAAAGTTTTGTTTCTTTTCAAAGAAACTGCTAAATCCAAATTAAGTTCCATTGATGCTCATCAATAAAAGCTGATTTCAATTGATATCGATGGTTTGTTTGACTTTTCACCTATTTCAGGTAAGCGCCGACCAAATGCATCATAGTCAAAGAAGTTTTTCGTTAGCAGTGGGTGGCATAAGACAAATTGTTTGTTCACCAAAACATCTGTCAAGCGTTGGAATGAAATATCCACAACTTAATTTATACTGACAGCATACAAGAACAAAACTTACACCATTCTCTTTGAGTTGAGCATCTTCGAGTCATTCAAATTGACTTTAACAGACATTTACAAACATGTGTGGGCGGATATGCATGTGTCTGCAACGGTAATTGTCATCAAGTAAGCACAACAGTTTTTGTAGTTTTACTGCTTAAAAGAATTGATTTTGTTCAACTGACTAAATTATCTGTAGAGCCAAAAGAAACATATTCTTAAATTCATTTAAAAAAAAGATAAATAAATAATAAATAATAAAGTTTGTTTCTTTATAGTATCTTTGAAGCATTGTGTGTATGTGTAATATAAAGATTTTGAAGGCAATTTACAATGCAATATGTGTTGAATTTATTTAACTTTTGTTTTTTTTCAAAACTAAATATTTTCGGAAGTAAAATTCCATCTTCAGAGTTTTTGAAAGTACTAGGTGTTTTTTTATAGTACTTATCCCACGGCGATATTGTAATCATCTGTTGTTTAAGAAGTTGAGGAACGCCGTATATTTGAAAATTTTTTCCGTGATGTTAAATCGGCTAATTCTGTGATGTTAACTCAGCTCGGCTGCTCCCGCTCGTGGAAATTGTTCGAAATTCTTTTAATTAATTAAAAGAATTTCAAACAATTTAATTATTTAAATTATTTATTATAAGCCAAATATAAACAAAGGGGAACCACTTTTGACTGATAAATTATTTATTTATTTATTGATCTACTAGGAAAAAATATGACGGAGCTAGGGTTAGGAGTTAAGGATTAAAGTTAGGATTAGGGTTAATTTAATGGGAAAATAAATAGATAAATAATTTATCAGTCAAGAGTGGTTCCCCTTTGTTTATGTTGGATTTATAGGAAATAACCCTCAAATTTATCTATCTATCTATATATATATATGTGTGTGTGTGTGTGTGTATTTACCAACCCTATGCACAAGCAGGATGTGACACAAGATCAATTTTTAAGCAGAGTTTAACAGGTTTGAATTCAGAGTTTTCCTTCTCCTAGACTGGCTGTCAGTACTTATCAATTGAAAACTCAAACTGTTTACCTATGTGTAAATAAGATTGTGAAGCGGATTTAAAAAAAAAAAAATTATCTAGATACTAGCAGTGGCTACCCGGCGTCGCCTGGGTAAAGGGGGATTTTAAAAAGTTAGTCCTGCAGATCCATTATTACTGAATCGTGAGTTGAATCCTTGTGGGATGCCCCATTTAAATCTCTATGTAAAAAAATTGACGCATTGATCCAGCTACTCTGAAAAGAAATGTTAAGGACGGTGTTTGCTCATGGTGGTCCTCATTTCATTATTGCTTGAAAACTCTGATCTGTGCAGCAATTGTTTGAAGGGGTCAAACAAGCGGAAATCAGAAGGAGCTAGATCTGGACTGTAAGGAGGACGTAGAAGCTGTTCCCAACCAAACTGACTTATAGTTTTCACTGTTCTTACATTGTCCTGGTGAAACCCAGTGACACCAAACACAATTGTGCATAATGACTTCACCTTTTCTAATGACAAGAAAAGGCAAAGTAATAATGCACAATTGTGATGTACCCCACAGAAATTCTCAATTGTTCAGAGATGTCCTCTTTTGTCAGTCAAGATGAGTGCATTAACAGAATGCCCCATTTCAGGTGTGTTCACCATTGTAGAACTGCCTTGTCTATCTTCATCTTGAATGCTATTTTAACCTTTAAACAATTTAGATTATTTGTAATGACTAAGACATGCTTCTCCATACACAATATACATTCTTCTGTAAATTTCCCATAGTTTGCACTTCTCAGCCACCAAAAATTGGATGGCAGCCCTCGGTTGAAGCCTGGAGCTCTTTTTTATTTGCCACCATTTTGAATAGCCTCAAAAGAAATATTTTGAGATTTAAATAATTTTTGCTATAATCCAATTCCAAACAATGCAGAGTTTACATTTATGAAAAAAGAACAATTTATTTTGCTTTATTTTTAAAAAATTCCCCTTATTTATTAAATGACCCTCGTATGTTGATAATTTTTTGGTTGTGATGGGGATTGAACATCTTAAGTAAGGACTACAATATTTATTCTTTTAGCATTATAACTTATATCACTTTGATTATGAACTGACAGTTTACACAAAGGATGTAAATAAAACATCTTGGTTTAAAAAAATATCAGATGAAAGAAAAAAATGTGCTTTTTTTTGCACAATGTTAGGGAAATCTTAGAAGTGAATTCGGAGTTTATACAGCATTTCATTTCTTGTGCAAGACTACTACTCTTTGGGAAATGTTTGTAAAAAAAACTGATAATTTTATTTTTATCTTAGTGAAAATCATGACTGAATACAAATTGCACATTTGTTTACTGTTCATATTGAATAGGTGTGAGGGTGGGGGTGAATGGAAACTTTGATGTGTTTGTTCCTTCTTTTCTTGTAATCTACTTCAAAATTTATCTTTCTGGTCATCTCTCATTTCCTTTTCTAATTAAGCAAGAAAAAGATTTCACTTGTTTGTTACTACAATTGATAGACACTCAACTTATTAGTACAGTCTATAACATATGACTAAAAATATTTAGAAATTCATGAAGAGGGAAAGAAACTGGAGCTTAAGTTGTCGCTTGTATTGGTATTTATTTTCGTAAATACAAAAAAATGCGGCACAAGGCCAATATGGGGAGGGGAAGGCTGGTCTTCTTTATCCTAACTTTGAACTTAATTATTTCAATTCGTGACCCAATTCATACTACATTTTTCCATTCACCATAAAGCTAATTCGCACTACAGTCACCAAAACTTGACAGTCTCTCTATGAAAAACCTACACCTAATTGCATATTTACATGAGGGAGGGGGGAAATGTTGATATTTATGTACAATCAAAGTTGAAGTTTGTATAGGTTACTCTTTGAAAAATTTATCCTGATAGTGTATTGTAATACTCTAAAAAAGACATAATAAACTAAAGTTGAAAATTTAAATTCTAATTTCATAAAAAAAAAAATTCTGCTATTAATGCTTTCTTTTCAAGAAGATTAACATTATTGGTTTAAACTGAAATTTTTTGAATTTTTTAAATGTTTTTCTCACATTGAAATCACCTTGATTCTTACAATCATATGTAATAATACCAAAATTTTTAACAGAATAGGTTTACTCTAATAACACTGTAGTGTCTTATCTCTTTGCCTACCAAATTTCTCCCCATTTTTTAATTGTATGATGGGATATTTAAAAGTTCACTCTCTATTCACCACAAAGTCCTATTAGTATTATCATTATTGTAATCTGAGGCCTTCTGCTCAATTATAATGAACTAACCATCATTTTTTGTACTTTGCTTGGGTGTGGTATGCATAGAAGGGGAGAGCCACTGTGAGCGGTTTAAAGTAGGCAAAGAGTTAACACATACATGATAGTAGCAGCAGCAGGAGCAGCAGCAACCTGGAAATATCAAAGACAAAAGGTCCCAAATCCCTGGTTCTGCTTTCTCCAGGGTGATAAGCTGCTGGGCTAGTACACACATACTCGTCACACCAAAATTAATCACCTTTTACCTTTTAAATTTATATGTGACACTTGGTGGTTGGTTTTGTTGTGGTGTGTGTATGTAGTAGACCATCATCGTATCACCCTGGTAGTTAGGCTAGACGGGTGGTTCTAGAGGCTCCGATCAATTGGCTGTTCACATCAAGCTCTAGCACCTGTATGATTGTCCTGACCCTATTGCCATTATAGCAAGCCCCAACCTTTTTTATCATATATGTGCTAGAAGGTGGTGGCTGAGGGTCTTCATGTCCTGGGAATTACATTAAACTCTATCTGATGTTCCAGTTCTGGAAGTCTGGGGGAATGCGGAGTACCCCTTCATCATCATTGCTCCCAGATCCACTCTGACCCGGAGTAGTAGTACCTGTTAGGCTTCCATCTATGGGTTAAATAGAAAATATGTTTATAAAAGAAATTGAGTTTAAAAATTTTTCTTCTAAGCTATTGCTGCAAATCTTTCAAGACTTTGCTGCCATTCAATGACCCACTGAGGTTGATATGCTGTAAAACAAACAAAACAAAACATTTATCACCTTGGAAGAAATGCAACCAAAAGAGACAGGGACTTAGGACCTTTTGTCTTCTATATCTCCAGACTGTTGTTGCTATCATATACATGTTAGGACACCACAACACAGCACAAACGTTTTTAAAGAAAGGTTGATTTTTGCTTTGATGTTGATAAGAAAATGCTTGGATTTTTTTTTTTTTTTCAGTTTGAATTTTTTCTTGAAAATATTGCCAAGGTGTTAAGAAGCAATCACTTCAATAACTTTTCTGAGAATTTTTTTTTCCTAGTTTATGTATATTTATCAACTCCTCCACACGAGCAGGATGTGACACAAGGTCATTTTTAAGCGGAGTTTAACAGGTTTGAATTCAGAGTTTTCCTTCTCCTAGACAGGTTACCTAGCTATGGTTAAAGAGCCCAGTCTGCCCTGCTATTTAACCATAGCTGGAGGGAGAATTGGATTCATACTTTTCCCAAGAATATTAGCGCTATGTGAAATGCAAACAGCTTCGTCCAGGAATTGAACTCAGGGCGACAAGTCCACTTCCTATGACTCTAACTATTAGACTACATGCCTTTTCTTAGTTTATATGATTAAATTTTGTGTATTAAAAAAACCCCGAAGATTTTGAGTTTGAAAATCTCAGTCGTATTAGATGCATTGACAGGATTAATATTGATGAATGATAAAACATTTTGTGGAACTGGCTTTACATCAAAATAAATGTAAAGAATTGTCATTTAGCAGAATTTGTTATTGTTTGTCTAAAATATTGAAGGTTTTTGTTCATCTGTAGATAATGTCCTTCTCCTTAGAAATGAATAATAAAATGTTTTTTTTTTTTTCTTTCTGTTCTCTTTTTATTTGATAATGTTTAAGCAGACATATTCAACTGAATAATGCATTGTTAAATAAGTAAACATTTAATGGTGGTACTTTTCTTATTTAATTGTGTTATTTTGTTAATAACCATCCTCGAAAATTTCCATCACATTAATTTGGTTACTTTGGAAATATGTGAAGAGATGTCTGTATTCCTTCTGTCATTTCAAGTGGAAACCATAATATTTCTATGTGGATATATTTTTCTCTTACCTCATATTTAGAAAATAATTTCAGTTTTGAGGAGTTTGTTTTATTTTTAAACTAGTAAAATAGATATTGACCCCCCACCCCCAAAAAACTGCAAAAACCTCTTAGAAATTTATAATAAAAATAAGAGTATTTCTGATAAATACCAGTCTGTTTGAGTGAAACTTTTTCCAAGCTGTAGCTGTCAGTACTATTGTATGGCTGCACCACCTGAACTCTAAGGAGACACTTGGAGAAAAAGCTAGATGGTAACTGAACAAGAATGCTATATGTTGTTTTCAACAAATTCTGAAAGCAGCACCCAACAAAAGAGCAGCTGTATAGCCACTTGCCTCCTATCACACAATCCATCTGGGTAAGACAAACAAAATATGCTGGACATGTCATAAGTGACATTTTCCTATGGGTCAACCAGCAAAACCCTACATCAATCGGTGCTGTGCAGAGGACCTTCTAGGCACGATGGCAGATAGGAGAGGGTGGTGAGGAAAATGATGTATTCCATTTCTAGTCTAAGTAACTTGGTTCTTGTAAAATATTGATGCCCAAAATCTTGTTTTATTTTACACTAGAAGCTGCTACCCAGCATTGCCTGTGTAGAAGGGGGGGACTACTTTTGATTTGTCTACTTTTGAGATTTACAAATGCTGGACATTTTTAAGTCGAATTTCAATGCTATTCCTATGTATATTTTAATTTTTAAATATCTTCAAATATAAATCAAATCTTCATCATTTTTGCACAAAAAGCAAGAACCAGTGATATTTAATGTGTATATATATGTATTTACTTTGTCATTAATTGTTTTATTTTTGTAGTTTCATCCGGACATACATACACACCAACTGCTCTTTATTATGTATAGTTTTGTTTTATACAACAGTAAAAAATTGTTCAAGTTTAAAATCTGATTTTTTTTTTTCTGATTAGTAATTTTGACAATCATTTTCACTTTTTTCTTTTTTTAATAACTAGCTATTTAGCCAATTTCTTTTCCTTTGGCTGTTAAACTGGCAAATTTGAGATTAAAATAAAGCTTCAAAAACATGATTGCAACTTCCTTTCTGTATCCCTGGAGACCATTTTTCATGGTCAGAGTTCTCATACCTAATCTTTCTGCCACTGTATTTTTCTTCAAATTTAATTCCAAGCTGTATTGTTGATTACCTACTAGTAGTCATAGTAATAAACCTCTTAAGTTGTTTTGAGATTCTGAGATCAAGTATTTATTATTATTATTATTATTATTATTATTATATTATTATCATTATACACATTTTGATATTAATTTGGATTTTCTTTGTCATTTTACAAGAATGAATGCATTAGAATTTCAAATGATCTTTTTTTATGTTATTTATACCAGAGTAAAAGATTGCTTTTTATTGTGTATCTCTAAACATTAAAAATCCAAATTACATATCAAATATATTTTTATTTTTTTGTAAATGCTTTTCACAGCTTTAAGTATATTATGAATGAAGGCAAACCCTTCCCCAACTCTTTTATTAAATGTCTCCATTAAAAACAAAAAAAAACAAATAAAGCATAGAAATGTATGCATGAATATCTTAGTAAATTTGTTTTTGATATATTTGAATTTTATTGATTTTTAAATGGAGATAAAAATGTTGTTATAGAATTTGTGAAATGTTAATCTCAAAAATTAGAAAGGAAAAAAAAGAAACTTTGAGAGTGAAAAGTTTCAAATTTGTCTTTTATGAAATATTTTAATGAGACAATTACAAGGTATTTATTTACTTGTCATCATGAAATTGTTGCCCAATTTTCTCAATGAATTTTAAATTTCTTTGCTTGAGTTTTTTTGTCCATCCTAATAGAACATTTGAAATAGTGTAAAGCATTAGAAGAGTAAATTCCCAGAATGTCTGGAATGCTGCATCTTTTACTGATGTAAAGAGAATTCTTATTATAATGGAGATTGTGTGTTTTTCTGTCTGTAACCGAAACTATATCACTACTCGTCACAATTAGTTCTGTACGTCACATTCTCCTTGATTTTATTTTTATTTAAACCTTAATTATCAATAAAATAGTTTTACATTATTAATACTGTTAACCATATGTACATACTAATAACATGCAATTGTATTTATATATACAACAAAATAGTGGTTTACAGTGTGAATGGGAGTCTAATTTGCTTATTGATATTAAAAATTTGATTTTAATAAATATGTACTTAGTATTATTGATTTCTAATTGTTTGGTTTTATCTTAATGAATATGAGAAAACATTTATTCAATAAATCTTAAAAGAAATCCATTAACAAGAAGAAATAACTGTAATTCTATTCTTTACTTCCTAATTTAACTAAATAGTTAAATTAGGAAAATTTAGCAATGAAAAACGGAGTGATGATGAAGTAAATTTCAGTTCTATTTTTAAAATTATACCCCACTGTTTAAAATCTTTTTAATTGCATTCTTATTTAGTTTCATTAGCCTTTCTAAATTGATATAATATTTTACTACATTAAAACTTAGATATTTGCACATGAAGGGTGCATATATATGCTAGTTCTTTATAATAAACTTTGTGACTTTTTCTGTTTGTTTTGTTGTTTGTCTATAACTTTGTTTCTTTTTTTGGTCATTCATTTGTAACTTCTAACTGGATCAGAGTGTAGTATCTTTGTTGGATAGTGCTGCTGCTTCTTCTTATTACATTCTCTGTTCTTTTACTTCTTTACTGTTCATGTTGAGGACATCTGGGTTCTCCTTCATCCATCTTAGTTCTTATAAAGTCAGGAACATAGACTTAATTCTTTGGTGTAAACATCTTTATTTCCTGAAACCCAACTTTAACACATGCATGGAGAACAAGCAGAACACCATTATGTATCCAACCCCAAAGGGCTCTCTCACCAATATCCAACTTTCCTATAGATTGGCCTGCCACTTGACTCAAACAACCAATTGGCAATCCCCACCACAAGTCAATTCAGGATGAAAGCTTGCCTTCCTGCCATACTGAAATATGAAATTCTCTGTATTTTTCCAGTAACTGTTAAATTTAAATTCTACACTACATTACAAAAATAATAGGATATGCCTATTCCTTTTGCAATATTTGTACATCCTATCTAAGATCAAAGTGTTACTCTATGGCACTTTTGTTGAGGATCATATTATCTGGACATTTAAAAATCTGAATGAATATATTACAAAATAAATGAATCATCATCATCCTCCTCAAGGCATGCCAACAGCATGTATTCCCTTTACTCCCTCTCCTCCATCCATCCCTATCGGCCATTGCTCTTTGTAAATTTAGATTGCACCCAGTGTTTGCACAGAGCTGATGAATATAAGTTTTTGCTGGTCAGCTAATATTGGTGTGTCCTTGTGTAGGAGTCCATAGGAGAACATTGCTTATGAGTTTGTCCTTACTTCTCTAGCAGTGTCTAGCATATCTTGCTCATCTTTGATGGTTTGTGAGATGGGAAGCAAGTAGCAGTACAACTGCTGTTTTATGGGGTCCTGCTTCCAGGATATGTTCAAAACAGCTTGCAGTATCCTTGTGTAGTTACCATCTAGCTTTTTCTCTAATCATTGTTAGAGTACAAGTGGTGCAACCATACAGTAGTACTGTCACAGCTACAGTGTAGAGGAATTCCTGTTTTATTTTATCAGAGAACTCAAATGAATAAAATTAAAATAATTATCTATACGTCTGGTCTTTGTTTATTTTGTATTTATTTCTGAGAAAGTTTTAAATTTCATAATTCTTGAATTTTTTCCATATTGCTGATTTCTTAGAGTTTCTCTGAATTTTCCAATTAGACACATGGCATAGTGGATATAGGCATTGTTTTAAGATAGTTCTAAGTGACAGTTAGAACTGCAGGTTCAATCCTAGTCAAGAGCGACAGTAACATAGAATAATGATTAATACAGCTCAACACTTGTACCCAGTCATGGTTAGCAGAATGAGAACAGTATACCCCCATGGATTGAATAAAAAGTTGGGTTCAGACTTCCGTGAAGGTTCCCAATTACGACAAGAAATAGCTGAAGAAGGTCAGAGAGCACATTGGATGAAACATTATACTGATTTCTTAGAGTTTATAAAATAAATCTTAGATTCCATGAGTTCAGATACTACACTCTGATCCAATGTAAAAGTGTTGATCTTGATAATTGCTGTCAACATGAGACATTAAAGAATTAGTTAAAAATTCTCACAAATGTAAGATGAAATAAAAGAATAAAGAAAGAGGAAAAGACCACCCTAAAATCTTTGTTGCCAGTAAGAAATTACTTTCTCTTGCGATTCTGACATGAATTTTTTTTATAATAGTATGTTTATTTTTTATTTTATCTATTTATTTATTTTTGTTTTTTTAGATATAAAAAGAAAAAAAATGTTTTTGTTGATTTTTATTAATCACCTTGTTAAACTGAACAATAATTTGGTTCAAAAGTCTGTGTAATAATAATAATAATAAGCTCATCAAAAATTCTAAATCTCAAAGCAAATTCAGTCTGATATTAATATTACATTTAGTAGCTGAAGAAGAAAAAATTGTTTAAAAAAATCAGTAATAGTGAAAAATAATCTGAAACCAACCTAATACAATTAGGTAGATTCTTTGAATACAACTAATTCTAAATTGTTTTCATAAACAATAGAACATAGAATAAAGATTGAAAGAATAGAGGCAGAATGATCAGAAATAAGAACCCTACATTGTTATATTTTTGTAGCCTGAATGATAAGATACTGTTACATGATATGACACGCTCTTGAATTATAGAAAGTCTCTTAGGAATTGGTAGAAACCAAATTCTTTAATATGAATTCCTGTAGTTTTAAAGAAAAGAAAAGGAAAACTGCTGTAGACATCACATCAGAACCTAAAAATAAATGAAATTCTTTTATACAACTTTGAAAGAGAGAGAGAAAAAAAAGAAGGATTTACTAACGTTTATCAAAAAATGAATAGTGTTTCATTATTTAAAGATGGCTGAATGGTTAAAAGATTGTAAAAATATAAATACTCGTTGCTATTATATATTTGTCAACTTGCTTATAACTACATATGCACCTTATAAAACTTGAATAATTTTTGCACCCTTCCAAAATTACTCTTAAACCTAAATACCCTGTTGGCAGTGCTTAGCATTCACTGACTTTCCCTCACAAAACAGGGGTGTTCTGGGTATGACACTAAACTGCATCTAATGGTGAAAACTTCAGTTCTGGAGATCTGGGGAGTGAAAAGCCTAGTCCACCCTACTATTTACCAATAGTTGGAGAGGGGAATTGTTGGATTCATACCTTTCCCAAGGGTATTAGTGCCATATGAAATGCAACCAGCATCGTCTTGGATTTGAACTCGTGTTGCCGTGTCCATTTCCTTTGATGACAACCATTACACCATGGGCATAGGTTATCCTGGGTATGACACTAAACTTCATCTGGTGGTGAGGCTCCCTTTTTGGCAATCTGAGGAGTGAAATACTCCTTCATTGACATTACTCCCAAGTCCACTCTACTCAGATTGGTAGTATCTGTTAGGGTCCCATCTATGGGTCAAATAGATCTGTTTAAAAATTATTCATATTTGATAGGGCCATGTGAAAAAAGAAATCTAAAGAAACAACTATACAAATATAAATATGAATGCAATTCCCTAACCTCCAGACATGAAATAATGATAGGACTATATACAAAAAAATACTTTTATGGAACAACTACACAAAAAATGTAAATATAAACATACAATGAAATCCAATTCCCTAACCCCCAGACATGAAATAACCCTAGAAGGGTTGACATGCTGTTAAAATCAATCAATCAATTTTATACCTATCTTATGCACCTTATTACACTTTGACTATTTTTGCTCCCATCTATCTATACATCTATAAAGGGCAGTTGTGTTTATGTGTATGTCAGGAGGAAACTTTAAAAATAAAACAATTAACGACAAAGTAAATATATATACACATTAAATATCACCAGGGCTTGGTTTTTAAGCAAAAATAATGAAGATTTTATTTATATTCATGAAGATAATTAAAAAATGAAATTTAAATGACAACAGCATGGAATTTTTTGCATTTGGTATTTTAAATGGGAGACATTAATTTTTTATTTTCAGATTGTCTTTTTTACGTATGGATTTTAATGGGGCATCCTGTGAGCATCCATCTCGCGATTCAACAATAATGGATCTGTGAGACTAACTATTTTACCCCTCTCCCTCTACCCATGCTGGGTAGCCGCTTCTAGTCCAAATATATTTGTATATTACAAGAAGTTTTATTACTTTTACAGTCATTAATGGGTCTCTTTCAGATGAGAAAAATAAAAAAAATATAGAATCTTCTTCCTCAGCATTTAAGAAGAATCAATTTAACGCAATTCCAGACATGGGATAAAGTAGGAAGAGTCTTTTGAATGTGACCCATATTTAGGCACATTCAATTTTTTTGTTGATTTTTCTTCTGAAGGTGAGGCATTACAAAAGACAGGAGTTAATAGTCCAGCCAAGAAGAAAATCATATTGTCTGCCATTTTGAGAAGAATCATTATCATTCAAAAAGTTATTCAGATAATTCATTTTTGTTGTTGTTACCATTGAATGAATTGCCCGTTCACTTGTGGGAACAACAAAAATAACAAGTTCAATTGTTAGAATAACTCTTTGAAAAGAAAGAATTTTTTCACAAGGAATGTTGATTTCTTTTCTTTTTGTGTGTGTATGTGAGTTCTTGGAAATTAAGGGTAATTATATTTTATCAATTGTGAATGATTAAGCTACTATTAAAAAGAAATAAATAATCATTTCTTCTTGTATATTTAAAATGGGTCACAACAGTCTATTTAGAGACTTTGAACTTGACAGTCTGATGGAAAATGGTGCTGCTTTAGTTTGTGGGTTTTCACTTACCTGACCCCCATCTTCCCCACAGCTACCTCTTAGATAAATATTCCGAACCATTTATTTATTTTAGATATTTACTGATTAAATACATTGCTTTAACTCTTAAGTGATATCTCATATCTACAGTGGTCATAAAATATCTTGAAGGTTAAACCAAAATATACACACCACTATTTATTTGTGGCAATCGGATCATGCTTATCAACAAAGCATAAGCTATTTTTTGTTTCCTTATGTCTTTCCAGTGTGAAAAAGCAAAGATCAGTAAATTCCGAGATCTTTTCTGGTGAACTTTATTTCCTTTACCAAATGGGATACTGTGGCATTTAGCTTGTTTAATTTTCTTCCTCATTCAGTTAAAGAGTTCTTGTCAAGTGTTCACAAAATGTTTCATGTGAGATTTTAACTCTGAAATGAAAGATAAGATGTTTATACTCTCTTTCCTGTCCAGAATCATCTTCCTGCTGAAATTGCAACTTAACTCTTAACGTCCTATGCCACCTCATTCCACCTAGCTGGAAGTCACATTCATTTTCCTAATCTACCCCAAATGATAGCTTTTGTTTAAATGTAATATTAAACATATTTAGAAGTCTTTAATTTAAGGGAAATAACAGGTAACTTTTAATGAAAAGGCCATTTTTAGCCATTTTTTGATAAATGGTTATAGGAATTGGGCTTTGGACTTAGAAAATTTTCAACAGGATGTTAATCCGTTTTTATTATCAACACAAAAAAGCCACAATGAAATGATACACTCCATTATGATATCAATGTCCAGTTTTTGCCATCCATTAGAATCGTCTGCATTTAAAACTGTTATCTATTGAAAGATCATCAACAAGTCCATTTTCACTTCTTTCAGAAAAATTTAATTGTCCCATAGACATTGTCAAAGTTTAATTAGGCCCAGTCTCAATTTGCATTGTGATATATATTTTTGGTTATTGATATATTTTTTTAAGTTGTAAGGGTTTTCATGTATGCTTTACTTATATGTTATACAAATGAAGATTAAAAAATAAAAATACTGGGGTTTTTTGAAGCATGAATAACTGTGAGTGTAAGTGTTCAAACTAGACTAATGTTTAAAAAGTATAAATGACTTACCAGATGTGTTAGAATTGATATTGTCAGTGATATTGAACTCTGGAGATTTATAGTAATTGTTATATTGCCAGTTAATGGAGATGTCTGCCCTCCTATTTACCCATAGCTGGAGGGAGAATAGTTGGACTTGTACCTTTCCAAACAAATACTATTCTGATTATTGGCATGAAAAATGGAATCAATAAGCAAAATTCAAATTTTTGTATCTATGCCATTCTAATTCTCTTACGAAAGTTGTGAATCCATCTCTTCTTTTCACCATCAGATAAGAATAAAACAGACCGGGTTTTCTAGCTTTAGTATGCAATCAGTCTCAGAGAAAAACAACTCTAAATTCAGCCTCCTTGCTAACACATAATGGGCTAGCTTGGTTGGGTAGGGCAGATTACACTTTATATTTTACTTAGCAGGACTCAGGCCTTCCTTAAGGTTTCTATCTACCGAGAAGAAGGTTGGCGGATGGGGGATACATATATATTCTTGCTTAGGAATGCAATATCAAACTTTGATCTGATTTTATCAGATATTGTATGATGCATTTATAAACATGTTTAATGGACTCTTCAAATCACAATGCATTTATTCAAGAAGTCACATGTCAGTTTTTTTTTTGTCCAGTGGGTTAAGCCTATTCATCTATGAAATAATAACTTGATAGGAATTTTGTTAAAACTGTGATATTTTTATCATTGTAATGCAAGCAGCATGTGGTGAAATATCTCTTGATTCATTGAACAAAGGCCTTTTTAGCCATTTTTACTGGCCACTTCATATTCCCTCTTCATTAACCATCAGTGTAACATTCTCAGAAATCCTTCTCAGAAACGGTCATCATGCAAAGATGGCTTCCATCTTTGCATGAACGTATTGATGCTAATGGTTTCAGCCAACATGCAATATTTCTCTTAATGCACACTTTTGCATGCAATATGCCGTTAAGTAAATAAGTTATGCTGCAGAAACTATTTTCCGCTATATATTTCTGACACAATTTGAAAATTCCTTGATAGAGAGGGCGATGGTGTGAAATAAAAATGTCTGAAAAGGAGTAATAGTATGATCTAGTTTTTATCCATTCTTTACTTTAACTCTTAACATCCTGTTGAGAATTTTCTAAGCCAGAGCCCCAGTCCTATAAGGATTTATCAAAAAATGGCTAAAAATGGCCTTTTCATATAAAGTTACCTGTTATTTTCCTTAAAGCAAAGACTTCTAAATGTTTAATATTACATTTAAACAAAGGCTATCATTTGGGGCAGATTACGAAAATAAATGTGACTTCTGACCAGGCGGAATAGGACATTAAGAGTTAAGAAATAAATGTATTGATTTATTGGTGGTGCACAAGGAGAAGAGGGTTTTTCTATATGTTCAAGTAAAAATTGAGTTCCCTGTTTTTAGTTTAAAAAAATGTATTTTCCTTTTAGTCATGTATTAAAGACAATATTTCTTTTTCCAGTATGAATATTTTATGGTCATATTTTTAATTTTTGTTCTTAAATTTTTTTTGAATTCATTAAATATTAACCACATATATCACAACAAAAGACAATAAGGAAGTGTGCAATCAAATGAACGAACAATATTGCAAGAGTTGTAAGTAAAAAAGAGTCGACGGGGCGGCCTAAAGTCGGTATCAGCCAGTCAGCGAGGGAGTCTATCTCCTTTTCAATAGCGCTAGACCAAGGAGATTGTTTTTAGCATCTGAGGTGGAGCGCCACACTTACCATCAGCTCCTTACTTTACCGCACAGATCCCTGTGCTACTCATACGCTGAGTTGGCGAGGACCGGTATCAAACTAGGAACCTTGTGGTTTCTAGCCGAACGCTCTGAGTTGTAATGCAAGGCAAATGTATGCCAGATCTGTAAATAAATAAATGAATAAAAAGTAATGATAAAAATTAATTAAAAAAAAGCATCTACTCAAGAAACATGACATATATTAGACTGAGTCAAAGTTTTTGCGATATTTCGATACATTCTAGTTTGTGGTGCATACATCATGTGACCGAAGCTTTTAAGGCCTTGAAGGTACCTGCTAGGGTTGGTAGTATCATGGTAGTTGGTGTGCTGACACATTGTATATTGTGCACTCAGTGTGATTGGAAAGTAGCAGAGATGAACTTGCAACATAATCTAATTTTGGAACTTATTCTTTACAAGTTCAAACTGGGCCACAATCCTGTGGAAGCGACCAAAAACATCTGTACAAAAGGTGAAGCTGCAGTTGATTATAGTACAGTAATCAGGTGGTTAAAATATTTTTTGTTTGAATTGCAAGAATCTCGGTGATCAGATAGGCCTAGAACCAGGTATTTTCGAGGCTGTGCTCCAAGCCATAGAGGCAAATCTGATGAGTAAGCACTCAGAGAGTATCAGGTGAGCTTGGCATCTCACTGTCCAGAGGGGTTTATCACTTTTACAAAAGCTGTCGGATTGTGCCTCATTTTACCAAAATATTGCAAAACTTTTGAATCATGTTTAGTATATCTATATTAGACAACTAGTAGCAAGTGTCGTATACAGAGACATGTACTAATATTTTTCTTGAGCTTCAAGTAATGTTATGATAATGAGTGAATTCAAATCTAAAGTTTTGACTCATAAAAGTTTTTTTCATGCAATTGTTAATTCCTGAAGTTTAAAACTAGAAATACAACTGGAAAAAAGTCGACTTTCATATTCTGTTATATGATATATTTTTAATAAATGTTCTTATTTTATCCTTGATATTCATTTCACTCCATTCTAAAAAGACTTAATGTTATGTTTTTGAAGATATCATGAAATATCAACAAAATGTCCTATACAAAAATTATCTACATTTTTCTAAAAATGATTTTTATCTTAAAATAAATTTCTCTTGAAGTTAACCATTCTAATTTCAGGTAAACATTTTTATCCACCTTCAGTTGGATAGTCACAAAAAATTATGGAAAGTTCTATACATGGCTGCATATATGTTCCTTAGTGTAGAAAATATATGGGCAAAATTTTATGTTATTTGCTTGAAGATTGCTTCTTTTGACCATTCTTATATAAAGATTTTAAAAAATAACAAAATTTTCTGTAAAATTGAATTAAAAATTTTGTTTTCAGTTGGTTATAGATATGTGGAATAAGTCACATGTTTGTAAGGGGAGAAAAAAAGGTCCTGCATAAATATTGGCAGATAATTGTCTTTTGATAAATAGATTTCTTTTTTTATTATTGAGGGAGAAAAATGTTTGGATATTTTGCTTACTTTTTTTTTTAGTTCTGTGGTGTTCGATGCAATGTAATATATAAAAAGATTTTGTAGTTGTTGCATTATGAAAGAAGAATTTTTGTGTACTAGTCTTCAAGATGGGGGTGGGGGGTGGCGTTATACTTAGAAAGTTAGTGAACCATGTTCAGCTTTGAGTCTAGAAAAAAAATACTGGATCTTAATTTTTTGATTTGTCAACAATTTAAATTTTTAGTCACGTAATATATATCCAGCTAGGAGCATATTACATGACATACTTAGACATGTATTCCTTAATTTCTAGTCATGTGCCCCCAGATATTTTCACATAAAATAGGTAAAATAATTCTTTAAGGAATACAAATCCAGGTATTTTCAGATATGTTTTTTGGGGGTGGGTGGGCGGTGGGGAGAAAAAGTATTCATTTTTTGAATGCAAAAGGCATTAAACTATGGTGAGTCATGCATGGATATCAAAAAACATCTGCAAGTGCTGTTGGGAGTTTGCAATGACGACAAAATTCAACACTTCTTCAACAACATGGTGCCAAGCTGTTATGACATGGGCATACAAGAACTTCCACAGTGCCTACAAAATGTATTGATCAAAATGATGATTATCTAGAAAAATAGATATCATTGACATAAACAATAAAGGTTTCTGTGATTTCTAAATATTTTGGAGACTTTACTTTTGAGATTACCCTCGTATAACTTATAATACTTTCAATAGGGACAAATATCTTAAATATCTATATATGTTAATAAATAGACTATAAACCAGTTTAGAATTAAATAAAACAACTTAAACAGGAAATAATTTAAAACAAATTTAATTTGGGTATTTTTTATTGATTTTTGACTCATTGCAATGAATAATATTTTATAAAGAGAGATTTCTAAAGACTCACAAATTTGGTTGACATTTTGCATAAAATATTTCTATACTACAAAAGTATAGAAATAGGAAAAACAAAAGGTTCCAAAAAAGATGAATTTACTAAGTTTATAAGCAAATCCCCTATGATCCTAACATTTTTTTTTTCAATTTTTTTTTTTTTTTAATAAAATAACCTATTCTTTATAAAACTAAGTCATTAATGAATAAAGTGCCCAACAAAAGGTTTTCATTTATTGATATAAACTTAATAAATTCATCTTTTTGTGGAACATTTTGTTTTTCCTATTTCTATATATTGTCAGATTCATATCCATATTTTACCCCTCATACTACAAAGACAAAAAAGCAAACTGGTGGAGATTAGCAACAACTGAATATTAATCAGTGTTTTTGTCCTCCTTCCCCACCACCCCAATATACAATCTATAAAAATTATTTAAACTGGATGTTTTTTCAATAAAAAATGCAAATTAACAATATTGTTATCTTGTGCTTGATATGTATAACTTCTATGAAAGAAAAAAAAAAAATTGTAATGGAAGAAAATTGTCTGACAGATCTATAAAAAGAACATATAGTATCTACCCAAGAGACATGACCTATATGTTTGTTAGTAAATTAATATGTTAAGTGTAATAGATAAGAGACTAAAAAAAAGTGTCATGATTTACAGTGATGACATGGACTGATATTTTTAAAGAAATTTTGCTTCAACTAAAGTAAGAAATGCAATTCTTTTTGCAAGTGTTAAGGTCTGAAGTAAGATCCATGTAAAAATCATCTTCCTCTGTTTAACCTTAAATATAGTTGGCTGTTGCATATATATATATATATATATATATATATATATATATATATATATATAAAAAATGAAAAAAGGAAAGAAAGTATAGAATGGATAATATAGGATATTTTAATCAATATTACTTACACGTGTTTCGGTCAGGAGTTTATCCATGTGTATATTATTCAAACTATTATTATTTTTAAATAATCAAATGAAATGAAATAATGATAAAAGAAAAAATGTAGAAATGTTCTGCACACAAAGAAAATTCGACATTCATCAGAGTAAATCCTTATTTCAAATAAGGATTTACTTTAATTTTGTACTAACACTTAACCTGTTTATATGTGTGTGTATGTATGTAAATATGTATACCTACATTTTTCTGAATTTATATTTTATCCTTGCAGCAGAACTTAGCATTGCCTGGGATAAAAATAATATACAAAAGCACATTTTGTTAAATAACAATCCGTACTATTTGCTTTCTGCATCAATTAGTCCTACTGTATTTATTTTGTTTAAAAAAAATTCTGGTCCCACTATGAGTGGTGATGGTGATGGTAGTGATGGTGGGTCCTGCAGATGCCAATTTTATTTACTTTCTGGATAAATAAATCTTTCAATTTTAAGCTAAAATGTTCCAAGCACTTTTGAGAGAGTAGGGGTCTCTCCCACCCCTTTGAACAACAAATATTAAAACACTTTTACCCCAAGCCTAGAAGTCCAATGGACTGTCCATAGATAACAAGCAAGAAAATGAATACAATTATATGTACAGATTCATATAGAGAAGCACAGCTTTTGTGTTATATGACATTTACATTGAGAGAGGTGTTGGGAGTGGAGGGCCTTGTGCCAAACTTGTATGAGGGGCACCTATAACTGTACCTAGGAGCCGGCCAACCTTGAGCATAGGTGAAGTGAGTTCACTGGGTTGCAAATATACATGTGACACAGTAAGAGCATAAATGAAAACATTTTCTATTGCTCCCTTTGTGCCTTTGAAGTAAAACTTATATCCTCCATTCTCCTGGTTTTCATGAAAATCTCTACATCAGAAGATAATCTGTATAAAATAAAACAGAATAGATGATTTTTCTATTACAGCGTCAAGTTTTCTTCTTTGACCAAACTGAGACAAATCACCTATCAACATTTTGTGTCTTTGTGTGTGCATCTACCTGTGAGGTGGATCGGGGTGACGGATATATATGCTTATTGTTTGACTAGCTTTTCATAAAGTGATATTTGAAATATTTCAGTTGTAATGATTTGAATAGAAAAGTAAGAAAAAAATCTCAGAGAAAAACACTTGAAGATGAAAAATTTTTCTGTTGTTATTATTTGATGAGAAAATGGCATAAAGGCTTTTTTGATAGGAGCAGAAAATGTTTCAATAAAAGTTGACAAACAAAATATATGCTTCACTTTTAAGAAATCTTATAAAGCATTGTATGGAAGAATAAGAACATTTTATGAGTAAAGTGATCGGATATTGCATGACTGCTGTAAAAAAAAAAGAAAAGCTTTTATGGTTGTGATAACACCTTGAACTTTTCTCATGCTGATCATAAAATAATATCCATATTCCTGTACTTGTAAAGATCTTATGAAAAGTAAGAAGATATTCATCCAAACGGAAGGGAATTTTAGAAATGGGGAAAAGGAAATAAGTTTCTACTTCTCATTTCTTTTTTTTTCTTTCTTATTTTTAAGAGAATAAAAAAAATTAAGATATATTTCTTTTGCAAAGATATAAATTACTTGAAATTTAAAGTTTTGAATAATCTATATTCCAAACTATGTGAATGCAACTCTCAAGGATCAACTAAAACCCTAAATAAATTCTATAGTGTGTAGAATAAACATCATACTCACCTTTACAGAAGGCTGTGACTAGCGTCCAGTCACCAGACAAAAAAAAAAAGACAGTGTAACCAAATACACTCTGTAGCAACTGACAGGACATGATCAACACAGCTTAATACTGGTCAGTCTACACAAATCTCTACATAGTGTAGAAAGTATGGATATTGAAACTGACAACATAAATGCAAACCTTCATCTAGAAAAAATATAAGGTACATCTAGAAAAGTATACACCTATATAAGGTACATCTACAAAGTATACACCTATTAAATAAAATGGTCTTCTAACTAACAATTCATTTAAAAAAAAAAAAAAAAATTACTTACAAGCCATTCACTTACAAATCATATATATACTAGCTGTATATTCCAAGCATTGTATGTTATATACTATCTGAATAAATTTAAGTATACACTTTTAAAATCTGTATTTGCTCACCATTGGATAGCAGAACCTATTGCTGCTCAGTTTAGCTAAGTGGTTAAAGCACCTGCCTAGGAATCAAAAGATTCCAGGTTCAATACCGGTCCCCACCAAATTGGTGCATGAGTAGCACAGCTTGAGTAATCTGATCTGTGCGGTAAAGTGGGGAGCTAACAGTAGATTTGGCGCTCCACCTCAGAAAAAATCTTGGCATCCTTCCATCTACTAAAGACGATGGTGTAGTGTCCACTTTTTAAATTTTTTTTATCTACAACTGCGTGAGTGGCTGAACAGATCAATTTTTGAATGGCAATCTCTGGTGCAGTGATTGCAAACAAACGGTGATGCTTGCTGGAGATGCTGTTGTCTCTCCTTCCTTATGACTCTCTTTTTCCGCCGCGGCTTCTTTCTTCTTTTTTCACTCCTTTCGTTCCTTGTTTGACGAGGAGGCGCCAGGTCGTACGGTCTTCTGCATAAGCCTCCATGTGTTGATGTCGATGCGGCATGTCTTCATGTCTCTCTTGCAGACATCTTTAAAGGGCAGGTGTGGTCTCCCTGTCGGTCGGGTGCCCTCTACTAACTCACCATACAGTAGGTCTTTGGGGATGCAGCCTTTGTCCATCCTCTTGACGTGGCCAAGCCAACGCAGGTGTCTCTTGCAGATGATGGCGGGCATGCAAAATATAAATACCACCACTGGATTCCTTGTAAAATTCTACCCTAAAAAAGTTTAGTTTGGTCTTGATACAAAGCTTTGTTTTCAATTGCATTCCTAGACAGACAGACAGATTAATTGATAGAGACACAAATATATCAAAGTTACAAACACCAAGCGATGGCAGTTGCTTACTGTATGAAGTTTGTTCTACTGATTTGGATAGAACTGGGAAGAATACACTGCATGTTCTATGATTTTCCCAACCCTATTGCCCTTATGGCAAGCCCCAACTCTTTTTTTATCATATGGGTTCTAGAAGGCAGTGGCTGCGGGTCTACATGTCCTGGGAATGACGTTAAACTCTATCTGATGGTGAGGTTCCAGTTTTGGAGGTTTGGGGAATGTGGAGCACCCCTTCATCACCATTGCTCCCTGGTCCACTCTGACCTGGAGTGGTAGTACCTGTTAGGGTCCCATCTATGGGTTAAATAGAAAAATGTATTTATAAAAAAATTGTATTATCCATTAAGAATTGATTTATTTCAAAACTTTATCGGCATTAAATGACCCACCGAGGTTGATATGCCGTAAAACAAAACAAACCAAACCAAACTGCATGTTCTTCTTGGACTGTATTCTGATCTCTGTCAATGTTCCCACCTACACCACTTTGTGCAGCTTATCAAGGTGTATCTGTAAACCAAATTTCAATTCTGTAGCTGCTCAGCTGACAAAGTTATGGGTCTACATACATACATACATACATACAAACAAACATACATAGGGACATTTTATTTTATTTATTTAGATTAAAAAAAAAAGATTTGGCATTAAATAACCCACAAGAATTGATTAACAATAACCAACTAATCTATTAATAATGGAGATTGTCTGTATTTCTGTCTGTAACAAAAACTACGTCATAGCTCTACATCACAGCTTACGTCACAATATTCTTATGCTATATACATCCAAAATTTGAGTAAGCAATTTAAAAAAAATTTTTTACTCTCATCCTTTTTTTTTTTTTTTTACAGTAACAAGAAGTTAACTAAAAAGTTTACAAATAAATAATACCTACGATTTTATGTAAAATTGATGTGGAAAATATTCAAAATAATTGTTTGATTATTACATGCATGCAACATTTTATTTGAGAGGGACGGGGCTCAGTTTTCATTTCAAATTGTTTTATTTTTTTTTACTCCTTAATAAATATGAGGATTTGTCTTACTATGATACAAACCCTCTGACATTGAATTTTTAACTCCCACCTCTTCAGGCAATGTCTTTCAAATTAATTTTTACAATGCCCGGAGGTGTTTGCTGCTGCTAGTAAACATAAAATAACCCACAAGGGTTGATTAACCCCAACTAACCAACTTATATGTAAATCTAATATGGAGGCGCATGATGTAAATGTTGTGGGAATGGACTCATTGTACCAAGTTTAAATCCTGGATAAAGCTGTTTGCATTTCACATAGCGCTAATACCCTTGGGAAAGGTATGCATCCAACTACTCTCCCACCAGCTATGGGTAAATAGTAGGCATACTGGGTTCTTTAACCATGGCTAGGTAACCAGTCTAAAGAAGGAAAACTCTGAATTCAAACCTGTTAAACTCTGCTTAAGAAATTGACCTTGTGTCACATCCTGCTCGTGCAGAGGGGTTGGTAAATATGTATATATAAATCTGGTTGAAGGTATATTTTTGTTTTAAGTGTTTATTTAGCAATTAAAGAATAAACAAACCCCAAACATGTGAAATATAATTAGGAATTTACATCCATTATTGTGGCGAGAGAAATCATGCACGGGGTAGCTCAAAAATTCAACAACAACTAAAATTTGCAGCTAACAAGAATTTTTCACATTTAGTGTAGATTGGTACTTTAACTTGACTTTAATTCTTGTTATGTCCGGGTTAGCTCAGTCGGTAGAGTGTTCGGCTAGAAACCACAAGGTTCCTAGTTCGATACCGACCCTCGTCAACTCAGCGTATGAGTAGCACAGGGATCTGTGCGGTAAAGTAAGGGGCTGATGTAGGTGTGGCGCTCCACCTCAGATGCAGAAACAATCTCCTTGGTCGAACACTAGTGAAAGGGGATAGACTCCCTCGCTTATTGGCTGATACCGACTTTAGGCTACCTCGACAACATTTACTTAATGCTTGTTAAACTGAAATATTATTGTATCTTTAACAGAAATTTTAGTTTTCAGCTTAGAAATCCTCTAGCCAAGTATTTCAAATTTTCTGTACATTGAAGTTCACATCTTATTATAATGGAGATTGTGTGTTTTCTGTCTGTAACCGAAACTATATTCCTACTCAAGTCACAATTCTCTTAGTTATTGACATCACATTCTCCATGATTTATTTTTATTTAAACCTCAATTATTATAAAATTGTCTTACATTATTAATACTGTTAACTATGTCTACATACTGAGAACATGCAATTATATTTTATATATACACAAAATAGCGGTTTACAGCGTGAACGGGAAGGCTAATTTGCATATTAATATTAAAAATCGAATTTATAAATAATGTGCTTAGTATTATTGATTTCTAACTGTTTGGTTTATTTTAATGAATATAAGCAAAAATCTCTCCAATGAATCTTAAATGAAATCCATTAACAGATAAAATAACTGTCATTTTATTCTTTACTTCCTCTTTTAATTAAATACTTAAATTAGAAAAAATAACAATGAAAGACGAGAGTGATGGAAGAGTAAGTTTCAGTTGTTCCATTTTTTTATTATACTCCCTCTTTCAAATCTTTTATTATTCTCCCTCTGTTTCAAATCTTTTTATCTGTATTCTTATTTAGTTTCATTAGCCTTTTTAATTTAATACAATATTTATTACATTAAAACTTAAATACTTGCACCCGAGGGCATATATTTGCTAGTACTTGTAAATATTGAATAACCATAGTTGTATAACTAATTTCAATGAGTAGATAAATATATTCTCTTGTGTCTATTGACCAGTTCCATGTAGTCTAGCTTCTGATGGAATTTGCCTTTTCGTGTTTTCTCTTTGTATATCTCTGTTATAACAAGATAGTTTTGGTTAATACCCTTTTTTGTCTGTAATATAACAATTACAATTCTTTAGAGACTAAAGAGCAAATCAAAGAAAACAGATTTAGTTACAGCAGTGTCTGTGTGGAGGCCAAAATGAAGACAAGGTGAACATTTCAAAATGGGATATTAATGATAATTGACTTGGTTTGTGATTTTGAAAATGATAGATTTGAGAATAATTACATTTATATTTAATGGCAGGTGTATGATCTGAGTGTAAAAATGCAATAATTTTGATTTAAAGTAAGCTATATTTTTGTTAAATAATGATGCCATGCAGATGGTTTGTATTTCTGGTGAGAAAAATATGACAGTGTCACCTGAGGGAGATGTCATACGATAACCAAAGGTATTGATATTTAAAATAAAATTAAAAAATATAACATCCTGACCTTCAGTAAACCATATCAATTGAACAGCAAGTCATATAAACCAGACTTATATGTGTTGATATATATATTGTGTGGTGTGAGTGTGTAATATTGTAGCAAGATGGGGATATTATCCTGACTTTGTAGCTAAGAACTACTATATTAGAAAAGGAGGAAGAAGAAATAAGAGATGATAAAGATTTAAAAAATAGTGATGAGCAAAACAGGATGAACGATGTTTGACCGTAGCGTGACCCCGAATGGAGAATTGAGTGTCAACCAGAAGTTCCTGGTGTTGACCTGAACCGGAAGTCAGTGCGTGACGTGGAACAATGAAGAAAGGGACCGGCCTCTTTCGATTTGGGACAGCGTAGGGTTAAGACATGCCCTTGTCCCATGTGGGATAACGGTAGTCTAGCAGTGTTCTCTCTCTCTTTCTCTCTGCCTTTCCTCCTCTCTGATACGAACCCACGAGACGAGCACGGAAATAAAGGCTAGCAGTTGTGACTACATATTTCTCACGTTGTGTTTTATCAACAAGATGACCACCGCGTGCAGAATGCATTTTTTAGTACGGTGAATATATCGCTGCAACTTCTCTATTATAATATATAATATATTCTATTATAATAGAAAAATTGCAGAAACACCACAACCTATAAAATATGGACATATTTGCCAAAATAATAACTCAATGTCTGAAGAAGACAACAGATCAGAAACACGTGTCGCATATGTAAATAAAAAGAATTTAAAATTTTCTGAGAACATAATACATTTTGCGGACCTTCTTCTTTTTTAAAAATATTAAATTTTTCTCCCGGTGGAACCAGAACAACATTTTTATATATATATATGTGTGTGTGTGGAGTGTGTAATATAAAAATTGAAAAACACAAGTTTCATTACCGAATGATGTTTGATAAGTCGATGCTACAATGTTTGGTTTATTTGACAAACTTCCTCAGAGCTTTTGTTCGTTTAAGAAAAATAAAATTATTAAGAAAACAAAAGTCTGCGAGCCTCTGTTTTGAGTATGTGGCTGCTTTTGTGGAAAGAAAAGACATACTTTAAAGCTGATTAGCGTCAGCGTCTTAATTTAAAACTCTGTGATGTCATTTTTCCTGAAATTTTAATGAATGGAAAATTATTTTATGTTGGCGTAATGTGTTTTTGTTTATATATATTATATATATTTATGTATATATATATATTATATATTATATATAATAGGCGCGTGGACTAGTGGTTAGAGTTGTGGGAAATGGACTCGTCGATTCGTTCAATTCCTAGACGGAGCTGTTGGCTTTTCACATAGTGCTAATACCTTGGAAAGGTATGAATCCATATATTCTCCCTCCAGCTATGGTTAAATAGTAGGGCAGACTGGGCCCTTCAACCTGGGTAGGTAACCAGTCTAGGAGAGGGATAACTCTGAATTCAAAATTCCTGAGGTCGGTCGTTGATTGGGTTGTGGCAACCCTTGATGCACCAATTCTTTCCTATCGACTGTGCGAAAAACGTGTGGATGGTCCAACACAAGCCTTCACCACTATAAACAAATCACTGTGTGGGTTCATTGTGTGTGTGAAACTCATGTGTCGAAAATCGACGAGAGAGTCCATAATATATTATATATAATATAAATTTTAATTAATGGAAAAAATACCTTATTTAATTGAGTAAAATATATATATAATATATTTTGTGTTAGTATGTGGACTTGTAGATTAAGTCAGGAGTTATTGCAGACGAAGATGAACAGGTTACAGACAATGATGACAGATGGGCAGTCATAGCCCCCCAAAAAAAGGGGCTCAGCCAAGAAGATAAAAGTGCAAAGAAGGATCTGACAAATATAAAAAAATGTCTTAATATGCAAGACATAACTTTGTAGCCTTTATCTCAAATTGATTCACTAAAGTAATCAATCAAAAACGAGAGTAAGGGAGGTGGTGGTGTTGTCATATGTTAATGAAATAGTTGTTGTGTTGTTTGCATCTCCTAAAAAGGGGAGGAGAGTATGCCTGATGATCCCGCTATCTGTCAGTTTGCTATGGGTGTAAACTAGGATTTTTTTTCAGTCTTGCTATATTTTGTGGATTTCTGACTAATTGGATTAAATGGTTTTAGACAACTAAAGAATTTTATTTTCAAATAATTGTGCATCTTTTTCGGCCTATGCAACTTATATAATGTCAAATTAAAAGATTTCAGTTACTTGTTGAGAAAATAAAAGCAAAATGAATTTGAATTAAAAAAAAAAAAATTGTTTAGATTTTTTCTCTGAACTCTCGTTGCAGAACTCGACAAATATTTCTTTCTCTCTGAATTTTTGAGATGAGGCTTGATAATTAGTACTATTTGTATTATTCGGACTATTTGTCTTCATCTTCATTGTTTTTGTACAACGTTCGACACGATGTGCCCCCGGCCTTCTTCGGTATTTTGTGTCAGACTTGGGAACCTTCTTTGTCGTTATCGGGGAGCGATCCGAACTTTGAACCTACCCTTTTATTCAGTTCACAGGGGTATCTGTTCTATTCTACTAACCATAGTTAGGGTACAGGTGTTAAACTGTGTTAATGTATTATTCTAGGTTACTTCTGCCCCTGACAAGGATTGAACCTGCGTCTAGAGATAACTGTCACTTAGAACTGTCTTAACTAACTCCAATATCCACTAGGCTAAATGTCCAATTGAACTGAATAAAGGGTTTGGTGCAAAGTTCCGTGATGGCTCCTGATTACGCAAGAAGGTTACCAAGTCTGAGAAGGTTCCCGAGTCCGACACAAAATACCTGAAGAAGGCCGGAGGGCACAATCGGCTGAAGCGTTGGTACAAATAACAATGAAGATGAGGACAATACTCCGAATAATCAAATAATATTAAACATTTCTTTGTTAAGATTTGAGCATTTAGTTTTGGCTTGAAGTGTTTTTTATAAACTTAATGAAAATATTCAGATCAATTTTAAACCTTTTTGTTGCTTTCCCAGTTCTTAAGTTATCAAAAAAGAAGAATCATATAATTTGTCTTCTTTTGTCATAGATTTATGCATTTAGTGAAAAAAAAATGCATGGATCTTTTTCAAAAAGATTGATTTGTTTGGCCAAAGATAGAAAAGTAAAAAATACGGGATTTCTTTTGAATGGATTTCTAACTTCATTGTCCCGATAAGTAATGTCCTTTAAAAACAAGATTATTCTTCTGTTTTCATGAAGAAGTTAAAAGCTTCAGGGAATCTAGATAGGTAGGTATACAGTATAATAAAAACAAACCTTGTGGTCATGAACTTAAAGGAAATAAGTATACGTCCTTATGACCACCAAAATGCATCTCCAATTCAAAAATGTACAATTTTTAATGTAAAAAGATGTCTTTTCTTAAAGATACAGATTTTTAGTTCCGGTTGAAGGAACCTAACGTTTCATTGTAGTAATTGAAACATTCTTGGAAATTGTATTTATTTTTTATTTAATCTGCAGCTTTTTGCTGTGTTTTTTTCCTTTCTTTTTTCTTTGTTGAATTTCAGAGAGAAATTCTAAAAAACAAGTTCACATCATAGGTCATTCATTGTTAAAGTTTTCTGGAGAATTTGTTAGACCATGTGTATCTCTATGTATGTATGAAGGTGAATCAAAAAGTAATGCCATTTGTTTAGGACAGGTTATAATACCACACAGGACAGGTATTCATACATCAAAATGAAGCTGGTCCTCTGTGGATTACATCCTTACTTCTCCACATAGTCACCAGTTCTCTCAATAGCAATGTTCCACCTTCAAAATGAGAGCATGTATCCCTGCCCTGTAAAATTCTGCTGAATGTTCTTTTGAGCCACTTTCTCACTATTACAGATTTCACTGTCCTTTCACTGAAGTAATATTTGCCTCCCACACCCTCTTTCATGACCAAAGAGAGTGATAGTCTGAAGGCGCTAAATCTGATGATATGGAGAAGTAGTAAAGTTGTCCACCCAAATGGGGCAATTTCCCTCCTTGTCCTGATGCTTGCGTGTGGTCAATCATTGTCATGCAGAAGGAGGACATGTCGATTGGCAAGTTGGGGTCTTACTCGTCGATTCTATGCACAATTGTAGGCCTTAGTTTTATCTCTCTCAAGCAAGTAGACCCAACTTGCCAATCGACAATGTCCTCCTTCTGCATGACAATGATGACCATAAAAAACGCAAGCATCAGGACAAGGGAGAAAATTGCCCCATCCCCATTTGGGTGGACAACATTTCTACATCCTCCATACTCATCAGATTTAGCGCCTTCAGACTATCATCTCTTGGCCTCATTGAAAGAGGTGTGGGAGGCAATGATTATTTCAGTGACAAGGAAGTGAAATCTGTCGTGAAGATTGGCTCAAAGAACATTCAGCAGAATTTTATCAGGCAGGGATGACATGCTCTCATTTGAAAGTGGAACATTGCTATTGTAGAGAAACGGTGACTATGTGGAGAGTAGGATAATCCACAGAAGACAGCTTCAATTTTGATGTATGATACCTGTTCTGTGTGGTAATTATACCTGTCCAAACAATGCATTAATATTTTGAAATTCACTTCATACAACATAGAGATACACATGGTGTCTAACAAAATTCTCCAGAAACTTTAAGCGAATGAATGACTATGATGTGAACTTAGTTTGTTAAATTCTCTCGCTGAAAAGTCAACAAAGAAAAGAAGGAAAAAAACAAGCACAAAAGCTGCAGATTAAATAAAACATAAATACAATTTCAAAGATTGTTTTTACTAACAATGAAACGTTAGTTTCCTTCAACGACTAAATCTGTATCTGTTAGAAAGACATCTTTTTAACATTACAAAAGATTGTACATTTTTGAATGAGATGCAATTTTGGTGGTCATAAGGATATACTTATTTCTTTAAGTTACTGACCAGCAAGGTTTGTTTCTCTACTCTTATACCGTAACCTATCTAGATTCCTGAAAGCTTTTAACTTCTTCAATGAAACAGAAGAAAAATAATCTTGTTTTAAAGGACATTACTTTATGGACAATGAATAAGAATCCCTTCCAAAGAAATACGTATTTTTCTCTAATGCTTGGCCAAACACAATCTTTGAAAAAGATCCATGCATTTTTATCATAAATGCATAAATCTTGACAAAGAGACAATCTATTATGTGATTAACTTAAGGACTGGAAAGCAACAAAAAGGTTAAAATTGATGCTGAAATATTTTCATTAAGTAATAAAAAAATCATTCAGCCAAAACTAAATGCTCAAATTCATTAAGAAATGATTTGTATTATTCGCAGTATTGTCCTTCATCTCATTGTTCACTCTGTAATACGCTTCAGCCGATGTCCTCCGGCCTTCTCAGGTATTTTGTGTCGGGGATCGGGACTTTCTCAGACTTGGTACCCTTGTTTGGGATCTGTAAAAGGAAGCATTCATCGGAACTTTGGGCACCAAACCCTTTAAATTCAAGTGTCAAATTGTGAATTTAGCTGTGATAATGGGAAGTTAGTAAGACAGTTATAAGTGACAGGTTATCTCTGACTGTCAGTTCATCTTGTCAAGGGCAGAGTAACCTAAGAATATAATACACAGTTTATACCGTACCCTAGTATGTTAGTAGATCAGAAACAGATAATTGTGAACTGAAAGTTCCGGAGTCGCTCCGATAACGACAAGAAGGTTACCCAAGTCTGACCACAAAATACCTGATAGAAGGCCGGAGGGCAATCGTCGAAACGTTGTAAAAATAACAATAGAGAAGACAAGTCCGAATATAAAATAGTACTAATTATCAAGACCTATCGCAAAAATTCAGAGAGAAAATAATTGTTCGAGTTCTGCAAAATCGAGTTTCAGAGAAAATCTAACAATTTTTTTTTTTTTTATTCAAATTCAATATGCTTTATTTTCTCAACAAAAGTATACTGAAACTTATTTATTTACAATTATATAAGTTGCATAGGCCGAAGATGCACAATATTTGAAAATAAAAATCATTTTAAGTTGTCTAAACCATTATCAATTTAGTCAAAACCACAAAATATAGAAACGAAAAAGATCCTAGTTTACACCCATAGCAAACTGATCAGAGATACGGATGCATAGGCCATATCGCCCCCTCCCTTTTAGAGATGCAGAAACACCAACAACTATTGCATTCCATATGAAACACCACCACTCCTATCCGTTGATGATTACTTTATGAATCATATTGAATACAGGTACAAAGTTATGTCTTGCATATTAAGATTATTTTTATATTTGTCAGATCTTCTTTGCACTTTGTTTTATCTTCTTTGCTGAGCCTTTTTTGGGGCTATGACGCCCATCTTGTCATCATTGTCTGTAACTGTTCACTGGTCCTCAGATCACTCCTGACTACATCTACAAGGCACATAACACACAAATATATATATATATATTTTACTCAATTAAATAAGTTTTTCTCATAATTAAAATTTTATTATATATGATATATATTATGACTCTCTCGCGATTTCGACACAGAGGTTTCACCACTATGAACACCCAAACAGTGATTTGTTTATAGTGTGAAGGCTGTGTGTTGGACCATCCACACGTTTTGGGCACAGTCGATAGAAAGAATTGGTGCATCAGGGTTGCCACAAACCAATCAACGACCGACCTAGGAATTTTGAATTCAGAGTTAAACTCTCCTAAGACTGGTTACCTACCAAGGTTGAAAGGGCCCAGTCTGCCCTACTATTTAACCTAGCTGAGGAAGAATATGATGGATTCATACCTTTCCAAGGGTATTAGCACTATGTGAAATGCCATAAACCCACAAAAAAAAAAAGAAAAAAAAAAGACGAAAAAAAAAAAATACAGCTCGTCTATGAATTGAACGAATCGACGAGTCCTTTCCGCACAACTCTAACCACTAGTCACGCGCCATAATATATTAATATATAGTATATAATATATAATACATATAAATATATAATTATATATAAACAAAAAACACATTACGCCAACATAAATAATTTCCATTCATTAAAATTTCGGAAAAATGCATCACAGAGTTTAAAATTAAACGCTGACGCTAATCAGCCGTTTTAAGTTATGTCTTTTCTTTTCACAAAAGCAGCCACATACTCAAAACAGAGGCTCGCGACTTTGTTTTCATAATAATTATTTTTCTTAAACGAACAAAAAGCTCTGAGGAAGGTTTGTCAATAAACAAAACATTGTAGCATCGACTTATCAAACATCATTCGGTAATGAAAATTGTCGTTTTTCATTTTTATATTACACACCAACACACCACATATATATATATATAAATGTTGTCTGGTCCACGCGGAGAAAATTTAAAATTTTATAAAAAAAAAAGAAGAGGTCGCAAAATGTAATTATGTTCTCAGAAAATTTTTAAATTCTTTTATCTACATATCGACATTTTCTGATCTGTTCTTCTTCAGACATTGGTTATATTTGGCAGAATATGTCCAAATATTTTAGTAGGTTGTGTGTGGTTTCTGCAATTTTTTTCTTATTATAAATAGAATATATTATATATGTATAAAAGAGAAGTTGCAGCGATATATTCACGTACTAAAAATGCATTCTGCACCGGTGGTCATCTTGTTGATAAAAACTACAACGTGAGAATATTATCCCATGCTAGCCTTTATTTCGTGCTGTCTCGTGGGTTCGTATCAGAGGAGGAAAGCAGAGAGAAAGAGAGAGAAGAACATGCTAGACTACCGTTATCCCAATGGACCGAGGCATGTCTTAACCCTCTTCCAAATCGAAAAGAGGCCGGCCCTTTTCTTCTTGTTTCCACGTCACCACGTGACTTCGGTTCAGTCAACACCAGAAACTTCCTGTGACACTCAATTCTCCATTCGGGGTCACGCTACGTCAAACCATCGTTCCATCCTGTTTGCTCATCCAGCTATTATTTTTACATCTTTATCATCTCTTATTTCTATCTCCTCCTTTTCTAATTATAGTAGTTCTATGGCTCACAAAAGTCAGGAATAATATCCCATCTTGCTACATAATTACTACACTCACACACCCATATGATATATTACGCACACATTATAGTCTTGGTTTTATATGACTTGCTGTCAATTGAATATGGTTTACTGAAGTGTCAGGATTTATTATTTTTTAATTTTACTTCAATATCAATTACCTTGGTTATCCGTATGACGATCTCCCTCAGTGACAAGTGAGTCATCTTTCTCAGCCAAAATACAACCTCGATGGCATCATTTATTTAACAAAAATATAGCTTACTTTAAATCAATAATTATTGGCATTTTTTACACTCAGATCATACCCTGCCATTAAATATAAATGTATAATTCGTGCAAATCTATCATTTTCAATAATATCCACAACCAGGCAATTATCATTAATATCCCCATTTGAAATGTTTCACCTTGTCTTCATTTGGCCTCCACAGCAGACACTGCTGTAACTAAATCTGTTTTCTTGATTTGGCTCTTAGTCTCTAAGAATGTAATTGTTATACTTAGCAGACAAAAAAAGGGTATTAACCAAAACTACTCTTGTTATAACAGAGAAATATACAAAGAGAAAAACACGAAAAGGCAATTCCATCAAGAACTAAGACTACATGGACTGGTCAGTTGACCACAAGAGAATATATATTATCTACTCATGTAAATTAGTTATACAACTATGTTATTCAATATTTACATAAGTACTACAATATATAGCACCTCCGGGTGCAAGTCATTTTAAGTTTTAAAATGTATAAAAATTGTATAAATTTACAAGGCTAATGAAACTAATAAGAAATACAGATAAAAGAAATTGACAGAGGAGAATAATATAAAGATTGAAAACAGAGGGAAGTATAATAAAAAAATGGAACAACTAACTACTCTTCATCACTCTCGTCTTCATTGTTATTTTTCTAATTTAGTATTAATTAAAAGAGGATAAAGAATAAAATGACAGTTATTTTAATCTTGTTATGGATTTCATTTAAGAATTCATGGAGAGATTTTTGCTTATATTCATTAAAATAACCAAACAGCTTTAGAAATCAATACTAAGCACATATTTTATTAAATTAGATATTTTTAATATTAATATGCAATTAGCCTTCCGGTCACGCTGTTAACCGCTATTTTGTGTATAATATAAATTAATTGAGCATGTTCTCACGTATGTAGACATAGTTAACAGTATTAATAATGTAAGACAATTTTATTAATAATTGAGGTTTAAATAAAAATAAAATCTGAGAATTGATGTCAATAACTAGAGAATTGTGACCTTGAGTAGGAATATATTTTCGGTTAGCAGACAGAAAAACACCAATCTCGATTATAAAGATGTGAACTTTCAATGTACAGAAAATTTGAAAATACTTGGCTAGAGATTTCTAAGTCTGAAAAACTAAAATTTTCTGTTAAAGAGTACAAATATATTTTTCAGTTTAAGCAAGCATTATAAAATGTTGCGAGGTAGCCTAAAGTCGGTATCAGCCAATAAGCGAGGGAGTCTATCCCCTTTCACTAGTGTTGACCAACGGAGATTGTTTCTGCACTGAAGGTGGAGCGCCACACGCTACCTATCAGCCTTACTTTACAACCCGCACAGATCCTGTCTACTTCATTCGCTGAGTTGACGGGGTCGTAACGAACTATGGAACTTGTGGTTTCCTAGCCGACACTCTACGACTGAGCTTAACCCGGACATAACAACGAATTTAAAGTCAAGCTTAAAGTACAATCTACACAAATGTGAAAAAATTCTTGTTAGCTGCAAATTTTAGTTGTTTGTTGATTTTGAGCTACCCCGTGCATGATCTTCTCTCGCCACAATAATGATGTAAATTCTAATTATATTCACATGTTTGGGGTTTGTTATTTCTTTAATTGCTAAATAAACATAAACAATATTACTTACCAGATTTATATATCTATTTACCCTACCCTCTGCACTGAGCAAGGATTGTGAACAAGGTCATTTCTAAAGGCAGAGTTTAACAGGTTGAATTCAGAGTTTTTCCTTCTCTTAGACTGGTTCCTAGCCATGGTTAAAGACCATATGCCTACTATTTACCCATAGCATGGTGGGAAGTAGTTGGATGCATACCTTTCCGCAGGGTATTAGGCGCATGTGAAATGCAAACAGCTTTATCCAGGATAAACTTGGTTAAATGAGTCCATTTTCCACAACATTTACATCATGCGCCTCCAATATTTAAATTTTTACATATAAGTTGGTTAGTTGGGTGGTTAATACAACCCTTGGGTTAATTTTATGTTACTTTAGGCAGGCAGCAAAAAAAAAAAAAAAAAAAAGAANCTATAAAGATGGAACTATTTTTAAGAATATATGAATTAACATAGAAATGCACAAAAGTTTTAAAAAAACATTACCAAAATTCCTCATTTTGAAAAAGTGAAAAAAAATGTATTTATCATTAAAATTATTAAAAAAAAAGTTGTTCTGAAACATGATTGCTTAATATAGAAATCATTATTAGTATAATAATGATTTCTTGCACACAATTGTATGGTTTCAAGTGTTCCTCTCTAAGTTCCTATCAAGTTTATATGCAATTATATGGTTTCAAGTATGGAAGCACGTGGTATAATGGTTAAAGTCATGGGAAATGGACTTGTCACTCCGAGTTCAAATCCTGGATGTGGTAATTGCATTTCACTTAGCACTAATACCCTTGGGAAAGGTATGAATCCTACCCTCCTTCCAGCTATGGATAAATAGTGGTAATCCTTAACTTGTTCCTCGTAAATTCCTACCATAAAATAAACTGAACTCATTTTATGTCCGTGTTTTTGCAATAAATGTTTTAAATATGTTTGCAATAAATGTTTTTAAATAAAAAAATATATATGTTTGCAATAAATGTTTGTAATAAAGAAATATATTCAGTATTGTAAAATAATGGGTGCAAGAAAAAAGAAAACATTTATTGCAAAAACACGGACATAAAATGAAGGTTCAGTTTATTTTATAGTAGGAATTTACAAGGAACAAGTTAAGAATTACCTAAATAGTACGGCAGACTGGGCTCTTTAACCTTGGTTAGGCAACCAGTCTAGGTGAAGGAAAACTCTGAATTCAAACCTGTTGAACTCCACTTAAGAAATTGACCTTGTGTCACATCCTGCTCGTGTGGAGGGGTTGGTAAATATATATATATATGGTTTCAAGTAACTATTCCTATTTAATGATAATAATCATCCGTTTGCACACGGTTATAAGGTATTGAATATTCTTAATATAATTGATTTTCAAGAAGGTTTATTTGACCCGTAGATGGGTCACTAACAGGTATCGCCACCCCAAGTTAGAGTGGACTTTGTAGAAATGGCAAGAAAGGGTACTCTATACTCCACCAGATGCAGTTTAGTATCACACTAAGGACACCCCTTTTGATGCAGTTGGTGTATTTTAAGCCCTACTGAGAAGGCAGTATAAAAATGTACTGAATACACAGACACAGACACAGAACCATTTTTACTGTGAAAAAACCCTTGACAGTTGGTGATTGCTGTAGACAAGTCCCATTACTTCCCTGGTTATTGTTCCTACAACTATGCTATCATGTCAAAGACATTAAAAAATAATAAAAGTACTTCTTAGCAATCTCAATGTATTTTTCTTTTTCTTTTCTTTTTTATTAAGCTGAGCACTTTACCTTTTTCACTTAAAGTAAACATGGCCTCTCTTTGGAATATCTAAATTGACATCATCACTATTCTTGCGCTTTGGGACCATTACTACAACTTATGAAGTGTTTATTGCTGAGGGTTGACTCTGAGGTAACTGAAGCCATGAATAAGTTGGGGGGGGGTGCCATTGTAATGAAGACCCATGATACAACTATTTTCTTTATCATTTTACACAAATGTTCTCACATTTTTTTATACATGGGCTAGGTTATGTCTAAAAGCTCAAAATTGTAGCTTGGAAAATTTTAAGGAATGAATGTAATGTAAGTTTGATATTCCAAAGAGAGGCCATGTTTACTTTAAGTGAAAAAGGTAAAGTGCTCAGCTTAATAAAAAAGAAAAGAAAAAGAAAAATACATTGAGATTGCTAAGAAGTACTTTTATTATTTTTTAATGTCTTTGACATGATAGCATAGTTGTAGGAACAATAACCAGGGAAGTAATGGGACTTGTCTACAGCAATCACCAACTGTCAAGGTTTTTTCACAGTAAAAATGGTTCTGTGTCTGTGTCTGTGTATTCAGTACATTTTTATACTGCCTTCTCAGTAGGGCTTAAAATACACCAACTGCATCAAAAGGGGTGTCCTTAGTGTGATACTAAACTGCATCTGGTGGAGTATAGAGTACCCCTTTCTTGCCATTTCTACAAAGTCCACTCTAACTTGGGGTGGCGATACCTGTTAGTGACCCATCTACGGGTCAAATAAACCTTCTTGAAAATCAATTATATTAAGAATATTCAATACCTTATAACCGTGTGCAAACGGATGATTATTATCATTAAATAGGAATAGTTACTTGAAACCATATATATATATATTTACCAACCCCTCCACACGAGCAGGATGTGACACAAGGTCAATTTCTTAAGTGGAGTTCAACAGGTTTGAATTCAGAGTTTTCCTTCACCTAGACTGGTTGCCTAACCAAGGTTAAAGAGCCCAGTCTGCCGTACTATTTAGGTAATTCTTAACTTGTTCCTTGTAAATTCCTACTATAAAATAAACTGAACCTTCATTTTATGTCCGTGTTTTTGCAATAAATGTTTTCTTTTTCTTGCACCCATTATTTTACAATACTGAATATATTTTCTTTATTTACAAACATTTATTGCAAACATATATATTTTTTTTATTTAAAAACATTTATTGCAAACATATTTAAAACATTTATTGCAAAAACACGGACATAAAATGAGAGTTCAGTTTATTTTATGGTAGGAATTTACGAGGAACAAGTTAAGGATTACCACTATTTATCCATAGCTGGAAGGAGGGTAGGATTCATACCTTTCCCAAGGGTATTAGTGCTAAGTGAAATGCAATTACCACATCCAGGATTTGAACTCGGAGTGACAAGTCCATTTCCCATGACTTTAACCATTATACCACGTGCTTCCATACTTGAAACCATATAATTGCATATAAACTTGATAGGAACTTAGAGAGGAACACTTGAAACCATACAATTGTGTGCAAAGAAATCATTATTATACTAATAATGATTTCTATATTAAGCAATCATGTTTCAGAACAACTTTTTTTTCTATAAGATGGAACTATTTTTAAGAATATATGAATTAACATAGAAATGCACAAAAGTTTTAAAAAAACATTACCAAAAATTCCTCATTTGAAAAAAGTGAAAAAAAAATGTATTTATCATTAAAATAGAGATATACTTCAAAGGAGCCTGCAATAAAAACTGATCATCACACCAAAAAAGAAACAGACCATATGACCTTTAGGCACCCCTTTTGCGATCTGGATTCTTGGGGACATTTTTTCCATTTACACCGTCAAAATCCAGTTAATTGTTAACAGACGATTTTTAGAGTTTTTAAAAAATTATAAAACTAACCCCTAACAAACAACCAGATTTTGACAGTGTAAATGAGAAAAGTGTCCTTGTGATTCGAGATCGCGGAAGGGGTGCCTAAAGGTCATATGGTCCAAAGAAACATATAATTATAAAAAAAGAAAAGACTGAATTTTATTATTGTACTACTTTTATAAATATAATCTCAGAAATAGCTGAATATCATAAGTTAAATTTTTTAGTTTTAAACTATTTGGCACATTTCACAGGCCAGTTTGTGTGATAATTAATTTTAGACAAATAAAAAAAGTGAGATTTAAAAAAATGATTGCAGTGGAATGTTGAAAAATATAAACAGTTATAATCATAACAAAACATTTACAAATGAATCAAATTTCAACATTGAATATCCCATAAGAAATTGTTGATATGCCACTAACCAAACCATTTAAATAACCTTTCCCAGAAAGCAGTTTTGTATATTTAATTTAGTTTGCATATGCGTCATACTGTCAATACATATTTTGGCAGAAATATATAAACAGTTTTATGAACAGGCAATAATATTAAACTTTATCATAGATCTATAGGGCCGGGTTAGCTCAGTCAGTAGAGCGTTCAGCTAGAAACCACAAGGTTTCTAGTTCGATACCGGCCCTCACCAACTCAGCGTATGTGTAGCACAGGGATCTGTGCGGTAAAGTAAGGAGCTAATGGTAGGTGTGGCGCTTCACCTCAGACACAAAAACAATCTCCTTGGTCTAGCACTAGTGAAAAGGGGATAGATTCCCTCACTGATTGGCTGATACTGACTTTAGGCTACCCCGATGACTTTACTTTACTATAGTTAAGAAGAAATATCAAGAAGTAAATTCATCTTATAATAATAAAATAGATCACCATGAATTAGAGATGCAAATTAATTTACATATTTTATAAACTACCAATATTTTACTTATGTTCTGAAATGATATACCAATAAGAAATATGTTAGCAAAACTATGCCTTTTTTAGCTGGCATTTTTTTTTCCTGAAAGATTTTTGAAAATTGAGAAAAATCACCTGAATTTTTGAAATTTACAATTAAAAAATATTGAAAATCATCATGGTTCTGGTCAAACTAAAATCAATCTACAAGTTTTTTTGTTTATATTTTTGAATTTTTTTTTTTAATAAATGTATTTGATAAGAAAACAATAAAGATCTTTACAAAGGAGACTAAAAAATATATATGAATATAAACAAATTAAAACTATGAGGAATAAAAAAAAAAGTGTGGGGGTTGGGGTAAATAATGAAATTCTACATATTTAGAGATTTTCTTCTCTAAATCCATGAAAAGAAAAAAATTAAAAGAAACATCTGGCAACAAAAATGCACAAAAAAAACAACAGTTCTAACAATTTTCTGTTACAAAAATTCTTCTTGTTTATATGTATTATTTTTATAGCTTTTTTTTTTTTCTTCTTCTTAGGATCAGAGTGTAGTATCTGACTGATCCTGAATTCATGGCTCTTCTCAGCTGAATCAATTACACCCTCTGACAGAGAACCATAGATATTGAGTAAAAATTTTTTTTTTTAAGAATTGGGAAAATCAAGGGATAGGAGGAGATGGAAAAAAAGGGTGATGGAGAAAGGCAGGAAGTGAGATGTAAATAAAAGAAACTGGGGTGTAAGAAAAAAAATACATACACACACATTTTATATATATATATAAAAAAAAAATGGACTCTCCCGTCGATTTTTCGACGTACGAGGGTTCATACACACAATGAACATCCACACAGGGATTTGTTTATAGTGGTGAAGGCTTGTGTTGGACCATCCACACTTTTTGGCACAGTCAATAGGAAAGAATCGGTGCATCAAGGGTTGCCACAAACCCAATCAACGACCGACCTTAGGAATTTTGAATTCAGAGTAATCCCTCTCCTAGATTGGTTACCTACCCAAGGCTGCAGGACCCAGTCTGCCCTACTATTTAACCCATAGCTGAAGGGAGAATATATGGATTCATACCTTTCCCAAGGGTATTAGCGCTATGTGAAATGCCAACAGCTTCGTCTAGGAATTGAACTCGAATCGACGAGTCCATTTTCCACGACTCTAACCACTAGCCCACGCGCCTATATATATATATATATATATAATATAATTATATATACCGTATGTATATATATTTGACTGCATATAGGACGCACTTTTTTTCCTAAATTTTGGCTCAAAAATTGCACTGCATCTTATACATATATGTAGGTGAAGTTTGAGACCTCCCATAGGCCTAGGCTAATCTTCTCTATGATGCTCACTAACCCAGATTACGCTCAGTACTTTTATCTACCCTAAACTCCATGCATCCTTGTTTTATTGCTGGTATTGTTATAATCAAGGTTAACAGGAGTGTATGGTGATGAAGAAGACTGTTTTCAACAATATATGCTTAAATACACTAAAAACTTTAATGAAATGGGGGGGGGCTTTGCCCGTGCATCTTATATGCTGTCAAATACGGTAATTAGCTCAGTTGGTATAGTGTCTGACTAGGAACCACAAGGCTTCTGGTTCGATACCGGCCCTCGCCAACTCAGCGTATGGGTAGCACAGGGATCTGTGCGGTAAAGTAAGGAGCTGATAGTAGGTGTGGTGTTCCACCTCAGATACAAAAACAATCTCCTTGGTCAAGTGCAAGTGAAATCAAGGTCACAGATCGCTCAGCCACTATAATCCTGTCCTCTAGCATTAGGGGTTGCCACCCATTGCCAACAGGTAGTCTCATAAGGGGTTCTTACCTCTTCTGCAGATTTGCAGTCAGCATATTCTACAACCCCAGCCAAAAGATGAGAAAAAGAGAGGCTAGTTAGCTGAATATCAACAGACAATGATCAAAGAATAGATATACATTAAAATTCTTAAAGGAGAAATTGAGCAAAAAAGAGAATGCAACAGAAAATATTTATGCATTCTTTATTTGTTTTTCACATTTGAAATTAATCCATGTTTGTATGATATTTAGATAACTGAATGGATGGGCAATAAAGATTAGAAGGGTTTAGGTAGAGAATGAGAAGATACAGGAGGGATGAGCAGAGGTTTAATTTTTTTGTCATAATCATTTACTTTTAGAAAACCTTCTTGATAACATTTACCAATTTCTAAAGATCTGTGCACTTGATAGGATTCAATATTATTTATTATTTAAGAATATTTGGAATCTAAACTAGTTTTTCTTATATCAACACAGAAATTATGTTTTTATTTTATTTTTCCCTAATTGCCCTTGGGTATGCAACACAAGTTGAATGATAAATCTTCTACTAAAATTCATTGGGTTATTTCCTATAAGTCCAACATAAACAAAAGGGAACCACTCTCAACTGATAGATTATTTATTTATTTTCCCATTAAACTAACCCTAACCTAAACCAGTCTTCTTTTTTCCTAGTAGATCAATAAATAAATAAATAATTTATCAGTCAAGAGTGGTTCCCCTTTGTTTATGTTGGACTTATAGGAAATAACCATTCATTGTTTATTAACAATGATTGTGTGAAACCCTAACTTTAACCCTAAACCAGTCTTCTTTTTTCCTAGTAGATCAATAAATAAATAAATAATTTATCAGTCAAGAGTGGTTCCCCTTTGTTTATGTTGGAGTTATAGGAAATAACCATTCATTGTTTATTAACAATGATTGTGTGAAATTGTTTGGCTTTTGGACACCAAAGTTTTCCACTTATTTTTTTTTCCTGCCTTTTAAATCTTTGCATTAATTTTTTTTTTAATGCTTTATGATCAGAAAAATTATTAATGAAGTCCAATTGACTTTTCTATTTGATCAAAAGGGAATAAGGTGCAGTAACTACCATTGGCTTGTAAAATACCATTTAAAAAAATGTCAGACTATTGTACCCCAGTTAAGCATAGCATCCAGATGACAACCTCTGGTCATGTTACCTTGAGAACCCAATCCATCCAGCATAGCAGTCAAGGGACCTCAATAGTCCAACCCAGAAAAACATAAAAATTGAGTCAGGGATTTTCCCACACTAAACTCTCCTGGCCCACTGAAATGTGATGAAGGAAGTAAGGATAATTGCTCAGTCTGGTATGATACTCAAAGAACTTCCTCATATCATGAAAAAAAGTTAACCTCTTAATATGATAGAAATAATATTGACTTTTATTCCTGAAAAAACATCTCTGGCATTTTAGAAGCCATTTATTTACATCTTCAAAGCAAGAAAAATGATACCCTCTTTTATATACCAATAAAATATTCATTTTAGGTGTTCAGTGAAATTTTGACTTTGTTTTTTCTTAGATTAATTGCTTAGGACTTGAGTTGCATATTCCAACAAAAATTTTAACATTATAAACATAGAAACACTGTGGGGGAAAAATATCAACAAACAATTGCTTTGAATAGTTGTTTAGATTTTTACTTTTTAAAATCTATCCAAATATGGAAGCAGTCTATTCTACAATGAAGCTAAAGAGTTAATTCTTATGTGAATGAATCTTATGACACGAATTAATCCACTGTATTCAACTGCACCTAAAATTGCATATTTTTCTTTAAACTATTACAAGTGCCCAGTTAAGTAATCTTAGAAAAACTCAACTTTTATGTGGCCTCTATGGTACGAATATAAAAGCATTGCTTCTGTTGACTCATCTTTTCAGAAAGAGAAATAGTGTAAGACTAGAAGCGGCTATCCGGCATTGCCTGGGTAGAGGGGGTTTTTTTAAAGTTAGTCTCGCAGGTCCATGGGCCATCCTGCGGGGATCCAACTCACAATTCAGTAATAATTTATAACTGAATTGTGAGTTGAACCTTTGCAGGATGCCCCATTAAAATCCCTACGTACAAAAAAAAAAAAAAAAGATATTGCACTGATCCAGCCACTCTAAATAGAAAATTAATGTCTACTATTTATAATATAAATATTATAATAATAAATAATATTTATATATATATATATATATATATATATATATATATATATATTATATAATAAATAATATTTATAAATAATATTTATAAATAATATGTATAAATAATATTTCTTGATTATCTTCACAAATATAAATCAAATCTCTCTTATTTTTACTTGTAGAGCGTTCGGCTACAAACCACAAGGTTCCTAGTTCGATACCCGGTCCCGCCAACTCAGCGTATGAGTAGCACAGGCATCTGTGCGGTAAAGTAAGGAGCTGATGGTAGGTGTGGCGCACCACCTCAGACGCTAAAATAATCTCCTTGGTCTAGCGCTAGTGAAAAGGGGATATACTCCCTCGCTGCATGGCTGATACCGACATTAGGCCGCCCTGACGACTTTACTTACTTATATATATTTACTTTGTCA
>CM042152.1:15394372-15454372 GCA_023376005.1 Doryteuthis pealeii
GAAAGAAAGAAAAAGAAAGAAAGAAAGAAAGAAAGAAAGAATGAAAGAAAGAATTAAAGAAAGAATTAAAGAAAGAATGAAATAAAGAATTAAAGAAAGAATTAAAGAAAGAATGAAACAAAGAATTAAAGAAAGAATTAAAGAAAGAATTAAAGAAAGAATGAAAGAAAGAATTAAAGAAGAATTAAAGAAAAATTAAAGAAGAATGAATGAAAGAATGAATGAAAGAATAAAGAAAGAATTAAAGAAAGAATTAAAGAATGAAATAAAGAATTAAAGAAAGAATTAAAGAAAGAATGAAAGAATGAATAAAGAATTAAGAAAGAAAGAAAGAATGAAAGAAAGAATTAAAGAAAGAATTAAAGAAAGAATGAAAGAAAGAATTAAAGAAAGAATTAAAGAAGAATGAATGAAAGAATAAAGAAGAATTAAAGAAAGAATGAAATAAAGAATTAAAGAATTAAAGAATGAAAAAGAATTAAAGAAAGAAAGAAAGAATGAAAGAAAGAAAGAATTAAAGAAAGAAAAGAAAGAAAGAATTAAAGAAAGAATTAAAGAAAGAATGAAAAGAAAAAGAAAGAATGAAATAAAGAATTAAAGAAAGAATTAAAGAAATTAAAGAAGAATGAACAAAGAATTAAAGAAAGAGAATGAAATTAAAGAATTAAAGAAAGAATTAAAGAAAGAATTAAAGAAAAGAATGAAAGAATGAATGAAAGAAGAAGAAAGAAAGAATTAAAGAAAGAATTAAAGAAAGAATTAAAGAAAGAATTAAAGAAAGAATGAATGAAGAATGAATGAAAGAATGAATGAAAGAAAGAAAGAATGAAAGAAAGAATTAAAGAAAGAATTAAAGAAAGAATGAAAGAAAGAATTAAAGAAAGAATGAAATAAAGAATTAAAGAATTAAAGAAAGAATGAAATAAAGAATTAAAGAAAGAAGAAGATTATATCAAAAAGAAAGTCAATGAAGAAAATGTAAAGCAAAAAAGATTGTAAGAAAAAAGTGGGAGGAAAAAATACACAACAAATTATGTATGAGCACGTTTGCTGTGAAAATGTAAAATACTTTATATTGTTCAAAAGAAAGAAAACAAAACATATTCAGCAATTAGATTAATCAAATTAATTCTGGTTACTGGCAACTACTTCATTTTTTTACTCATATTTTTAAGCATGGACCCCAAATCTTTCTTGATGTCTTGATCATCAATAAAAACTGATGTTGGCTGGTTGGATTTTATGGCATGTCAACCCTTGTTGGATTATTTTATGCTAAAGACATTTAGTTTTATTCATTCTTCATGGGTACTCAATTTTTTTTACCACATTTTTTAAAATTAATGTGAGACTCTTTTTCTATTTTAGGTGAGACTCTAACAGGTACTACCACACTGAGTCAGAGTGAACCTGGGAGTAATGGTGATGAAGGGGTACTCCACATTCCCCAGAACTCCAGAATTGAAACTTCACTATCAGATAGTTTACCATCATAACTAAGAGATTAAGGCCCTCAGCCACTGCTTTCTAACACATATGATAAAAAGGGTTGTGGGTTTGCCATGAGAGCAATAAGTTTGAGACAATCATATAGGTGCTAGGACTTGACATGATGAGCCGATTGAGACAATATCAATAGTTATCATTAATTGAAGAGCTCCTAATAAACAGAATGCTCAATATGGAAATTCATTAAATTTTCAAATTTATTGGAGTTATTCCCGTTTGTCATTTTTTTCTCCCTATTTTCTCAAACCACAGCTAGTAATTTAGTCCACACTGACCCCAAATTCAAGGAAAAATATAAATAACACCAATGGATACCTCATAAAATTCTACCCAAGAAAAGTTTTGTTTCATCATGGTACAAGACTGTTTTGAATTATATCCCTAGATAAGTACAGATAGACAGACATGCCACAAATATCAAAGTCACAAACACCAAGCACTAAACAGCTTACTTGCTGTAAGAAGTTTGAATTCTCTGAAGTTGACTTGAATAGAACCGGGCAGAATACACTGCATGTTCTTCTTGGACTGTACTCTGATCTCTGCCGATCTTCCCACCTACACCACTTTGTGCACCTTATCAAGGTGTATCTGTAAACCAAATTTCAATTCTGTAGCTGCTCAGGTGAGAAAGTTACAGGTATATATACAAACATACATACAGACATTGAATTGTAATAAAATGTGGGTAATTACTGAAGAAAATACAAAGTTTTTGATAAAGATGATTCCATTCAAAATTTTGCAGAAAAATGTTTTAATTGTAATAATAGTCTTTTTTAATAGTATTTAATTTTTAATAGTATTTTAATAGTATTTAATTTTTTTTAAATTTAATGGTAATTATAGTCAGTTTAATAGTATTTAATTTCTAATAGTATTTTAATAGTATTTAATTTTTTATATAATTGTAATTATAGTCATTTTAATAGTATTTAATTTTTAATAGTATTTTAATAGTATTTAATTTTTTAGTCAGTTTAATAGTATTTAATTTCTAATAGTATTTTAATAGTATTTAATTTTTTATATAATTGTAATTATAGTCATTTTAATAGTATTTAATTTTTAATAGTATTTTAATAGTATTTAATAAGTATTTTAATAGTATTTAATTCTTTATATAATTTAATTGTAATTATAGACATTTTAATAGTATAGAATTTTTAATAGTATTTTAATAGTATTTAATAAGTATTTTAATAGTATTTAATTTTTTATATAATTTAATTGTAATTATAGACATTTTGATAGTATAGAATTTTTAATAATATTTTAATAGTATTTAATAAGTATTTTAATAGTATTTAATTTTTTTATTTAATTCAATTGTAATAATAGTTTTTTTAATAGTATTTAATCTTTATAGTATTTTTAATTGTAATTATAGTCTATGAATGGATGATTTAATTTATTTGTAAAATTGTGCATGAACATAAACTTTTAAAATCTCTTTGACACATTAGAAAACCCCACTTGAAAGTTGTATAAAATTTAATCATCACAAATCTGTTGTGTCATTAGTATTAATCATATCTAAGGAGATTTAGTGAATATATATAATATAATTTGCAATATATATAAATAAATAGTGGATAGCATAGATGACACTTGGTAACTCAATTTCATGACTATGTTCCAATGACTGCATAGACGAGCAACTGACAATCACAAAGCACTGTTGACTATGTCTATGCTATCCTAACATATATATATATATATATATATATATATATATAGGTTAATAATATCAAATATTTCAGTGATAGGGTTCAACCAGAAAAGATGAGAGATCAACATATATATAAAGTGTATATATTGAAGAAATGGATACAACAGAAACCTACTCGAGTTTCATCGCTAGAATCATCAGGGTCTCGATTAATTCAGTGGATTTAACCCTGATGATTCTAGCGATGAAACTCGAGTAGGTTTCTGTTGTATCCATTTCTTCAATAAATTTGCTCTACTTTGTATTGAGCACTTTGTATTTGTTTTATCATGGACTTAACCCCTGGATCCTGTGCACCTCCAACGATCGTGCCCATATTCACCGGTAAGCCACCCATTATATATAAATACATATAAAGTGTGTATATATATATATATATATAACAAATTAATAATATCTATATCAGCAGTACAAAAAATTGTCACTAAATGACTCACAATATTTTTTACTAATCCTCAACTGAACAGGATTTTCTTCAACTGAAGTTGTGACAAAACAAAATAGGGTTCAACTATGCAACCAATATTTATCCTGAAATGGTGCACTCACCTTGATGCTATGTGCACCAACAAAATAGTCACAATAAAGATGAAAAAATGTTGAAGATGATTAAACCAAATCAATATATCCAAAACCCTCAATCCTGAAGATGTCTGAATGAACAGCAGAAAATACAAGACCCCCATTATGTCTTACATTTGCTACCTTACCCAATTCTGATCACAAGATATATGACCAAATATAAAGAATTATTAAAGTTATTAAGTAATCCTTGTCTATTTCTTTTGACAAACCCTGTGTATACAATAATGGAAATATAAGTCTGAAGCCTGCTATAGTTATTAGCTGAATTTTGATCTGAAAATTTCACTGTATAATATTTGACATCTCATATTGTTGCATAGCCCTCGACTCGGGCCACAACATCGTACATGTTATATACTGGCATCTTCAAACTCACGCTACTCTGAATCGTATACGTTGTTGGTATACAGTGGAGATCATTTCTAAACCCTAGACGATGTATCTAGTGTCGCTTAAATGACATCACAAGGCATGCTCTATGTAGTAGGAGATTTGACTTTATTTCTCTTATCTCAGCTGTACGTGGTGGATGTGGGTGAGTGGCGGCGTTGACAATGGAAACTACTACTACTACTAATACTGTTAGCATCTGAGGCAAAGAGGGGTGGCCGAACCTCACTGACTGCTGGCTGCGATGGTGCGTGACCGGCGCGGTCACGCACGTTCTCGTCCTGTCTCTCACCTTGACTGCTCTCTTCGCCGTCTCCTGGGGTCTGCCTCTGGGCTGCCTGATGACCGCTTAAGTATTGACGACTGCCCACACATCCTTTTTCCTTGACCGGAAGTCCTTTCTCTTTGTTCAAATTCCCGTTTGTCCAGATGAAGTCTTTTGTTACACTTCTTCATCCCCCCTTTTTTAATTCAACCAGAAATTCCTATTTCCGTTTGTACAATATCCAACAATATTAGTATTAATCACTGACTCTATTGCATTGACCAAGAAGAAGATTAATTTGAAAAATAAATATTTAGCTAAAATAAAGGTTTGTTTGTTTTTACATACATATATACGTAGGTTATTCAAAAGTAATGGCATTTTCTTTATTTCATGTGAATTTTAAAAAAAAAACTAAGGCCTACATTGTGCAAGAATCTGACGAGTAAGACCCAACTTGCCAATCGACAATGTCCTCCTTCTGCATGACAATGATTGACCACACGCAAGCATCAGGACAAGGGAGAAAATTGCCCCATTTGGGTGGACAACTTTACTACATCCTCATACTCATCAGATTTAGCGCCTTCAGACTATCATCTCTTTGGCCTCATGAAAGAGGGTTGTGGAGGCAAATATTTCAGTGACAAGGAAGTGAAAATCTGTAGTGAAGAAGTGGCTCAAAAGAACATTTCAGCAGAATTTTACAGGGCAGGGATACATGCTCTCATTTGAGGTGGAACATTGCTATTGAGAGAAACGGTGACTATGTGGAGAAGTAAGGATGTAATCCACAGAGGACCAGCTTCATTTTGATGTATGATACCTGTTCCTGTGTTGGTAATTATACCTGTCCTAAACAAAATGGCATTACTTTTTGATTCACCTTCATACATACATAGAGATACACATGTGTCTAACAAAATTCTCCAGAAACTTTAACAATGAATGACCTATGATGTGAACTTGTTTTTTAGAATTCTCTCTGAAATTCAACAAAGAAAAAGAAAGGAAAAAAACAAGCAAAAAGCTGCAGATTAAATAAAAAATAAATACAATTTCCAAAGAATGTTTCAATTACTACAATGAAACGTTAGGTTCCTTCAACCGGACTAAAATCTGTATCTTTAGAAAAGACATCTTTTTACATTAAAAAATGTGTACATTTTTGAATTGGAGATGCAATTTTGGTGGTCATAAGGATATACTTATTTCTTTTAAGTTACATGACCACAAGGTTTGTTTATATACATTATACCTACCTATCTAGATTCCCTGAAAGCTTTAACTTCTTCATGAAAACAGAAGAAAATAATCTTGTTTTTAAAGGACATTACTTTATCGGGACAATGAAGTAAGAATCCATTCAAAAGAATCCGTATTTTTCTTTTCTATCTTTGGCCAAACAAATCAATCTTTGAAAAAAGATCCATGATTTTTTTTTTCATAAATGCATAAATCTATGACAAAGAAGACAAATTATATGATTCTTCTTTTGATAACTTAAGAACTTGGAAAGCAACAAAAAGGTTTAAAATTGATCTGAATATTTTCATTAAGTTTATAAAAACACTTCAAGCCAAACTAAATGCTCAAATATTAACAAAGAAATGTTTAATATTATTTGTATTATTCGGAGTATTGTCCTCATCTTCATTGTTATCTGTACAACGTTTCGGCCGATGTGCCCTCCGGCCTTCTTCAGGTATTTTGTGTCGGACTCGGGAACCTTCTCAGACTTGGTAACCTTCTTGTCGTAATCAGGAGCCATCACGGAACTTTGCACCAAACCCTTTATTCAGTTCAACTAGACATATATAGCCTAGTGGATAATGGAGTTAGGTTAAAACAGTTCTAAGTGACAGTGATCTCTAGACTGCAGGTTCAATCCTGGTCAGGGGCAGAAGTAACCTAGAATAATAATTAACACAGCTAAACACCTGTACCTTAGCTATGGTTAGCAGAATGAGAACAGAATACCCCAGTGAACTGAATAAAGGGTTAGGTTCAAAGTTCCATGATCGCTCCCGATAACGACAAGAAGGTTCCCGAGTCTGACACAAAATACCTGAAGAATGCCGGAGGGCACATCGGTCAAAACGTTGTACAAATAACAATGAAGATGAAGACAATAGTCCGAATAATACAAATAGTACTAATTATCAAGCCTCATCTCAAAAATTCAGAGAGAAAGAAATATTTGCCGAGTTCTGCAATGAGTTCAAAGAAAAATCTAACAATTTTTTTTTAATTCAAATTCATTTTACTTTATTTTCTCAACAAGTAACTGAAATCTTTTAATTTGACATTATATAAGTTGCATAGATAGAAAAGATGCACAATTATTTGAAAATAAAATGTTTAGTTGTCTAAAAACCATTTAATCAATTAGTCAGAAATCCACAAATATAGCAAGACTGAAAAAAAAATCCTAGTTTACACCCACAGCAAAGACAGATAGCGGATCATCAGGCATACTCGCCCCCTCCCCCTTTTCAGGAGATGCAAACAACACCAACAACTATTTCATTAACATATGACAACACCCACCCCTTACTCTTCGTTGCTGATTTACTTTAGTGAATTCATTTGAGATAAAGATACAAAGTTATGTCTTGCATTTAAGACTCTTTTTTTTTTTATATTCTTTGTCAGATCCTTTCTTTGCATTTTTTTTCTTTGGCTTGAGCCCCTTTCTTTTGGGGCTATGACTGCCATTCTGTCATCATTGTCTGTAACCTGTTCATCTGGTCTGCAGATAAATCCTGACTAAATCTACAAGTCCACATACATACACACAATATATATATATTATATTTTACTCAATTAAATAAGGTATTTTCCATTAATTAAAATTATATTATATATATATATATATTATATTACATATACATACATACATACATATGGATGTTTGCTCCTCTGAAGATAATTATCCCAAACAACGGATTTACCAACACCATAATTTCTGGAACCTTACATCTTTTTCAAGTTGTGCTGTGACTTTTTGGTACTTATTTAATAGTTGAAGTGTATTTGACAATTTTGTATCTTTAATATACACTTTTTATACAATTATACACTTTTTTAAACATTTTACATCATGCTTTTTTGAGTCTTATTATAAACTGTAATGCTCTGATTTTAAAAATTAAAATAAAATTCATTTTATTTTTAAATAAATTCATTTTATTTTAATACAGATAACGCATTTTTTGAAAAATTCCACTTTGACTACAGTGTTGGTTTTGCATTCTTCTTCTAACGGTCATTTTCATCTCATCTTGTTGAAGACCGATCTATTTAATATGGTTGATACAAGATATTCCGAGGGACCTACAACAGTGAGGGGTGCCAATGTGCAGTTAAACCGTTGAGAGGAAGGCCCCGAAACGGTGCACATTCTCTCCTGTTGATCCCAAGCATTTTTGTAAACATCATTGTTTTTTTCAATATATCAAATCAATATATAAAAAAAAAAAAAAAACACATCCATAGTAAATTGGGGTCGCCAACTATAAATAATTTTTCATCATTAAAATTAAGTTTCAAGAATTTTCAGGAAAATAACGTCACTGAGTTTTAAATTAAGACGCTGACGCTAATCAGCGTTTTAAAGTATGTTTTTTTCCACAAAGCAGCCACATTACTCAAAGCAGAGGCTCGCAGACTTTGTTTTCATTAATAATTTTATTTTTTCCTTAAACGAACAAGAAGAACTGAGGAAGGTTTGTCAAAACAAACAAAACATTGTAGCATCGACTTATCAAAATCATTCGGTAATGAAACATTGTGTTTTTTTCAATTTTTTATATTACACACTCACACACACACACACATATACATATATATATATATATAAAATGTTGTTCTGGTTCCACCGGGAGAAAATCTAATATTTTATAAAAAAAGAAGAAGGTCCGCAAAATGTATTATGTTCTCAGAAAAATTTTTAAAATTTTTTTTATCTTACATATGCGACACGTGTTTCTGATCTGTTGTCTTCTTCAGGCATTGAGTTATTATTTTGGCAGAATATGTCCGATATTTGATAGGTAGTGTGTGTTTCTGCAACTTTTCTATTATAATAGAATATATTATATATTATAATAGAGAAGTTGCAGAAACACACACAACCTATCAAATATCGGACATATTCTGCCAAAATTATAACTCAATGCCTGAAGAAGACAACAGATCAGAAACACGTGTCGCATATGTAAGATAAAAAGAATTTTAAAAATTTTTCTGAGAACATAATACATTTTGTGGACCTTCTTCTTTTTTATATATATATATATATATATATATATATATCACACATATAAGTCTGGTTTTATATGACTTGCTGTTCAATTGATATGGTTTACTGAAGTGTCAGGATGTTTATACTTTTTAATTTTATCAAACATCATTCGGTAATGAAACTTGCGTTTTTTCAATTTTTATATTGTTACGTTGTCCCTTTTTTTCCGGGCACTAAAACAATATCTGTAACGTTGTTGTATATCTGCTCACAGTACCCAAAGTGATATATACATAACGGGGTGGCGGTGGTGGCGATATATTCACCGTACTAAAAATGCATTCTGCACGTGGTGGTCATCTTGTTGATAAAAACTACAACGCGAGAAATATGTAGTCACAACTGCTAGCCTTTATTTCCGTGCTTGTCTCGTGGGTTCATATCAGAGAGGAGGAAAGAGAAAGAGAGAGAGAACACTGCTAGACTACCACACGGGACCAAGGGCATGTCTTAACCCTACGCTGTCCCAAATCGAAAAGAGGCCGGTCCCTTTCTTCGTTGTTCCACGTCACCACGTGACTTCCGGTTCAGGTCAACACCAGAAACTTCCGGTTGACACTCAATTCTCCATTCGGGGTCACGCTACGGTCAAACCATCGTCCATCCTGTTTTGCTCATCACTATTTTTTAAACCTTTATCATCTCTTATTTCTTCTTCCTCCTTTTCTAATATAGTAGTTCTAGCTCACAAAAGTCAGGATAATATCCCCATCTTGCTACAATATTACACACTCACACACACACATATATATATATCACACATATAAGTCTGGTTTTATATGACTTGCTGTTCAATTGATATGGTTTACTGAAGTGTCAGGATGTTTATATTTTTTAATTTTATTTAAATATCAATATCTTTGGTAATCGTATGACATCTCCCTCAGGTGACACTGTCATATTTTTCCCAGCCAGAAATACAACCATCTGATGGCATCATTATTTAACAAAAATATAGCTTACTTTAAATCAAAATTATTGCATTTTTACACTCAGATCATACACCTGCCATTAAATATAAATGTAATATTCTCAAATCTATCATTTTCAAAATATCCACAAACCAAGTCAATTATCATTAATATCCCAATTTTGAAATGTTCACCTTGTCTTCATTTTGGCCTCCACACAGACACTGCTGTAACTAAATCTGTTTTCTTTGATTTGCTCTTTAGTCTCTAAAGAATTGTAATTGTTATATTACAGACAAAAAAAGGGTATTAACCAAAACTATCTTGTTATGACAGAGAATATACAAACAGAAAAACACGAAAAGGCAAATTCCATCAGAAGCTAGACTACATGGAACTGGTCAATAGACACAAGAGAATATATTTAATCTACTCATTGAAATTAGTTATACAACTATGGTTATTCAATATTTTACAAGTATGTGAACTTCAATGTACAGAAAATTTGAAATACTTGGCTAGAGGATTTCTAAGCTGAAAACTAAAATTTCTGTTAAAGATACAAATAATATTTCAGTTTAACAAGCATTAAGTAAAAATGTTGTCGGGGTCGCCTAAAGTTGGTATCAGCCAATCAGCGAGGGAGTCTATCTCCTTTTCACTAGCGCTCAACCAAGGAGATTGTTTTTGTGTCTGAGGTGGAGTGCCACACCTACCATCATCCCCTTACTTTACCGCACAGATCCCTGTGCTACTCATACGCTGAGTTGACGAGGGTCGGTATCGAACTAGGAACCATGTGGTTTCTAGCCGAACGCTCTACCAACTGAGCTAACCCAGACGTAACAAGCATTAAAGTCAAGTTAAAGTACCAAATCTACACTAAATGTGAAAAATTCTTGTTAGCTGCAAATTTTAGTTGTTGTTGAATTTTTGAGCTACCCCGTGCATGATTTCTCTCGTCACAATAATGGATGTAAACTCCTAATTATATTTCACATGTTTGGGGTTTGTTTATTCTTTAATTGCTAAATAAACACTTAAAACAAAATATACCTTCAACCAGATTTACATATATATATTTACCAACCCCTCTGCACAAGCAGGATGTGACACAAGGTCAATTTCTTAAGCAGAGTTTAACATGTTCGAATTCAGAGTTTTCTTTCTCTTAGACTGGTTACCTAGCCAAGGTTAAAGAGCCCAGTCTGCCCTAATATTTACCCATAGCTGGAGGGAGAGTAGTTGGATGCATACCTTTCCCAAGGGTATTAGCGCTATGTGAAATGCAAACAGCTTTGTCCAGGGTTTAAATTCGGTTCGACGAGTCCATTTCCCACAACATTTACATCATGCGCCTCCATACTAGATTTTCCCTATAAGTTGGTTGGTTGGGGGTTAATCAACCCCTGTGGGTTATTTTATGTTTACTAGCAACAGAAAACACCCTCCGGGCATCATAAAAATTAATTTTTGAAAGACATTGCTTGAGAGGGTGGAAGTTAAAAATTCAATGTCAGAGGGTTTGTATCATAAGTAAGACAAATCCTCATATTTATTAAAGGAGTAAAAAATAAAAAAACAATTTGAAATGGAAACTGAGTCCCTCTCAAATAAAATGTTGCATGCATGTAATAATCAAACAATTATTTTGAATATTTTCCACATCAATTTTACACAAAATCGTAGGTATTTATTTATTTATTTGTAAACTTTTTAGTTAACTTCTTGTTACTGTAAAAAAAAAAAAAAAAAAAAGAAAAAAAAGGACGAGAGTAAAAAACAAATTTTTAAAATTGCTTACTCAAATTTTTGGTGTATATAGCATAAGAATATTGTGACGTAAGCTGTGATGTAGAGCTATGACGTAGTTTTTGTTACAGACAGAAATACAGACAATCTCCATTATTAATAGATTAGTTGGTTATTGTTAATCAATTCTTGTGGGTTATTTAATGCCAAATCTTTTTTTTTTAAATCTAAATAAATTAAATAAAATGTCCCTATGTATGTTTGTTTGTATGTATGTATGTATATATGTATGTAGACGTATAACTTTGTCAGCTGAGCAGCTACAGAATTGAAATTTAGTTTACAGATACACCTTGATAAGGTGCACAAAGTGGTGTAGGTGGGAACATCAACAGAGATCAGGGTAAGTCCAAGAAGAACATGCAGTGTATTCTGCCCAGTTCTATCCAAATCACTAGAACAAACTTTATACAGTAAGCAACTGCTATCGCTTGGTGTTTGTAACTTTGATATATTTGTGTCTCTATCAATTAATCTGTCTGTCTGTCTGTCTAGGAATGCAATTGAAAACAAAGCTTTGTATCAAGACCAAACTAAATTTTTTTAGGGTAGAATTTTACAAGGAATCCAGTGGTGGTATTTATATTTTGCATGCCCGCCATCATCTGCAAGAGACGCCTGCGTTGGCTTGGCCACGTCAAGAGGATGAACAAAGGCCGCATCCCCAAAGACCTACTGTATGGTGAGTTAGTAGAGGGCACCTGTCCAGTAGGGAGACCACACCTGCGCTTTAAAGATGTCTGCAAGAGAGACATGAAGACATGCCGCATCGACATCAACACATTGGAGGCTTATGCAGAAGACCGTACGACCTGGCGACTCCTCGTCAAACAAGGAACGAAAAGGAGTGAAAAAAAGAGGAAAGAAGCCGCGGCGGAAAAGAGAGTCATAAGGAAGGAGAGACAACAGCATCTCCTGCAAGCATCACCGTTTGTTTGCAATCACTGCACCAGAGATTGCCATTCAAAAATTGATCTGTTCAGCCACTTACGCAGTTGTAGATAAAAAAATAAAAAAAGTGGACACTACGCCATCGTCTTTAGTAGATGGAAGGATGCCAAGACACAATTTATATTTACCCTTGAATTCTTTTGGGGTCACTAGGGACCAAATTACCGGCTGTGGTATGAGAAAACTGGAACAAAACAAATAGGCTATGGGGAATAACTCGATAAATTTGAAAATTTTATGAATTTCTATATCAAGCATTCTTTTCATTAGCACCACTTGAATTAATGATAACATTGTTGATATTGTCTCCCTTTCAAAAAGTAGTATTATTGCGTTATTGGTAAATGGGGATTAACATACACAAATTTCCGTTGTAACATTTTCTCAATAAGTATATCAAACAAACAATAGGTAAAAGTAAAGTTGACGGAGTGGTATATTGTCGGTATCAGCCGGACAGTGATGCAGTCTATGCCTTTTTTGCACTAGACCAGGGAGATTTTTTCTGAGGTGGAGCGCTAAATCTACTGTTAGCTCCCCACTTTACCACACAGATCAGATTACTCAATCTGTGCTACTCATGCACCGAGTTGGCGGGGACCGGTATTGAACCTGGAATCTTGTGATTCCTAGGCAGGTGCTTTAACCACTGAGCTAAACTGAGCAGCAATAGGTACTGCTATCCAATGGTGAGCAAATACAGATTTAAAAAGTGTATACTTAAATTTATTCAGATAGTATATAACATACAAGGCTTGGAATATACAGCTAGTATATATATGATTTGTAAGTGAATGGCTTGTAAGTAAATTTTTTTTTTTTTTTTTAAATGAATGTTAGTTAGAAGACCATTTGTTTAATAGGTGTATACTTTGTAGATGTCTTGTTTTCTGGATGTATCTTATATTTTTTATAGATTGAGGTTTGCATTTATGTTGTCAGTTTCAATATTTATACTTTCTACACTATGTAGAGGTTTGTGTAGACTGACCAGTATTAAGCTGTGTTGATCATGTCCTGTCAGTTGCTACAGAGTGTATTTGGTTACACTGTCTTTTTTTTTTGTCTGGCGACTGGACGCTAGTCACAGCCTTCCTGTAAAGGTGAGTATGATGTTTATTCTACACACTATAGAATTTATTTAGGGTTTTAGTTGATCCTTGAGAGTTGCATTCACATAGTTTAGAATATAGATTATTCAAAACTTTAAATTTCAAGTAATTTATATTTTATGCAAAAGGAAATATATATTTTAAATTTTTTTTATTCTCTTAAAAATAAGAAAGAAAAAAAAAAGAAATGAGAAGTAGAAACTTATTTCCTTTTCTCCCCATTTCTAAAATTCCCTTCCGTTTGGATGAATATCTTCTAAAATAAATTACTTTTCATAAGATCTTTACAAGTACAGGAATATGGATATTATTTTATGATCAGCATGAGAAAAGTTCAAGGTGTTATCACAACCATAAAAGCTTTTCTTTTTTTTTTACAGCAGTCATGCAATATCCGATCACTTTACTCATAAAATGTTCTTATTCTTCCATACAATGCTTTATAAGATTTCTTAAAAGTGAAGCATATATTTTGTTTGTCAACTTTTATTGAAACATTTTCTGCTCCTATCAAAAAAGCCTTTATGCCATTTTCTCATCAAATAATAACAACAGAAAAATTTTTCATCTTCAAGTGTTTTTCTCTGAGATTTTTTTTCTTACTTTTCTATTCAAATCATTACAACTGAAATATTTCAAATATCACTTTATGAAAAGCTAGTCAAACAATAAGCATATATATCCGTCACCCCAATCCACCTCACAGGTAGATGCACACACAAAGACACAAAATGTTGATAGGTGATTTGTCTCAGTTTGGTCAAAGAAGAAAACTTGACGCTGTAATAGAAAAATCATCTATTCTGTTTTATTTTATACAGATTATCTTCTGATGTAGAGATTTTCATGAAAACCAGGAGAATGGAGGATATAAGTTTTACTTCAAAGGCACAAAGGGAGCAATAGAAAATGTTTTCATTTATGCTCTTACTGTGTCACATGTATATTTGCAACCAGTGAACTCACTTCACCTATGCTCAAGGTTGGCCGGCTCCTAGGTACAGTTATAGGTGCCCCTCATACAAGTTTGGCACAAGGCCCTCCACTCCCAACACCTCTCTCAATGTAAATGTCATATAACACAAAAGCTGTGCTTCTCTATATGAATCTGTACATATAATTTTATTCATTTTCTTGCTTGTTCTCTATGGACAGTCCATTGGACTTCTAGGCTTGGGGTAAAAGTGTTTTAATATTTGTTGTTCAAAGGGGTGGGAGAGACCCCTACTCTCTCAAAAGTGCTTGGAACATTTTAGCTTAAAATTGAAAGATTTATTTATCCAGAAAGTAAATAAAATTGGCATCTGCAGGATCCACCATCACTACCATCACCATCACCACTCATAGTGGGACCAGAATTTTTTTTAAACAAAATAAATACAGTAGGACTAATTGATGCAGAAAGCAAATAGTACGGATTGTTATTTAACAAAATGTGCTTTTGTATATTATTTTTATCCCAGGCAATGCTAAGTTCTGTTGCAAGGATAAAATATAAATTCAGAAAAATGTAGGTATACATAGTTACATACATACACACACATATAAACATGTTAAGTGTTAGTACAAAATTAAAGTAAATCCTTATTTGAAATAAGGATTTACTCTGATGAATGTCGAATTTTCTTTGTGTGCAGAACATTTCTACATTTTTTCTTTTATTATTATTTCATTTCATTTGATTATTTAAAAATAATAATAGTTTGAATAATATACACATGGATAAACTCCTGACCGAAACACGTGTAAGTAAAATTGATTAAAATATCCTATATTATCCATTCTATACTTTCTTTCCTTTATTCATTTTTTATATATATATATATATATATATATATATATATATATATATATATATATATATGCAACAGCCAACTATGTTTAAGGTTAAACAGAGGAAGATGATTTTTACATGGATCTTACTTCAGACCTTAACACTTGCAAAAAATTGCATTTCTTACTTTAGTTGAAGCAAAATTTCTTTAAAAATATCAGTCCATGTCATCACTGTAAATCATGACACTTTTTTTAGTCTCTTATCTATTACACTTAACATATTAATTTACTAACAAACATATAGGTCATGTCTCTTGGGTAGATACTATATGTTCTTTTTATAGATCTGTCAGACAATTTGCTTCCATTACAATTTATTTTTTTTTCTTTCATAGAAGTTATACATATCAAGCACAAGATAACAATATTGTTAATTTGCATGTTTTTTTTTTTTATTGAAAAAACATCCAGTTTAAATAATTTTATAGATTGTATATTGGGGTGGTGGGGAAGGAGGACAAAAACACTGATTAATATTCAGTTGTTGCTAATCTCCACCAGTTTGCTTTTTTCTTTGTAGTATGGGGGTAAAATATGGATATGAATCTGACAATATATAGAAATAGGAAAACAAAATGTTCCACAAAAAGATGAATTTATTAAGTTTATATCAATAAATGAAAACCTTTTGTTGGGCACTTTATTCATTAATGACTTAGTTTTATAAAGAATAGGTTATTTTATTAAAAAAAAAAAAAAAAAAAAAATGTTATGATCATAGGCGATTTGCTCATAAACTTAGTAAATTCATCTTTTTTGGAACCTTTTGTTTTTCCTATTTCTATACTTTTGTAGTATAGAAATATTTTATGCAAAATGTCAACCAAACTTGTGAGTCTTTAGAAATCTCTCTTTATAAAATATCATTCATTGCAATGAGTCAAAAATCAATAAAAAATACCCAAATAAAATTTTTTTTAAAATTATTTCCTGTTTAAGTTGTTTTATTTAATTCTAAACTGTTTATATTCAATTTATTAACATATATAGATATTTAAGATATTTGTCCCTATTGAAAGTATTATAAAGTTTATACGAGGGTAATCTCAAAGTAAAGTCTCCAAATATTTAGAAATCACAGAAACCTTTATTGTTTATGTCAATGATATCTATTTTTCTAGATAATCATCATTTTGATCAATACATTTTGTAGGCACTGTGGAAGTTCTTGTATGCCCATGTCATAACAGCTTGGCACCATGTTGTTGAAAGAAGTGTTTGATATTTTGTCGTCATGCAAAACTCCACCAGCAACTTGCAGATGTTTTTTTGATATTACCTCGTATAACTTATAATACTTTCAATAGGGACAAAATATCTTAAATATCTATATATGTTAATAAATAGACTATAAACCAGTTTAGAATTAAATAAAACAACTTAAACAGGAAATAATTTAAAAACAAATTTAATTTGGGTATTTTTTATTGATTTTTGACTCATTGCAATGAATAATATTTTATAAAGAGAGATTTCTAAAGACTCACAAATTTGGTTGACATTTTGCATAAAATATTTCTATACTACAAAAGTATAGAAATAGGAAAAACAAAGGTTCCAAAAAGATGAATTTACTAAGTTTATAAGCAAATCCCCTATGATCTAACATTTTTTTTTTCAATTTTTTTTTTTTTTTTAATAAAATAACCTATTCTTTATAAAACTAAGTCATTAATGAATAAAGTGCCCAACAAAAGGTTTTCATTTATTGATATAAACTTAATAAATTTCATCTTTTTTGTGGAACATTTTGTTTTTCCTATTTCTATATATTGTCAGATTCATATCCATATTTTACCCTCATACTACAAAGACAAAAAGCAAAACTGTGGAGATTAGCAACTAACTGAATATTAATCAGTGTTTTTTTGTCGCTCCTTCCCCCACCACCCCAATATACAATCTATAAAAATTATTTAAACTGGATGTTTTTTCAATAAAAATGCAAAATTAACAATATTGTTATCTTGTGCTTGATATGTATAACTTCTATGAAAGAAAAAAAAAAAATTGTAATGGAAGAATTGGTCTGACAGATCTATAAAAAGAACATATAGTATCTACCCAAGAGACATGACCCTATATGTTTGTTAGTAAATTAATATGTTAAGTGTAATAGATAAGAGACTAAAAAAAAGTGTCATGATTTACAGTGATGACATGGACTGATATTTTTAAAAGAAATTTTGCTTCAAACTAAAGTAAGAAATGCAATTCTTTTTGCAAGTGTTAAGGTCTGAAGTAAGATCCATGTAAAATCATCTTCCTCTGTTTAACCTTAAATATAGTTGGCTGTTGCATATATATATATATATATATATATATATATATATATATATTATATTATATAAAATGAAAAAAGGAAAGAAAGTATAGAATGGATAATATAGGATATTTTAATCAATATTACTTACACGTGTTTCGGTCAGGAGTTTATCCATGTGTATATTATTCAAACTATTATTATTTTAAAATAATCAAATGAAATGAAATAATGATAAAAGAAAAAATAGGAAATGTTCTGCACACAAAGAAAATTCGACATTCATCAGAGTAAATCCTTATTTCAAATAAGGATTTACTTTAATTTTGTACTAACACTTAACTGTTTATATGTGTGTGTATGTATGTAAATATGTATACCTACATTTTTCTGAATTTATATTTTATCCTTGCAGCAGAACTTAGCATTGCCTGGGATAAAATAATATACAAAAGCACATTTTGTTAAATAACAATCCGTACTATTTGCTTTCTGCATCAATTAGTCCTACTGTATTTATTTTGTTTAAAAAAAAATTCTGGTCCCACTATGAGTGGTGATGGTGATGTAGTGATGGTGGGTCCTGCAGATGCCAATTTTATTTTACTTTCTGGATAAATAAATCTTTCAATTTTAAGCTAAAATTTCCAAGCACTTTTGAGAGAGTAGGGGTCTCTCCACCCCTTTGAACAACAAATATTAAAACACTTTTACCCCCAAGCCTAGAAGTCCAATGGACTGTCCATAGATAACAAGCAAGAAAATGAATACAATTTATATGTACAGATTCATATAGAGAAGCACAGCTTTTGTGTTATATGACATTACATTGAGAGAGGTGTTGGGAGTGGAGGGCCTTGTGCAAACTTGTATGAGGGGCACCTATACTGTACCTAGGAGCCGGCCAACCTTGAGCATAGGTGAAGTGAGTTCACTGGGTTGCAAATATACATGTGACACAGTAAGAGCATAAATGAACATTTTTCTATTGCTCCCTTTGTGCCTTTGAAGTAAAACTTATATCCTCCATTCTCCTGGTTTTCATGAAAATCTCTAACATCAGAAGATAATCTGTATAAAATAAAACAGAATAGATGATTTTTCTATTACAGCGTCAAGTTTTCTTCTTTGACCAAACTGAGACAAATCACCTATCAACATTTTGTGTCTTTGTGTGTGCATCTACCTGTGAGGTGGATCGGGGTGACGGATATATATGCTTATTGTTTGACTAGCTTTTCCATAAAGTGATATTTGAAATATTTCAGTTGTAAATGATTTGAATAGAAAAGTAAGAAAAAAATCTCAGAGAAAAACACTTGAAGATGAAAAATTTTTCTGTTGTTATTATTTGATGAGAAAATGGCATAAAGGCTTTTTTGATAGGAGCAGAAAATGTTTCAATAAAAAGTTGACAACAAAATATATGCTTCACTTTTAAGAAATCTTATAAAGCATTGTATGGAAGAATAAGAACATTTTATGAGTAAAGTGATCGGATATTGCATGACTGCTGTAAAAAAAAAAGAAAAGCTTTTATGGTTGTGATAACACCTTGAACTTTTCTCATGCTGATCATAAAATAATATCCATATTCCTGTACTTGTAAAGATCTTATGAAAAGTAATTTATTTTAGAAGATATTCATCCAAACGGAAGGGAATTTTAGAAAATGGGGGAAAAGGAAATAAGTTTCTACTTCTCATTTTCTTTTTTTTTTCTTTCTTATTTTTAAGAGAATAAAAAAATTAAGATATATATTTCCTTTTGCATAAGATATAAATAATTACTTGAAATTTAAAGTTTTGAATAATCTATATTCCAAACTATGTGAATGCAACTCTCAAGGATCAACTAAAACCCTAAATAATTCTATAGTGTGTAGAATAAACATCATACTCACCTTTACAGGAAGGCTGTGACTAGCGTCCAGTCACCAGACAAAAAAAAAAAAAGACAGTGTAACCAAATACACTCTGTAGCAACTGACAGGACATGATCAACACAGCTTAATACTGGTCAGTCTACACAATCTCTACATAGTGTAGAAAGTATGGATATTGAAACTGACAACATAAATGCAAACCTTCATCTAGAAAAAATATAAGGTACATCTAGAAAAGTATACACCCTATAAGGTACATCTAACAAAGTATACACCTATTAAAAAATGGTCTTCTAACTAACAATTCATTTAAAAAAAAAAAAAAAAAAATTACTTACAAGCCATTCACTTACAAATCATATATATACTAGCTGTATATTCCCAAGCATTGTATGTTATATACTATCTGAATAAATTTAAGTATACACTTTTAAAATCTGTATTTGCTCACCATTGGATAGCAGAACTATTGCTGCTCAGTTTAGCTAAGTGGTTAAAGCACCTGCCTAGGAATCAAAAGATTCCAGGTTCAATACGGTCCCCACCAAATGGTGCATGAGTAGCACAGCTTGAGTAATCTGATCTGTGCGGTAAAGTGGGGAGCTAACAGTAGATTTGGCGCTCCACCTCAGAAAAAATCTTGGCATCCTTCCATCTACTAAAGACGATGGTGTAGTGTCCACTTTTTAAAAATTTTTTTATCTACAACTGCGTGAGTGGCTGAACAGATCAATTTTTGAATGGCAATCTCTGGTGCAGTGATTGCAAACAAACGGTGGATGCTTGCTGGAGATGCTGTTGTCTCTCCTTCCTTATGACTCTCTTTCCGCCGCGGCTTCTTTCTTCTTTTTTTTCACTCCTTTTCGTTCCTTGTTTGACGAGGAGGCGCCAGGTCGTACGGTCTTCTGCATAAGCTCCCATGTGTTGATGTCGATGCGGCATGTCTTCATGTCTCTCTTGCAGACATCTTTAAAGCGCAGGTGTGGTCTCCCTGTCGGTCGGGTGCCCTCTACTAACTCACCATACAGTAGGTCTTTGGGGATGCAGCCTTTGTCATCCTCTTGACGTGGCCAAGCCAACGCAGGTGTCTCTTGCAGATGATGGCGGGCATGCAAAATATAAATACCACCACTGGATTCCTTGTAAAATTCTACCCTAAAAAAGTTTAGTTTGGTCTTGATACAAAGCTTTGTTTTCAATTGCATTCCTAGACAGACAGACAGATTAATTGATAGAGACACAAATATATATCAAAGTTACAAACACCAAGCGATGGCAGTTGCTTACTGTATGAAGTTTGTTCTACTGATTTGGATAGAATGGGAAGAAATACACTGCATGTTCTATGATTTCCCAACCCTATTGCCTTATGGCAAGCCCCAACTCTTTTTTTATCATATGGGTTTAGAAGGCAGTGGCTGCGGGTCTACATGTCTGGGAATGACGTTAAACTCTATCTGATGGTGAGGTTCCAGTTTTGGAGGTTTGGGGAATGTGGAGCACCCTTCATCACCATTGCTCCCTGGTCCATCTGACCTGGAGTGGTAGTACTGTTAGGGTCCCATCTATGGGTTAAATAGAAAAATGTATTTATAAAAAAATTGTATTATCCATTAAGAATTGATTTATTTCAAAACTTTATCGGCATTAAATGACCCACCGAGGTTGATATGCCGTAAAACAAACAAACCAAACCAAACTGCATGTTCTTCTTGGACTGTATTCTGATCTCTGTCAATGTTCCCACCTACACCACTTTGTGCAGCTTATCAAGGTGTAATCTGTAAACCAAATTTCAATTCTGTAGCTGCTCAGCTGACAAAGTTATGGGTCTACATACATACATACATACATACAAACAAACATACATAGGGACATTTATTTTATTATTTAGATTAAAAAAAAAAGATTTGGCATTAAATAACCCACAAGAATTGATTAACAATAACCAACTAATCTATTAATAATGGAGATTGTCTGTATTTCTGTCTGTAACAAAAAACTACGTCATAGCTCTACATCACAGCTTACGTCACAATATTCTTATGCTATATACATCCAAAATTGAGTAAGCAATTTAAAAAAAATTTTTTACTCTCATCTTTTTTTTTTTTTTTTTTACAGTAACAAGAAGTTAACTAAAAAGTTTACAAATAAATAATACCTACGATTTTATGTAAATTGATGTGGAAAATATTCAAAATAATTGTTTGATTATTACATGCATGCAACATTTTATTTGAGAGGGACGGGGCTCAGTTTTCATTTCAAATTGTTTTATTTTTTTTTTACTCCTTTAATAAATATGAGGATTTGTCTTACTTATGATACAAACCCTCTGACATTGAATTTTTAACTCCCACCCTCTCAGGCAATGTCTTTCAAAAATTAATTTTTACAATGCCCGGAGGGTGTTTGCTGCTGCTAGTAAACATAAAATAACCCACAAGGGTTGATTAACCCCCAACTAACCAACTTATATGTAAATCTAATATGGAGGCGCATGATGTAAATGTTGTGGGAAATGGACTCATTGTACCAAGTTTAAATCCTGGATAAAGCTGTTTGCATTTCACATAGCGCTAATACCCTTGGGAAAGGTATGCATCCAACTACTCTCCCACCAGCTATGGGTAAATAGTAGGGCATACTGGGTTCTTTAACCATGGCTAGGTAACCAGTCTAAGAGAAGGAAAACTCTGAATTCAAACCTGTTAAACTCTGCTTAAGAAATTGACCTTGTGTCACATCCTGCTCGTGCAGAGGGGTTGGTAAATATGTATATATAAATCTGGTTGAAGGTATATTTTGTTTTAAGTGTTTATTTAGCAATTAAAGAATAAACAAACCCCAAACATGTGAAATATAATTAGGAATTTACATCCATTATTGTGGCGAGAGAAATCATGCACGGGGTAGCTCAAAAATTCAACAACAACTAAAATTTGCAGCTAACAAGAATTTTTCACATTTAGTGTAGATTGGTACTTTAACTTGACTTTAATTCTTGTTATGTCCGGGTTAGCTCAGTCGGTAGAGTGTTCGGCTAGAAACCACAAGGTTCCTAGTTCGATACCGACCCTCGTCAACTCAGCGTATGAGTAGCACAGGGATCTGTGCGGTAAAGTAAGGGGCTGATGGTAGGTGTGGCGCTCCACCTCAGATGCAGAAACAATCTCCTTGGTCGAACACTAGTGAAAAGGGGATAGACTCCCTCGCTTATTGGCTGATACCGACTTTAGGCTACCTCGACAACATTTTTACTTAATGCTTGTTAAACTGAAATATTATTTGTATCTTTAACAGAAATTTTAGTTTTCAGCTTAGAAATCCTCTAGCCAAGTATTTCAAATTTTCTGTACATTGAAGTTCACATCTTATTATAATGGAGATTGTGTGTTTTTCTGTCTGTAACCGAAACTATATTCCTACTCAAGTCACAATTCTCTTAGTTATTGACATCACATTCTCCATGATTTTATTTTTATTTAAACCTCAATTATTAATAAAATTGTCTTACATTATTAATACTGTTAACTATGTCTACATACTGAGAACATGCAATTATATTTATATATACAACAAAATAGCGGTTTACAGCGTGAACGGGAAGGCTAATTTGCATATTAATATTAAAAAATCGAATTTAATAAATATGTGCTTAGTATTATTGATTTCTAACTGTTTGGTTTTATTTTAATGAATATAAGCAAAAATCTCTCCAATGAATCTTAAATGAAATCCATTAACAAGATAAAATAACTGTCATTTTATTCTTTACTTCCTCTTTTAATTAAATACTTAAATTAGAAAAAATAACAATGAAAGACGAGAGTGATGGAAGAGTAAGTTTCAGTTGTTCCATTTTTTATTATACTCCCTCTGTTTCAAATCTTTTATTATTCTCCCTCTGTTTCAAATCTTTTTATCTGTATTCTTATTTAGTTTCATTAGCCTTTTTAATTTAATACAATATTTTATTACATTAAAACTTAAATACTTGCACCCGGAGGGTGCATATATTTGCTAGTACTTGTAAAATATTGAATAACCATAGTTGTATAACTAATTTCAATGAGTAGATTAAATATATTCTCTTGTGTCTATTGACCAGTTCCATGTAGTCTAGCTTCTGATGGAATTTGCCTTTTCGTGTTTTTCTCTTTGTATATTCTCTGTTATAACAAGATAGTTTTGGTTAATACCCTTTTTTTGTCTGTAATATAACAATTACAATTCTTTAGAGACTAAAGAGCAAATCAAAGAAAACAGATTTAGTTACAGCAGTGTCTGTGTGGAGGCCAAAATGAAGACAAGGTGAACATTTCAAAATGGGGATATTAATGATAATTGACTTGGTTTGTGGATATTTTGAAAATGATAGATTTGAGAATATTACATTTATATTTAATGGCAGGTGTATGATCTGAGTGTAAAAATGCAATAATTTTGATTTAAAGTAAGCTATATTTTTGTTAAATAATGATGCCATCAGATGGTTGTATTTCTGGCTGAGAAAAATATGACAGTGTCACCTGAGGGAGATGTCATACGATAACCAAAGGTATTGATATTTAAATAAAATTAAAAAAATATAAACATCCTGACACTTCAGTAAACCATATCAATTGAACAGCAAGTCATATAAAACCAGACTTATATGTGTGATATATATATATGTGTGTGTGAGTGTGTAATATTGTAGCAAGATGGGGATATTATCCTGACTTTTGTGAGCTAGAACTACTATATTAGAAAAGGAGGAAGAAGAAATAAGAGATGATAAAGATTTAAAAAATAGTGATGAGCAAAACAGGATGAACGATGGTTTGACCGTAGCGTGACCCCGAATGGAGAATTGAGTGTCAACCAGAAGTTTCTGGTGTTGACCTGAACCGGAAGTCACGTGGTGACGTGGAACAATGAAGAAAGGGACCGGCCTCTTTTCGATTTGGGACAGCGTAGGGTTAAGACATGCCCTTGGTCCCATGTGGGATAACGGTAGTCTAGCAGTGTTCTCTCTCTCTTTCTCTCTGCCTTTCCTCCTCTCTGATACGAACCCACGAGACGAGCACGGAAATAAAGGCTAGCAGTTGTGACTACATATTTCTCACGTTGTAGTTTTTATCAACAAGATGACCACCGCGTGCAGAATGCATTTTTAGTACGGTGAATATATCGCTGCAACTTCTCTATTATAATATATAATATATTCTATTATAATAGAAAAATTGCAGAAACACACACAACCTATAAAATATTGGACATATTCTGCCAAAATAATAACTCAATGTCTGAAGAAGACAACAGATCAGAAACACGTGTCGCATATGTAAGATAAAAAGAATTTAAAAAATTTTTCTGAGAACATAATACATTTTGCGGACCTTCTTCTTTTTTATAAAATATTAAATTTTCTCCCGGTGGAACCAGAACAACATTTTATATATATATATATGTGTGTGTGTGAGTGTGTAATATAAAAATTGAAAAACACAAGTTTCATTACCGAATGATGTTTGATAAGTCGATGCTACAATGTTTTGGTTTATTTGACAAACCTTCCTCAGAGCTTTTGTTCGTTTAAGGAAAAATAAAATTATTAATGAAAACAAAAGTCTGCGAGCCTCTGTTTTGAGTATGTGGCTGCTTTTGTGGAAAGAAAAGACATACTTTAAAACGCTGATTAGCGTCAGCGTCTTAATTTAAAACTCTGTGATGTCATTTTTCCTGAAATTTTAATGAATGGAAAATTATTTTATGTTGGCGTAATGTGTTTTTTGTTTATATATATATATATATATTTATATGTATATATATATATATATATATATATATATATATAGGCGCGTGGACTAGTGGTTAGAGTTGTGGGAAATGGACTCGTCGATTCGTTCAATTCCTAGACGGAGCTGTTGGCATTTCACATAGTGCTAATACCCTTGGGAAAGGTATGAATCCATATATTCTCCCTCCAGCTATGGGTTAAATAGTAGGGCAGACTGGGCCCTTCAACCTTGGGTAGGTAACCAGTCTAGGAGAGGGATAACTCTGAATTCAAAATTCCTGAGGTCGGTCGTTGATTGGGTTTGTGGCAACCCTTGATGCACCAATTCTTTCCTATCGACTGTGCCAAAACGTGTGGATGGTCCAACACAAGCCTTCACCACTATAAACAAATCACTGTGTGGGTGTTCATTGTGTGTGTGAAACCTCATGTGTCGAAAATCGACGAGAGAGTCCATAATATATATATATATAATATAAATTTTAATTAATGGAAAAAATACCTTATTTAATTGAGTAAAATATATATATATATATTTGTGTGTATGTATGTGGACTTGTAGATTTAGTCAGGAGTTATCTGCAGACCAGATGAACAGGTTACAGACAATGATGACAGATGGGCAGTCATAGCCCCCCAAAAAAGGGGCTCAGCCAAAGAAGATAAAAAAGTGCAAAGAAGGATCTGACAAATATAAAAAAAAATGTCTTAATATGCAAGACATAACTTTGTACCTTTATCTCAAATGATTCACTAAAGTAATCATCAACGAGAGTAAGGAGGTGGTGGTGTTGTCATATGTTAATGAAATAGTTGTTGGTGTTTGTTTGCATCTCCTAAAAAGGGGGGAGGGGGCGAGTATGCCTGATGATCCGCTATCTGTCAGTTTGCTATGGGTGTAAACTAGGATTTTTTTTTCAGTCTTGCTATATTTTGTGGATTTCTGACTAATTGATTAAATGGTTTTTAGACAACTAAAGATTTTATTTTCAAATAATTGTGCATCTTTTCGGCCTATGCAACTTATATAATGTCAAATTAAAAGATTTCAGTTACTTGTTGAGAAAATAAAGCAAAATGAATTTGAATTAAAAAAAAAAAAATTGTTAGATTTTTCTCTGAACTCGTTGCAGAACTCGACAAATATTTCTTTCTCTCTGAATTTTTGAGATGAGGCTTGATAATTAGTACTATTTGTATTATTCGGACTATTGTCTTCATCTTCATTGTTATTTGTACAACGTTTCGACCGATGTGCCCTCCGGCCTTCTTCAGGTATTTTGTGTCAGACTTGGGAACCTTCTTGTCGTTATCGGGAGCGATCCCGGAACTTTGAACCTAACCCTTTATTCAGTTCACAGGGGTATTCTGTTCTCATTCTACTAACCATAGTTAGGGTACAGGTGTTAAACTGTGTTAATTATTATTCTAGGTTACTTCTGCCCCTGACAAGGATTGAACCTGCAGTCTAGAGATAACTGTCACTTAGAACTGTCTTAACCTAACTCCATTATCCACTAGGCTAAATGTCCAATTGAACTGAATAAAGGGTTTGGTGCAAAGTTCCGTGATGGCTCCTGATTACGACAAGAAGGTTACCAAGTCTGAGAAGGTTCCCGAGTCCGACACAAAATACCTGAAGAAGGCCGGAGGGCACATCGGCTGAAGCGTTGTACAAATAACAATGAAGATGAGGACAATACTCCGAATAATACAAATAATATTAAACATTTCTTTGTTAATATTTGAGCATTTAGTTTTGGCTTGAAGTGTTTTTTATAAACTTAATGAAAATATTCAGATCAATTTTAAACCTTTTTGTTGCTTTCCAGTTCTTAAGTTATCAAAAAAGAAGAATCATATAATTTGTCTTCTTTTGTCATAGATTTATGCATTTATGAAAAAAAAAATGCATGGATCTTTTTTCAAAGATTGATTTGTTTGGCCAAAGATAGAAAAGAAAAATACGGATTTCTTTTGAATGGATTCTTACTTCATTGTCCCGATAAAGTAATGTCCTTTAAAAACAAGATTATTTTCTTCTGTTTTCATGAAGAAGTTAAAAGCTTTCAGGGAATCTAGATAGGTAGGTATAATGTATATAAAAACAAACCTTGTGGTCATGTAACTTAAAGGAAATAAGTATATCCTTATGACCACCAAAATTGCATCTCCAATTCAAAAATGTACACATTTTTTAATGTAAAAAGATGTCTTTTCTAAAGATACAGATTTTAGTCCGGTTGAAGGAACCTAACGTTTCATTGTAGTAATTGAAACATTCTTTGGAAATTGTATTTATTTTTATTTAATCTGCAGCTTTTTGCTTGTTTTTTTTCCTTTCTTTTTCTTTGTTGAATTTCAGAGAGAATTCTAAAAAACAAGTTCACATCATAGGTCATTCATTGTTAAAGTTTTCTGGAGAATTTTGTTAGACACATGTGTATCTCTATGTATGTATGAAGGTGAATCAAAAAGTAATGCCATTTTGTTTAGGACAGGTATAATTACCAACACAGGAACAGGTATCATACATCAAAATGAAGCTGGTCCTCTGTGGATTACATCCTTACTTCTCCACATAGTCACCGTTTCTCTCAATAGCAATGTTCCACCTTCAAATGAGAGCATGTATCCCTGCCCTGTAAAATTCTGCTGAATGTTCTTTGAGCCACTTCTTCACTACAGATTTCACTTCCTTGTCACTGAAATAATATTTGCCTCCCACACCCTCTTTCATGAGGCCAAAGAGATGATAGTCTGAAGGCGCTAAATCTGATGAGTATGGAGGATGTAGTAAAGTTGTCCACCCAAATGGGGCAATTTTCTCCCTTGTCCTGATGCTTGCGTGTGGTCAATCATTGTCATGCAGAAGGAGGACATTGTCGATTGGCAAGTTGGGTCTTACTCGTCAGATTCTTGCACAATGTAGGCCTTAGTTTTATTTTTTAAAATTCACATGAAATAAAGAAAATGCCATTACTTTTTGAATAACCTACGTATATATGTATGTAAAAACAAACAAACCTTTATTTTAGCTAAATATTTATTTTTCAATATAATCTTCTTCTTGGTCAATGCAATAGAGTCAGTGATTAATACTAATATTGTTGGATATTGTACAAACGGAAATAGGAATTTCTGGTTGAATTAAAAAGAGGGGGGATGAAGAAGTGTAACAAAAGACTTCATCTGGACAAACGGGAATTTGAACAAAGAGAAAGGACTTCCGGTCAAGGAACAAAAGGATGTGTGGGCAGTCGTCAATACTTAAGCGGTCATCAGGCAGCCCAGAGGCAGACCCCAGGAGACGGCGAAGAGAGCAGTCAAGGTGAGAGACAGGACGAGAACGTGCGTGACCGCGCCGGTCACGCACCATCGCAGCCAGCAGTCAGTGAGGTTCGGCCACCCCTCTTTGCCTCAGATGCTAACAGTATTAGTAGTAGTAGTAGTTTCCATTGTCAACGCCGCCACTCACCCACATCCACCACGTACAGCTGAGATAAGAGAAATAAAGTCAAATCTCCTACTACATAGAGCATGCCTTGTGATGTCATTTAAGCGACCACTAGATACATCGTCTAGGGGTTAGAAATGATCTCCACTGTATACCAACAACGTATACGATTCAGAGTAGCGTGAGTTTGAAGATGCCAGTATATAACATGTACGATGTTGTGGCCCGAGTCGAGGGCTATGCAACAATATGAGATGTCAAATATTATACAGTGAAATTTTCAGATCAAAATTCAGCTAATAACTATAGCAGGCTTCAGACTTATATTTCCATTATTGTATACACAGGGTTTGTCAAAAGAAATAGACAAGGATTACTTAATAACTTTAATAATTCTTTATATTTGGTCATATATCTTGTGATCAGAATTGGTAAGGTAGCAAATGTAAGACATAATGGGGGTCTTGTATTTTCTGCTGTTCATTCAGACATCTTCAGGATTGAGGGTTTTGGATATATTGATTTGGTTTAATCATCTTCAACATTTTTTCATCTTTATTGTGACTATTTTGTTGGTGCACATAGCATCAAGGTGAGTGCACCATTTCAGGATAAATATTGGTTGCATTGTTGAACCTATTTTGTTTTGTCACAACTTCAGTTGAAGAAAATCCTGTTCAGTTGAGGATTAGTAAAAAATATTGTGAGTCATTTTATAAATAATTTCTAACATTGTAATTCTGATTTTCCCAACTTTCTTTTTCAATAATATTAAGAGTTAAATCGTGAGGCATTTACCTATTCTTTTAGTAAATAAATTATGTCGTAGCTGACAATTTAATTCTAAACAACTTATTTTCTAATAAACTCTTGATTTGTTTTGTATTAAAAACTGTAGGAAACATAATAAATTTTTTATAAGTATATATTAACATTACCGACAAAAACTTAGTTACAATAAAAAGGCATTGGTTTGTTTGTGTGTGTGTATTATTTATCTCGTACATTTTTTAATCTCAAAACAATCTTAAATCGGTTAAACTTGCAAATCGTCGTTAAAACGAAAACTTATTAAGTTTTTTTGCAAATTCTGTTACGGTTTAGGGGTTAAGGTAATTAAGTTTTTGTCGGTAATGTTAATATATACTTCTTATAAAAAATTTGCGAACTTTAACCCACAAATCTTGATTTTAAAACAAAATAAGATTTTAATTTTTCCGAAAAGAGCAACAAAGACAATTTATCTACTTACCAAATAAGTTGATTGATTCACTAATTTAAGATAGATAAATTACCAAAAATCAAGGAGTTAGTCAGCAATGTATTCTTTTAGTTTGTTTTAGTTAAACGATGGGGGGAGTCAACGTTTGCTCATTTGAATAAGATCCCATCACATTTAAATATATAACTACTTTTTTTTTTACCCAACATGAAATATTTTAAAGTAAGTTTAATAATCATGTTAAATTTGACTCTATAAATTAATAATTAAAGTAATTAAAAAAAAATCTATTTTAAAGCCTGATTTACTCCACTTTATTAAAAAAAAAAAAAAATTCTCTTTAGCCTGGAGAAATGAAAGGGGGGTGAATACACGGAGGCCCCCACGCTATCACCTACGGTACGTAGGTAATGGCGTGGGGTGTCTGAGTGCTGATTTTTCAGTTATTACAGGCTCGCTATCAAACTCTTCCTAACTGACAAATACAGGGTGGGAGGAGAGTTAACTTAACTGACATAGCGAGATGGGAAGAGCAACAGGTAATCTCCAAGACAGGGATTGGTCGGTCGTTGACTTAATTGCTAATTACGCCTAATTAAAACCAATTAAACTGAATTTTTTTCATACACTTTGTAGTGCTAACACCAAGGAATATCTAAGTATAAATATTGTGTCCATAACATAAATAGAAAAAAATCCTTTAGCTGGAGAAGGTTGATAAACTCAGCTTTAGTATAATAATATATATATATATACATATATATGAGGTTAAGTAAACAAACAAATGTGTTTATTTTTATTTTTTATTTTTTATATGGCTTTAAGCCGCCCGCTAAATTCATTAATTATTAACTAATTAATTTTCAAAATTAGGTATGACTTCAATTAAGCACATATCCTCCAAAAATTGTCGGCTTAAAGCCATATAAAAAAAAACACATTTGTTTGTTTACTTAACCTCATACTGTCGTGTAACAAGTCAATAAATAAGTTTCAAAACGAAAGAAGAATGTGGGAATGGCAAGCTAGTGTAACGGTTAGAGACTTCGCCTGTCAGCTTGACAGTTGAGGTTTCAAGTCACACACGGAGCAGTCTCCCATGTCTATAACCTTGCTGATGAGACCTAATAGGTCAAAATGTACATTCAGGGATTGACATTTTCTCGATTCGTTTAGCCTTACATTTGAACATATATGCCCGCCTAAATTCATTAATTATTAACTAATTAATTTTCAAAATTAGGTACAACTTCAATTAAGCACATATCCTCCAAAAATTGTCGGCTTAAAGCCATATAAAAATAAAGACATTTGTTTGTTTACTTAACCTCATATATATATATATATATATATATATATATATATATATATATATTGATCTCTCATCTTTTCTGGTTGAACCCTATCACTGAAATATTTGATATTATTAACCTATATATATATATATATATATGTTAGGATAGCATAGACATAGTGAACAGTGCTTTGTGACTGTCAGTTGCTCGTCTATGCAGTCATTGGAACATACTCATGGAATTGAGTCACCAAGTGTCATCTACGTTATCCTAACTTAAATTTATATGCTCTATCACTGATAATGAGCACTATTTATTTATATATATTGCAAATTATATTATATATATTCACTAGCAGTGATACCTGTCATTGTTTAATGGTAAAATCTCCTTAGATATGATTAATACTAATGACACAAAAGATTTGTGATGATTAAATTTCATACAACTTTCAAGTGGGGTTTTATCATGTGTCAAAGGCATTTTAAATGTTTATGTTCATGCACAATTTTACAAATAAATTAAATCATCCATTCATAGACTATAATTACAATTAAAAATACTATAAAAATTAAATACTATTAAAAAACTATTATTACAATTAAATTAAATAAAAAAATTAAATACAATTAATATACTTATTAAATACTATTAAAATACTATTAAAAATTAAATACTATTAAAATGACTATAATTACAATTATATAAAAAATTAAATACTATTAAAATGACTATAATTACAATTATATAAAAAATTAAATACTATTAAAATACTATTAGAAATTAAATACTATTAAACTGAATATAATTACCATTAAATTTAAAAAAAAAATTAAATACTATTAAAGATTAAATACTATTAAAAAAGACTATTATTACAATTAAAACATTTTTCTGCAAAATTTTGAATGGAATCATCTTTATCAAAAACTTTGTATTTTCTTCAGTAATTACCCACATTTTATTACAATTCAATGTCTGTATGTATGTTTGTATATATACCTGTAACTTTCTCACCTGAGCAGCTACAGAATTGAAATTTGGTTTACAGATACACCTTGATAAGGTGCACAAAGTGGTGTAGGTGGGAAGATCGGCAGAGATCAGAGTACAGTCCAAGAAGAACATGCAGTGTATTCTGCCCGGTTCTATTCAAGTCAACTTCAGAGAATTCAAACTTCTTACAGCAAGTAAGCTGTTTAGTGCTTGGTGTTTGTGACTTTGATATTTGTGGCATGTCTGTCTATCTGTACTTATCTAGGGATATAATTCAAAACAGTCTTGTACCATGATGAAACAAAACTTTTCTTGGGTAGAATTTTATGAGGTATCCATTGGTGTTATTTATATTTTTTCTTGAATTTGGGGTCAGTGTGAACTAAATTACTAGCTGTGGTTTAAGAAAATAGGGAGAAAAAAATGACAAACGGGAATAACTCCAATAAATTTGAAAATTTAATGAATTTCCATATTGAGCATTCTGTTTATTAGGAGCTCTTCAATTAATGATAACTATTGATATTGTCTCAATCGGCTCATCATGTCAAGTCCTAGCACCTATATGATTGTCTCAAACTTATTGCTCTTATGGCAAACCCACAACCCTTTTTATCATATGTGTTAGAAAGCAGTGGCTGAGGGCCTTAATCTCTTAGTTATGATGTTAAACTATCTGATAGTGAAGTTTCAATTCTGGAGCTCTGGGGAATGTGGAGTACCCCTTCATCACCATTGCTCTCAGGTTCACTCTGACTCAGTGTGGTAGTACCTGTTAGAGTCTCACCTAAAATAGAAAAAGAGTCTCACATTAATTTTAAAAAATGTGGTAAAAAAATGTGGTAAAAAAAATTGAGTACCCATGAAGAATGAATAAAACTAAATGTCTTTAGCATGAAATAACCCAACAAGGGTTGACATGCCATAAAATCCAACCAGCCAACATCAGTTTTTATTGATGATCAAGACATCAAGAAAAATTTGGGGTCCATGCTTAAAAATATGAGTAAAAAAATGAAGTAGTTGCCAGTAACCAGAATTAATTTGATTAATCTAATTGCTGAATATGTTTTGTTTTCTTTCTTTTGAACAATATAAAGTATTTTACATTTTCACAGCAAACGTGCTCCTACATAATTTGTTGTGTGTATTTTTTCCTCCCACTTTTTTCTTACAATCTTTTTTTGCTTTACATTTTCTTCGTTGACTTTCTTTTTGATATAAGGTTCTTCTTTCTTTCATTCTTTCTTTCTTTCATTCTTTCTTTCATTCTTTCATTCTTTCTTTCTTTCATTCTTTAATTCTTTCTTTCATTCTTTCATTCTTTCTTTCTTTAATTCTTTCTTTCATTCTTTCTTTAATTCTTTCTTTCATTCTTTAATTCTTTCTTTCATTCTTTCATTCTTTCTTTCTTTAATTCTTTCTTTCATTCTTTAATTCTTTCTTTCATTCATTCTTTCTTTCATTCATTCTTTCTTTCATTCATTCATTCTTCCATTCTTTCTTTATCCATTTTTCCCTGTTCTGCAGATTTTGTGGATTTTTCTATTTTGTTGGTTTTTATGGACCATGTTTTTCTTCCAAACAAAAAATTCCCAGCATTACAAAAAAAAAGAAGAAGTTTTTTAATTTGATTTCTGATGTTAACTCTTTTGAATCTACACTCTATCAGTAGGGCTCTGAATACACTGACTATATCCCCTAGAGTGGAGTAAGACCCTTAAAAAACAGGTTGTCCTGGGTATGTATTTACCAACTCCTCTGCACGAGCAGGATGTGACACAAGGTCATTTTATGCAGAGTTTACCAGGTTTGAATTCAGAGTTTTCTTTCTCCTAGACCAGTTGCTATACTAAGGTTGAAAAGCATAGTCCACCTTACTATTTACCAATAGTTGGTAAGGGGAATAGTTGGATTCATACCTTTCCCAAGGGTATTAGTGCCATATTAAATACAACCAGCCTCGTCCAGGATTTGAACTCGTGTTGCTGTGTCCATTTCCTTTGATGACAACCATTACACCATGGGCACAGGTTATCCTGGGTATGACACTAAACTTCATCTGGTGGTGAGGCTCCCTTTTTGACAATCTGTGGAGTGAAATACTCCTTCATTGACATTACTCCCAAGTCCACTCTACTCAGAGTGGTAGTACCTGTTAGGGTACCATCTATGGGTCAAATAGATCTATTTAAAAATTATTCATATTTGATAGGGCCATGCGAAAAAAAATCTAAAGAAACAACTATATAAATATGAATGCAATTCCCTAACCTCTAGGCATAAAATAATGTTAGACATATTGTTAAAATCAATCAATCAATCAATCAACTTTTTGATTCTACTTTTACTTCTAATCTATTTGTACAATGATCAAAAAGCAACAACCCAAGTTGAAATGATTTTTTTTTTTTTTTCTTGCAAAATTTTGTTAAATCAAATTTCAAGTTTAAAATAACTTGTCTTTATTTTTGTATTTTACTTTATATTTCACTTTTAGAGAAAATAAGAGATAAACTTGTTTAAAAATAAATTAATTGACCCTAAAAAAAAAAATGTCAAGTCTTTTGTAGTTTACCCCCCCACCCCCCCAACCCCCCCCCCCCAAAAAAAAAAAAAACACATGTTCAAATTAACCCCAGTTATAATGTTGTTTCCAGGGACCAAAATGAAAAAATGAAAATATCTTTTCCTGGTTTTGTTAAAACAGTTTAATTTCTGATGAGAACCTTAGTGGTTTTTCATGTTATGAAAGGTTTTAACTTTTTTATTACTTCACAAAGTATTCTAATTGGTATCTTGTCATAACGTAAGATTAAAGTGTCATATTAACCTATGAGATTCAAGGGACATTAATGAAATAAAAACAATTATTCTACAGATGATATTTGGTTAATTGACCTGAAGAAAAGTTGAAATTTTATTGCAGGTGATAATGGTAAAAGTTTATGAAGCATCGAGAAAAATGAAAAGTTTTGTAGATTCCATGATTTTTATGGACAAATTTCCTTATCTCTCTTCTTTTTTTTTCTTTTTCTTTTTCTTTTTCTTGAAAGATATATTCATTGGCCTTCCTCAGGTGTGTTGCTTCAAGGAATCCTTGATTCATACATATTTTATTTTCTGACACTTTCTCAAGAACAATTTAAAGATCTAAGTGGCAAAGCTTTCTGCTAAAATGGGGAATTCTTGGAACACAATGAAAGATAGTTTCACACTATATATATATATATATATATATATATATATATATATATATATATATCCAGTGAACCTTAATAAGCATTATTTAATATATGTTTTTAGCTCACCTGAGCACTGTCTTCAATCGAGTAATAAAATGTCATTCTTTGTTTGCCTCAGCTGAGTCTTTGAAACAAATTCAATTATTTTGCTTCTTTTAATTTACACATTTTTCCTTTTCTGGTTTGACCTCATCTCCTCTTCTTGATTGATGCATTCTGAAAAAGGTGAGAGCACATGCTGTCAAAAATACTCTGATCCAAAAGACAAGATTAATTATTATAATTTCGGAAACAAGGAAAATGTTTCATTTCAGAATTTCTTTAAAACTTGTCTAAGAAACTATGGTAGAACATAACTGCCACAAATTGTTCTCACAATAATCTATACATATATAAAGGACAGTTGTGTGTATCTCTGTCTGGAGGAAACTTCGAAAATAAAACAATTAATGACAAAGTAAATATATATAAGTAAGTAAAGTCGTCAGGGCGGCCTAATGTCGGTATCAGCCATGCAGCGAGGGAGTCTATCCCCTTTTCACTAGCGCTAGACCAAGGAGATTATTTTAGCGTCTGAGGTGGAGCGCCACACCTACCATCAGCTCCTTACTTTACCGCACAGATACCTGTGCTACTCATATGCTGAGTTGGCGGGACCGGGTATCGAACTAGGAACCTTGTGGTTTCTAGCCGAACGCTCTACAAGTAAAAATAAGAGAGATTTGATTTATATTTGTGAAGATAATCAAGAAATATTATTTATACAGCATAGATTTTTTTGCATTTAACATTATAAATAGTAGACATTAATTTTTCTATTTAGAGTGGCTGGATCAGTGCAAGATCTTTTTTTTTTTTTTGTACGTGGGGATTTTAATGGGGCATCCTGCAAAGGTTCAACTCCCAATTCAGTTATAAATTATTACTGAATTGTGAGTTGGATCCCCGCAGGATGGCCCATGGACCTGCGAGACTAACTTTAAAAAAAAACCCCTCTACCCAGGCAATGCCGGATAGCCACTTCTAGTCTTACACTATTTCTCTTTCTGAAAAGATGAGTCAACAGAAGCAATGCTTTTATATTTGTACCATAGAGGCCACATAAAAGTTGAGTTTTCTAAGATTACTTAACTGGGCACTTGTAATAGTTTAAAGAAAAATATGCATCCCTTTTTATCATATGGGTGCTAGAAGGCGGTGGCTGCGGGTCTACATGTCCTGGGAATGATGTTAAACTCTATCTGATGGTGAGGTTCCAGTTCTGGAGGTTGTTTGGGGAATGTGGAGCACCCCTTCATCACCATTGCTCCTTGGTCCACTCTGATCCGGAGTGGTAGTACCTGTTAGGGTCCCATCTATGGGTTAAATAGAAAAATGTATTTATAAAAAATTGTATTATCCATTAAGAATTGATTTATTTCAAAACTTTATCGGCATTAAATGACCCACTGAGGTTGATATGCCGTAAAACAAACCAAACCAAACCAAACCAAACCAAAAATATGCAATATTAGGTGCAGTTGAATACAGTGGATTAATTCGTGTCATAAGATTCATTCACATAAGAATTAACTCTTTAGCTTCATTGTAGAATAGACTGCTTCCATATTTGGATAGATTTTAAAAAGTAAAAATCTAAACAACTATTCAAAGCAATTGTTTGTCGATATTTTTCCCCCACAGTGTTTCTATGTTTATAATGTTAAAATTTTTGTTGGAATATGCAACTCAAGTCCTAAGCAATTAATCTAAGAAAAAACAAAGTCAAAATTTCACTGAACACCTAAAATGAATATTTTATTGGTATATAAAAGAGGGTATCATTTTTCTTGCTTTGAAGATGTAAATAAATGGCTTCTAAAATGCCAGAGATGTTTTTTCAGGAATAAAAGTCAATATTATTTCTATCATATTAAGAGGTTAACTTTTTTTCATGATATGAGGAAGTTCTTTGAGTATCATACCAGACTGAGCAATTATCCTTACTTCCTTCATCACATTTCAGTGGGCCAGGAGAGTTTAGTGTGGGAAAATCCCTGACTCAATTTTTATGTTTTTCTGGGTTGGACAATGCTGTGCTGGATGGATTGGGTTCTCAAGGTAACATGACCAGAGGTTGTCATCTGGATGCTATGCTTAACTGGAGTACAATAGTCTGACATTTTTTTAAATGGTATTTTACAAGCCAATGGTAGTTACTGCACCTTATTCCCTTTTGATGAAATAGAAAAGTCAATTGGACTTCATTAATAAATTTTCTGATCCTGAAGCATTAAAAAAAATTAATGCAAAGGTTTAAAAGGCAGGAAAAAAAAATAAGTGGAAAACTTTGGTGTCCAAAAGCCAAACAATTTCACGCAATCATTGTTAATAAACAATGAATGGTTATTTCCTATAAGTCCAACATAAACAAAGGGGAACCACACTTGACTGATAAATTATTTATTTATTTATTGATCTACTAGGAAAAAAGAAGACTGGTTTAGGGTTAGAGTTAGGGTTTCACACAATCATTGTTAATAAACAATGAATGGTTATTTCCTATAAGTCCAACATAAACAAAGGGGAACCACTCTTGACTGATAAATTATTTATTTATTTATTGATCTACTAGGAAAAAAGAAGACTGGTTTAGGGTTAGGGTTAGTTTAATGGGAAAATAAATAAATAATCTATCAGTTGAGAGTGGTTCCCTTTTGTTTATGTTGGACTTATAGGAAATAACCCAATGAATTTTAGTAGAAGATTTATCATTCAACTTGTGTTGCATACCCAAGGGCAATTAGGGAAAAATAAAATAAAAACATAATTTCTGTGTTGATATAAGAAAAACTAGTTTAGATTCCAAATATTCTTGACATATTGAATCCTATCAAGTGCACAGATCTTTAGAAATTGGTAAATGTTATCAAGAAGGTTTTCTAAAAGTAAATGATTATGACAAAAATTAAACCTCTGCTCATCCCTCCTGTATCTTCTCATTCTCTACCTAAACCCTTCTAATCTTTATTGCCCATCCATTCTGTTATCTAAATATCATACAAACATGGATTAATTTCAAATGTGAAAAACAAATAAAGAATGCATAAATATTTTCTGTTGCATTCTCTTTTTTTAATTTAAAAAAAATTTTTTTTTTTTTAACCTTTTTTTGCTCAATTTCTCCTTTAAGAATTTTAATGTATATCTATTCTTTGATCATTGTCTGTTGATATTCAGCTAACTAGCCTCTCTTTTTCTCATCTTTTGGCTGGGGTTGTAGAATATGCTGACTGCACATCTGCAGAAGAGGTAAGAACCCCTTATGAGACTACCTGTTGGCAATGGGTGGCAACCCCTAATGCTAGAGGACAGGATTATAGTGGCTGAGCCATCTGTGACCTAGATTTCACTTACACTTGACCAAGGAGATTGTTATTGTATCTTAGGTGGAGCACCACACCTACTATCAGCTCCTTACTTTACTGCACAGATCCTTGTGCTACCCATACGCTGAGATGGCGAGGGCCGGTATCAAACCAGAAACCTTGTGGTTCCTAGTCAGACACTCTACCAACTGAGCTAATTACCATATTTGACGGCATGTAAGACGCACGGGCAAAGACGCACCCCCATTTCATTAAAGTTTTTAGTGTATTTAAGTATATATTGTTGAAAACAGTCTTCTTCACCACCATACACTCCTGTTAACCTTGATTATAACAATACCAGCAATAAAATAAGGATGCATGGAGTTTAGTAAAAGTACTGAGCGTAATCTGGGTTAGTGAGCATCATAGAGAAGATTAGCCTAGGCCTATGGGAAGTCTCAAACTTCACCTACGTATATGTATAAGACGCAGTGCAATTTTTGAGCCAAAATTTAGGAAAAAAAGTGCGTCCTATATGCAGTCAAATATATATACATACGGTATATATAATTATATTATATATATATATATATAAGTGCGTGGGCTAGTGGTTAGAGTCGTGGAAAATGGACTCGTCGATTCGAGTTCAATTCCTAGACGAAGCTGTTGGCATTTCACATAGCGCTAATACCCTTGGGAAAGGTATGAATCCATATATTCTCCCTTCAGCTATGGGTTAAATAGTAGGGCAGACTGGGTCCTGCAGCCTTGGGTAGGTAACCAATCTAGGAGAGGGATTACTCTGAATTCAAAATTCCTAAGGTCGGTCGTTGATTGGGTTTGTGGCAACCCTTGATGCACCGATTCTTTCCTATCGACTGTGCCAAAAAGTGTGGATGGTCCAACACAAGCCTTCACCACTATAAACAAATCCCTGTGTGGATGTTCATTGTGTGTATGAACCCTCGTACGTTGAAAAATCGACGGGAGAGTCCATTTTTTTTTTTATATATATATATATAAAATGTGTGTGTATGTATTTTTTTCTTTCACCCAGTTTCTTTTTATTTTCATCTCACTTCCTGCCATTTCTCCATCACCCTCTTTTTTCCATCTCCTCCTATCCCTTGATTTTCCCAATTCTTAAAAAAAAATTTTTTTACTCAATATCTATGGTTCTCTGTCAGAGGGTGTAATTGATTTAGCTGAGAAGAGCCATGAATTCAGGATCAGTCAGATACTACACTCTGATCCTAAGAAGAAGAAAAAAAAAGCTATAAAAATAATACATATAAACAAGAAGAATTTTTGTAACAGAAAATTGTTAGAACTGTTTTTTTTTTTGTGCATTTTTGTTGCCAGATGTTTCTTTTAATTTCTTTCTTTTCATGGATTTAGAGAAGAAAATCTCTAAATATGTAGAATTTCATTATTTACCCCAACCCCCACACTTTTTTTTGTATTCCTCATAGTTTTAATTTGTTTATATTCATATATATTTTTTAGTCTCCTTTGTAAAGATCTTTATTGTTTTCTTATCAAATACATTTATTAAAAAAAAATTCAAATATAAAACAAAAAAATTTGTAGATTGATTTTAGTTTGACCAGAACCATGATGATTTTCAATATTTTTTAATTGTAAATTTCAAAAATTCAGGTGATTTTCTCAATTTTTCAAAATCTTTCAGGAAAAAAAAATGCCAGCTAAAAAAGGCATAGTTTTGCTAACATATTTCTTATTGGTATATCATTTTCAGAACATAAGTAAAATATTGGTAGTTTATAAAATATGTAAATTAATTTGCATCTCTAATTCATGGTGATCTATTTTATTATTATAAGATGAATTCACTTCTTGGATATTTCTTCCTAACTATAGTAAAGTAAAGTCATCGGGGTAGCCTAAAGTCATTATCAGCCAATCAGTGAAGGAGTCTATCCCCTTTTCACTAGTGCTAGACCAAGGAGATTGTTTTTGTGTCTGAGGTGAAATGCCACACCTACCATTAGCTCCTTACTTTACCGCACAGATCCCTGTGCTACACATACGCTGAGTTGGTGAGGGCCGGTATCGAACTAGAAACCTTGTGGTTTCTAGCTGAACGCTCTACTGACTGAGCTAACCCGGCCCTATAGATCTATGATAAAGTTTAATATTATTGCCTGTTCATAAAACTGTTTATATATTTCTGCCAAAATATGTATTGACAGTATGACGCATATGCAAACTAAATTAAATATACAAAACTGCTTTCTGGGAAAGGTATTATTTAAATGGTTTGGTTAGTGGCATATCAACAATTTCTTATGGGATATTCAATGTTGAAATTTGATTCATTTGTAAATGTTTAGTTATGATCATAACTGTTTATATTTTTCAACATTCCACTGCAATCATTTTTTAAAATCTCACTTTTTTTATTTGTCTAAAATTAATTATTACAAACTGGCCTGTGAAATGTGCAAAAATAGGTTAAAACTAAAAATTTAACTTATGATATCTCAGCTATTTCTGAGATTATATTTATAAAAGTAGTACATAAATAAAATTTAGTCTTTTCTTTTTTTTTATAATTATATGTTTCTTTGGACCATATGACCTTTAGGCACCCCTTCCGCGATCTCGAATCACAAGGACACTTTTCTCATTTACACTGTCAAAATCCGGTTGTTTGTTAGGGGTTAGGGGTTAGTTTTATAATTTTTTAAAAACTCTAAAAATCGTCTGTTAACAATTAACTGGATTTTGACGGTGTAAATGGAAAAAATATCCCCAAGAATCGAGATTGCAAAAGGGGTGCCTAAAGGTCATATGGTCTGTTTCTTTTTTTGGTGTGATGATCAGTTTTTATTGCAGGCTCCTTTGAAGTATATCTCTATTTTAATGATAAATACGTTTTTTTTCACTTTTTTCCAATGAGGAATTTTTGGTAATGTTTTTTTAAAACTTTTGTGCATTTCTATGTTAATTCATATATTCTTAAAAATAGTTCCATCTTATAGAAAAAAAAGTTGTTCTGAAACATGATTGCTTAATATAGAAATCATTATTAGTATAATAATGATTTCTTTGCACACAATTGTATGGTTTCAAGTGTTCCTCTTTAAGTTCCTATCAAGTTTATATGCAATTATATGGTTTCAAGTATGGAAGCATGTGGTGTAATGGTTAAAGTCATGGGAAATGGACTTGTCACTCCGAGTTCAAATCCTGGATGTGGTAATTGCATTTCATTTAGCGCTAATACCCTTGGGAAAGGTATGAATCCTACTCTCCTTCCAGCTATGGATAAATAGTGGTAATCCCTAACTTGTTCCTCGTAAATTCCTACCATAAAATAAACTGAACTCTCATTTTATGTCTGTGTTTTTGCAATAAATGTTTTAAATATGTTTGCAATAAATGTTTTTAAATAAAGAAAATATATATGTTTGCAATAAATGTTTGTAAATAAAGAAAATATATTCAGTATTATAAAATAATGGGTGCAAGAAAAAGAAAACATTTATTGCAAAAACACGGACATAAAATGAAGGTTCAGTTTATTTTATGGTAGGAATTTACAAGGAACAAGTTAAGGATTACCTAAATAGTATAGCAGACTGGGCTCTTTAACCTTGGTTAGGCAACCAGTCTAGGTGAAGGAAAACTCTGAATTCAAACCTGTAATTGACCTTGTGTCACATCCTGCTCGTGTGGAGGGGGTAAATATATATATATATATGGTTTCAAGTAACTATTCCTATTTAATGATAATAATCATCCGTTTGCACACAGTTATATGGTATTGAATATTCTTAATACAATTGATTTTCAAGAAGGTTTATTTGACCCGTAGATGGGTCACTAACAGGTATCGCCACCCCAAGTTAGAGTGGACTTTGTAGAAATGGCAAGAAAGGGGTACTCTACACTCCACCAGATGCAGTTTAGTATCACACTAAGGACACCCCTTTTGATGCAGTTGGTGTATTTTAAGCCCTGCCGAGAAGGCGGTGTAAAAATGTACTGAATACACAGACACAGAACCGTTTTTACTGTGAAAAAACCCTTGACAGTTGGTGATTGCTGTAGACAAGTCCCATTACTTCCCTGGTTATTGTTCCTACAACTATGCTATCATGTCAACGACATTAAAAAATAATAAAAGTACTTCTTAGCAATCTCAATGTATTTTTCTTTTTCTTTTCTTTTTTTTTATTATTAAGCTGAGCACTTTACCTTTTTCACTTAAAGTAAACATGGCCTCTCTTTGGAATATCTAAATTGACATCATCACTATTCTTGCGCTTAGGGACCATTACTACAACTTATGAAGTGTTTATTGCTGAGGGTTGACTCTGAGGTAACTGAAGCCATGAATAAGTTGGGGGGGGGGTTGCCATTGTAATGAAGACCCATGATACAACTATTTTCTTTATCATTTTACACAAATGTTCTCACATTTTTTTTTATACATTGGCTAGGTTATGTCTAAAAGCTCAAAATTGTAGCTTGGAAAATTTTAAGGAATGTTAATGTAATGTAAGTTTGATTTAGTTTTCATCTTTTGACCCTTTGCACTTTACATATTCATCATTTTTTTTTCTTTTCTTTTATTTTTATTCAGTGTCAACAAAATTCTCATCTTTCGTCCTCAATATTCATTTTAATGTCTCCCCAATAAATCTTCTTTAATTATTTGTCAGTGTTCAAGTTGAGAATATGGAAAAAAATAATGGCACAGTCTAATTTAATGTTGACCAAAATTAATGGATCAGTTATTCTCAATATAATGCCTGTTAGGTATATATATATATATATATATATATATATATATAATATATATGGGACTCTCTTGTCGATTTTCGACGCATGAGGGTTCACACACACAATGAACACCCACACAGTGATTTGTTTATAGTGGTGAAGGCTTGTGTTGGACCATCCACACTTTTTGGCACAGTCGATAGGAAAGAATTGATGCATCAAGGGTTGCCACAAACCCAATCAACGACCGACTTCAGGAATTTTGAATTCAGAGTAATCCCTCTCCTAGACTGGTTACCTACCCAAGGCTGAAGGGCCCAGTCTGCCCTACTATTTAACCCATAGCTGGAGGGAATTTATATATATACATATATATATATATATATATATTACTCAGACACTGTGTTTTGATGTTTCATGTCTCATCAATATGACTAGACTTAGCAACTGCTTCTAGCCTGGAGTGAAACCGACTGACTTTTCATTAGTCCAACTCCTTAACCCTTTGGTCGTCTTCAGCTGCCAGTAAGAAGCGGGCTTTTAACTGATAAATACTTACATCTGTATATATATATTATGAGCACTAGAGAAATATATATGTACATATATATATATATATTATATAGGTTTTTAAAATCTCAACCATTTAAAAAAAAAATCTCAACCATTTGACTACTGGTTTTTAAGATCTCAACCATTTGACTCATCTGACGATTGCCTAACCATGAAACTTTAACTTATGAGTCCAAATCCATAATATTACAATTGATTATATATATATATATATATATATATATACACACACACACACACACACACACACACAACACCTCCACCATGGCCTGGATGTGACACAAGGATGATTTTTAAGCGGAGTAAAGCTGGTTTGAATTCAGAATTTTCCTTCTAGACTAAGGCTAAAGAATCCAGTCTGCCTTACTATTTACCCATAGTTTGTCTAGGGGTTGGGTGGGAGATGGATTTAGCAAGAAGTGAAACACAAACTGCTTCATCAAGGATTTGAAGTTGGGTTGCTAATTCTGTTTCATTTGATTATAACTATACATGCTCCCTCTCTCTCTTTCCCCTATCATATATATATATATATATATATATATATATATATATATACATACAAGGTCTTTTTTTTCTTTGTTTTTTTTTTTGCACACAATCCTATCAAATATGAATAATTCTTAAACAGATCTATTTGATCCACAGATGAGGCCCTAACAGGTATTACCACTCCAGATCAGAGTGGACCTGGGAGTAATGGCAATGGAGTAATCCATACTCCTCAAGTTTCCAGAACTTGGGCCTCGGCATCAGATGTAGTTTAGTGTCATACTCAGGACCCCCCTTTTTTGAGGGGGGGGAGTCATACCTCTCTGCAGGAGATACAGTCAGTGTTCTAAGTTCTACTAACAGGTGACTATATTCATTAATATCCAATCCATACACTCCAAATATTTATTACTTCATTCAATCAAGATTTTTTAAAGTGTTAATCGTGATTTTCAGGTAATACACACAAATCACAAAATATTTTGTCATTGTTTTCATCTGGAACAACAAGACCTTTTGGTAATCTTTTTTTATAGGAAAGAAAGTTTAAGATACTCATTTTCAGAATTTATTAGCTTTTGTAAAAAGTTTTAGGTTTTTACCTTTGTTTTTGTCTTTTGAATTATGGTACAATAAGATAAACAAATGAAGAGAGAATGACTAATCTTTTTTTCTCAATATATTTCATTATTCTATCTGATTGAAATTCAACTTCACCTCAGTTTCTTTTGTTCTTTTGAATGTTTTGTGGTTTTTTTTTCTTCAACATTTTCCTCTGATTTATCAGATTCCCTTGTTTTTTTTTGTGTGTTTTTTTTTTTTTGTTCCTTTGTTTTTTTTTATACCTTTGAGGTTTTCTCTGTTTTTCTTTTTTTATAAAAGTCTATCACTTGGCGAAATGCCTGGTCCACAGGGGAAAAAAAAGGAAGTTTTTCTCTAAGGGAGGTAACTTATTGACTGATTAACCTTATATATATATAAGCATAATATCCTTTAAAAGAAATGAGATATACATGCTTAAAGGTCTTTTCCTGTTTATTTTTTATATCGTTTTTGATAACTTATATTCATTTTATTTTTCCCAAGCTGTTATGAAGAGAGTGTCGTTTTGATTTCTTTATTTTATTTTATTTTATTTTTTCTTCTTGTCTAAGCATAAATAACTTTGTTACATCTTATCTTCAGTCCATTTTTTTTTCTTTTAAAAGATTTTCAATCTGATGTCTGTATTTTCATGAAAATAATTATTTTTACAATTCTGTCTCCATCTAATTTTCAGTGATTCATTTGTAAATTGAAAGCCTTATTTGTTTTTCACTTGTCTCTCAATGATTGCATTGTTTTTTTGTAAATATTTGAATGCTAAGAAAGGAAAGATAATTTCAAAATGTCATTTGATATGAACTGATTGTATTGACCAATCAACTTTTTCTATTCATATCTTGAAAGCATCATGGGAAACAATACTTCAAACACAAATGCTAACAGAAACTGAGATAATGTCTATAAGATGTTGATATAAGAATTTGTTCTTCTTGAGTTGGAAAATATAAAAGCTATTCTCATGAAAATGATGTCTCTCTCTATTCATTTTAAAACACATTTAAATATTTGAAAAAGCCATCATTTCAGATTAATATGCAGTTTATAAATTCTTTGGGTTAAATCCTACTTAACGGACATAAATTTCACCATCGCATGTCATTGTGCCGAAAGAAAAAAAAATACTAAAAAATCAAGGAAATAACCAAATTTAATGGAATTCTCTGTGTCGATATATTAATGAATAAACAATATAATGCACCAGTTATTTCATTTGAAAACTCTTACATTTTTTCAGGTCAGTTAACTTTGAGCCACGTATCTTTGAGGCATAATACAAACATACGTGGTTCAAAGTTGATTGACCTGAAAAAATGTAAAATTTTAAAATAAAATAACTGATGCATTATAGCTTTTATTCATTTATATACTATTTTTAGTATCTTTTTTTCTTTCGGTGGGGTGACATACGATGGTGGAATTTATGTTTGTTAAGTAGGATTAAACCATCTTTGAATTTAGTTTTTAAAATCCTTTAAAATAAGATGCAATTTCATTATTCAAAAGTTTCAAAGTTGATTTCAAATTAATTTAAGGTCAGTTCCTTTTTATTGTTATTTCTGTAATTAGCTTTAATGCTTGAATATTAATTTGTTCAAACTTGAACAGAAGAGAAATCTGCTAATTAGGGAGAAACCTAATTTAATTAATAAACAATAATTAGACAATTTGACATTTTTTTTTTAATTTGGGATTTGCAAAGGAAAAGTGAAAATGAATATTAATTTAAGAATAACAAGATGACGCCTGTTTTTCTTTCTTAAACAAAAGTTATCCTTTATTATTTGGCAAATTCTAAAACTAAATCAGCAAGAAATGAGAAACCTATAACATCCAAATTTATACTTTTGTTGAATTCATTCATTTGATTGGCTTAAAATTCAGATAAGTGTGCTTACTATGATCATTGTAGTCAGTATTATTAGGATTATTTGGACTATTATCCTCATTTTTATTGTTACCTGTACAACGTTTCGACCGATGTGCCCTCCACCCTTCAGGTATTTCTTGTCAGACTCTGGAGCTTTCTCAAATCGGGAGCCATTACGGAACTTTGAACCCAACCCTTTATTCAATCCACAGGGTATCCTGTTCTCATTCCACTAATCTGGGTACAGGTGTTAAGCTGTGATAATTATTATTCTATCTTACTGTTGCCCTTGACTAAGATTGAACCTGCAGCCCAGAGGTAACTGTCACTTAGAACTGTCTTAACCAACGACTTTATCCACTATGCTATGTGTCCATTGTAGTTGTAGGAAATGAATCCATGAACAGAGTTTAAATCCTGGATAAGGCTGTTTGCATTTTATTTCATGCTAATGCCCTTCAGAAAGGCATGAATTCTTTTTTTCTCCTCCCCCCAGCTATGGTAGGGTAGATTGAGCTCTTTAGCCTTGGGAAGGCAGCCAGTCTAGTTAATTTGTCTTTGTAATGCTGCTTTTCACTTTTTTGATAATATTGTCTCCATCAGTCATCAATTTATTCCTGATCAGGTTCCGACAGAATAAAACCCTAAATTCTTTTTAATCTTGAATTTTATACATTTAAACATATATCAATATATATAGTTACATATGTAATGTTAGCCAGTATTGTATTTTGTTGGTGTCTAAGAGGTACTTTTCGTTTAGAAAATAAAGATGGTTCAACATTTTTTTCTTGTACTAAAAGTCATAATTGCTGCATAATGTTACATATTATACAAAAAGTTTTCTGTCTCTTGGCAGTAATTCCTCATATCTTTTTATATCCTGAGGACAAAGAGTTATCAACCTTTTGTAAAACTGAGGAAAAGATTATTTCTTATAAGCAGCTCTATAATTTGGTCTATCAAAAATGTCTGAGTAAGAATATATAAACAATGATGAGCAAAAACATTATCACCAGGAACATGTCACAAGAATGACGGCTACTGTCTTGTAACAACTGCCCATATTGTCAGCTATGGTTAGTAGAATGAGAACAGGATACTCCCATGGATTGAATAAAGAGTTGGGTTCAGAATTCCGTGAAGGCTCCCGATTATGACAAGAAGGTTTCAGAGTTTGAGAAGGCTTCCGAGTGCGACAAGAAGTATCTGAAGAAGGGCGGAAGGCACATCAGTCGAAATGTTGTACAGATAACAATAAAGATGAGGACAATAGTCCAAATAATCCTAATGATACTAACTACAGATAAGCCAAGCTAGGTATTTTCATTTTATGTGTTGAATACTGCAGTCATAGACACATAAGAAGATTTGAAAATTTAAACATTTGATATAGGAATAAAATTATGTGTATGTTTCTGCATGTGTTGGCATTTAGAATGCATATAAAAATGACTGAAAAAAAAAGTAAAAACTCAGCTTGTCAATTCCACACATTGATGAGGTAAAACATTATGACTTGTGATATTATAACAATTATATATTTCAGAATTAGAGGTAGATTAGCCGATAAGGCAGTCTAAAGTTCATTATTTTAATGTGATTTAATGACATGTGATATGCAGCAAGAATGATATCCCACTGTCTTATAACAATTATATATTTCAGAATTAGAGGTAGATTAGCCGATAAGGCAGCCTAAAGTTCATTATTTTAATTTGTTGAATGCTGCAGTTATGGACGGTTTAAGAATCTTTGATAAAGGGAAAAATTGTTCTAGCTAGATGACTAGGTCAAAATATTTCTGAAATCGTTTGGCTTTACAGGTACTTAAAGTTGATTGTGATGAGTACCTATCAGCACCCTCCAATATATATGTGTATATATATATATATATATATACATATAAGTTAAAAGAAAGGAAATGAATCTGACAGTATGAGTATGAAAAGGTGGAATGAAAACATCACACAATGCTGTTATATATATATATATATATTTTAGTAGTTTTTGGGGACAACAGAACAAAAAAAGAGACCATATGAGTCAGAATTTTGACTGTTGGAAAAAGAAAAAAAAAATTAATGAGCCAAGATAATAAATATTTGAAAGTGCTCAATATGTACTTGCAGAGCCCGTTTTAAGAGCAAAACAACTGACAGAAATTAACTCCCAGGTTTCACGTAAAGTATCTTCAGGATAATTCTAACAGATATAGATGTGTATGTGTAACACTTTTGTTTGATTGGATAGATATTTTGATCCTCGGTAGAAGTGCAAATCACAAAGTCAATAAATATGAGCAGAAAAAGACAGAAATTAAAACTCAATTGCAACTAATATTAGTTTCACATTTTTCCTGACAATCATAATTCTGAAGAATTACAAGTGCTATGATATTGTAATACATGGAAAACACAATATAAAATGTAATTTACACTTAAACGTAAGTGAGTGTATATTATATCTACATGCACTAACACACAGAATTGCAAAATGTATACTAAAATATTTTTCGGTTTTGTAAAAAAAAAAAAATGGAAATCTGCATTTACATTGATTTATTTTCCCATATATTTATATTTCAAGCTCAATTTCTTTCCATAAGTGTGTAAATCTATATTCACTCATTTGTGTCTGGTTGTATATAAGCAATTCTTCTTGTATATTTGTAGGTTTTTTTTCTCTCTCTCTTAACTCTGAAAAAAAAAAAAAGTTTTCATATAAGCTGGAAATATGGCTTCACTCTCCCCATAATGTTCTTTTTAACAGAAACCTGAGACTATTTTCATTTTTTTTCCAATTTATTAATATTTTTTAATGCATTACCAACCTGCATCACTCAGGTTTTGAATTTTTTTCCCCCTCTCAATGGAAAGACAGCTTTTATGACAAATGATAGGAGACATTGAAATGAAAAAAAAAACAAAACTCAAATCTTTTAAAGATTGTATATATTCTTGTATATGTTTTAATACCCAAAATACTGATGGTAAAATTGCAAAGACTGATTGAGAGTCATGTCAGATGGAAGATACAAAGTTTGCCTCCCCCCCTCAGCCGGAGTTAAACAAGTAAATGATTTAGAGATGAAAAATATTATGGTATCATCATCATCATCATGTTGTGCAAGTAGCACGGATATCCATGACAATCTCTTACCAACCTTCCCTATCATTCATTGCCCCCAGGAGGTCCTCTGTGCAGCAACCAGCATCCTTGCATAGTTGGTCAATGTAGGTCCTCAGTGGGCGGCCCACATTATCATGTCCATGTGTTGGCTTCCACAGGAGAACGTCGCTTATGAGCTCGTTCTTGCTTCTCCAGCAGTATCCTGCATATCTAGTCCGTCGCAACTGCATTTAACTGTTGATAACATTAATTCAATTATATTAAAATGCAGAAAATGTTTGGTTAAAATATAAACCACAAACAAAATGAAAAACTGTAATTAACCAAATATCAGTTAAACCCGAGTTCAAATCCTGGACATGGCAATTATTTCACTTAGCGCTAATACCCTTGGAAAGGTATGAATCCTACTCTCCCTCCAGCTATGGGTAAATAGTAGGGCAGACTGGACTCTTTAACCTTGGCTATGTAACCAGTCTAGGAGAAGGAAAACTCTGAATTCAAACCTATTTAACTCTGCTAAGAAATTGACCTTGTGTCGCATCCTGCTCGTGCGGAGGGGTTGGTAAATATTTTTTTTTTTTTTCAAACTAATGAAGGTAAAAACTCAAATTTTGAATGCTGATTTTTTTTTCTTTTTCTTTTTTTAGTCAGACATCTTTTTCCCCGTTAAAAGATTGTCAGAGCCCTATATTTCTATTTCAGATTCTCGAATTTTATCTTCTTTGATAGAACTAATATGTGTGAGAAATCTTTAAAAAAAAAAAAAAAAAGTAAAACAGTTGAAGAATTAAATTTTGCCAATGTTCATTTATGTATCATTCTTTTGTTTACCAAATTGGTGTGTTTAGTATGGGTGAAAAAATTATTTCTGGTGATTTTTGTATTTGTCCCATAAAATATAGAATGATATTTTCTTTTCATAAATCTTAGAATCTGAAAAACTGTTTGTTTCAGTACCAACTGACCAGTTTTACTTTTTAAAATCTTATTTCTGAATTCTGTAATTGTTTTATATTCAGTGAATTTACTGAAAGGATTTTTGGAGACCATTTTTATTGTTTTGGTTTCTCTTAAGAATATTTTTTAACATGTTTTAGTTTTAACATGTGCAATTCTTCACTTTTTAAAATCTTATTTATGAATTCTATAATTGTTTTATATTCAATGAATTTACTCAAAGAATTTTTGGAGACTATTTTTATTGTTTTTATTGGTTTGTTTTTTCTTAATACTATTTTTATCTGAGTTTTTAAACTGTGCAATTGCCAATATTCAATGACGTTTTAAATTTTTGCTTGTTCTGTTCACTTTTGGTTCATTTACTGTATTGCATTTTGTTAGAATAAATAAATATTTTGTAAAAAGAAAAAAAAAAAAAAAAAGATTAAATGTTAACATCGCCTTATCTTAAAAAATCAAACATTTTTTTTTTTAATGAAAAATGTACAAGTCATCTTTCTGTAAATTGGCCTTACTTAAAGTTAACATTTATTGTTCTTTTAAACTGTGTAGATTGTTTTTTTTTTTTGATTTGGGTTGCAGACCAAATCTACCAAATGGTAAAAATTAGATTTGTACATCAGTTCTCCTTCCAATATTCTTATGTTTCAATGACATATTCAATAGATTTTTTTTATCTTCTTCTGATTTCTTGATTATTGAATAAAAGACTTGATTTCCTTCTCAACTTTTTTTCTTAAGCATTTTAAAGATTAATATTGCTCTTTCCACTGCAAGATGGAGACTTTGACAGCATTAGTGTATGGGATGCAAAATAGAGAAAATGAGACTTGTCACTATTTATCGACTTTGTCTGGGAAGATTTAAAAAAAAAATTAAAATGGCTTCCTCTTTATTGATAGAATATTAACTGTAGGAAGACATAAAAAGTAATTATAGAGAAAATTCTGTATGTTTATTTTATCAGCATGTTTTTTTTTTTTGTACGTGTGTGTGTTTTTTGTGTGTACAATTATTCTGTTGTAATGTCATTGAAACTTAACCAGATTGCAATTGAAATCTAAAAAGGAAGAAAATTTTTAAAAAAAAGAAAGAAAAAAAAAAGATCCTTACAAAACTTTACTCAAAATATTGAGTGAATAAAACAAAAATTGGCAGTTTTTGTCTGAGATTTTCAGATGATGATTATGTCAATATTTTTTTTATCCTTATCATTGTTGTTTTTTGCTTTGATTTTTAGATCAATTGTTGTTAGTATCCAATGATCTTTTTTTTTTTTTCATCCCCCATCCTTTATTGATTTTGTTGTTTTTTAGATGAAATTTTGTTAATATTCATTGACTTTTTTGAATTATACCTTTGTATTTGTTGTTTTTTTTTTTAGTTACAAATTTTTGTCTTCGATTTAAAAAAATTTTTTTTTTTTTTTTTTTTTACATTAGTTGTTCGTTTTTTTAATTTTTTTTTTTGTGGAGTAATCTTTATTTTTTGTTCACAATATTTTAACCAGTTCATTCTCTTACCTTCTTTAGGTGGAATTTTGTTTAATTTCATTTTGTTGTGGTAGGGGAGTTGCAACATTTTTTCTATTTAATAAAATTTTGTATCAGATTATTACTGTGTAAGGAAGAAAGTTTTTTTTCTTTTTATGTTATGAAGAAGATTGTTCTTTTACTTAGATTTCAAAATATTTCCTCATTCCCAGATAGATGCTACATAAATAGAAAGACAGTAATGGTAAATATCACTTGGCTTTTTTTATTAGATATTTAAAAAAAAATATTTAGGATTTGTGTTTTGATATTGAAAAAGAAGATAAAATAATCCAATATTAATCATGTAAAAACAGAATGCAATTCTTCTTTCTTTGTAAGTTATGAAATGCAGCCTGACTTTTCAGAAAAATTTGTTCTCTTTAAAGAAAAAAAATATAACAGGTGTTTAGTTGCTTCATGATATTGCCCAACAAGACTTTAGGTGTTTTGCTGTTATATTCTTCATTATATGAGACTTTAAAAGATTTTTAATCATTTCTTTCCACCTAGATAAATGTGTGTCTAATATAGGGAAATAATAAACAAGTAAAAAGGAAATATGGCTCTTAATTCAGCAGCAATTTCTGTCACATAGAAACTGAAAAAAGGAATTAAAGCGATACCAATAAGTTTGCATGTGACAATTTTTACTTAGCTGAAGCAAAAATGCCACACTGCACTGAGTTTTGACCCTTGCAGTTATCTACTGACTCTAGCTGATACCGACTTTAGGCCACCCGACGACTTTACTTACCCAGTGTTTCCCAATTTTTTTACCCTTTTGGAACTGTTGAAATAGTTTTTATGTCTCAAGAAACCCCAGTCTAAAAATCATCATATATAATTACTAGTCTATTTATCCATTAGCTTACTGTTTCTCATGGAACCCCAGGGTCCTATGGGACACCGTAGAGAAATACTGCTCTACACCACTGGGAACCACTTGTATAGAGAAACTTTACACTAGTGGTTTCCTAATTTTTTCAGGCTAGCATCCCCTTGGCTTCCCATGAATTCTTAGCCCCCCTCCCCCTTTGGCCCTTGTAGTTATCTGCTGACTCTGATCTATAGCCTATCTGGGTGTCATGTGGTAACTGGTACACCACTGTACATGTTGTGTACAGGTGTCATGCGAATGTTCAATTTTTACTTTGATTTCAGACTACATAACAAAACTATGCATTCGTTTATAATTCTAATGTCAGTTTTAATCTGTATAAACTGTATACCTTTACCTTAGTATTTATGGCATATGTTTTTGTTGTTTAGATTTTGTAAAAAAAAAAAGAAGTTATTTATTAACTGCTCCTAATGCCACCCTGTCGCTTCCCTCCACTGCCACTTTGGGAACCACTGCTCTACAAGTACTCTTTATTCTAATGTATTTAATGTTGTAGTTATAAGCAAGAAGATTAGATCATAGCCCTCTCCAAAATGACATGGTTTGTGGGTTGCTAACATTCAGCTGTGGTGAGGTTCTAGCAAATAATGCCAGATGACTTGTTTCTCATGTCCTCTAACCAACAAAACCAGATGGAACTGATTTTCCTTCTTTACTATGAAGTCTGTTTCTTTTGACAACAATATTCATTTCATCATTTCTCTCTCACACACAAAGGTCCGTTCTATATCCTCCAACTAAATGTCACTCTTGTTCTGGTTTACTTCCAACAGTCATCGACACTAGACTGCTATCTGTCGATTTGGAATTCTTAGGTACATAATAAAAAGTAAAAAAAGTAAAGTCATAGAGTGGTCTAAAGTCTGTATCAGCCAGACAGCAATGGAGTCTATCCCCTTTTCGCTAGTGCTAGACTAAGGAGATTGTTTTAGCGTTTGAGGCAGAGTGCTATACCTACTATCTTGATTATATTATTTGATTTTTCAGCTTTACTTTACCCAAGAGTTAGGGTGATCTTACAAGCTAATATCGTTGATCCCAAGGGGCATCCCCCAGGCAACACCTGCCCCTTCAATTTAAAGCGGCAGAGCTGGTTTTATTGTCCAGTGCCTGAGGCACAAACCTTAAGGGGGAATGCTGACGAGATCAACACATTTTTTGCACCCGCCACCCATGAGTTTCGGTTTGTGGGTGGTCCCACATTAATAAGGCCTTGTTCCTAATGCATACACATGGGGTACGTGATAAATATCATGATTATATAAAGTAAAGTAAAGTCATCAGGAGTGTGGGGGGGGACTAATGTCGGTATCAGCCAAACAGCAAGGGAGTCTATCTCCTTTTCACTAGTGCTAGACCAAGGAGATTGTTTTAGCATCTGAGGCAGAGCGCTATATCCACTATCAGTTTCTCACTTTACTGCACAGATCCCTGGGTTACTCATATGCTGAGTTGGCGGAGGCTGGTATTGAACCTGGAACCTTGTGCTTCCTAGTCTGATGCTCTACCATCTGAGCTAACCGGCCCTGGTAATATTAAGGATTGAAAGCATACATACATGCAAATCATATTACAAACGGCCATTTACCCCCCCCCCAAAAAAAAAAAAAAAAAAAGAAAAAAAAAAAAAAAAAACATGTGAAGCAATGTGACCTTTTTGCTTCAGGTAAGTAAAAATTGTCACATGAGAAAAAAAAAATAAATAAATGTGAAAGTATTTATTATTATTATTATTATTATTATTATTTTATATTCTTTTTTCCTTTAAAATTGGACATTTTTTTTTTTTTTTTAAATTTTAATTTCAATTCGAAATCCCCCAAAAGTATCAGATTATTTAAGGATTTATTTTTTTCATTTTTCATCCAATTCTTCAATTCATTTTCTTTGTGATGAATAATAATAACACCTTGGCATATGAATTATTAGGCAATTTCTTTTCTATTAGACAATAATTTGTGGTTTTGAAATAGCTAACTTTTTTTTTCTTACATACATATATCAATACAAAAGTATTTATTTTCTAAGGAGAGAAAAAAAAATCATCAACAAGGCATGAGGTAACCAAAATTGATTGATGGATCAAATGAATAAAGCCTTTCCTGCCAACTACTATCACAAGACACTGGAGGAAGAAACCACAACACAATATCATCAAACCCTGACCAGATCTTCAGCTGCAGTTACTGCAACTGTGCCTGTCTGTCCTGCATTGGCATTATCAGCCATGATCATGCCTGCAGTCAACATGAATCTTCATTAACAAAGCAAATCCATGATATGATGCTCCATTTTTTTAACAGATTTCATAATAGTTAAAAAGGAGAGTAGTTAACAATAGGAGGAAATTGCATAAATAAAGTGAAATTTCTTTTTCACTTAAAAAAAAAAAAAAAAAAACTGCCTAGGTCACAAAGAGGAACAAAAATGTCCATCTTAAGTAATTAAGCTAGTATCATACAAGGTAACAAATATCAAACTTTCTAATGATTAATAAAAAAAGGAAAAAAAAGAGATTTCAATCTAACACAACTAAATAACAGAAGGGCCGGGTTAGCTCAGTCGGTAGAGCGTTTGGCTAGAAACCATAAGGTTCCTAGTTCGATACCGGCCCTCGCCAACTCAGCGTATGAGTAGCACAGGGATCTGTGCGGTAAAGTAAGGAGCTGATGGTAGGTGTGGTGCTCCACCTCAGATGCCAAAAACAATCTCCTTGGTCTAGTGCTATTGAAAAGGGGATAGACTCCCTCGCTGACTGGCTGATACCGACTTTAGGCCGCCTCGACGACTACTTTACTTACTATCACATAGAAGGGCTACTATAGCACCAATTGTAGATAGGTTTAATTGAATGATGAAGGAAACAATGGGTCACAACACAGTACATCAATCCTGTGAGACTACAAATCTGTAAACCTGTCAGAGTATCTATGCTTCCATTACCAAAAGATTCTTTAATAGAGGTGGACAAATGCTTGAACTGGACCTTGTATAAACGGAAGACGGTTGCCCGGAAAGATGAGTTTTCCTTTCTCCTGAATAAAAGATGGACAACAAAGTATCATCCTGGGGGAAATGTTGGAAGAAATGGGATGTTTTCGTCAATATTCTACTGGGGAAACATTGACTTTTCTTATCTATCATGTGCCACCTACCTCAGCATCATCATTAAAGACTACATTTTCTATTATTATAATAAATGAATAGAAAATCCGTCGGGTTGGACAGCCGGATCTCTCCATCGAAAAAAGACATCTCCCAGCTTCTTCTGACCAAGTCCTTGTCACTGCAACAATCTAGCAGTTCTTCGCCAAAGCTCACTCGCCTCTTCTTCGTTGTCATACGTCAGTGCCATCGTCAGCAAGACTGGAACACAACTACCCGGTGTGTTAAGGCAGACCTTAAATAATCATACTAAAATCCCACATCCGGGTCAATCGCACAGTGTAGTATTTACATGCATGCCAATAAGGTAGTCTGACATCAAACCACGATTCACGATCAGGAGGATGTGAGTTCAATCTCCCTAGTCGACCGCTACACTCCCCCCTGATCTCATTTTACATGCCAGACATATTCATGCACACTTTGAGCTACTATGTGCGTTCGCCCTGTTGGCTGGGGCGTTAGAATGCACCGACTGCACCTCTGCAGAGGAGTAAGACTCCCCCAATGGGGCCACCTGTTGGCTGTGGGTGGCGACCCGTGATGCTTAAGAATAGAACCCGGGTGGATGAGCAGTTCATGACATGCAATACTCCACTTTGGCCCTATCTTGGGCTAGACGGGCGGTCGGAGAGGCCCCCTCCGATCAATCGGCTGGTCACGTCAAGCCCTAGTACCTATATGATTTTCCCAACCCTATTGCCCTTATGGCAAGCCCCAACCCCTTTTTATCATATGGGTGCTAGAAGGCGGTGGCTGCGGGTCTACATGTCCTGGGAATGACGTTAAACTTATCTGATGGTGAGGTTCCAGTTCTGGAGGTTTGGGGAATGTGGAGCACCCCTTCATCACCATTGCTCCCTGGTCCACTCTGACCAGGAGTGGTAATACCTGTTAGGGTCCCGTCTATGGGTTAAATAGAAAAATGTATTTATAAAAAAATTGTATTATCCATTAAGAATTGATTTATTTCAAAACTTTATCAGCATTAAATGACCCACTGAGGTTGATATGCCGTAAAACAAAACAAAACAAACAATACTATGTGCGTGATTTCTCTTGCCACAATTATGGCAGTGGCATTTTCAGAATGAGAATGCATTCTACCATCTTGCTTTAATTGGATGGAGAATGGTTTCAGGAACATGAAGAAAACTTCATTGTGTTGCCATGGCCACCAAACTACCCAGATCTCAATTGTATTGTGCATTTATGGCATGAATTTGACCAACGATTTCTCTCTGCAAATTCTTTACTATATTACAACAGTTAAGGTAGCTGCTGTTTACTTCTTGGCATCTATAATAAAATCAAAATAACAAATCAAATAGCATTTAAAACCGGCAAACAGATATCTTTAATAACGAATGCAATAACCGTAACAGTCCTTCTACTATAGACTCTCCTAACTGAATACCCTCACCCAGACCAAGAAACTCCGAAATGAATAAAACTCGCACCGTACAACAAACAATTCTTCAAACACGAAAGAAAGAAAGTGATAAGCGTAGAAAGGAAAGGTAAAAAAAAGAACAGAAAGAGAGAAGAGAAGAAAGAAAACAAAAAACAAACAAGAAAGAGAGAAAGAAAGAAAGAAAGTGATAGACGTAGAAAGGAAGGGTCAGAAAAAGAAAAAGAAAAGAAAGAAAATGATGAAACCATTTTGTAGAATTAGGCAGGTGCTGTGGTCTCCTCATTGTGGGTATATTGTGTGTACACATTAGTGTTACTTAGTGAATGTGAGCATATTGGTTTAAAAACTGAAATCATTTAATCCTATTTATGTAAGGGCCGGGTTAGCTCAGTCAGTAGAGTGTTCGGCTAGAAACCACAAGGTTCCTAGTTCGATACCGGCCCTTGCCAACTCAGTGCATGAGTAGCACAGGGATCTGTGCGGTAAAGTAAGGAGCTGATGGTAGGTGTGGTGCTCCATCTCAGATGCAAAAACAATCTCCTTGGTCTAGCGCTAGTGAAAAGGGGATAGACTCCCTCGCTGATTGGCTGATACTGAATTTAGGCCACCCCTAAGACTTAACTTACTTTATATATCCTCTAGACCAGTGTTTCCCAATTTTTTTACCCTTTTAGAACTCTTGAAATAGTTTTTATGTCTCAGGAAACCCCAGTCTAAAAATCATCATATATAATTACTTGTCTATTTATCCATTAGCTACTGTTTCTCATGGAACAACAGGGTCCTATGGGACACGCCAGTAGAGAAATACTGCTCTACACCACTGGGAACCACTTGTATAGAGAAACTTTACATCAGTGGTTTCCTAATTTTTTCAGGCTAGCATCCCCTTGGCTTCCCATGAATTCTTAGCCCCCCTCCCCTTTGACCCTTGTAGTTATGTGCTGACTCTGCTCTATAACCTATCAGGGTGTCATGTGGTAACTGGTGCACCACTGTACATGTTGTGTACAGGTGTCATGCAAATGTTCAAATTCAGACTACATAACAAAACTGTGCATTTTATTCTGTATAAACTGCATACATGTTCCTTTAATTTAGTATTTATGGCATATTTTTTTTTGTTTATTAACTGCTCCTAATGCTACCCTGTTGCTTCCCTCCACTGCCACTTTGCAAACCACTGCTCTACAATTTACAATTAAAATTCATTTTCCCCTTTTAATTAATATTACTATTTTAATGTTAATTTGTCAAATAGTTTAAGTGAACGGATTGGGTGGGTGTGGGTTGCTCACTCCAACTGTCAGCCAACAAAAAATAAAACAAAATGTTTATACAAATTAAAATGCTTTTCTCTCTTTTTCTTTTCTTTTTTTTTTTTTCTTTTAGGAGAATTTAATATTCTTACATCCAACTTTTATATCATTTTCTCTTTCTAATGGACTTTTTTTCTAAATATTCTACAATATCATTATTATCATTAGAAGATCATTTAAACTAAATGACTAATATCTAAAAAGAAATATTTTAATATAGTTAAATTATTCTTGTCAAAATATGGATCATTATTTAAAAAATGGTGTAAAATGTGATTTAATTTTTTATCTAATATTATAGTAAAAATGATAGAAAGGGAAATAAAAATCATTTTAAAATGAATCTTCTCATATATATGAATTAAGTGACC
>CM042152.1:15456872-15591872 GCA_023376005.1 Doryteuthis pealeii
ATTGATAATATAGTTTGCAATATTTATAATTAAGGAGTGCTCAATATAATTTATAGAGCATAGGGTAGCAAAGACATAAATTCAGTGGCACTTAATAAATTTGTTTTGAAAATCATATAGGTAAGTAACTGACAGTTACCAAGCACTGTTGATTTTTATGTCTATGCTACCCTAACTTATATGTATATAATGTGTGTGTCTTTAAAAAAAAAATTTATGCATTATTACGACAGACTATAATTAATTGAAATAATTAGTTGATAATAAAGTTGTAGATGTTTATTGTTATATGATTTATATTTAAGTGAGTTCCTGACTAAAACCTTTTTTTCTATTTTAAGTTTTTATAATCTTTCTGTAAATATAAAATGAAATAGTTTTTTTTGAAATAATGAATTATTTTTGCTATCGAAATTATTGTACTTTATGCTTTATGACCATATACATGTTGATAAAGCAAAGCTTTCCAGTAATATTTGAATAAAATTAATTGTAAATATTCTATTATCATCATGTCGCGCTGTTAGCACGGATATCCATGACAATCTCTCTCCATCCGTCCCTATCACTCATCATTATCGGGAGGTTCTCTATGCAGCATCCTGTATCCGCACAGAGCTGGTCAATGTACATCTTTGCTGGTTGGCCCACACTGGTGTGCCCATGTGCTGGCTTCCACAGGAGGACGTCACTTATGAGTTCGTCCTTGCTTCTCCAGCAGTGTCCCACATGCCTTGTCCATCTTACTCGGATGGTTTGGGTGATATGTGGCAGGTGGCCGTACAGCTGTTTTCTAATGTGGTGTTGTTTCCATGTCTTGTTCAGGATGACATGCAGCATTCTTGTGCAGCTCCCATTAGCTTATTCTCTAGTCGCTTCGTTAGGGTCCAGGTGGTGTAGCCGTACAGCAGTACTGATACGACAACGGCCTGGAAGTCTTAAGTAATTTCTTCTAATTTGATCATTTTAATGAACAGATATAAATTTTAAAGATATATAACAGAACAAACACCAAAACTAAATCCCCTCATCTATAATCCAATCTGAACATGAGATTTTATGGCTGCTTAGCAGTTTTGTCTTCCACTATTCATATAATACTAGAAGTGGCTACCTGGCATCGCCTGGGTAGAGGGAGGATTTTTAAAAAGTTAGTCTCGCAGATCCATTATTACTTATCACAAGTTAGATCCTCACTGGATGCCCCATAAAATCCCCACATAAATATATAACAATATAGTAAGAAATTTTAATTCAATAATTTACAATAAAAAAAAAAAGAAGAATATAAATGAGGCGATTAATTCAATCAATCAACATCATATTTCAATTACCTTCTGTTACTATACAAATTTTAATTTGTAAATATCCTCCCAAATATAAATAAAATCTTCATTATTTTTGCTCAAAAACAAAACCCTTGTAATAGTGAATGAATATATATATTTACTTTGTCGTTAATTGTTTTATTTTTTAAGTTTCCTCTAGACACACATATACACAACTGCCCTTTATATATGTACTAGCAGTGGCTACCCGGCATTGCCTGGGTAGAGGGGGATTTTTTTAAAAGTTAGTCCCGCAGTTCCATTATTATTGAATCATGAATTGAATCCTCGTGGGATGCCCATTTAAGTCCCTATGTAAAAAAAATAGACCTTGCATTGATCCAGCTCTCTGAAAAGAAATGTTAATGTCTACTATCTAAAATATTAAATGAAAAAAAAATCCATGCTGTTATCATTTAAATTTTATTTTTTAATCATCTTCACGAATATAAATCAAATCTATTATTTTGCTCAAAAACCAAGCCCTGGTGATATTTAATGTGTATATATATTTACACACAAAAAAAGATTTTTAAACATTAAAAAAACAAAATTATTAAGCACACAAAAGATTTAAAATCTCTTAAAAATTAATTTCTTTATTTTTTTTTTCTTGACAATTTAATAGAATATAGTACATATCAATTAAAAAAAAAAAAAAAGGTTTCAAATAATAATATTATGACATTTTTTTGCACGTCATATTTCATAATTCATGATTTTTTTTCTACAAAAACTACTGCCTTAAGTATTATACAAATTTTTGATATAGTTGTTCAGACTCTTATCTTTATAGAAGAAAAAGTAAAAATTGTTTTTTGATAGATTTTAAGTGTCATTAAAATGATCACTAAAATAAAGTAGAATTCTTAAGTTGTTATATTGTCCTTCTTTCTCAACAAAGTTTTGTAAATCTCCTAAACTTTTTATTTCAATAAAGTTCAGTTGTAGTTTACAGTGAGATGAGTTTACATAATAAGTATATTTGATCCTGTAAACATTTATTCATGTCTCAATACAGGAAATACCTGGTATGTCTATTAGTATAAACAACATAAAAAAAAATCTTGTGATTTTTGTACTTTGTTTTTATTAATACAACGATTTAATATCTGGAATTGAAAAAAAAAACCCAAGTAAATTTTGCTTTTTTTGTCTTTTGCTATCTATTGAAGAATACCTTCAAGATGCTACATATGTAATATTTATATATATGATTTTATGTAATAAGATATATAATTTGGATTATTTGAATTATTCAGACTATAGTCCTCATCTTTATTGTTATCTACACAAGAGTTTGAGAAGGTTCCTGAGTCCGACAAGAAATACCTGAAGAAGGCTGAAACGTTGTGTAGATAACAATAAGCATGAAGACAATAGTCCTAATAATCCAAATAATACTAATTATCAAGCCTCATCTCAAAAATTCAGGAAAAATATATATAATGTTTATGACATTTTAAAGATATGTCTCTAAAATGTTTCTGTCATCCAAGTTTTTTCTCTTTAATCATCAAACATTTGGTATTGTTATTGGAAACATTTTTAAAGAAACATTGACAAATTTATTCTCTTTTTTTATGAACTTTCTATTTTAACATGATTTTAAAAAAATTATTGGTTTTGTTTTTGAAAATACATAAGTAAAACACTTGTCTTTCTTAATTGTTAATAGTAATTGATTTGGTTTATTTGTGAATACCTAAGTTAAAGTGACATCATTTCCTGAAATTTGCATAATATTTTGTTGTTGTTAAGACCTATGTAATTATCTGTGTATCTTAATTGGTTGTATTCATATATATTTGGTTGGTGAGCCTATTTCTTTTTTCCCCCCTGTAACTGGTTTGTTAATAGTTTATCCTTCAAGTCAGTTATGTTTGTCTTTTTTGTTTAAGACTAACAATTTTGTTGGTTTTGGATTGGCTTTAAGAATTTTTAGAAATCAAATTATATTTGATAAACTGTCAAATATGGTACATTTCCAACTTGAAGTTTTAATTTTTTAAATTGATAATATTCTAGTTTAAAGCAAAGTTTATTGAATTTCTTTTTGTTTCATGTATGGATTATTTTCTTGCATTTGTGAATTTGCTGTTCACAAATCCAGTCATTTCCATTGGTAAGTTGGAGAATAAAAGAAGAAAAACTTAATTTTCAAACGATTTTTTTATAAAACTGAAAAAAAAAAAAAAGAAAAAGAAAGACTTCTTGGCTATTTGAATTTATAAATAACATCGATAATTGTTGAAAAATCTTTTGCTTATAAGTTATCTGTTGTTTTTTAAATCTGAATTTACTTTCAACTTTAAACATTTCATATAACAGTTTGTTGGAAACAACTGAAAAAAATATATATGTATATAACATTTGTTATTTTTTTTATTCATTATTAAAAATCTATAATTGTATGAAAATTTTATAAAATTCAATTATGAATAAAGTATTTCAAAATCAAAGATAAAATTACTTTTTATCCTTCTTGGATAAATGAAAACATTTAGTTTTACTTGCTAAACACATTTGATACCAGCTTTTTTCTTCTTCTCTCTCATTTGTTGCATTTTTGTTATTTACTGCAGATATATTGCCTCAAGCAGTTTTATGACCAATAAGAAGTAGTACTTATTTAGAATTGGTATCTGTTTAGGAATGTAATATACACAACAAAATATGGCTTCACCCAACACTGTGTACAATATGAAGAAGTATTTTTGGACTTAAATGAAATCAAAAGAACAGAGGAAAACATTATAAAACAAACAAAAACTATTTTTAAGTAAAGGAGAATTTCAGACCAAACTAGTATGCCTTTTCCATATGTTTCTCTCTTTCTCTCAACTTAAAATTAAAATTCTATATTGTACACAACTGTGAGAGACATCATACTTTGTGTATATTTCTTCACATTCTTGAACTGTGAACAGACACCAATTCTAAACAAGTAGCTTAAAAGTTTCTGTTTACTAGGGGTAATGAGATTTCAGGTGTCTGAGTGAATGAATGTTATTCTAAGAAACTTTCAACCCTTAAAAATTTGCTGCCTGCCTCATTCATAAAAATAGGGAAGAGTGATGCAATTTAAGACAGAAAATTTATTTGTTAGGATTTGTAAATTAAATTTTTTCAAGTGTCTTAATAAAAAATGAAAAAAGGTTTTGTTTTTGCTAACTACAATTTCATCAATGAAGTTTTGAGGAAATAAATTATCTTCTAACAAGATTATATTTTATGTGAAGATCAATTTTATTGAATATTATTATTAAAGAGTGACTGAAAAATAGAATGGCTAAAACCTTAAATAATAAAAAAATATTTTTTTAAATAACTATTATGTGGTGTAATGATAAAAATACTTAATCTCAAAATAACTGAAGAGGACTACATCTTTGAGATGATCAACAATACAGCATGTAGTTAAATCAGAAGAAAAAATGGAAGAAATATTATGGATAATACCTTTGTCTTTTTAAGAAATTTGGTAACGTAAATGATTGTTAAAGGAACCTTGCATAGTGTAATGGTTAACAAGTTAGTCTATCAGACCATTGCCAGGGAGTTTGATTCTCAGTGAGACATCCATGTTTCTGGCCAATTTAAGTTTAACTCTTAACATCCTGTTGAGAATTTTCTAAGTCCAGAGCCCCATTCCTCTAAGGATTTATCAATAAATGGCTGAAAATGGCCTTTTCATTTAAAGTTACCTGTTATTTCCCGTAAATTAAAGACGGCTAAATATGTTTAATATTACATTTAGATAAAGGCTATCATTTGGGGTGGATGAGGAAAACAAATGTGACTTCCGACCGAGTGGAATGAGGCGGTATAGGACATTAAGAGTTAATAAATGATAATATGGATGGTTGTTAAAGTGTCACCCATAAATGAATTGTAGATGAAAGTTTGAGTCTCAGGCATTGTCTTATAAAGTTTCTGGATAAAAAGAAAAACAAAAAAGCAACACAAAGAAAATAAATGAGTGGATGCCCTCAAACCCCTGAAGACAAAACAAAAAATGGTTATTTCAAATTAATAAAATCCATGATAGGCTCACCGTTAGAAATTTTTTTTCCCCAACTTAAAACAATCAAAAACACATAAAACTTACGCATTCTTTTATACTAGAATTATGTATATTTTATGTATATTATGAAGAGTTAGCATTAAATAGCCCACAGGGTTATTTAAACCAAACCAAACCAAACCAAACCAAACCAACAAAAACTCTTACTCAATTAAAGTTTGATTACAATTTATGTAATCCATTAATGAATATTATTTCTATTTTATTTGTTATTATTCTAACATCTTCATGGGTCATTGATGTGGTGGACTTTAATAGTTTAAAATTTGGTTACTTTAGAACTGAGTAGGTGGAGTTTGTAAGAAGGTGCATTAGTTTGTATGTATCAGAATGTTGTAACATGTAAAATGTACAAAAAGAAGTGTCCTTGCTCAACAGGAAATAGTTTAGCTGCTCCAGAAACAGGAAACACTGCTTCTCGACAGTGGTATGTTGGTTTTGGCTTAGTGCCAAAAAGGAAAGAAGGAAGGAAGCAAGCAAGAAAGCATGCATCAGAGTTAGGATTCTCAGGTTGTGGAAGATTTATTCTTGGCTTGTATAATGAAGCTACAAGAGATGAATTTCTTCTTAGCAGACTGGGATGGAAAGTACAGCAATAGAGTAATATTGAAAGTCGAGATTGATGTCAGATTTTAATAAATACAGCCTTGAAGAACAATAAAAATATGAATGTACTGTATTTGATGGCATATAAGATGTACCCCTGTTTCAGCAGGTCAGATTCAGGAAAAAAAGTTTTTTGTGTATTTAAGCATATATTGTTGAAAACAGTCTAGCTGTGCATTACACAAGCAGAAACATAACTGTATAAAAGCAATTTGGCAGTACAGGCAAGCAATAAGAATATTAATAATATAAATAATAAAATAATCATAGAGAAGATTAGCTAAGCCTACAGGAGGTCTTAAACTTAACCTATGATGTATAAGACGCAGGGCAATTTTTTGAGCAAAAATTTTGAAAAAAAGTGCGTCCTATATGCTGTCAAATACGGTAGTTTTTTTTTGTTTTTTAAAATATTTTCTATAGCTCAGTTGGTAGAGCATTCGGCTAGAAACCACAAGGTTCTTAGTTCGATACCCGCCCTCGCCAACTCAGCGTATGAGTAGCACAGGGATTTGTGCGGTAAAGTAAGGAGCTGATGGTAGGTGTGGTGCTCCACCTCAGACGCAAAAACAATCTCCTTGGTCTAGCGTTAGTGAAAAGGAGATAGACTCCCTTGCTGATGGCTGATACCGACATTAGGCTGCCCCGACGACTTACTTACTTTTATATTAGTTTAGTATAAAGACAATAGCAATTTTGAAGTGATGGTTTTCTAATCTGTAAAGAGAGTCTGATTGCTTGGATAATGTGTATTTGAAATCTTGGCTTTTACCTGAGTTGGAACACTGATTACTGACACTGTGGCAAATATATTATGGGAAAATAATAATAATTTAATTAAGTACAGTTTTTAATTCTTTTTTTTTTTTTTAACTATATAACACAATAGCTTTTCTTTGGGTCATATAAATAATGAAACCTTTTTTTATTTTTTTTTTTTTTTTAATTCTTTTTAAACTTTTATCTTTTACAATGTATTGTTGATTTCTTTTTAAATTTTTCAAAATTATTTGTATAGTTTACAGATTTCTAATTTTGAAAATAACAACACCATTATATTTTTATACATTATTTTTAATTCTTTAAATCTCAATATCCATTTTTTTGGGGGGGGAGTTCACATGATGTAGTGGATAACGTGTTGGACTGCTACATCATAGTAAGTGAGTTCAAAATCCAGTCATTACTACATTCAATTTCAGACTAATACTAGTGGGAAAAGTATAAACCTGCTTATCCCCCAGCTATGGGTTAAATAGTACCACTACTGTTCTTCTACAAGGATGAATTTGGCATTAAATAATTCATTCTATTACATTCACTTTTGGATAAATACCCTTGGGAAAGGTATGAACCCCTCATCCTCCCAGTTATAGGTTAAATAGCACCACTACTGTTCTTCTACAAGGATGAGTTTAGCATTAAATAACCCAGAAAAGTTTATATGGCATGAATCAAAGAAACCAAACCATTTTTTCTCTTTAGCAAATGATTATAAATAATGTATTTGTTTTAGTTTAGATAACTCATTATTATTATTCCACAATTTATTTTGACTGACGTTTACATCTTTATCATTTTTTAAAATGTTTATTGTTTGTGGCTAGTGAATTTCTTCAGCTGTATAATTCATGTCAAATTTCTGCAGGCTGCATGTATTTATTTATTTATTTAAAATCTTGGAAAAAAAAAAAAAAAAAAAAAAAAAGAAGTTCAGCACCATATACCAAGTAGATGAAAGCATCTGCTGATATTTTTTTTTTTCCAATTTTCTCACAAGATACATGAGATACCTCGTTGGAGTGAGTTGTATCTTGAGTTGGAGGAAATGAAGAACTATTCATCAAGATGAAATCATGGCATAAGAATTTTGTGTATTCTTAAGGAGCTGCTTCCAAAAAGTGTATCATTGTTACAGATTTTTAAGAAGGGTTATACTTTCTACATCCAGATGATTTCTTAACTAAAACATAAGCTGAGATCCAAATGCAGTGAACTGTCTTAAAAAAATTCTATGAAACTTGGTAGTTATAAAAAGAAATTATCTCTCTTTAATTTTAGTTTTCACATGTGAAGTGAAACGTAAGATTTTAACACCGAGCTGTTATTTTCTTGTTTTCTTTTTTGTTTTCAAAAGAAAAAAAGCCTCCAAAAGATTACATATTCAAGTTGATAAAAATTATCAGTTATAAATCCCAGTTGATAATGATTTGTTGTTTTTTTATTCTATATTGCAATTAATACCCTGAAAGAAATCTTCTACAAATAATGTTATCACAGCTCCCAAATAGCCAAGCTTTTTTTCTCTTATACTACATTTAAGATGTTTTCATACCCATCCAAAGATTCTTGAGAGTAGGTGATATTTTTCCTGAGCAGATCCTACATTAGTTTAATAGATGTGGTGGAAAAAGAATGTTCAGTCTTTTCTCATATCACTTGTTAATATTCTGTCCTTGTTTTGCCTCCATTTTGAATTATGATGCTTGATTGTTGGTCTCTTTCCAAATTCTCAGTCATGATGATTTGTTTATTAACTCTTTTTGCTTCCAGTCAAAGATTCACTATCCGACATATTCTGGTGGATTTTACAAGAATATGAAAGCCACAAAATGAAATAATGTCGGACCATATTACCTTTTTGATCTCGATTAAGAAAGGACATGTTTTTCATTTACCCGTCAATATCTGGTTGTTTGTTAGGGGTTAGGGTTAGGGGTTAGTTTTATAATTTAAAGAAAAGATCTAAAAATCGTCTGTTAAAACAACCAGATATTGACGGTGTAAATGAAAAACATGTCCTTTCTTAATTGAGATCAAAAGGGGTGCCTAAAGGTCATATGGTCCATAATGTCTTATAAAGAAATATAGTTTATTTGTAAGAAAATTTTGATAATAGAAAAAAAAAATTGATTTTATATATTTTTAGAGACATATTTTATCTTTTAATTCAAACTTTTCACTGAAGGTATTCAGAAGATTTTCATAGTTTTTGGCAATAATTTTGTTTTTGTATCCATGTTACACCAGTTTATTACCATTTCTCTATCTCTCTCACTCGTATATTTTTAAGTGGCAATAAAATAATAGTTTTGTAGAAAATACCCCAAGGTATTAAATTTCTCAAGTTTTAGCCTTGAGCTAGCTACAGAACTTGATTGCATCTGAAATAAGAACATTTTATTGACTCTGAATATGTAGAGAAGCAATACCTTCTGGTAATAACAAATGGAACCACCATAGCCTCTTATTTCATTCTCTACAATGTATTTCTGTATTTTTCAAAGAGTTGGTTGTATAACTGAACCTACAGCCATATGGCTAATATAAAGGCAAACTTAATTTAAAAAAACAAACTTTCTTATGAAAAGGGATATGACAAGAATTGTAATGGGAGGATCAAAGATCCCAATATTTACTGGGAGACTGGCCAATCTTAAATCCTGGCTAGCAGCATTGAAAAAGGACCGGATCTATAAATTGACAAATCCAGAGCTCATCAATCTAGCCTACAATTTTTCAGATGGTATCCTGCCAGATTGGATTGGAGATTATCTTGTGGAGCATTCAAACATCACCAGTAATGAACTATTTGAGCAGTTATCTGCTCGGTATGGAGAGTTTACGAACTCTGTCGAGGCTGCTTGAGTCTCAAAATGAGTAAAGCAAATTAAAGATGAGGCTCTTTCTGAGTTGGCTGGTAGGATGATAAAAATTAGGTAGGTTAGCATATCAAAGTTCAGAAATAAGAGAAGGCCCGGCAGTACAAGTTGGCTGAATTTTTCATCAAAGCTTTTTATAACCAAATTATTAGGGAAAATGTAACAAGAGCCAATTCCATAATAGATGTGTTGTGAGCGGCAAGTGAGAGTGAAAGACTTTGAGGTAATCAAGGGAAAGAGCAGACAAATTTGAACATAGGGTTCCAAGCATGGTACATTGGCGGCAGGGACAGATGGACATCTGTACCATGGTAAAGGTGTTTTAAAGAGGAAGATTTTTAGCAAAGAGTCATCTGGATGGAGCCATAGTTGCTATAGTTGTAGAAAGGGAAAACAAAAACAAAGAACTATAGCAGAAAAAAAAAAAAAGGACTATAGCTCAAATAAAAGCAGTGAAAATGCTGGAACTGTGACAAGGTGGGACACAAAGAAAGAGGTTGTCCATGGAACGAGGAGGAAAGTGACTCTGACTCAGTAAAAGATAAACTCTGATAAAAGAAGCAGATTGAATCAAAGGTGACTGCAAGCCATTAAAATGATATGTTTATCAAAACTTTGGAAATCCAAGGGTAGACTTGATTTTGGGGGCCAAGGGAATAGCACCAGTAAGGACTCGTTGTGAAATAACTACATTGTCTTATATAAAACATCATCTGAATTGTTAAAAAGTCTGTCAGACTTCAAATTGCTGAAACAAGAAATGTTTGCCACTAGAAGAAATAGACCTTGCCACCAAGAAAAACTTTGATAAAAGAAGTGACGACCTTTGCTGAATTACTTAATACTAATAAGCATTGAACAAAATGCCAGACAAAGCTCCTCACCATGTCTTTTCTCTCTGACCTAGATGTGCAAGACATATTCCTCTCCATTATATATAATAAAACTTTAAAAAAATTTTTTTACATTTTTTTACAATTTAAGTTAATTTAAGTCTAAAAAATAATGAAATTAAATATTTATTTGAAATATTTATCAATTTTACATGTTTAAAAATTTTTTTAGAATATCTGAGATTTGCAAATCAACCCAAAATTGTCTTCCATTCATTCTATTGTAATTAAACAAGATAATAATTCAGTAAATAGACAATAAAAAAAGACATGAATGATTATCCTAAACTTTAATGATTAAAGACATTATAACTCATTAGTAATATGGGTGAATACTACTAGATATAATAATAATCAAAATGAAATTTTGGTTGTATATTAAGATTTCTCTATTGAAGTCATTGTGCTTTTCAGGTAAAAAGTGTTTTTTTTTTAAAGAAGTAGCTCTCTCTCTCTCTCTCTCTCTCCCTTTCCCCCTCTCTCTCTTTTTAATAAATCAGCTCCTCTTATCAGTAAAGTTAAATCTCAAAAATGATTTCATGAGGTCAAAGGGAAACTTTCTTATTTTTTCCTCAATAATAACTCCAACTTGTTTTTATGTAGATATTATTCTCATTAATAACATGTATTCTCCGTTCGTTTGGGAAGAAGTATAGTTACAGAGAAAAAAATTGGTTTGGATTAAAGTTCTGTGTTAAAAAAAAATCAATGATAATTTTTCTTTGTGTAATAAAATATTAGGACAGGCAAATCAGTTTTTGTGTAGCAATGTAATTAATAGCGTTTAAAGCAAATTGGAAATTCAGATGACAAAAGTCGTGAATGAAATTGAAAAGAAATTGTAATAGAACTTCTGTTCAATTTGATTCTTGTAATCAATGGAATTGTGTAATTTAGGTTTGGGTATTGAAGATTAAATGCAATGTCCTAACTTGTGTCATGTTCTGTCATTTGATCACCAGTGGAATACTGTTCAGCCAGTTTAGTACTTAATGCAATCCTATACATTGGTTCAGTTAAGTTGTTCTTGTCGTATTGGTTGTTTTTATATTCACAATGTTTCTGCCATTCTATGTGCTGGACACTTCTACTTATTTTTCCTGATTAAATATGAAGTGAAAAATATGGACATCATAGAAATGAATAATGGTCTCTAGTTAATAATAAATAAATCAAATCTTAAAAATAATACATTGTTAAAATTGTTGCTTCTTAAGAGTTTAAAAAAATAATATCAATAAACAATCAGATATTGATTACAACATTTTGTTGTACATGTACCAACAGGAGAATGTCACTCATGAATTCGTCCTTACTTCTCCAGCAGTGTTTCATTTTGAAAAGAATTCCAACACTATTTAACAACACTATACTCATCCTAATATCCTGATGAAGGTTTTATAATTAACCGAAACGCTTTAATGTTGATTTTACCATCTACAAATAAATTTATATTTTGGACAACCTTTTTCTTATTTTTACACACACACACACACACATACACACACATATATATATATATAATAATAAAGGGAATGACTTACCGTAAAAGATATTGAGATAATCCCAATACTTGGTTGATACAAGTATTAATCGGATCAGTCAGTATAATATATATATATATATATATATATATATAGAGATGTCAGTGAAATACTATGAGGAGATAAGTGGACATACAGCTGATTTTTATTGAGGTGCTGCTTCCAGGATTTGTTCAGGACAGCATGCAGCATCTTCATCTAATTCTCATCTAGATTTTTCTCTAAGTATTTCATTAGAGTCAAAGTGGTACAGCCATACAGTAGCACTGATACAGCCATAGCTTGGAAGAATTAATTGCTTTATCGTATGAGAGAGACAAGACTTCCAAATGATCAATAATTTGTCAATAGTACTCCGTACTTTTCTATGAGTATATTGACATCATTTTTTGACAAAAAGTAAAAAAAAAATTATGTTGATATGACAGTCATTACTGTCAAAAGCAATGTTTTTAAAATAAAATTAATTAAAACAATGCTTTTAAGGTCATCCAATGCCAAAAACAACAATTATAATTCGATTATATATATATATATATATATATATATATATATATAAACAGTGATACTGATAGCTTTTTAATTTGGTGTGTCCTGAGACACATGTATTTGATTTGAATGAGTCCCCGGGAAATTTGATGGGTCCTAACTAAATTATCTTAATAAATTGTAAAGTTTTTATCTATGAACAACTAAAGCCATATAACCTCTACCATGTAATTCATTTCCAAGAAAATATTGAAATGTATTTACAGTAAGCTGGAAATGGCTGGTGGGAGTGGGGGAAGAAAAAACACTGGGATGGATGGATACAATTTTACTGCATCCTTTTATAATTTTATGTGTGACCCAGGACTCATAGCTATCAGCATCTGTATGTAATATATATATATATATATATATATATATATATATATATATATATATATATATTCTTCTGAAAAGGAATTTCAGTTATTTTGTTGATTATTGGCTAAAATTAGCTTTATTTGTCACAAATTTATTGTAGGACATTATATGTGGATTTGAATTCTGTTGGCAATGGTCGTTGGGATTGACTTAATAACCTATGCACTATAATGAGTCCCTAATGTTATTATTTATTAAGATTGGTACAAAGGTAAATTAAATTATTGCATAATTATCATAATGATAATTTCTTATGAGACAGAAAATGTAACATTGAATTTATGAAGTGTGTACAACAACAGTTAATCTGTCATTTCTCTTGCAGTTTTCTCTTCAGATTTTTCTATGTCTCAATATGACTCTGATTCATTTGAAGATTTTAGCCTTGTCAATGTTATTCTCTGATGTGCACTTTTAACATAAGTGGTGGTAAGTTTAGTGTGAAATTTCCAGGCAACTACAAACGCCTGCAGTGCGTTCTGCCTCTTTACCAACCCAAATTCCATTGGGACATCTTAGTTTCTAATTAGATTGCCTAATGGACCTAATGTACATTTAGCATAATATGTGCTAATCATCTCATTTAATTAGATTTCTGGAGAACAAAGTTGCAGTTGCCAGCCTCTCCATTAACAATAGCTTGCTTATTCAAGTTGTTCATCTTGATGTAAAGAAGCCTAAAAGCAAAGATTTTTAAGACAAGCAAATTAATAGAAAGGAAATAAAATTATCTTAGATGATGATACTCAGCAGAAATGTGAAATCAATCAGAGGGGTGAGATTAACGTGTTTCGTATTATCTTTGGCTAAAATCTTACACCTATCTGTCCAGTAGTGACAATTTTGTCAGTGAAACTTTGAAAGTTTCTCATCTCAAAGCATCTTCACTGCTATTGTCTTTCAACTGAAGTTTGAAGAAAGTACAAATCTTACACCTGTCTTCCAGTAATGACAATTCTGTCTCTGAAACTTTTTCATCTTAAAGGATCTCCATTGTCTTCAAACCAAAGTCCCAATCTTAAACATGTCTGTTTAGTAGTGACAATTCTGGGCTAAACTTGCAAATCGTCGTCAAAATTAAAATGGAAAATATTGACAACAATTTGCAACACATAAAACTAGTAATTAATTAATTTTAAAAATCCGATTCTTTTTTGGTAAGTCAGGTTAGAAATTGTTTCATTTCATAAATTAAAAAAAATCTTTCTCTTTTTTTTTTTACTTTATTTATTTTTTCCTACTTGACTTTTTTTTTTTGGTAAGTTAGGTTAGTAATTGTTTTATTTTCATTTATTTAATGAATCTTGAAATATTTTCTAAACTGCACATAAATATTTTAGTTTAGAAAATATTTCAAGATTTGTTAAATAAATGAAATAAAACAATTACTAACCTGACGTACCAAAAAAAAAGTCAAGTATTTTGAATCAGATTTTCAAAATTTAGTCTGATGTATTGCAAATTGTTATCAAAATTTTCCTTTTTAATTTTGACGACAATTTGCAAGTTAGCCCAATTCTGTGTCTGAAATTTTGAAACTTTTTCACCTGAAATGATCTCCATTGCGGCTTAGTTCAAAGTGAAAGTCAAGGGAGGTTTACTCTAATTGCCTTATTTCCTAGGAATTTTGACAACTAAAGGTGAAAATTACCATGATTCTTCCTCCTATGCCTTTCGTTGTTGACGGTGGCCCTGCAGGTGATTTCAAATGAAGAGACATGCATGCTTACACACTATTCTCATGGCATGGTTTGTGAACAGAGGGGGTGGTCCATGATCGACTGCAGGCATGTTTGTGGTTGATAAGGCCAATACAGGACACACAAACCTTGCATAATACAAATAGCTAAGACACATGAAGCATGGAAAAATTTAAAAAACTTGGATACTGCACTGAACCATGACAATGCAGTTGCTTACACATCACATTCTTTATCTGTGAATTTCTGGCAAAACACAAGAAAACTCACTCTTCCCCCACCAGCGACTCTGGATTTGGTCCCTGTAGAATTTTTGGTCTCAAAACTGAAATCTATCTGCATATTCATGTATAAATGTGTGTGTGTGTGTACATAAGGTAAATCCAAAAAGAAGCCAAACCTTTCAAGAATAAAATTATTACTTATCTACAACTTCAAAGTTTGCTTCTTTCAAAATATCATAAAATGTGTTCTTAATAACAATTAAGTTCATTTCAGATAATGTGCACACAATTTTATGCTAGGAATTTTAACAACTAAAGGTGAAAATTACCAGAACCATAACACAATGCCATCAAACCCTGACCAGACCTTTGGCTGCAGCCCCTGAAAATATGCTTGTCTGTCCTGCATTGTATTATCAGCCACAATCCTTAGCATTGTATTTCTCAATTGCTTCATGATCTCCAGCAAACTCAGGATAAATGATGCTTTTCCAATCAAAAGAGATGATCAAAATCATTCTCACATTTGAGCTATTTGATACAAGGTTTTTTTTTTTCTTCATGATCCAATTCAATTTAGTCAACTGCCTTTTTGACACTTAAGTTTCATCACTTATTCTAACAGTTTTTCAGAATTCTTTTCATTAAGATTCTCTTGATTAACCAATTCCTGACAAAGCTGTTTTCTTTTTTCTTCATTTGTTGGTTGACATGACACAAGTTTTGTGCCAACATGTTGATCCAGGGAATCAACAAAGGTGGGAAGTTCTACTTGCTGTATATTATTTTGAAGACACGTCACTATCAGATTATCATTTTTTTTTTTGCTTCATGCATCACTCAGTGGTTCCAAAAACTTTAAGATCACAGACATTTACACAAAGCCTCATCAAACCATTCATTTATAATGAAATAGTATTTTTTTAAATGTTCAAAGTCACACTAAACAAGGCTAGTTAGTTACTACAGGCAAAGGGTTTCAAAAACTAAAGGTCTGAGAATATAGCAAAGGAATATTTGAAGTGAGCACACTCGTGCACTCAAAGGTTAAGTAAGTATATTACAAAATGATAACAGCAAAAATTCTAAACTAAGACAGGGTAAGACACTTATTAGCCCTGGACTAAAAAGTCCAAATTTGTAGCTGGAGAAACCATCGATATAGTATATTAAGTTCTAGTCCTACTTCAGTAGTACAGTAGTCTTTCACAATACACACGATACTGAGTTTAAAAAACATGTTTGCTCTGTCACGTGCTTTCTTTTATTGTGTGGCTGATCTTGGGGAAATTTGCATTCACAAAAAATCTCCTCTTGCCAATTCTCTTGGCTCCGAGATGATGCTACTTGAATTATGGCTGTGGATCAGCCACTTTTCTCTTTCTGATTTTGTAACTTTTCCTGCACACCAGGCATATATATAAATGTGCTTCGTTGCCAGAGGTAAGCCATCTTCTCTTCTACAATTACCACTTTTATTTTCATTTATTTTAGAATCGTATAGCACAAGTTTCTATCGACTCCTGCCTATTCAGGAATTTTATGGTCGTCCATGGATCATAGCACACACTTAATATGATTGTTATCCATTGCTGTGGAAGGTTGTTGAAATGCAGCTACCACTCATGAAATTGTATATACCTCACCCTCTAATGACCTGTTACATCATTAGAAAATCTCCATCAGAATTTCTCTTGACTTGAAACAAAATTTAACAAACATGCTGCTTTTCACAATTGTACATTATCCCATTTGGTGGGTGGCAGAGGACGAGAATACCGCACAAAAAAATCAGTGTAGCATGTGTATGTATTTCCTCACCACCCACACAACAGGCAGGATGCAACACAAGCTCATTTTTAAGCAGAGTACAGCTGGTTAGTAATATGTGTAGCTTAGTACTAACCAATGTGGGATCAAAGTTGTTTTTTTTGTTTTTTTTTTTTTTTTACGAAAAGTTAAGATTACTGTTGTACAACATTGTGTATGTATAAGTAAAAAAAGTCATCAGGGTGGCCTAAAGTCGGTATCAGCTAGATGGTGAAGAGTCTATCCCCTTTTCATAGTGCTAATGGAGGAAATTTTTTTTGTGTGTCTGAGGTGGAGCACCACACCTACCATCAGCTCCTTACTTTACTGCACAGATCCCTCGTGCTACTCATACGCTGAGTTGGCGATGGCCCTTATGTACCCATATTCAATCGAGAAAAAGTTTAATTTCCTAATTAAATTTTTTTTTACATGTTACTAATGACAAATAATAAGAAAAAATTAAATCTATAAAATTTCTATTTCTGTTGTTGATTTAAACATAAGATTTGATTTTTCTACTTCTTTTATTCTATCTCATTCTCCTCCCTTTTGATTATTTCCCTTCTGAATCAAATAATAAATATATTTTATCTTTGATCCTTCTCATTGTAGTGAACTATTTTGAGATTGTTGTCTTTCAACAATTGAGCTGAACCTTTTCAGATTAGAATATAACTCCTATGGGTGCTGAGTATCATTGCTTATTTCTTTGACTGATACAATGTAAATCTGCTGACTGAGATTTAGTTTTCTTCATTTGTTTAAATAGAATCTTTTAAAACAGTTTGTCAGTATTGCACCAATAGGCAATTCTCTGTTTATTTGTCTGAGGCAAATTCCATGATTGTTTAATTCAATTTAAAGATACACATGATTATCAATGTTCAATGTTCTCTCTGTATATGTTTAGATTTCATATAGTAAGTCATCAGGGCGGCATAATGTTGGTATGTGAGCCACACAGCGAGGGAGTCTATCCCCTTTTCAGTAGCGCTAGACCATGGAGATTATTTTAGCATCTGAGGCAGAGTGCCACACCTACCATCAGCTCCTCATTTTACCGCACAGATCCCTGTGCTAATCATACGCTAAGTTGGTGAGGGCCGGTATCGAACTAAGAATCTTGTGATTCCTAGCCAAATACTTTACCAACTGAGCTGAACCAGGTCGAAGAAGACTTGGGCTCATCCGGAAGCAGGGAGTCCCGGTTGATTTTATGTACACACTCTTAAAGTTGAGCCTAAAACTGAAATTGATTGCTTTTCTCTACTAGAGTATTTAGTGAGACCTGTGGATATACCACAGTATGATAATTTAATCATTACGACGTTTGATATGTTTACTTAAAAGCTGTTTCGAAATATGTCAATATATAAAAAGTATAATAATCTTATTTAAATCTCTCTCACTCTTTTTTTTTCTTTTCTTTTATCTTTTCATTTAAACAGATTAGCGTTATCACTTCCATGCACTCACCCCTTCTCTCTATCTTTCCCCTACTCTCTTTCTTTCTTTCTTCTTTCTCATTTTTTTTTTCTGTGTAGCCTGTCTTTTTTCTTTCCTTTATTTTTTTATGATAAAAATGGAGTGGTCCATTATTTAACTGAGGTGACAACACTGATAAGAAATAAGAATTTGGCTGATAAACAACACCAGATATTCAAGATTTACATTTTTGCATTTGATCTTGGATGATTTGGACAGTCTCATTTTTAATCAAAGTGTTACTACAAGTTGATAACGGTTGGAAGATTAAGGAACAAGAGTATTATTTAGCTTCATAGGTGGGGCTTATAATACTGCTGACTGTATCTATGCAAAGGAGTAACCCCCACCCACCCAAAGAGGTGTTCTACATATGACACTAAACTGCATCTGATGCAGTTCTGGAAATTGGATGAGTGTGTAGCACCCCTCCATTGCCATTACTCCAAGTCCACTCTACCCTGTTAGGGTCTTATCTATTAATCAGATAGATCCATTTGACAATAATCTTCATACAATGACTGCTATTTACACAGTAGCATTGCAACCAACAAAGCCTTCATCAGATGATGACTCTGGTTCAGGCATGGTTTTGGGCCGAAGCATCATTAACACTAACCCAGAGCGCCCCAGCAGTATCTCATGATACCACCAGACTTTGTCGGTTTGATGTCACAATATAGGACTGCCATATCCACGCCGATGTGGTTAGAGCTTTCTCCTGAATCTTTTTTAAGTATTTCCTCTTGTCTGGTAGAGAAAGTCCAAGTTTAGACAAAAATGCTGAGGTTGAGTTGGCAATAAACCCCAGACACCTGACCTCAATGGGAAATACATCTGTTATCCATCTGTTTCATTAGGGTCTTATCTATTAATCAGATAGATCCATTTGACAATTATTGGTATGTGATAGGACTGAGCCAAAAAAAAATCCTCTTAAAAAACAACTACACAAAAAATGTAAATGAACATGATTCCCTAACCTCTTGGCAAAATACCACTAATGGGTTGACATGCTTTTAAAATCAATCAATAGATCAATCTTGTAGAGAATTGAACCTTGTTCTCTGGACTAATGAGCAAAGATACTACTACTATTACTACAAACAATTTGGTTCTATAAAATCATAGTAAATTACTTTCATTGATGTCCATTAATCTTTGTGTGGATAACAAAATCTTTTCAGTAAATTTCTGATCATAATGTCTATGCAGTTATAAGTAAGTAAAGTAAAGTCGACAGGGCAGCCTAAAGTCGGTATCAGCCAGTCAGCGAGGGAGTCTATCCCCTTTTCAATAGTATAACCCGTCGGTCCTCCCGCGCGCTAAAGGGCTCACAGAATCTCCGAAATTGGCCGTCAAGATCGGATTTTCTGCATCAACCACGGATTGCAGGGTATCTATATTTGCTGGAAATCTAGCCGAATGCCCCACGTTGTGCTAAGATCTCAAACGACTAGAAATCTGCTATAGAAACTGATTTCCGAGATTAATGGCGGCCGATTGGTCATATGAAAAAAAGAATAACGAATCTTTTCTTTTTAAAAAATCAACAACATTTATATTCGAAAATATAAGAATACAAATAATTACTTCTCAAGGTTGGTGGGAGTGATGTGCCCGTAATTAAATACTTCTGGTCTTCTGCAAAGTATTGTGCAAAACAGTTCGTAAGTTGACTAAGTTTTCAAAAATGGTCTTAGCTGAAGTCAGTTACTCTCGGCTCTCAGTATTGCGTTAATCTTGTCAGCTAGCCCGATTCTCAAGCGATTTCATCTGCCCGTTTGGCCTCATCTGCCTATTCGCCTCTTCTGCTCCTCAAGCCAAAAACGTCTGAGTTAAATAATACTCCGACCGGAACAATTTTATTTCCGGTCGGCATGAAAAATCGGGAATTTTTCTGCTCCACCCACCAAGAAGGGTAACCGCCTTCCTCTGTTCAACGAGCCAATCAATTTACTTCCGCCACCATCTGGGTACCATCTCTTTCCGGCCACTTGAATGTGTTTTTTTTAAATACATTCGACCCTTTTTTTTTAATGTCGATTTCCAACAAGAGTTTATCTCCATTCTCCAGCCATAGGGAAACATAAAACAATAGATTCTCTTTAATCCTGGTTTCTTCATGTTCCGGTAATCTATAAAACAAGATTTATCTTTTCCCGCGACTAAAAGTCTGGATACATCAAAGACTCGTCTAAGAACGGCTTCCCTCACTTCTGGGAGTTCCGACCTACTTGAGATTTTACTACCGGCCACTATCGCCTCGACGGTCATTTTCGGATCGCCCATCTGTTTTGGATCTACGGCTGAAGTCGGCCAGCGAGTTATATTTCCGTTTATTAATTCTTTCTTTCTTCTAATTTCAAAACCTAGATCAGGTCATATTTCGATCGCGGCCCTGTAATTCTGACCCAAACGATCGGAAGATTTTAACTTCCGATTTTTCTTTCTTTCTTTTTCTATCTTCCAAACCTGAATCAGGTCACATCAGCGCTAGACCAAGGAGATTGTTTTAGCATCTGAGGTGGAGCGCCACACCTACCATCAGCTCCTTACTTTACCGCACAGATCCCTGTGCTACTCATAAGCTGAGTTGGCGGGGACCAGTATCGAACTAGGAACCTTGTGGTTTCTAGCCGAACGCTCTACCGACTGAGCTAACCCGAAATTTTGTATATTGAGTTTATCATAGCTGAAGAAAAAAAAAAGAAAGAAAAAAAAAAGCATTTTTGTTTTCTCATTCAACAGATAAGGAAGTAGCAAAATATACACTCCATACTTGTAAAATCATCCATTTATATACTTTTTGTATATGGGCTTTGTATATTACATAAAATGCATTTTTCTTTTATTTTCAAAAACATCTTCAACAATTTCAATTCCACTTGTTTCTTCCTTTGCTTCTCGATTGATAACTTAAAAAAAAAAAGGACTGCTTTCATAAAAGTAAAAAAAAAGGCATTGGTAGCAGTTAAATCCATTAATGATAAAAGTATCTTTCATAGGTTGATGGTTTCGTTTTTATTGGTATATAAATTTTTTTAATATTAGAAGCTCAGTAATCCAAAGTGAGTTCTGCCCTTTTTAAGATTTTATGTTCTTTTTAAATTTTTATTCTTGAATTCTGTTTTCTAACTCTTTGATTGTGGAAAACCAGGTATTGTTGCAAAATAGATTTCTCTGAAAATTCCAGACTTGAAAATTTATCAGTGTGAAGGTAATATAAAATGTTTGGTTGAAAGAAATTCGGTCATCTTGTAGCAGTGCAGACATATTAGTTAATGTATTTGAGTGTCTGAATTTGTGATGCATTTTCAAAAAGTGATTTTTTTTTTAAAGAATTTCCTGCCTTTTAGAGTATTTTACCTTTCATTGTGATGTAAACAATTTTTTCTTAAATTCTGCTTTTACTTAGTTGTTTTACTTATGTACTTTCAAGTTATTAATAGTATGCCAGTCTCTCAATATTTTCAGGAAATTGTGTGAATGTAGATATAAATTTGGTGGGTGTTTGCTAGAAAAGTGTTAGGAATTTGTGGTATTCATCAATCTCAAAAGACATTGTATCTCGGTACTGGTGGTGGATCTGTGTCTGACTCTCGGCACTGGCGGTGGATCTGTGCCCGACTCTCGGCACTGGCGGTGGATCTGTGCCGACTCTCGGCACTGGCGGTGGATCTGTGCCCGACTCTCGGCACTGGCGGTGGATCTGTGCCCGACTTCTGTGCCCGACTCTCGCACTGGCGATGTCTGTGCCTGACTCTCGGCACTGGTGATGGATCTGTGCCCGACTCTCGGCACTGGCAGTGGATCTGTGCCCGGGTCTCGGCATGGCGGTTGATCTGTGCCCGGGTCTCCTGGCGATGCATCTGTTCCCGGGTCTCAACAAAGGCCTTGGGGCAATGGCGATATCAAAAAATGTAATTCCTTGAATGTTATCAACTCCCTAGCTGTATATTAGATATAGATAAGAATAAATTTAACTGATTAACTTTATGCTTTCCCTCATGCCCTCTACAGACTGAATCCTTCTAGATAATTAAGTTAACCCTTTCTTGTGCTCAACTTTCCTACAATACACCAAACTCAGCCATACTTTTCTAGAAATTCATGGATCACTGGATGTTTGTAAAATAGGAAAACAACAAATTTGTTATTGAAATTATTAGATAAAAAGGAAGTACCGTATTTGACGGCATATAGGACGCACTTTTTTTTTCAAAATTTTGGCTCAAAAAATTGCCCTGCCACTTATACATCGCAGGTGAAGTTTGAAGTTTTATTATTATTAATTTTATTATTATTATTATTTCCTGCTATTGAGATGTCATGTATATGCTTATTGCTTGCCTTTACTGCCAAATTGCTTTTATACGGCTATGTTTCTGATTGTGTAATGCACAGCTAGACTGTTTTCAACAATATATGCTTAAATACACTAAAAACTTTTTTTGCTGAATCTGACCTGCTGAAACGGTGTGTCTTATATGCTGTCAAATATGGTAGTTTATTTGATAGCATATAAGAGCCTCACCTGATTGACATTTATTATTACAGTATCATAAGGTTGAGCCAGGTACAAGTATTGTTAGATGTTTGTCTTTTGTTAAACATTAGAAATTTATGTTATAGTCACCATTACAAATATTTTTAAAAGGAGTTTGTCGAGGAACAGGAAGTAAATTAATTTCATCAAAAGTCATTCTGAATTCTTAAAGCTGAGTTTCCCAACTACTGAATTGATCTACTAAAGTATATTGTGCTAAAAATCAGCAAAAGTAGAGGAAGAAAATTTTTAATTGTGAAGATACTTCATGTTACAAATCAGTTAAAAGTATTATTATTATTACTTAGTAGTCAACAATACAGCATGGAATAAAGAAAAAAAAAAGAACAATAGCAAAATGTCTACAGTTAAAACTTCCTACATAATCATAACAGCTGTTGGAATATTTTGTTATATATATATATTTACCAAACCCTCTGCACGAGCAGGATGTGACACAAGGTCAATTTCTTAAGCGGAGTTCAACAGGTTTGAATTCAGAGTTTTCCTTCTCCTAGACCGGTTGCCTAACCATGGTTAAAGAGCCCAGTCTACCCATTTATCCATAGCTGGAGGGAGAGTAGGATTCATACCTTTCCCAAGGGTATTAGCGCTAAATGAAATGCAATTACCACATCCAGGATTTGAACTCGGGGCGACAAGTCCATTTCCCATGACTTTAACCATTACACCACGCGCTTCCTTGCTGGAGGTCATAACTTAAATTTATAGACTCTTCGTAGTCGCGTGGATTCAATTGGCCAATCAACATGCTTGAATACGTGGTTGGTTAACTATTTAGAGGCCTTGGTGGAAAGGCGTTCAGTTGCTTGTGCTTAACACTGAAGAACACAAGGATCATTGGATTAAAGATACACGGACCAACGGAAAAGCATTATAGGATACTACACAACACGGATCAAACTTAATGCCACAAGAGATCTCCACTGTAAAGTGCTCTCACTTGCAACCTAAAAATGGCCACAAGAATCTTAACAACAGCTTTGGTAAACTGATTGTTATTGAAATATTCAGACAAATGCTGGTACAGTATCCTAAATTTTTATAGCTAAAAAAAAACAAATTGAAAATTTTATTAAAATATTTGTGATGGTGAAAAATCTTCTGTAATCTGGGTCTTATTTTATGGAATATTTTTTTTTTTTTAATTAAATGTTATAGGTGATATAACCTATGTACATAAATGGAATGCGTTGACTACTACTATAAGTAGCAGGGACAATTGTGGCTTGGGGCACAAGCAACGCGAGTCAGTTCGCAACTGTATGGTCAGACGCAACTCCACTTTCTTTTCTGTAATTTCTACTCATTTCTGTTCAATACATTTGTATCCATTTTCACCAGTCGTTTGTCTTATTTTTTGACCCTTAAAAACTCCACAACGTTAAAAGAAAAAATTTCTGAAACATAGGTTTCACTAAAAAAATTGATTTCACTTGACTGAATTAGAAAATATATCATTATTTTGTAGTCAAAAGATTTTGGATGAAGAATATCAAATCTTATGGCAACCGAAAAGATATGAATATTGGGACATTATTATTGGTATATTATGTAAACAATACACAATAAGGAAGTTATTCTTCCCCTTAATTTGGTTTTCATCAAGTGTTCAGATGAGTACCAATCATGAAATGGTCTGACGTCTGTGGAAATTGATCTATTTGAAGTGATTATCCAGTGGCTAAGATAACTATCTCTGATGATTTCTGGTTGAGAAAAAGGATAATTTATTTTTCTTCTGTTTCTGTTTCTTTTGAATGACTCATACCAGAGTGAAATCAAAGTCAACATTTGTATCATTGACTGTTTGATGCACACTGATGTTCTCGTATCGAATGAGCCACTTCTAATGTTTATAAGCTTTCAGAATCAGAATCTGGGTTACGTTGGGTTAAATTGGGTTGGGTTGGGTTGATCTATTCTGTTGAGGTCTTTATCCTATTGCTTGCAAGAAATTGTACCACCCCCACCACTAGGAGCAGCAGCAGCAGCAGTAGAATTACTTTTCAAACCAATCTAAATAAATCTTGTGAAATTGGTCCCATAAAGAGACATGGCCCTATCTTGACACAGTTGATAATTGATAGGCATGATTTATATCTAAAAGTGACATTGTCTTTTTTTGATTAAAGGAAAGAGATGGACACTAGAATGTATGGAAAGAGAGAAAGGAACAAAAAAAAAAAAGTGTCAATTTAAAACCAAGTTTTATAGGAAACCCGAATCTTTGCTCAGGATATCATTTCCCTTTTGGATTTTATATTATTCCTTATATTTGCTGATGATAAAACAGAAATAAATAAACAAATCTATCAATTTATATTATCATCTAATGTTTGTTTAAAGAGACAATTTGTTGGGTTGTAACTTTTTACCTATTTTCAGTTAGGATGATATAAAGATGTATTGTCTTATAAAAGAGAAGCAATTTCCTATTCTCCAAGAGTTGGGGGGGATATGGTGTAGTAAGCAGTGGTAAATAAATGGCCTTTTTGAAGTCTTTGTCGTACAAGCACCTTATTCTAATTTACTTATAATACAATCTTGCTCCCTTGTTTTCCCCTTTAAGAAGATGCCATAAATCAACTTCTAAGAATTTTTTACATTTCAGAAAGTCCAAGATTGGAAAATAAAAATAGTCATCCTTGTCTTTTGTTGATACTGGTATAATGGATAGTTTAGGAGTTTAGATGAATAGACAAGACCAAAAAACTGTTTTTTATACACTGATGACCACCTACCTAATAAGGTGTTGTGTTACATAATAATTGGATCCCTAATACATTTTTAAGGTAGTGTAGAAATCATTATGGCAATCAGTACAGCTGATGGCCTTGAGAGTGAGTGACAATGCTTGACCTCACTCTGATCTTGCCTTGTGGGATAAACCGTGAGAACTGGGAACCCCGATAGAAGGCCCTTCCGGTTTAAGGAGTAAGCAACTCAGTTAGAAGTTAGAAGCCAAGCTAGCAAGATGTGAGTCTCACTGCGCAGATTGTCTAGTCTGGGGATCTACGAATAAAGTAACATCATCGTAAATCGAAGTCTTGTGTTTATTACTAAAAACTAACAATGACACAGGGCTTCTGATAACAAGAAATCCCTAGCAACAGAAACCAGACCTGGAATCCTCAATAAAAGACAAGACGAGACCTTAGAAGATATATCAGACCAAGATAGATGATAAACGATCAGAACTAAAGCCGGCCAGAAGAATAGACGACAGAGTAAGAGTAAGAAGGTATATAACGTTATATGCTGATTTGGTTTAGTGAAAAGACCAGTATATAACATATACCTATTTAGTGCCGGTAAAGAAGGCGCTATGCAACAGTTGGTCCTTCATATGTCCATGAAACATTTCTTCTCTGGAAAGGCATGACCTCTAGAAAGTTTCTAAAGGTTTCCTTTGGAAACTGGTACCAGGATATTAACAGCAAGTTGTAATTTTTAGATAGATATACAATAGATTAAATAAATGCTAACTAAGAAATGATAGTAAATCTGAAAACTGTTTTATTTGATTAACAAGAATTGTAGGGATTTCATCTTAATATGAATAGCTTAAAACTTAATTAAAACATTAGTGTGTGTGTGTGTGTGTGTACACAATAATAAAAAAAAGTTTTAAGAAAATGTGACGGAGAACGAGTACTACCGTACTCATTTAGAAAAGAGCAAGACATTGTCTTGTCTGCCGGCATCGAACCCGCACCCTCCAGAATGCAAGAAATGCGATTCAGGCGCTGGATGGACGCAAGGTGTAATTCAATTTTCCTTCTATAGAAAATAACTTAAATTTTCAAATAACTTTTTGGGGGATGCTAAAATCTTTAAATTTTAATTTTTTATATTTTTATGATGTGGTCTTCTGGATGATCTTTCTAGAAATGTAAAAATTAAGGACTGGAATTTTTTATTTTTTTATTTTAAATCAAAGGAGCAAATGTTGAACCTCCAGTGATTTGAACTTATTTTTTACAAGTTTTTTTTATTTTTTTAAATAAAATAACCTTACTCATTAATGAATAAAATGCTGAAAACTTCATTAAAATTGGACAATTCCCACATTTTTGGTAGTTGGTTTAAAAATTTAAAAAAAAATTACCTGTTGCAAGTTGTAGGGTGGATTTTCTACAGTGAATTTGTTGGTCTAACACATGAGGTCAAGAGGTGCTTTGCATAATGATTATCATTATAGGAAATGCAATTAGTGCTCTGACATCAAATCCTGTATGAGGTTGTCTCTGTTTCACTTTGTGCTTATGCACTTGGGAAAGGCATGAATCCATCTCCCTACAGCTATGGGTAAATAGTAGGGCATACTGAGTTCTTTAACCTTTGTAAGGCAACCAGTCTTGGAGAAGGAAAACTGAATTCAAACTAGCTGTAGCTTGCTTAAAAATTGACCTTGTGTCACATTCTGCCCATGGTGGAGGGGTTGGTAAATACAGACTCAATGAGATTTGAGATCTTGGGAATTTGGTGAACAGGGAAACAAAGTGAACTATTCTTCATCTTCCTGAAATTGTTGTGCAGTGTGGCAGGATGCATTGTTCAGCTGAAAGATGTCACTGCCATTATAGACAAGTGTTGCCATGAAGGGGCATACCTGGTTTTCAAGGATGTTCAGGTAACTGATACATGACAAATTATCCTTACCCTGAATGATAGGACCCACTGTTTCCCTAAAAAGTGTTGTTCAAATCATCACACTGATAATCACCACCTGTTATCTTGTTGCATCAAAATGCTATAACTTGTTTAAGATTGTATATATATATCCATCCATCTGGGCACCTCACATGGTGTAATGGTTAGCAAGCTAGAATAGCAGATCCTTGTTAGCAAGTTTGATTCTTATTGGGCACCCCATACTTCAGGCCTTGTGCCACATCTAAGCTAAGCTTAGTAAATAACTATACAGTGGGGTGCAAAAGTAGGTATACAGTTAGAAAAAAGGGAAAACACATACATTACTTATTGTATTTATTATACAAACAAACAAATGTTACATATACATGTAATAAGAAGCACCTGTAGTAAGTAGCTCTAATCCCTCAGGTAAGTATCTCTAATCCTATTGAGGTCAGTTAGTCTACTGTTGGTTTGAATAACATCAGCTAAGAACAACTCAAGCAGTGTCCAAGACAGCTGGTATAAATAGGACTCAAGAATGATCCATCCATGAATCTGGGTGATTTGGGTGATTCCATTCCTTGAGTTCTGATTGGCTGCTTGACTGCTTGATTTGAATGATATTGTGGAGTCTTATATATACTCTGTCATTTTGAAGTGGACTTTGTAGCTTTCGGGATTGTATTGAGTTACAACCGTTTGCTGCCTTGTCTTCCCAGTTCGACGGTAATTGGACTTTAATTATTCTTCAGTACTCAAATTGCTTGCCTTCAGAGTTCACACACTCCTCAAATCAATAACAGACATTCATGCACAAATTACCAGCCCTGGTTAAATTGCTAATTTACCTGAATTGAATAAAAGGAAACAAGTAAATGTACATGCATTTTTATTACTTAAGATATGTTACTTTCACTTTCACTTCAGTATAATATGACACTAATTTCACTGAAGTGACGCTGCTGTATACCTACTTTTGAACCACCCGTATATTTCCATCCACCTTATGAAGCAGAAAGCATGATTCATCATGGACAGATGACTTTCTTCAATTGATCGAAGATACATTTTTTAATTGCCTCATGCCTATTGAAGAGACTTATAATGATGGAAATTAGTTAGTCTGGTCACTCTGAATAACCTCTGGTTATATAGCACCATATGCAACAAGGACTAATGTACTGTATGTGGCTAAACTTGTAAATCGGTCGGAAAACTAGGGTGACCCAGAAAAAACAGAACCCACACATTTTGTAATAAAACTGTTAATTTTAACTTAGGGTTAGAGTTGGGTTGGGGTTTAGGGTTAGTTTATTGGGAAAATAAATAAATAATTTGGGTTCTGTTTTTTCTGGGTCACCCTGTAATATGTTTTAATTTTCCGACCGATTTGCAAGTTTAGCCCTGTATGTTGTGACACATATTACTTTGTTTATCTTACTTAAAGCTATCTGCAATTTTTATCACAGTAACTCTTCTCTTGGTTTGGTCATTTCTGTTTATAAGTTTTGGCTCCTGAATACTTTGATGGTGGTTGGTGATTTTCCCTCCCACAATCTTATTGTTCTGACCTTTTAACCTTTGGACTTAACAATTTGACCTTTCTAAAAATGACACCATCTTCTTGCCCATAACTGTGGCATTCAGCATATCAAGATGAATTATTCAATGCTGTCTTATCTCGGACTCTGGACATGAAGCAGAGTGGCTATCATTCTTGCCACATCTCACTGAACTTAATATTTTGGCTCACCAATTCAAAGCATACAGTCTGGCGAATATTATTTTTATCTTACTTATATTTTCTTTACTTTTACCACCTGTCCTAACCTATAAGATACATTTATTGGTTGACTCTAACCAAGCGCCATTGATTCTACGTCTATGCTATCCTATTTTACACACACACACACACACACACATATATACATACACACAGGCACATACACACAAACAAACATACGCACACACATTCCTTTTTCAAGTAGCCCTGTATTTTCCGTTTTTTCGCAGGATATAGACATTCTAGACATTTAAGATAATAGAAATTTATTTTCAGAAAATATATTATCCGAATGCAGAGGTAGCAGATGAAAAGTTGAAGCCTTACAATTTGGCAGAGGTGACCATAAATAAACAAAAAAAGGTCATAAAACAGTTGTCTGTGGTGTAATGGTTATCATCCTAAAAAATGGACACAGCAACACAAGTTCAAATCCTGGACAAGGCTAGTTGCATTTCACATAATGCTAATACCATTTGGGAAAAATATGAATCCAAGTATTCTGTCTCCAGCTATAGGTAAATAGTAAGACAGATTAGGTCTTTAACCTTGGTATGGTAGCTGGTTTAGGTGAAGGAAAATTCTGAAATCAAACCTGTTAAACTCTGCTTAAAAATTGACCTTGTGTCACATCCTGCTCTTGCAGAGGGGTTGGGTAAATATGTACAATAAAGACTAACAAATAAGACATAGGTGGTTATTATATGATTGGCTTTTACTTTATTCCAAGAACTCAAATTTCTATTTCTCTGAATTTTGAGATGAGGCCTGATAACCAGCATTATTTGTATTATTCGGACTATTGTCTTCATCTTTATCTGTACAACATTTCAGCCAATGTGCCCTCCAGCCTTCTTCAGGTATTTCTTGTCGGACTTGGGAACCGTCTTTTCGTACTCGGAACCATCTTGTCTTAATTGAGAGCTATCATGGAACTTTGAACCTCACCCTTTATTCAGTTCACCTGTACCCCAGCTATGGTTAGTGGAATGAGAACAGAATACCCCCATGAACTAAATATTGGGTTAGGTTTAAAGTTCTGTGATGGCGCCCGATTACGACAAGCCGGAGGGCACATCGACTGACGTGTTGTACAGATAACAATGAAGATGAGGACAATAGTCCGAATAATATAAATAACTCCAATTTCTTTTATCACTTCATAAATATGCCTTGTCCAAGTGTGTGTGTTTGTGTGGAAAAGAATCTGTAAATAAAAATAGAGAAAAGAGGTAGAAAACACAACAACAGAATCATTACAAATAATGGGTTTCATTGTTTTGTTTTGTTTCTAATAAAAAAAAATAACTTAATCCTTCATAATTAGATGAATTTCACTGGTAGTCAGGTGGTATTAATGAGGGGCAAAGTTAAAAAGAAGAATATAGTAGAAATCATCATCATCAGGTCATGCTGACAGCATGAATACCCATGACTCTCTCTTGCCAACTGTCCCTATCAGTCATTGCTCTGGTAGGTCCTCCACACAGCATCCAGGATCTGTGCAGAGCTGATTGATGTAGGTTTTTGTCAGTTGACCTACACTGGTGTGTCCATGTGTAGGTATCCACAGGATAATTTTACTTATGAGTTCGTCAGTAAACTTTCTTTTTCTCTTTTCTCATTTTGCATGATTTAAGATTGAGACTTGTAATATTTGTATTTACCATGTATCCCACATGTATGGGTTAGGCACTATAAGACCCTATTTATGTGGGACCACCCACGAACCGAAGCTCATGGTGGTGGGTGCAAAAATGCATTGAATCCTGCTGGAATTCCCCCTCAGGCACTGGGCAATAAACCAAGCCCTACCCCTTTAAATCGAGGGGGCAGGTGTTGCCTGGGGGGATGGCGGAAACTTATTTGGTGGTGATCCATGACAGTTTAACTGCAGTGTATGAATTAACTTTTTTGCGAATTGGATTAAGGTTGTTTTTAATTACATATTGCTTAAAAAATAAAAACAACAAAAAAACCCAAATTACAATATATTTAATTAACCATTGAACTTAATTATTGAATCCACTAGTAGACACATTAGTCTCAGTTGTTTGTGTTAGTATTGCAATGTATAATTTCTATTAAACTTGGTTTTAAGAAAATTATTTTTCAACATTAAATGTATAGTAATTTTTTTTTTTTTTAAGCAATACATAATTAAGAACAACCTTAATCCCTAAACCCCTAAACCGTAACCTAATTCGCAAAAAAGTTAATTGATACACTGTATTTAAACTGTCATGGATCACCACCAAATAAGTTTCCGTTTTAATTTTGATGACGATTTGCAAGTTTAACTCAGAAAAATATAGAAAATAAAGATTGTGTTGCAGCAATCTTCAAAATAAGGAGTGTTTGCATATAATGAAAATCAGCATTTAATATTATTTGATTCTTGGGCATTGACAAAACTCAGTAGGTTTTTTTTTTTTTTTTTACTTTTAGTTATTCATATTAACCATTATACTAGGGTGATTCAAAAGTTTTGCAATATTTTGGTATGTGCTAGTTTGTGGTACATATATCACATGACTGAATCAGTTCAAGCTGTACAAGGTATCTGCTGTTGTTGGTAGTATTGTGGTAGTTGTTAGACTGACACATTATGCATTGCTTCACTCTGTATGATTTGAAAGCCACACAGATGAATGTGTAAATTAGTCTAATCCAGGAACTTATGCTTTACGAATTTAAACTAGTCCCTAATACCACGGAAGTAACCAAAAATATTTGTTGTACAAAAGGTGAAGGTGCTGTTGAACACAGTACAGTAAACAGATGGTTCAAGAAATTTCACTCAGGCTGCAAGAACCTGGGTGATCAAACCTAGTCGGGTCGGCCTAAAACCATGGATTCTGAGGCCATGCTCAAAGCTGTAGAATAATACTAAGTCCAATTACCGTCGAATTGGCAAGACAAGACAGCAAGCAGCTGTAACTGAAATACGATTCTGGTTTGCTGCAAAAACTACTGCAAAATGGCAGGATTTATGGAGCCTCAGAGGATCCTACAAACCAAGTAGCCAATCAAGACTTGGGGAATGGAATCACCCAATGCATGAGTGGACTGTTCTGAATTCCCATAAGTACCAGTTGTCTTGACACTGGTTCAGTTGTGCTTGGCCAGTCACATTGTTCAAACCAATAGTAGACTGACTGACTTCAATAAAAGCCATAGAGACAAATCTGGTGAGTAGCACTTAAACTTGGAATATCATAGTCCAGTGTGGTTTATCAGTTTCACAACCTTGACAAAAGCACCTGAAGCAGCCAAATTGTGTCTCATATTACCAAAATATTTCAAAACATTTGACTTGCCTGAGTAAAATTGAGATCTTAAGATCTTTTTTTTTTTTAACCTGAGACATTGAAGATTTTAACTCTTTGCATACTTTAAACCACAATCTTATATGTAAATAAGTGATTTTTCAAAATCTTCATGTAAGATTTACTATAAAAATTTATAGAAAATGAATAATTACATTAATAGTTTTGTTAAAGAGTTTTGTCTTTTAGAGTTATAATTTATGTATTCCTATTGGAACTTATTTTTTAAAGAAGTTCAAATTTGTTATTTAGGAACTACTGATGTGTATATAATCTATACATTAATAGATGACTGTTATCATCTTGGAACACACTTTGGTTAAAAATGAGACCATCTAAATCATCAAAGATGAAATGCAAAAATGTAAATCCTGATTATCTGGTGTTATTTATCAGCTGGATTCTTATTTTTTATGAGTGTTATCACTTCAGCTAAATAATGCTTCCGTTTTTATTATTAGGAAAGAAAGAGAAGAAATATTATTATTATTATTATTATGACTCATTTCTGTTTACAAAGAATCGGGATATTTCTTCAATATAACTAGAATATTACAAAACTTTTGACTCGCTCGAGTAAAATCGAGATCTTAAATCTTTTTCCTAGACAAGATAATTTTTTTCTTTAACTTGAAGCATTGACAAATTATTATTATTTTCACTTCTTTTGAGTTTTTTACATCAGCGTTAGCTGATGGCATTTCACTGGAGTCTGAGTGACAACAAGTCTCCTCAGGTCTCCAGGACTCTTTTGAGTATTCTAGCCGATTGCAGCAGTGTAGTATGGATGGTCTCAATTCTTCCTCTGATTTCCAGGTCCTGCAGTCTTTTTTCCAAGTTTTTTGGGGACTGTTCCAAGTGCACCAGCTACAATTGGTATCACTTTCACCTTCATATTCCACAGCTTTTTTAATTCCTTGGCAAGGTCTATCTTTTTGTTTCCCTTCATCTGTGATCTGCTGGAACTGCAAAGTCTTCTTCTTCTTCTTCTTCTTCTTCTTCTTCTTATCATTATTATTATTATTATTTTATTATATTATTATAGTTTTCACACCTGCCGTAGCTGTTGGTTCACTGGAGGCTGAGTGACACCAAAGTCTCCTCAGGTCTCCAGGACTCTTCTGAGTATTCTAGCTGATCCAACAGTGCTGTAGTTTGAATGTTTTCGATTCTTCCTCTGATTTCCAGTTCACCCAAATTCTTTTCTAGAACTTTGGGGATTGTTCCAAGGGCACCAATTACAATTGGTACAACCTTCATATTTCCCAGCTTTCTCAGTTCTCTGGCAAGGTCTAAATATTTGTCTATCTTTTCGCTTTCTTTCATTTTCACTTGGTGGTCGGTATTATCATTATTATTATGACTGATTTGTGTTTCCAAAGAATCCGGATATTTCTCCAATATAACTAACCCTGCTACAAAGCAGAAGAATTGTGGGTGTTGAAGTTCAGACAAGTTCAGTTCTGTTTCTTTCAGGTTTCTTGCTCTTCACCTTGGCAAAAAAGATTTCTCAGCCTTACCAATTTAATTTTCTCTTTCTTGACAATCTTCAAGAGGAAAAATTCAAAAGGATCAAATGGCTCCAAGAATAAACTGACATATTCTTTGTAGCATCAATCATCTCCACTTGTTTTGGGGGTTCAAGAAGTAAAAGAAAAAAAAAGTTTGGATCTTGGAAATGTGATGCTCCTGTCTAATCCTTCAAGCAAACATCGAAAGTGGCGCCAATTTGCAAAAAAAATCAAGTCTGCTGGGACTTGACAGAACTAATAGAATGCCAATGATGAGCACAATGGTTAGAATGCAGGAATGGTTGAGTGAAGGAATCGTATGATCAACAGGTCAAGAATCTATTTTAAGAGATTCATGTTGGATAATGAGTTCTTTTCTTTTTTCTTTTTTTTAAGTACTTTTTTGCTATTCAATGTTATTACTTTGACTATTGTTGAGAGAGAGAGAGAGAGAGAGAGAGAGAGAGAGAGAGAGAGAGAGAGAGAGAGAGAGAGATAGTAAGTAAAGAAAAAAGAATGATAATAGTGAGTAAAGTAAAGAAACAATTGATCAGAGAGAGAGAGAAGAAAGAGAGAGAGAGAGAGAGGGGGGAGAAAAGAAAGAATGATAGTAAGTAAAAAAAAAAAGAAAGACTAATAATAGTGAGTAAAGTAAAGAAACAATTGATCAGAGAGAGAGAGAGAGAGGGGGGTCATGAGAAGAAGAGAGAGAAGGGCGTGAGAAGAAAGCAAGAAAAAGAAATGTGGAGTTAATGCATTGATCAGAGAGAGAGAAGAGAATGATAGTAAGATAGTAAGTAAAGAAAAAAGAGGGAAAGAAAAAAAAAGAAAGACAATAATAGTGAATAAAGTTAATAAAAAATTGATGAGAGAGAGAAGAGAGAGAGAGAGAGAGAGAGACAGACAGACAGACACACACACACACACAGGGACAAAGAGTCAAAGGTACTTAAGGCCCTTTTGATTATTGCTTTTCTTCTCAATACTGATGATTAGCCTGTAGCAAATCCTCTTTTATTTGATGATCTAAATGAAAGATGATTGACCACTGTAGATTTATTGACTAGACAAATGGAAATCAAAATGCTTGGCATTATCATTATGAAACATTTTCTCAATATTTACAAATTGGATCTTATTGAAGATTACTAGAAGCACTTGTTTTTTTGTCTTGTAGTTAGTTGAATGCAACCTATTCTAAGTGAGCATGTTTCTGTTAAGCACTCTAGAATTTTAGCCTTGTGCAACACAAATGTATAGTATCACTTCCAGAAAAAAAACTCATTAAAATGGTTTACTAACCACCCTTCTACAAGTAGATGCCTGTATGTGTGTGCACGCACACACACACACACACATATATATATATCATCATCATCATCATGATGTTGCGCTATTAGCACGGATATCCATGACAATCTCTCTCTATCTGTCCCTATCACTCATCATTCTTGGGAGGTCCTCTATGCAGCATCCTGTATCCGCACAGAGCTGGTCAATGTACATCTTTGCTGGTCGGCCCACACTGGCGTGCCCATGTGCTGGCTTCCTCAGGAGGACGTCACTTATGAGTTCGTCCTTGCTTCTCCAGTCCGTCTTACTCGGATGGTTTGGGTGATATGTGGCAGGTGGCTGTACAGCTGTTTTCTCGTGGGGTGTTGTTTCCACATCTTGTTCAGGATCACACGCAGCATTATTGTGCAGCTCCCATCTAGTTTATTCTCAAGGCGCTTCGTTAGGTTCCTGGTTGTGCAGCCATACAGCAGTACTGATATAACCACAGCCTGGAAGAATTGTTGCTTTAACTTGTCAGTGAGATCGGATTTCCATATCACTGATAATTTGATTGTGGCCTATTCGTCCTATTCGTGTACTAACATCACTTTCTGTGGATGAGATACTACTACCTAGGTATATGAATTGTTCCACTTGCTTAAGAGGCTTACCGTCGAGTGTGGAGATGTATCCTTTCTTTTTGAAACTAAAAAAAACATATATAATATTATATATATAATATTAATAATGCAGATTACTATATTTATTAAAAAAATAGTGCTCAATATCAGTGATAGAGCATATCTGTGTAAGTTAGGATAACATACACACAGTCAAATTGGGCACTTGGTGACTGTCAGTTTCTTGCTTATGCGATCATAGAACCAATATTTTTTTCTCTCATGTGAGTATCATGTGTACTTCCATCTTAAATCTTAACACATGACTTTACAACACTATAGAATTATGATTGATTGGCCACATTTCTCACTATTATGTATATATATATATATATATATATATATATATATATATGTTTATGTGAGAAGTAAACAAACAGATGATGTTTGTGATATGGCTATTTTCAGCCGACAATATTTGGGAGAATATGTGCTTAATTGAAGTCGAACCTAATTTTTGAAAGTTAATTCATTAATAATTAATTAGGCGGGATTTACCTATTTAAATGTAAGGCTAAACTAATTGAGAAAAATCAAGGCCGAAATGTACATACAGAGATTGATTTTTCTCGATTTGTTTAGCCTTACATTTAAATAGGTAAATCCCGCCTAATTAATTATTAATGAATTAACTTTCAAAAATTAGGTTCGACTTCAATTAAGCACATATTCTCCTAAATATATATATATATATATATATATATATATTTGGAATTGATGGGTTTTTTCTTTTGTGTATGATAGTCCAGTAGAAGAGAGCCATTAAGATTAAAACAACTGGGACAATTAAATTGATGATCTCATTTATTACAATGTAAAGTCATGTTAATCTTTATTTGTCTATTGCATTTTATAATGTACTAGAAGTGGCTACCCTGCATCACCTGGGTAGGGGTAGCAAAAAATTTAGTCTCACAGATCCATTATTACTGAATCACAAATTAGATCCTCGCAGTATGCCCCATTAAAATCCTTATGTAAAAAGAAGACCTTGCGTTGATCCAGCAACTCTGAAAAGAAAAATTAATGTCTACTATTTAGAATATTAAATGCAAAAGAAATTCTATGCTGCTATCATTTAAATTTTATTTTTTATTTATCTTCACGAACATAAATCAAATTTTCATTATTTTTATTCAAAAACCAAAATCTGGTGATAGTGAATGTGTATATATATTTACTTTGTCATTAATTATTTTCTTTTCTTAGTTTCCTCCGGACATACATGCACACAAACTGCCCTTTATATATGTATAGATAGATATGACTATTACGTGTGTGCAAAAGTTTCCAGCATTCTTTTTTTAACTCTTAACATCCTATACCGCCTCATTCCACCTAGCCGAAAGTCTCATTCGTTTTCCTAATCCACCCTAAATGATAGCCTTTGTTTAAATGTAATATTAAACATATTTAGAAGTCTTTCATTTAAGTGACATAAAAGGTAACTTTAGATGCAAAGGTCATTTTTACCCATTTTTTTATATACCCTTATAGGAATGCTCTGTACTTAGAGAATTCTCAACAGGATGTTAAGAGTTAAACTAGAAACTGAATATGTAGTTGAAAACTGTTTGTTTTTTTTGTTTTTTTTACTACAGTCTTTTACATACCTCTAGAAAAAAATATACAAAGATCTAAAAACTAATTAAAACAACATACACTTGGTTGTTGTCATTCATATTTTTTTTTTTTGCTATATGACTGAAATTCAATCAAGAAAGTTTCCCAAGTGTTCAGATTAATGGTGAGGTGTTTGAAAAACATTTTCTACATTTTTGCACTATGTATGTATTTACCAATCCTCTGCATGAGCAGGATGTGACACAAGGTCAATTTTTAAGTGGAGTTTAATAGGTTTGAATTCAGAGTTTTCCTTTTTTTAGACTGGTTACCTAGCCATGGTTAAAGAGCCAAGTCCGCCCTGCTATTTACTCATAGCTAGAGGGAAAACTTGGATTCATACATTTCCCACCTCACTGAGTCCATTTCCTACGACTCTAACCATTAGACCACACACCTCCATTTATGGAGTTATGTGGTTATAATTTCTGTTATATTGCCGATATTGACTCTCTCCCAGATAGATACTGCAATCCTTAAACATATTAATTATATATTTACCCACCCCCTTTGCACAAGCAGGATGTGACACAAGGTCAATTTGAACTCCGCTTAAAAAATTGACCTTGTGTTGCATCCTTCTTGTGCGGAAGAATTGGTAAATATATATAAGTAGTCTTTGGCATAAAATAACCCATGTAGATTGATATGCCATTAAACAAAGAACCAACTGTCCATAATGATATTGATGCTTCTATTTAGGAAGGAGTGTAGGATTCTGTAACATGGCAGATGTGTGTGAGTATATGTATATACCTGTATGTGTGCGTGTGTGCATGCATCTCAAGTTAGGAAAATAAAAATAAAAACCGTGTGTGTGTGTGTATATATATATATATATATATATATATAATATGTGTGTGTGTGTGTGTGTGTACATGCAAAGAAGAAAATAGAATATATTCGTATGCGTGTGTGTATATACATACATACATATATATATATACATATGCATGCATAGTGAGTGTAGCCCTATATGTATGTATATGAATGTGTCTGTGTGTAGGATCTTAAATGCCACTTAGATAGGAGTCAGGAAACCCATAAAAGGCCCATTAGCCCAAAACTTGAAAGGGGCCAGTATCCACTCGAGACATGATAACGATAAATATTTTTAAATACAATTTTGATTTTCCTAACTTAAGATGTATGTACACATGCATGAATACAGGCATATATATATATATATATATATATATATATATATATACACACACATCCGTTGTGTTACAATTCAAATTATCTTTTTAGAGTTATCGCCATTATATCAAGAGTTTAGATGATTAAAAGATACATTAACTTATCATTCAGTTGTAAGTTGGACTGGAAATTGATTTATTCACAAGTTATTGGTTAAAACTAAAATATTAAAAGATTTAAAGTGACTTATATTTTGTTCCAATAGGGCCGGGTTAGCTCAGTCGGTAGAGCGTTCGGTTAGAAACCACAAGGTTCCTAGTTCGATACTGGCCCTCGCCAACTCAGCGAATGAGTAGCACAGGGATCTGTGCGGTAAAGTAAGGAGCTGATGGTAGGTGTGGCGCTCCACCTCAGATGCAAAAACAATCTGCTTCATCTAGCGCTAGTTATTGAAGTCAGTAAGCCTACTGTTGGTTTGAATAACAGCAGCTAACTAAGAACAACTTAAGCAGTGTCCAAGACATTTGGTATATATAGAAATCAAGAATGACCCATTCATGAATTTGGGTGATTTGGGTTATTCCATTCCTTGAGTTCTGATTGGCTGCCTGACTGCTTGATTTGAATGACATTGTGGAGTCTTATAAATATCCTGTCATTCTGCAGTAGACTTCGTGACTATTCGGGTTTGTATTTAAGTTATAACCGTTTGTTGCCTTGTCTTCCCAGTTTGATGGTAATTGGAACTTTAATTATTATTTATAAGGGGATAGACTCCCTCGCTGTTTGGCTGATACCGACTTTAGGCCACCCTGATGACTTATATTTTGTTCTATTGGGCACCTTATCTGTTTTAATGGTTAGCAAGCTAGACTAGCAGACCATTGTTAGTGAGTTTGATTCTCATTGGGCGCTCCATACTTCTGGCCCTGTGTCACATCTAAGTAAAGTTTAGTAAATAACTATATTTTGTTCTATTCGCTTTTACTTTGACATTTATCTTCATCAGAGAAGATAAGAAATTTTGGGGAAGAAAACAATGAATTTATTTCTTTGTTACTCATATTGGCTCCTTGTTTTCCCCAAGTTTTATTTTAATTTCTATTAAAGTAAATATCAAACCTTATCTGTCAAATGTGTTGAAGTGAATTAGCATTTGAGCTAAGCACAACTGAACCAGTGCAAAGACAACTGGTACTTATGGGATCCAGAATAGTCCACTCATGCATTTGGGTGATTCCATTCCTTGAGTCCTGATTGGCTGCTTGGTTTCTATGATGTTAGGAGGCTTCATAAATAAGCTAGCATTTTGCAGTAGTCTTCATAGCAAAACAGATTCGTATTGGGTTACAATTGCTTGCTGCCTTGTCTTACCAATTCGACAGTAATTGGAACTAGTATGATTATTCTACAAAATGTTGTTATATCATATCAACCAGGGGACCTCATGTGGTGTAATGGTTATCAAACTAGATTAACAGACCATCGTTGGTGAGTTTGATTCTCACTGGGTGCCCCATATTTCTGATCTTGTGCTGCATCTAAGCTATGCTTTGTAAATAACTATATCATATCAACCATCATTAATTATTTACTACCAAAGCTATCCCTGTAGAGGAACAGTAGCAGTACTAATTGATCTATAGCTGGGGGTGGGGGATAAGGAGGTTCATACCTTTCCCAAGGGTATTAGTCTAAAAGTGAAAGTAGTAGTGTGACTGGAGTTCAAACTCACTATGATGTCACAACCCATCATATTAACAACTATGTCATGGGGACTCCTGCAGATTAGAAAGAGGGTTATTTCCTATAAGTCTAACATAAACAAAGAGAAACCACTTGACTGATAAATTATCTATTTATTTTCCTGTTAAACTAACCCTAAACCCTAGCCCTAACCCTAAACCTAACCCCATCTTCTTTTTTTCCTAGTAAATCACTAAATAACTAAATGATTTATCAGTCAAGAGTGGTTCCCCTTTGTTTATGTTAGACTTATAGGAAATAACCAGAAAGATATTTTGTGATCAGTCCTTTCTTTTTTTCTTCTAAGATTCAACCGATATAAAGATGCAAAGCATAGATTCCTGCAGTAATGTTCTCTTTGTAAAAGAATTTTCTGTAAAAGTCTCTTGGTTCTAATAACGGCTCAGAGGTGAGGGGTGTGTAGTTTTGGTCAGTTACACAGAATTTTATAAAATTAGCAAACTTCATTGCAGGTTATAAATAAAGCTTTTAAAAACCTAATCCTAAGAGAGCAAATAATTCTAAGTTCTTCTGTTGAAATCTTGTGAAGTTTCTAAGAGTATGGAGTGCAAATTTTGGCCATAAATAAAAAATTTGTTTTGCTTTCTTGAGAATTTGAGGAGTCAGATTTGGTAAAGAGATGACGACTTCTTTTGATGATTTAAAAAATCAAATCAAACTTGAAATGAGGAAATTATTTATTAGTTCAGAAAGTTTTTTTATAATTAGATATAGAAAATTACATCCATAAATCGAGAAAAAGGCTCACATAATCAGCATGGGAAAACTCTCTGAAAAAAAAAAAAAATTTCTTAGAATTCAACCAGAGATTTTTCATTAATTACATTTACCAAAGGCTGACATAAGCCAAACAAAGGATGATATTAAGTAGGAATTAATTTTTTCCCATAATTCTATTTCATATTGGGAATGTGCTCTATTTAAAACTTTGTGAATTTTATTATATATATATATATATATATTATATATATTATATGGAATGACTTACCGGTGAAATTGGTCTCAATGATTAGTTGATACAAGTTTTACCATGATAAATCAGTGTTATAACAAATATAAAGTGCTCAATATGTAAGTAGAGCGAATTTATTATTATAGTATGTACAGAAATAACCTACTCGAGTTTCACCATAAGGATCTTCAGGGTTAAAACCACTGAATTAATCAAGTTATTGATTAATTACAGCTAACTGTAGGAGTTTATGTAAAGTTTATTTAAACTCCTGTACATACTATAATAATATATGTATATATATACACACGTACATATTGATAGTCTATTGGAAATAAAAACAATTTTTTTTTTTTAAATCAAGACTCTTTTCATTCCTTACATTAAATCATGGTAATTTAGTCATTAGAGAAAATTATGATTTAAAAAATTCTGTCTTCTTTGTATTTAGTTGAATATTTACCCAGCTGCCAAATTTAGTAGATGAAGAATAATTTTGTGATGTATAATTCTTCAGAGTCGAAAACGTCTGCCGCTAATGAAAATTTGAATTCTTTTCCCTGGGTTTAAACACTGATTTTGAAAGTGCACAGCTATCTCGGTCATTTTACAGGCCACACACATACACACACACACATATATATATATATATATATATATATTATATATACATATATTTCATAGTTATATTATTTTTTTTCTTTTGGCCAAATATTATAGTATCAACCGATTATTTTCGGTTGGTATGACTATCTTGGTCTTTTCTTTTACAAATTTTTTTTTTCCCTCAGTTGATATTTGGCAGTATATTTTTACAATCAAACTATTTGCTGGGGTTTTTCTTACCGCAAGGGTTTACCAACAAGTTTGGTATATATATATATATACGCACATACACACCCATAGGGCTGAGTGTGTGCCATTTACTTCTGTATATAAAGTGCTGAAGATTTATTTTGACATTCTGTTAAAGGGTTTTGCCTGTTTCAAAGAATGCTTGCCAAAAATACAAGGAAGAATTAAGATGCAAATGCTCCCAAAGTCTTAAATTAACTTAGCACAAAAAACAAAACAAAAACCCCAAATGTTATAAATCAGTGAGTCAGTGGTCATTTGTTTTCCCAGAAGGTTTTGCTTTCGTTCCATTTGAAAGTGATTTTGCTTCTTTTTGCTGATTGGCAAATTGATTTGGACATTACTTTGGAACTAATCCGTAAGATTGATTAACTCATTGCTTACATGGTATTTACATTTTGATTTTCATTTCTTTCTTCTTTTTTTTTTTTACAACCACCTCCCATCACCCCATAAAAAAAGAACATCAGACAATGTGAGGGATTTTCTCAGTTGATTTTCCTTTCTTTGATATTTTATATATATATATATATATATATATATATATATATATAAAGGCAGACATTTGGAAGTTACTTAAACAATTTTAAGACAATTTTATATGTAAACTGGGTGCAACTTTTAAAAAAAATCTCTTAAAGTATTAAAATATTGCAATTATATTGAAATCTTGGTTAAAATTGCAAAATCGTCGTCAAAATTAAAACGGAAAAATTTGGCTTGGGCATAGATTTTAATGAATTTAATTATTACTAAGGACACGATTTATGTTATTTTTTTAATTAAATTTTAACCGTTAGTTGTGTTTAAGGAAGAAATAGATAAAATAAAACAGATGAATGATAAGACTAGTCAGAATTAATAAACATGTTAAAAAAAAAAGTACTTTCTATTTCAATATTACAGGCAACGTGTGTTTTTCTTAAGTATGGATGATCAAAAGTGTAATATTCCATGTTAATAAATTCTCGGAAAATATTTATCTCCCTTAAAAATTAATTCTTTTGCGGCCCTCTGTAGGAAAATAATGTCCAATGAAAAACGGATAAAAACACAACTAACGGTTAAAATTTAAGTAAAAAATAACATAAATCTTGTCCTTACTAATATTTAAATTCATTAAAATCTATGCCCAAGCTAAATTTTTCTGTTTTAATTTTGACGATTCGTAATTTTAACTGAAATCTTATTTATAAGATGTTAAAGAACATATAAAAACAAGGAAATAGATTTTAAGACTGTTAAAATTAATATCTGAATTTGACTAGATGATTTGAAAAACTACCAAGTGGAGATTTGAGAAAATGTCATAGATAAAAAGTAATAATAAAGATCTTCTTAAGTTGTATCTCATTCTGACTTTGTTTTATAATATGTATTAGAAGAAACCATGTTAAAGTTAAAAAAAACTTTTTATTGTATTTTTTTTATAGGTAAATATTTGTGCTCATTTTAGTTTTCTGTAACATCAAAAGTGTTTAAAATTCAATTCTACTCATATATTTATGAAATTAACTTCATACAGGAAAAGTTTAAGTTGCGATAAAATTCAGAAGATTATATTGCATTGTTTATTTTTTTTTGTGTTTGGTTTTGTTTTTCAGCGGTAATAGCTTGCTTGTCCTTAAGATGGTTTCTGGAAAAAAATAATTTGAGAATTCTTGGATTGTTCTTGGATGGCATTCCACTAACATCTTTTGTTAAAAGACTTTAGAATTATTTGCATAAAACTCAAATGTTTCAAAACCATTTTCTATCAAATTGGTTTTGGTGGATCTGGCAGAATGGTAAATGGTAAAGGCTGAATCCCATCAGGTTATAATCTCTGACATGTTGGAAACATTCCACAATGCAGAATAATCTGGTATTTTTCAGCATTTAATATTTTTCAAACTTTTAGTTCAGTTGGTAGAGTGTTTGACTAGGAACCACAAGGTTCTGGGTTCAATACCAGCCCTTGCCAACTCAGAGTAGCAGAGAGATCTGTGTGGTAAAGTGAGGAGTTGATGGTAGGTGTGTCGCTCCACATCAGACACAAAAATAATTTCCTTGGTCTAGCACTAGTGAAAAGAGGATAGTCTGCCTCTCTGTCTGGCTGATACCAACATTAAGCCCCCCCCCCCACCCGAGGACTTTACTTACTTTACTTATACCAAAATGCACTATGCCTTACAGCCAAACTCAGCATAATATTTTCAAAGATCTTAATACTTTTCAAGAGCATCAATGATTGTCTTAAATCTACGTTCATCAATAAAGATCATTTGGGGTGGGTGGGGTGGGGGCAAGAATGTTTTTGTAACACTTGACAAAATTTAGTACTTGTCTTTGTTATTTTAGGGAGTCAAGAAAACGGAGTGTTCAGCCTCTGTCAACAGGTCATGTCACTGATAGTTCCTTGTGGGTCTTGCTCTTTACGCAAGAGATGAGATGGGCACTGCCATTAACCCTATTGCTCTGATGTTGGGACCCCGAATGATACTTTTATTGTGTTAAGTATCTGGCCATGCAAATTGGATATAAATAAAATTTTTGATAATAAAAATGAATTAACTGATAATAAACTCTACCGAGAAATTGTTGGTTCCTTAATTTATATTATGATCGACCAGATATATCGTATATAGTTTCAAAATTATCTCAGTATTTGGATAAACCAACATCAATCCATTTAACAGGAGCGAAACATGTTTTACGATATCTGAAAGGCACAATAAGTCAGTCGCTAGTATTTAAAAAATCATCTGAACCCTTGAAATTACTGGGATTTTGTGATGCCGACTGGGCCCATAACCTGCTAAGTATCTGGCCGCCATCCTTGGCCAGTTGTAAAGAACTTAAAGTAAATAAGTAAGTAAGTCCTGAGTTATAGAATCCTTTGGTAAGTGAATAAGTCCTGTGATATAGAATCCTATGGTCAGTCATCCAAGAAGATCCAAGTAGTAATGATTAGGTATGACCAGAAAAGGCCAGTATAAATAATAATATCAGCAGCAGAATACTGCCAGTGGTTGGTCCATAGGTTGGTCCCATGGTTATCGGCGAGTCTATAATTAGAAGTGACCATTTACCAGATGCCTTATATCTTAAAATTCTCAACATATTGTTTGTACCACAAAGTTTTGTCTGTTCCATTCTTTTGGTGTGTAGTCCATCCAGAAAGTGCGGAAGGCCTTTTTATTCCAGGTAGAGTTCAAATGATACTGTGTATAGAAACGGGGCGATCTCTATGCATATTGTAAACCTGAAGAAGGCCTTAGAATAGATCAGCCGAAACTTGATCATGATCGTAAAACAATATACAAATGGAACGTTCAAATAACACACACACACACAAACATGAGTGTGTGTGAGGAAATATAGTGGAAAGTTGAATAATGAACACAAACAATCAGATCAATTAATATTTCATCTCTGTTAATTCAAAAACTGCTTCAAAATGACTATTAGTTTATACAGTATATATATATATATATATATATATATATATATATATATATATATATATATATATGACTTTTTGGAAAATGTTCGAGTCTGCACTGGCATGCCCATAAGCTGATTTCCTCCCTGGTTCTTCAGCAGTACCCAGCATGTTTTGTTTGCCTCATTTGGATGGTTTATGTGATAGGTGGCAAGTGGCTGTACAGCTGCTTTCTTGTTGGGTGTTATTTTCATGATTTGTTTAATATATATTATAAAAGACTTTTTGGAACGTTGTTACCCTGATCAAACCTGTTTTCATAACTAAAGATCATTTAAGACTATCTTTCTAATATTGGATAAAGAAATACTAGTTCTTGATATTTTATATGACACTCCTGTTCAGACAATTTTCTAGCTTCTTATCCATCTGAAAAATGTTTTTGACAGTTTTAAATTCTTTGGTTGGTTGAGTGAAAATTGTTTTCTGATCCTTAAAATTTATCTTCTGATTCATTTGTCATCTATTTGTTACTGTTCCTTTTTTTGGGGTTGGTCGTTGTTGTTGTTGTCTTGCTAGACAATGTTTTCGACAGCTTTAAATTCTTTGGTCCTCTTCAAAGCAAGTAGATAAAAGAAAGATTTTGTCAGCAGAAGACCTTAGAAGATTATTTCGTGTTTTGCTGACTTATCAAGACCTTACCATATGATTTACTTTTAACATTATTAAATTGTACTAAGTATAATATTCCCAGTAATATTTATATATACTAGCAAACATATGCACCCTCCGGGTGCTAGTATTTAAGTTTTAATGTAATGAAATATCGTATTAAATTAGAAAGTCTAATAAGAATGCAGATAAAAAGATTTGAAACAGAGTGGGGGTATAATAGAAAAATAGAAATGAAAATTACTCTTCCATCACTGCCGTCTTTCATTGCTGAATTTTACTTATTTAACTATTTAGTTAAATTAGGAAATAAAGAATAAAATTACACTTATTTTTTCTTGTTAATGGATTTCATTTAAGATTCATTGGAGAGATTTTTGCTTATATTCATTAAAATAAAACCAAACAGTTAGAAATCAATAATACTAAGCACATATTTAATAAAATCACATTTTTAATATCAATATGCAAATTAGCCTTCCCGTTCACACTGCAAACCGCTATTTTTTGTATATATAAATACAATAGCATGTTATTAGTATGTAGATATGGACAACACTAATAAAAAGGTGAAGCAATTTTATTAATAATTGAGGTTTAAATATAAATAAAATCATGGAGAATGTAAATAACTATGTTAATTGTGACTCGATTAGTAATATAGTTTCGGTTACAGACAGAAAAACACACAATCTCCATTATAATAAGATGATCATAAATCGATGTAAAAATTATATGTAGGAGCTATAATAATTCTAATCAATATTATTCTTACTAGCAAAATAACCCCCTAAAAAACTCCCTCTGGGCGGTGTGAAAATGAATTTTTGAAAGATACTACCTGAGGTGGGTAGGAGATAAAAATTCAGTGTTAGAGGGTTTGTATCATAAGTAAGTAAAACCATCAAATTTATTAAAGGAGTAAAAACAAAAAAAACAAAAAAAACAATTAGAAATAAAAACTTAGTTCTGTTCCCCTCAAATAAAATGTTGTGTGTATCTATTAATTATTAATTAAATAATTATTTTTGGTTATTTCCTATAACTCCAACATAAAAAAGGGGAACCACTCTGATTGACTGATAAATTATTTATTTATTTATTGATCTACTAAGGAAAAAAGAAGCCGGGGTTAGGGTTTAGGGTTAGTTTAATGGGAAAATAAATAAATAATTTATCAGTCAATCAGAGTGGTTTCCCTTTTTTATGTTGGAGTTATAGGAAATAACCATTATTTTTAATATTTTACACAAATTAGTAGGTATTTGTTTATTTGTAAACCTTTTAGTTAACTTCTTAATACTGAAAAAAAGGGTGAGATGGTATTAAGTTTTGTGATGAAAGCAGTGACATAGTTTCAGTTACAGACAGATAGACAGCGAATCTCCATTATTAATAGATTATAATATAATTTAAGGCAAAATATTTTTATGGTACGAACATCTTCAGTTTTCCTTGATTCATTTTTGTTGCATTACATTTTTAAACCAATTTTAGTGAAAATATTTGGTCAGTAGCAAAAGAAAAAAAATAACATTATAGTATTACTTGCAATTGCTGGTCAACAGTATAGCATGGAATATATTCAGAAGAATGCAGATAATTGACTCTGCTTAATCTTGGCAGCTTTGTAAGCCTCATTAATATTAAGGTTCATGAAAGACAAACCCACTGAAAGATGAGATACAAAATCAAGTGTAAACATTTTTGTCTCAGTTTCTTGCAAGTTAAAGAATTGATTCATTAAAAAAAAATTGTAATTAAAATCTGAACAAAAAAAAAAAGACAAATGAAAATCCCCTACAATTTTTTTAATTGTAATAATTATTCTGTTGAAAGTTTTGAGAAAGATCATTTACATTTAAAGAGTTCTTCAGACTTTGTATTATTTGGACTATTGTCCTCATCTTTATTGTTATCTGCAAAACATTGTGGCCCATGTGCACTCTGGCCTTTTTCAGTTGGACTTGGGAACCTTCTCAAACTCAGGAACCTCTCCCCAAACTCGGGAATATTCTTGTCATAATTGGGAGCTTTCAAAAAATCAATTGAAGTTCTTGTTTTTATTGTTTACACAATATTTTGACTGTCTTTGACTTATTTTAGATGTAATATGTCACACCCCCCATAAGGAAAGAGACTATTTTCTCTGGTTTCTTTCTTTGGTAGTACAAAGCAAACGTTCTAGCAAACAAAATTTGTGTTTATTTTTATTCTACTGGATACTGTTTAGTTTTGTACTACAAAAAATGATCAGAGTAAGAGTCTCTTTCATTATGGAGATGGCATCATCATCAATTTGTACTGATAGGGAAAGTTGGTAAGAAAGAGTAAAAGGAATATGTGCTATTAGTCAATGGCCACTTGCCTCCCATCTCACAAACCATCTAAACTGAACAAGACCTGTTGGGCACTATTGGAGAAGCAAGAATAAACTCATAAGTGAAGTTCTGTCGGCTCTTAGAGATAAACACACCACTATTGGCCTATCAGCAAAGACTTACATTCATCAGCTCTGTGCAGACACTGAATGCCATCTAGAGGACTTGCCAAGAGGGATAGAGATGACATATTACACCTGAAAAATGTATAAATAACAAAAACTGTTTGAAACTGAAAAATTCTTTTGAATTTAATAGTTATAGTTATTATTATTATTATTATTATTATTATCATCATCATCATGTCGCGTAGGCAGCACGGATATCCATGACAATCTCTCGCCAACCTTCCCTATCATTCATTGCGCCTGGGAGGACTTCTGTGCAGCAACCATCATCCTCACATAGTTGGTCAATGTAGGTCCATGCTGGACGGCCCACATTAGCATGTCCATGTGTTGGCTTCCACAGGAGAACATCACTTATGAGCTCATCCTTGCTTCTCCAACAGTGTCCTGCATGCCTAGTCCATCTCACTTGGATGGTTTGTGAGATGGGAGGCAAGTGGCCATACAGCTGCTTCCTTGTGGGGTGCTGTTTCCATGACTTGTTCAAGACTGCACGTAGCATTCTTGTGCAGCTCCCATCTAGCTTATTCTCAAGGTGCTTTGTTAGGGTCCAAGTGGTGCAGCCATACAGCAGTACTGATATAACCACAGCCTGGAAGAATTGTCGCTTTAACTTGTCAGTGAGATCAGATTTCCATATGACTGATAATTTGTTTGTGGCCGACCAATTATTAGTATAAAAAAAAGATAAAATCCATTTTTATCATAGCATTAAATTATATAAAATTCTCTAATAATTATTTTATCATATAATGTATATATAATTATTTTTATCATCATCCTAGATTTTAACTTTCAATTCATTGATATACTTTGAATGTAGCAGCTAATGTCAATGTTCTATACAAAATGCAGGGAGTTAGAAAAATGTCTGCATTTATTAATTTTTGGCTAGTTTTTCTTTCATCTTTTTTCTGTTTCTTTTTATTGCAGTTCCTTATTTATCATTTCACAATCATTAAACAACTTTTATTAATATGAAAGAATTCCTTGCCCCAAATTAATAGCTCACTATTACTATTACATCTATTAGTACTCAGTTTAGCTCAGTGTTGGTCACACAAGACTAATGCACTCCTTACTCAAACAAGAACAACAACCACAATGTGGAACATGTCAAACACCTTTGACAGTTAAACACTTATTCATGGAATGCAGATTTTTTGCTCACATCAGAAACCGTTATTTTAAAGCAAACAATATGGAAGATCTATTTGAAAATGTCAACATAGAGGATATTCTCTCCTTTTTGAGGGAATTAAAATTATACCATAGAATATAGACATGAAACTAATCAATACCATACAACATGATCCCCAATAATGCTAATACTAAAAAGTATAAATGTAAATACACGATATGTATTACTTCCTAACTGTTAGGCATGACATAACCCCAGAGGGGTTGATATGCCGTTAAAATCAATAACCAATCATCAGTTGGTAGAGTGTCTGACTAGGAACCACAAGGTTCCGGGTTGGGTCCTGGCCCTCGCCAACTCGGCATATGAGTAGCACAGGGATCTGTGCGGTAAAGTGAGGAGCTGATGGTATGTGTGGCACTTCACCTCAGATGCTAAAACAATCTCCTTGATCTAGCACTTGTGAAAAGTAGATAGACTCCCTTGCTGTCTGGCTGATACCAATGACTTATTTGTACATGTAAGCCATTTGAGTTCATTGTGTGCTGATTGAGAATTCCTTAAATTTTTCCTTGTAACAAATTAGGTTCAGTTCAATACAAGATGTCTTTAATGACAACTGATTTCATTGGAAAAATCGATCAAATGAGTTTGGAGGAAAATAAGATGAAGCAGAATCTTTTATTGTAAAATTTTGTTTTTGTTTTCTGTCTCCTCTTTTGTTTTAATGGGATGTTTTAGTTTAATGGTTAAACCAAGAAGAAATTACAACTATGTCAAAGAAATCTTTAGTTTTTTTCCTTCTTCTTAACCCCCCACTAAAAATCTAACATTATCAGGATCTAATTATTGCACTTGTTTTTGTAATGAATAAATGAAAGTGCTGTGTAAAATCCTCTTCATCACCTGCGAACTGAGTAAAGAATTATTCCAATAAAAATAAGAATATAACTTTCAGCCCTGATTTCTAAATATTTTAATTAGATTTGAAGAGCATTGAAAAGATCTGACAACAAAGGTATAACCTATCATGTATGGAAATAAAAGGGAGCAACTATCCACTTTCAATAGACAAGGAATTGCATTGAAAAATACTTAAAGTATTTATAAGTTTCTCTTTTCAAAAATGAACGAAGGTAATGATACTAGTTCACATACCATATCATGCAGTTTTCTGGGACTTAATTTGAAACCTTCTGCTGCTGGGAATTCTAGGTATACCAGTTGGCCTAAGTCTAGGCTTGGCCAACTATTTACATATACAAAGTTTGTATCTCACATATGCTGAGATTCCATAATAGGTGAGAATTTAGGCTTCAGAAAATTGCATGTAATGCAATTATATTCTGTAATTTATTGTATCCACCAAAACAGTTTTTAAAAATTTTAAATTTTTTTAACTATCATGTCAATAAAGTTTCAGCTTTTTTTCTATCCAATTATTGGAATATCATCATCTCTTAAATATCTTTATTATTTAATTTCAACAATTTCTCTTAAGTGTCTTACTTTGGTGCTAGGATTTAGGGCTGGCTTAGCTTAGTCGGTAGAGTTTTTACCTAGAAACCACTAGGTTCCTAGTTCGATACGACCCTCGCCAACTCAGCGTATGAGTAGCACAGGGATCTGTGCGTTAATGTAACGAGCTGATGGTAGGTGTTGCACTCCACCTAAGATGCAAAAATAATCTTCTTGGTCTAGCGCTAGTGAAAAGGGGATAGACTTCCTTGTTGATTGGCTGATACCAACTTTTGGCTACCCCGATGACTTTACTTACTTTATATACCCCTTTTCATATTGGGTATATAATTGGGAGAGAGTAGAGAGATGAGGGGATAGGTTCTTACTTGTTGCTGTCATTTCCTTTGGGCTGATTCCTTTTTTTGGTGGGCTGATTGCTCTTTCTTCTTTTGATCTGGGTCATCTGTGCTCATTTCTTGTTTGTAATAAATAAGCAAGACTTTGTTGTTTTTTTAAGACCGCTATTCTTTATTCAAAATCCACAGACCAAAAGGGTTTCTAACTGCATGGTGAGAAGTCGGCATCTTAGGAGCAAGGGCCCCTATGTCTGCTTCTCTAACTAACGGCCAAAATCTGCTTAACTAACTTAATTTCTGTTCTTATGCCTTCCCATTAGCAGAAGTCCGGAGGGTCATGTAAAGGTCATTACCTGCCAATCATAACTATAATGGTTAACAATAACTTTCCATTTAAACCTCTTCGATTTTGAATCTTTGACAAACTTCAGTTCAAAATCTAGCTCCACTTACATACACTTACATACATAATTCATAGGCTACCCATGAATTATGTAACAATTCAATGATAATGTCAAGATGTTATTGTAGCTAAAAATTATTTTTTTAATAATTTTGTATTCTAAATTCTGGGTTCAGTATTTATCATGGATAGACATGTAAAATATTCTCAAATATTAATTTGGTAACATTCAGAAGATCTAAACAAGATTCTAATAAAAAAGAAAATAAACTAAAAAAAAAAACTAGTAGTGACATTGAACAGTAATGGTGGGCTCTATGTATTTTCCATATATGAGATTAATTCTAATTGATTGGGAAAGAAACTTCTACAACACTGTGCTCAATCCTTGTTCTTTTTTAGTTCATGTAAATATGAACATTAATATATTTGTTTGAGAAGTCTGTAGGGAGAATTTAGGGATAAAGCTTTAGTTGAAAATTCCAATGTGAAAGGTTCAAAAATTGATTATGATAAGATGAATCAGGAATAGTTTTATTGATCTAAGATAAGAGTCATTGGGGATTTAGGCTTCTTGAAAGATTGATTGATAAAGACGACCTCACAATTTGTTTGATTTTTATCTATTCACTGATTAGTCTTCTATTTCAACCAAACTCCATTCATTGGTAATCTCCAATTTTTCCTCGGATAAAACTCTTGTTTGCTTTCCTCATTATATGACTGCAAGTCAGACAGAAAATTACTGGACTAAAAAATGAAATAGAAAAAGAACCCATATTATTTTCTGGGTGTATTTAATGTATAACATCCAGAAACTGTCATTTTAAGTGAAACTTTATCAATCTTTTAAAAACTTCTTTTTTTTTAGTATAAAACATTGGTGATTTGTTTATTTTCTTTTTTTGTTTTCTTTTAAGGCCTTCAAGTCAGATTTTGAAAAGTTTCTCTACATCAAGAAAAAACCCCCCAAAAACCCCCCAAAATGCAATGTAAAAATCAAATTTAGATCTTAATGCCTCTTCCCCTGTTGACTTTATTTGAAAAGAAGGAGAGTGATAACTTTTAATATTCACATTTTAATGCGATATCTCTATAGAAATAAAGATATTCTCTCTAGAGTTTACAGTGACATTGGTAAAGCCACAAAATTATGTGAAAGAAGGGAAAAAATATAAACTGAAGGAAAATGACAGATATATTGTTGTAGCTTTTCCCTGAATGCAAAATAGAAACAAATCACTAAATATATATTGTAACAAAAATATACTTTGACCTAATAACATGATTTTAAAGAAAATAAAATCAATTCAGGTATATAAAATGCACTATCTGTCTATGTATCTCTATCTCTCTTTACATATGTGTATATATATATATATATATATATATATATATATATGAGTAAGAAAAGGTGGAATGAAAACATCACACAATGCTGTTAAAGAAGAAAACAATTTATAATATAATCATAGCTGATACTGATCAATATTTCGATTTTACAAAAATCATCATCAGAGCTCATTCACTCCCGTAGTTGTTTGGGTCGGAGAGGAAAGTCAAATCAGTTTATAAAACAAAAAACCTTAATACTGCAAAAAAGGAACGAAAGATGTTACAATAATGCCCACGTTGGTGAATATTGTAACGTCTTCCTTTTTTGCAGCATTAAGGTTTTTTGTTTTGTAAACTGATTTGACTTTCCTCTCTGACCCAAACAACTATGGGAGTGAATGAGCTCTGATGATGATTTTTGTAAAATCGAAATATTGATCAGTATCAGCTATGATTATATTATAAATTGTTTTCTTCTTTAACAGCATTGTGTGATGTTTTCATCCCACCTTTTCTTACTCATATTGTCGGATTCATTTCCTTTCTTTTAACTTATTTATATATATATATGATAAGGCCGTGTTAGCTCAATCGATAGAGCGTTTAGCTAGAAACCACAAGGTTCCTAGTTTGATACCAGCCCTCGCCAACTCAGCATATGAGTAGTACAGGGATCTGTGTGGTAAAGTAAGGAGCTGATGGTAGGTGTGGCACTCCACCTCAGATGATAAATAATCTCCTTGGTCTAGAGCTAGTGAAAAGGGTATAGACTCCCTTGCTGATTGGCTGATACTGACTTTAGGCCACCCCGACTACTTTACTTTTACTACTTATATATATATATATGAAAAAAACAAGGTATTGCTTCTAACTATAACAAAACCATCCTCTGAATACCTTGTTTTTCATATTTTTATGTATTGATATACCATCGGATTTATTTCCATTTTCCCTGTTATATATATATGATGATATGATGGACTCTCCCGTCGATCGATGTATGAGTGTTTATACAATGAACATCCACACAGTGATTTGTTTATAGTGGTGAAGGGTTGTGTTGGACCATCCACACTTTTTGGCACAGTCAATAGGAAAGAATTGGTGCATCAAGGGTTGCCACAAACCCAATCAACGACCGACCTCAGGAATTTTGAATTCAGAGTTATCCCTCTCCTAGACTGGTTACCTACCCAAGGCTGAAGGGCCCAGTCTGCCCTACTATTTAACCCATAGCTGGAGGGAGAATATATGGATTCATACCTTTCCCAAGGATATTAGCGCAATGTGAAATGCCAACAGCTTCATCTAGGAATTGAACTCGAATCTAGTCCATTTTCCACGACTCTAACCACTAGCCCCCACGCCTCCATATATAGGCTAGGGAATGACACTTTGATCTTAGACATTAGCATACAGATACTACCTTCTGATCATAGGATGAGGGCTAGGGAATGATATTTTGATCCTAGATATTAGCACACAGATACTACCTTCTCATCCTAGGATGAGGGCCAGGGAATGACATTTTGATCCTAGATATTAGCACACAGATACTACCTTCTGATCATAGAATGAAAGCTAGGAAATGACACTTTGATTTTAGATATTAGTATACAGATACTACCTTCTCATCCTAGGATAAAGGCTGGGAAGTGACTCTTTGATCATAACCATAATGTACAGATTACTTTGATTCTAGACAGAAGTGTCAGTGCATATGTAAATAATCCCGTTATTTTTTATGGGTATTATGCTGGTATATCCCAATAAAACATAAATAACAAGAAGAAGATTGAACCAATCAGATTTGCATAAATAAGAACAACAAAGAATTGATTGATGAAAAAAACAACAATAAAGATTAAGATAACTCTAAAATCTGATCTGCAACAAAATTTATCCATTTGTATTCATTGTAGTTTTTATCAATTCATTTATTCATCGAAAGAGAAATTATGAGAGAAAATGTTTAATCCCGGTTCTTTTTACTTTCATGTTCAAATTTCTTGATCCTGATTGTTAGCGTATTGTTGGTTTGAGCAACAAGCTAAGCACAACTGAACCAGTGTCAAGACAACTGGTACTTATGGGAATCCAGAATAGTCCACTCATGCATTTGGGTGATTCCATTCCTTGAGTCCTGATTGGCTGCTTGGTTTCTATGATATTCTAAGGCTTCATGAATAACCTGCCATTTTGCAGTAGTATTTGCAACAAAACAGGTTCGTATTAAGTTACGACTGCTTGCTGCCTTGTCTTACCAATTCGACGGTAATTGGAACTAGTATGATTATTCTACACTGATGATTTAGGAGCCGGGTTAGCTCAGTCGGTAGAGCGTTCGGCTAGAGACCACAAGGTTCCTAGTTCGATACCGGTCCTCGCCAACTCAGCGTATGAATAGCACAGGGATCTGTGCGGTAAAATAAGGAGCTGATGGTAGGTGTGGCGCTCCACCTCAGACGCTAAAACAATCTCCTTGGTCTAGAGCTATTGAAAAGGGTATAGACTCCCTCGCTGACTGGCTGATACCGACTTTAGGCCGCCCCGACGACTTTACTTTTTTTTTTACACTGATGAAGATTTTTCTTGACTTTACTGGGGAAAAAAAAACGAATTTGACTTACCAGCAAGTGATTTGAAAACAAATTCGATATCATGAACAATCAAAACAGAATGAAAAAGAAAAATGAAGCTTTTTCTATCCCAGGCAATATTAGTGAACCTTGATTGTGTCCCAAGCTTTAAAAAAAGATTCTTTTTATGTCTGAACTTTAATCTTGCTTTTATTTTTTCTTAGCTTGTTTATTTTTCAACCCACGCCACATTAGATGGTACGTGTTCTGTCAAATGATAATATTGATGAGATTCTGTGTTCTATATTTAGTGTTGAAACATACTATCTCTAATTCTGGCTAATAGATTCAGAAAAGTGACATAGCTCCACCACCTCCTCCAATTGGAATCTATGAAAATCCATTAATTAGAATCAATGTCTATTTCCTTTCTTGTTTTGTATATATATATATATATATTTATATATATATATATTGTTTTTTTTCTTGACCTCTTTAACATGTGATACAATTTACCTAATTGTAATATATTGATTTGATCACTAATATATTCCAGCTCTTTTACAAAAATTCATCTACACTCTTAAATAGTCCAAGTTAATTATTGTACAAAGTGGTCCGAATATCTTGTCACCCTCTACTAAAATATAACTCCTAATTAATCAACTATGATTACATGAAATAAGCTGCTACAAATTAAATAGAAAATTATATTATTATTAATATATATCATAATTAATCATATTTAGGGCCGAGTTAGCTCAGTCGGTAGAGTGGTCGGCTAGAAACCACAAGGTTTCTAGTTCGATACCAGCCCTCGGCGTATGAGTAGCACAGGGATCTGTGCAGTAAAGTGAGGAGCTGATGGTAGGTATGTCGCTCCACCTAAGATGCAGAAACAATCTCCTTGGTCTAGTGCTAATGAAATGGGGTAGACTCCCTTGCTGATACTGACTTTAGGCCATCCTGACGACTTTACTTACTTTATATATCATATATTTTAAAAACAAAAAATAATGCAAGTTAAAACAATATGTTTGGGTGACATGACTTTCGGACCACCCTGTACATTGTTTCAAAGATAAATTCTCTTTTATTTGAGGGTAGACTGAAAAATGCATTGATGGTCATCATCTGCTATTGATAACGTTTTGACCAAACACTGCAGCATTGATGAATGAAGTGTGTGGATCACCTGGGGAATTATGTTGAAAAATGAACTTCATTTAGTCACATTCCATGAGAGCATCTTTGTCAGCCTATGAACTTTTCAGCTCACCCTCATATATTTGGGATTTTAGAAACATATTGTGATCTAAACCAATATTTTCTATTTATTAATCTTTCACTGATAAGGATTGAACTCCTAATGCCAGCATTGATCTGTTGTATCAATAACTTGTTATCCATTGCTTTACAACAGGTGCCCTAGCTATTTCCTGTGGTGTTTGACACAAGGCAATAGTAGTGTGCTCCTCAAACGCTCATTGAATTAACTACAAATAATGTGACTTGTGAAACTGGCTTGATAACCATTGTTTCACAACGACCAAGTGGATGTTGAATTCTTTTCTAAGCTACGCCTAAGGCTACGATGATATTGGGATACACTTTGAGGCTTATGTTTGATTTCATGTAAAGATACAATCTGGAATTATTCTTTGAAGTAGAAGATTTCTTTGATAAGAAGAACAGATTATTTCAGTTCTGATAAAAGCTCCAACATATATCATCATCCAATATCTGCAGACATTCACTTAACATTTTCATAGCTGCGCACATACACACAGTGCCATGATATAAACACAGAATAGTATCTACCTATTAATACATGTATGCACACAATTTAAAAAAAAATCAAAATTCTTTAGAATTATATTTCATATTTAGTCAAATTGATTAAGTAAACAGGATTTTTCTCTATGCATTTTACATAATCCAATTCATATGGTGCATTATAGTTTTTACATTGTGCAATTTATACAGTGCATAATGGTATTTACATATTACTCTACATACAGTGCATTATGGTTTTTACACTGTGCACTTTATACTGTGCATTATGGTTTTTATATAGTGCACTACATACACTACATAATGGTTTTTACATAGTGTACTTCCTGCAGTGCATAATAGTTTTTATATAGTGTGCTTTATACAGTGCGTAATGATATTTACATAGTGCACTACATACAGTGCCTAATGGTTTTTACATTGTGCACTTCATACAGTGCCTAATGGTTTTTACACTGGGCACTTCATACAGTGCCTAATGGTTTTTACATAGGGCACTTCATACAGTGCATAGGTTTTTACATAGGGCACTTCATGCAGTGCATAATGGTTTTTACATGTGCATAATGGTTTTTACATAGGCACTTCATACAGTGCACATTTCATGCAGTGCACACACATACACTTCATACAGTGCATAATGGTTTTTACATTGTGCACTTCATACAGTTAATGGTATTTACATTGTGCACTTCATACAGTGCATTATGGTATTTACATTGTGCACTTCATACAGTGCATTATGGTTTTTACATTGTGCACTTCATACAGTGCATAATGGTTTTTACATTGTGCACTTCATACAGTGCATAATGGTTTTTACATTGTGCACTTCATACAGTGCATAATGGTTTTTACACTGTGCACTTTATACTGTGCATTATGGTTTTTATATAGTGCACTACATACACTACATAATGGTTTTTACATAGTGCACTTCATGCAGTGCATAATAGTTTTTATATAGTGTGCTTTATACAATGCATAATGGTTTTTACATTGTGCACTACATACAGACTTATAGGAAATAACATAAGTAATTTTAAGTACTTTAATTCTGGGAGGTACAAGCTAGTGAATCAAATTGTGTTTGTATGTGTGTCCCATATGTTCAAGGGAGCAGTAAGGGTTAAATCAAGAGTTGCAGCACAAAGGAGTTCAAACATAGGGTAGCAAGCAGCAGTGGGACACCAGGAACAAAAAAGGGTTATTTCCTATAAGTCTATGTTTTTTATATGGTTTTTATATAGTGCACTACATACACTGCATAATGGTTTTTACATTATGCACTTCATGCAGTGCATAATAGTTTTTACATTGTGCACTTCATGCAGTGCATAAAGGTTTTTACATATTGCACTTCATGCACTTCATAATTGTTTTTACATAGTGCACTTCATGTAGTGCATAATGTTTTTTACATTGTGCACTTCATAATGGTTTTTACATAGTGCACTTCATGCAGTGCATAATAGTTTCTACATTGTGCACTTCATGCAGTGCATAAAGGTTTTTACATATTGCACTTCATGCACTTCATAATGGTTTTTACATAGTGCACTTCATGCAGTGCATAATAGTTTCTACATTGTGCACTTCATACAGTGCATAATGGTTTTTACATTGTGCACTTCATACAGTGCATAATGGTTTTTACACTGTGCACTTTATACTGTGCATTATGGTTTTTATATAGTGCACTACATACACTACATAATGGTTTTTACATAGTGCACTTCATGCAGTGCATAATGGTTTTACATTGTGCACTTCATACAGTGCATAATGGTTTTTACATTATGCACTTCATACAGTGCCTAATGGTTTTTACATTGTGCACTTCATGCAGTGTATTATATTTTTATATATCACATAATGTGGAATAGTTTTTATATAACACACTTCATAATGTGCAGAAGTAGTTTTATACATATGCATATTTATGTAAAATATATAATCTATGACCAATATTTATTTAGTAATCATCAACAAAAAGTCTGATTTTTTTTTTTAATGAATTTTATAATCTATATTATTTATAACTAGTACAAAATAAAAAACGCCCTCCGGCCGATGTAAAAATAGATTTTTTAAAAACATATTGCCTGAGGGGTGGGAGTAAAAAATTCAATGTCAGCGAGTTTGTACCCTAAGTAAGTAAAATCATCAAATTCATTAAAGGATTAAAAAATAAAACAATTTGAAATGTAAACTTTAAATATGTATTAAAATAAAACAAACTATATATAGATATATAATACCAGTCATGTATTTATTAAAACTTGTTTTAAAAAACAATGAGGACTGTCTAATGTTGCATGTTCAATTTTGAGTATATTTATTCTATGTTATGATGATTTTGGGTAATGTGACGTAAGCAGTGACGTAATTTTTGTTACAGACAAAAGCCGGAAGTGAATCTCCATTATTAATAGATTTATTCATACTTATGCAAAGGAAATCACTTTTGTACACATATATACATTTGTATGATTTTGTGTTCTGGTATATATACACGCACACACTTTATTCTGTCATGCCATTTAAATGTATTGTTATGCTTAGATAGGCATTTTATATATGTATATATTATGCATGCACACAGCTGTATACATATATATATATATATATATATATATATATATATATATACAAAACATACATTGATGTATGTGTACACCCATATGATTTATGTATATAAATTTGATTCCTATCTGGTAAACAAATTCTCATGGAACAATTTCTTCAATTGCCATTAAATCTACTTATTCCACTGAATGATTTTTCCAAATGTATTCAATTCTTCAACATAAACTGTGCCCCAAGCTCAGTTTTTGCTACCATATCTACAGAATATTCCCTTCTTATAAAGAATTTGTATTTTCCTTCTTCACTTTGATTCTTAATTTGAAAGAAGCACTTGATGCAAAAATGGTGAGAAGTGAAACAGAGAAAATAATGTTCTTTTAGACGCTGTTATTCATGATAAATGAAATTGGTTATTATTTTGAGGGATTGTCATATGCGGTGAGGGTCACTCAATAAATAAGGGGAATAAGGAAAATAATTTTTCTTTTTTCATTATTTTTTTCTTCTAAAATCTAAACTCTGCATTGTTTGGAATTGGTTTATAGCAAAAATTATTTTAATCTTATTTTGAGACTATTCAAAATGGAGGCTACTCAAACAGTGCTCTAGACTTGAACAGAGGTTTTTCATACAGTTTTTGGTGGTTCAGAAGTGCAAACTATATAAAAGTTATTGAAGAATCCGTGATATGTATAGAGAAGCATATCTTATTATAATGGAGATTGTGGGTTTGTCTGTCTGTAACCGAAACTATATTACTATACAAGTCACAATTCTCTTTGTTATTTACATCACATTCTCCATGATTTTATTTTTATCTAAACTTGAATTATTAATAAAATTGTTTTACATCATTAAGACTGTTGACCATATCTACATGCTAATGACATGCAATTGTATTTATATATACAACAAAATAGCGGTTTACAGTGTGAATGGGAAGGCTAATTTGCATATTGATATTAGAAATTTGATTTTAATAAATATATGCTTAGTATTATTGATTTCAAATTGTTTGGTTTTATCTTATTGAATATGAGCAAAAATCTCGGGGATAAATCTTAAGAGAAATCCATTAACAAGAACAAATGACTGTAATATTATTCTTTACTTCCTATTTTAACTAAATAGTTGAATTAGGAAAATTTATCAATGAAAGACGGGAGTAACGGAAAATGATGGAAGAGTTAGTTTCAAAGTTGTTCTATTTTTCAATCATACCCCCTCTGTTCCAAATCTTTTTATCTGCATTTTTATTCCGTTTCTTTAGCCTTTCTAATTTAATATGATATTTTATTATATTGAAACTTAGATACTTGCACCCGGAGGGTGCATATATTTGCTAGTATTAGTAAAAAATAAATTACAAATAGGCTAAACATGCGTTTGCCATTACAAACTTGAGTCAATAAGACAGTTCATATTGTGAAAACACACTGAATCTCTAATAAAGAACAAAGTTACAGGTGCAGCAGTTAGTAAAGAAGAGCATACTAACAGTCTTCTGGGACATAAGAAGACCCATCACTATTGATTAATGATTAATGAAGACCCACAGCCACCGCCTCCTAGCACCCATGTGATAAAAAGGGCTTGACATGACCAGCCGATTGTTTGAAGTGGGAGGGGGCTTCCAACCACCCGTCTAACCTAAGTAAGGGTCTAAGGTGTCTCTATAGCAATAGATATGAATCTAGTGACAATTGTTCAGAGATGGATGAAGTTTATAGCTGTGAGAATGGCTATCAGATTTTTCTATCTATAGAACTTCAATATTCTGTAACTAATCCAAAATTAATGTCTTCAAATTCAATTATACATCAACATTTATCAGTTGAGAAATGTAGTTAAAATCTGACAGACAAGCTAATAAAAAAAAATTTAATCAATCATTGCATCTTGCCCTATCATCAGTAATAATGACTTTTTTGTTCAGGTGGAAAGGGGATAGACTCCCTTGCTGTCTGGCTAATACCGACAATAGGCCACTCCAACAACTTTACTTACTTTTTTCTATTAGTCTTATTTGCAGCTACTTGATGATATGGTTATTGAAGTCAGTCAGTCTACTGTTGGTTTGGAAACAGCAACTGGCTAAGCACAACCGAACCTGCCAGTCAGTCAGTCTACTGTTGGTTTGGACAACAGCAACTGGTTTAGCACAACTCAAGTAGTGTCCAAGACAGTTGGTATTTATGGGAATCAAGAATAGTCCATTCATATATTTGGGTGATTCCATTCCTTGAGTTCTGATTGGCTGCTTGGTTTCTATGATGTTGTGGAGTTTCATAAATACCATGTCATTCTGCAGTAGAGTTGCAACAGGACAGGATCGTATTAAATTACGATTGCTTGTTGCCGTGTCTTACCAATTCGACGGTAATTGGATCTTAGCTTGATTATTCTACATCTCCCCATCCTCCCCCCCATTGTGCGGGCGTGGTTGCCTTTGAGGGGGAATTAGTATAGGTTGTCTGGGTAGAGGTCTCCTTAGCCTGTTTAAGGATAGACAGGGCTTCTCCCATTGCTGTGATTCCCAACTCTTTTAACATGGTCCGATCCATCATTTGAAGATTTTCTTTTGTCAGATTTTCACTTGCAAATGTTGCAGCATAGCTTTTGGCTGAGTCAGCAGAGATACCCACTTTGATGAAGTAGCTTTCCCAATCTTCAGGTTTCATTGCTGTTCGCAGCGCCATATTGGAGTCAGTCGATGGCTCTTAGCTTGATTATTCTACAATGGTAATGAAATGATTTATAATTTTCTTGTTCATTTGCTTATTTACTCGTTTCTCTGTATTATTTGATTTTTTCGGACTGTTGTCTTCATCTTTATATACACAACATTTCGACTGATGTACCCTCCGGCCTTCTTCGAGTGTTTCTTGTCAAACTTGGGAACCTTCATGTTGTAGCCAGGAGCCTTCATGGAACAGCAAACTGAACCCTTTATTCAATCCACTGAAATAGACTGTTCTCAATCTGCTAACCATGACTGGATACAAGTGTTAAGCATTCTGTTATTATTGCCTGTAGTCAGGACTGAACCTGCAACCTACAAATGATTGTCACTTAGAACTGTATTAACTTAACTCCTATATCTGTTGTGCCATGTGTCCAACTGGCCAATCCCGAGTGAATTTTTGGAACTTATAAACCTGTCTTTGTACCTAGAATGTAAGTCTTTGCTAGTCAGCTTGTCCATGTGTGTGAGTCCACAGGAGAATGTTGCTTATGAATTTATCTCTGCTTCTCCAGCAATGCCATGTTGTCCAAGGAAAGAGAGATTGAGAGAGAAAAAAAAAAGGGGGTACTTTGACATTTAAGTTTTAACTTGGTATAAGTCTGCTTGTCCCGCTCCCATTTTAATACAAAGGAAATCTACCACTTCTCCTCATTCTAGTGTTTAAGATATAATTGTTGAAATTCCTGCCAAGAATTAAAGTCAACGTTTTCTGGACAAGTTATTGATTTTGGAATATTATTTTTGGTTGTAAAACAAATTGTTTTTTTAATTCTTGGATGATTTGTGAGATGGGAGGTAAGTGGGTGTACAACTGCTGTTTTGTGGTGTGATGCTTCTAAGCTTTGTTCAAAACTGCACACAGCATCCTTATGTAGTTCCTATCTAGCTTTTTCTCCAAATGCTAAAAGACAGGTAGTGCAGCCATACAATAGTACTGATACTGCTACAGTATGGAAAAATTCCCATTTTATTTTATCAGAGATCAGATTTCCATATGATTAATAACCTGTCAATAGCAGTGTACATTACTTTCAGTTGATGAGATATTACTACTGAGGTATGTGAAATGGTCTGATGCATGTGTAGCGTAATTATTGTGGTCTACGGGGATTGACAGGAAAAGAGGAGAAAAAGAATAAGAACAAACAAAGGTTAACATTTGGAAGAGTAAACACTAACAGGGTGCCAGTAATTTCACCAAAGAATGACCCCAGAAATAGATTTAAAAATAAAAAAGGAAGTTCCAGGCCTTGACCGGAAACGGATGTAACGCCGGAACGAGAAAACGGGGAGAAAAAAATCTAGCTCTTTTTCGGCTGGCTCTGGTGAGAGCAGACGTGTCTGCCGGTCCCCTGTATTGGGTTTGGGATAGCAGTGCAAAACATGATAATATATGAGAAGATAGAATAATTTGACTGTACCCTCTCTCTCTTTCTCTCTATCTTTCTTCACTCTGAAAAAGAACCTACAAGCCTAGAAATAAATACACCCCCCCCCTTGGGACTATACAACTTGCGTGTATGTTGTTTCTGAACTAACGACTATTACTACTACTACTAATGGCGACTACTACTACAACCTGAGTTGGCCTATGCGAAAAACACTGTTCTTGTACCGTGACTCACTACAGCATGTCCTGGGTAGGACACTAAACAGCATCCACTGTTGAGTTCTGGAGTTCTGTGAAGTCCTATCTAATCATTAGATAGGATTTCACATAATATTTGAAATGACTTCAAATACTACATTAATACATAGACTCTTGAAACATTGATATTGCAACTAAGTATGAAGTGTTTGCCTGTTTATTGTGAAAATAGATTTTTGTACTGTATATAATTGGAGACTATAATTGTTAAACTGACTTTGGGATAAAATGACCCAATAAGGGTTGACATGCCATAAAACCAACCATTGTGCTTGCTAGCGAGCACTGATCAGTATGCAAGCACGTCTTTACTTGAACATTGGATGAAAAAATATATTTGAGATAATTTTCTCAAAATTAGTAAAAAAATAAAAAAAAAAAAATATCTGTTCAGCTGCGTTAATTTTAATTTTAAGAATAGTAATATATGAAACACAGTTGATGTTTTTTGAGATTTTATTTCTAGATTTAAAGTTTTTTTTTCCAAAAAAATAAATGGTTAGCAAAGAAATGGTTGTCTTTTAAAATAAATAATAATAATAATGAATAAAAGAAATGAAGGATTTATCAAGTGTTGAATTGAAGAAAAGAAAGAAATACTAGTGGAAAGATGGGGAAAAAAACAAAAACCAATTAAGTTAAATAAGCATGAAATAAAAGCATTTGATTGATTAAAATTGTTTTTCTTCGTGAATATTAATATGGATTGACAGAGGGGGGGTGGGGGAGAGAAGCTTTTAATGCTTTTTTTTTTTTTGTTGCTTTTTTCAATTTTGCTTTTGAATGAATCATTTCTTGAGAAATGAGTTAACCAACTTTATTGATTTTTATTCAAAGAAACTAAATTTCAGTTTAGAATTATTTTATCAAACAAATTTTCTCATCAAAAGAAAAGAATATTTTACCAGACAACAGATTTCTGATGAGAAATTTTAAATTAATAAAAAGAAGTCAAAATGTGACATTTTATAATTTACATGGCATACAAAAAACAAACTGATGTTTTTCACTCTTATTGTGCGTGCATGTGTGTATTTACCCAACTCTTCCGCCCGAGCAGGATGTGACACAAGGTCAATTTCTTAACTAGATTTTAACAGGTTTGAATTCAGAGTTTTCCGTCCCTAGACTGGTTTCCTAGCCAAGGTTAAAAGGCCCAGTCTACCCTACTATTTACCCATAGCTGGAGGGAGATAGTTGAATGCATACCTTTCCCAAGGGTATTAGCGTTATGTGAAATGCAAACAGCCTCATCAAGGATTTGAACTTGGGTTGATGAGTCCATTTTCTACGACTCTAACCATTATATCACGCACCTCCACTACCCTACTATTTACCCATAGCTGGAGGGAGATAGTTGAATGCATACCTTTCCCAAGGGTATTAGCATTATGTGAAATGCAAACAGCCTCATCAAGGATTTGAACTTGGATCGATGAGTTCATTTTCTATGACTCTAACCATTATATCACGCACCTCCAACGTGTGTATGTGTGTGTGTGTGTGTGTGTGTAAAAAATTTTGCTTTAGTTTAACTTTTGAAAAAAATTTTTATTTTGTTTTCTCTGCTGTGGTGTTTGTTCAAATTTTAGGCTGATATTTTCTGTATCGTATCGTGCTTCGTAATCTAATGGATCTTGACAGAATGAATTGCTATGAAAAACAAGGAAAGTGGTTGTCAAATAAGAAAGAAATGGGATTGAACTTTTACAAAGGAAAACAAAAACCTGGAAATAGAAAATAGATTTGGGATGAGATGAAATATCCTTAGAATATATGAAGAGGGGATAAGCAGAAAAACAAACAGCAACAAATCCAAAGATGATTTCTTATATTTCTCAAAAAGCAAAATAAAAACCTTTTTTTGTATTTTTACATTGAGGCTTGAGTTAAAAAAATTCTGATATCATCTGTTCAATGTTTGTTTCATTTGAATTATGGAATATTGTTATGGTAATTGTTGGAAAAAGAGTGAATCAGGTTTGAAGTCAAGTTTAGTCTGTTTGTATTGACTTTGTTCTAATATATTTGAAAAAGGCATGAATCAACTTCTCCTTGGAGTCTGTCCAATTTGTAAATATCTTAACAAGATATCTTGTCACTGGCACTCCATGATGGCTGAGACAGAAGACAGTATCTTGGCAGAAGAATGAATTTGTTAACTTTGATAAAATCTCTCCTATCAATTAGGATATAACCAGTGCTGGATTTACATATGGACCCTTGATAAAACTAAAAAAATAATAAAGATATAAGAACAGAACATTTGTTCATTTTCATATTTAACGGGGCTTTCTTTTTTTCTTTTTTTAAAAAACTAATTTGAAACAATTAAAAGTTTTTTGGTCCCTCTAGTTGGAGTAGTCTTTTAAATTCGATAGGGGCCTTTTTTTTTTTTTAATAGACATGCTTGGGGACAAACATACATTATGTGGGGGCCCCAAATTCTATTAGCCCAGAGGGCTCTTAAAGCCTAAATCTAGCCCTGGATATAACTGAGGCAGATAAAATTTCACTCACATGATAAAATATTATTTCCGGTCAATCTAATTTTGATCTTTAACAAAAGACACTTTCTTAATTTTTAATAAAACATTAAATTGTAGAACAGAGCAAAAAAAATTTTCTTTCCTGTTTGAAAACTTGAAGAACTTAAATTTTATTTACTACCTTAAACATAGCCCTGTCATCTGGGGCATTAGAATACACCAACTGCACCTCTGCAGAGGGCTAAGACCAAATGGTGCCACCTTATGGGCATGGGTGGCGATCCGTGATGCTTAAGGATGGAATCTTGGTGGATGAGCAGTCCATGACCTGCAACAAACCACTTTGGCCCTTACTTAGGCTAGACGATCAGTCGGAGAGGCCACCTCTGATCAATCAGCTGGCCATGTCAAGCCCTAGCACCTATATGATTTCCCCAACCCTATTGCCCTTATGTCAAGCCCCAACCCTTTTTATCATAAGGGTGTTAGAAAGCAGTGGCTGAGGGTTTTCATGACCTGGGTATGATGTTAAACTCTATCTGATGGTGAGGTTCCAGTTCTAGAGGTCTAGGGAATGTGGAGAACCCCCTAAACACCATTGCTCCCAAGTCCACTCTGATCCAGAGGGATAGTACCTGTTAGGGTCCTATCTATGAGTTAAATAGAAAAATGTGTTTATAAAAAGAAATTGAGTATCCATTAAGAATGAATTCTTTTCAAAACTTTGTCGATATTAAATGACCCACCAAGTTTGATATGCTGTAAAACAAACAAACAAACAGCCTTAAACAAATGTTATCATCTAAAGTTGTTGGTCAATGTGAACAAACCTTTTTTTAAAAAACTTAGAGACACTCGAGTTAAGCACATTCAAAATTCTTTTTTAAAAAGTATATATAATTTTTTTTTAGTTTTCTTTTCGTAATGTTTTTAAGTCAGTGCACTTTTCGATTTAAAAAATGATATACTATACATAGTATAGTATATTAATTTATCAAATTGTTATAAAATTTATAGTATAGTATAGTATAATAATTTGACATTCGATAGGCTACACTTTGAATTAATAATGTTTTTTTTTAAAGATTATTTATCATTTTATTTAATTACTTTATTTAATTTCTTTAAAAAAAATATTAATTTGAAATTTAGCAAATCGCGTCATTTATATTTTATTTAAAAAATATAGTTAATCATTGAATTAAAATTTCTTACTATATCATTATGTGATGTCATTCCCTCAAATCTGATTAAAAGTAAGATTAACTAATTCTCTCTTTTGTTGACTAATGAGTTTTCAATGTGTGTGTGTGTGTATGTATGTATGTATGTGTGTGTGTGTGTGTGTGTGTTGAGAAATATAGAATAAGAGTTTGTTGACTCATGTCATAATTTTTGTTTAGATCAAAACATTTCAGTTGATCAGTTCTTTGGTTTTCTTCAAGCATGTGAGTTTCATCGAGTGGGCTTGATAAGATGCAATAAAAAAATAACAAAGATGAAGAATGGAGAATGCATATCTTATATTACAGAACTTGAGGCAACAGTTAATAATTTTTCTCTTCCAATTTTGTCGTTTGATATTTTTTCCACTTGGGAAATCACCTTTCATGAAAGAAATTCATTTACTGTTTGTTAATAACCAATTCAAACTTGATAACCTCAATGAAGGTAAAATTGTGTTACTTTCTAATAATAGTGCATTGAGTTTTTTGTTTTGTTGTTAAGATTTGCTTTTCTCCTCGTTTTAGTTGGTTTATTGGAAAGGAATTGGTTGGGTGGCTTGGACCAAATCCAATTTGTTGGCACCTTTTTTGCTAAGTCAGGATTCTTTGTAAGAAAAAAGAAAAGAAAAGAAGCCCTTACCAAGTGAGTTATTCTTTAGGTGAAATGGATTTGATGTTGTTTACAAATTAGAAAGACCTCTGCTGAGAAACAACATTTTTCATTCCAATCCAAATTACAAATATAGCAGACGTTGGCTTCTCTTTACAATCTGATACTTTTGTAACATTAGCAAAAAAAGAAGAAAAAAAAAAAAGAAGCTTCATGCATATTATTTTATTTTTGTTTTTCCTTTATCTTCTTTATTTCTATTCTCTATTCATTTTATTCATTTCAAATCTTTTTTTTCTATTCCCTTTCAGTTGTTTCTTTAAATAAAGATGAGGACAATAGTCCAAATAATGCAGATAATACAAATCTTCATTTGTCTTCTTAAAATCCCTGGACCCCTGGGATCATGCTGTTAATCTGGCCAAAGCCGACTAAATTCTGCTGAAAAGGGTCATTCTTCTCTTCTTGGACATTTTCTTATTCCCTCACTTTTTCATCTCCTTCCCAACCCTATTGCCCTTATGGCAAGCCCCAACCCCTTTTTATCATATGGGTGCTAGAAGGTGGTGGTTGTGGGTCTACATGTCCTGAGAACTCTATCTGATGGTGAGGTTTCAGTTTTGGAGGTTTGGGGAATGTGGAGCACCCCATTCATCACCATTGCTCCCTGGTCCACTCTGACCCGGAGTGGTAGTAACTGTTAGGGTCCCATCTATGGGTTAAATAGAAAAACATGAGTTTATAAACAAAATTGTATTATCCATTAAGAATTGATTTATTTCAAAACTTTATCAGCATTAAATGACCCACTGAGGTTGATATGCCGTAAAACAAAACAAACAAACATTTTCATCTCCGCCCCACCCCCCTTCCCTGTTATTTTACTATTGTCTTTTCTAAATTTTTTTTTTCTCTTCTTTTTTTGCAACCAGCTTATTCCAATAATAATTCACAGATGTAGAAAAATGATTTTTTCTATCGCGTTGTGGACTGAATAATTTTTCATTCTTAAATTGAAAAAAATCATAAAACAAAATGTGGATGATTGTTTTATTTTAACCAAATTAAAAACCAATTTTTATAACTATTAAAAGTTCATTACAATCAGAAAGATTAAACTCATTTTAGAATTGGTTTCATAATTGTTAAACTTTTAGAAGTACAGTACTAACTTCTTCACCATTTGGAAACAGTTGAGTTTGGTGTCCTTTGAACCAATAATCCTAACATTTTGGACTGAAAGAGATTAGATCAGATATACTAATAATAAAAGGTTTAATATATCGACCATTTACAGTCTTTCTTTTAATGGAATGATGGGATAGTTTTAAACAACAATGTCTGTACCCTGCAGCAAAGTTTGAGTGTTATTTTGTGAAAGAATTTTTTTATTTTTTGAGCTCAGGTACACAGTATCTGAAGACAAAGTAGCTAACGTTTCAAAAGGTTAATATCTAAAAATTTTTTGTGAACTGACAGTGTGATCTTAGCTTTTTTTTTATTCCCTGTTTGTCTTTTTTTTTTGTTTTTATTTCCCTCCTTCCAACATGTTTTTTTTTTTTTTCAATTTTTTTATTTCCTTTTAATTTTCTCCTTTTATCATTTCTTTCCTCTTATCTGTTTGTAAAAAAAATGGTATGGCCTGAGAATGGTATTTTTGTGTTGTTTTCTCAGAGGTAACCATTTGCAGTGTGTGAGGAGTTAGTATTGATAAAGTTAAGTTGTATTTGAAGTAAATTGAGTACCTTGTATTGGTAATAGGTAGAAGTATTAAGGAAATATTAAATTTTTCTGAATTTTTCTGAATTTTTCTTTATGTGAAAAGCTTTTTTGTTGGAGTGTCAGAGGTTTGTGGCATAACAGTTATTGATTTCGGGAATGAACTTCAAATCCTGGTTTGTATTTCACTTTCATGCTAAAGCCCTTGCAAAAGGCATAGATCCATCTTTTCTCCCTGCAGCTATGGGTAAATAGTAGGATAGACTGGACTCTTTGACTTTGAAAAGGCAACCAATCAGCAAGAAGGAAAAACTCTGAATTCAAAATGAGGGGAGGATGAGGCTAGCAACTCCATTCTATAAAAACTTGTTTGTTACTGGAACCACAACCATACCATTATGGATTGGATGTGACTGTAGTACAATATCCACAACGGTGCGGGGGGGGGAATTTACATTTTTTTTAAGAATGAAGAATGAGGTGTTCTGTTCAAGAAGAATTCAAGACAATTCTTGTAGGTATTGTTTTAAACAACGTCTGTACCTTGCAGCATAATTTGAGTGTTATATTGTGAAAGATTTATTTTTTATTTTTTGAGCTCAGGTACACAGTATCTGAAGACAAAGTAGCTAATATTTCAAGTGCCCTCACCATAGATACACACACACACACACACACACATATATAATATATATATATATATATATATATATATATATATATAAGTGTATTTTGGCAGCATTTTTTCTTTTAAACATGTTGTGTTAAACTGTACTGACCATTCTTGTCGGACGAGTTTTTGTTCAATCCTTTCTAATTTTCTGGCCATCTTTTTGGTGTCAGGGTGGAACTGGTGTAGCAGTCCACCAAAGGTGTCTCTACGAGCGCTTTCGGCAAGTCAATTTGCCAACTTCAGGTAGGAAACTGATGGTATGTTTGTCGTGTCTCGTTTTTAAAGAAAAAGAGCAGTAGCGTAGGAATTGGTAGTGGGAGGTAGTAACAATTGGTAGGGGGAGGTTGTAGGAATTGGTAGTAGTTCGAACGAACGATGCAGTAGAGATTTTGTGGGAGGGGGTCACGAGTTGTGAGAAGGGGAGGGGAATAGTGGAAGGAGGATAGGCGGGAAATTATAGGCATTTGAGAACATGTTGACTTGATTCAAAGTTTATTCTGTTTAAGGTAGTTTTTTTTTGTTTGATATATAGAGCTTCGATTATTTGAAGTTTTGTTTGTTTTTTTCTTTATGTAGTGTGCGTGTATTTTCTGTAAGAATTTTGCGGTAGGTAGAGGGGGGGTATGAATGTGTTTTAAGGTGTTGATTAATGGAACTGGTATCGGATAAGTGTAGTGTTAATCTGCGTGATAATGTGGTCGTTGTGTGGCCAACATATGTGTTATTAATTTTGGAGAGACAGTCTCCTACAGGACATTATATATATATATATATATATATATAGGTTTGCTGAAAAGTTCTTTGCCAAACAAAGAAGGGAATGACCATTTCAATTTTTAAAATTTTTTTAGGATTAAAAACACTTGAGAAATACTGTATTGAGTGTAGCAAGGAATATAAGTAAAATAAGTTGTCAGAGTATCCTAGTGTTGGTATCAGCTGAACAGCGAGGGAGTCTATCCTCTTTTTGCTAGCGCTAGACCAGGGAGATTGTGCTGAGGTGGAGCGACTACTGTCAGCTTACCTTACAGATCAGATTACCTAAACTGTGCTATTCATATGCTGAGTTGGCAGGGATCGGTATTGAACCCAAAACCTTGTGATTCCTAGGCGGGTGCTCTCCCAACTGAGCTAAACCAGCCATAAATATAGCATGTACATTTTATGGTTCTCCTTCATTCCATTTTTAGTTTCAGCACCTATGTTGAATATATATATATATATATATATATATATATATAGACGCCCACACGAACACACACACACAAAAAAGTAAACATAGACACATATACATAAACACACACATACACACACACAAAAGTAGAAATTTAAGTAGAAAAGCACAAAAATTCTTTAGAATAAAAAACAAATTACAAACACACACACCTGACATATCAAATGAACATCTGATGAACTATATCAGAGCAACCCTAATAAAAGAGTCATTAAAACTAAATTTATAAGTTTATTACCCAGCCACCCAAAAAACAAAAACACCTGTTCAAAACACAAATATTAAAAATGAAATTCCTTTATACTCCACTTCCACCAAACAGGTAGAGAGAAATTAAATACTTATGTATATATATATATATATATATATATATATATATATACACACACACACACGAATTTAAGAATTCATTTTCATATTACTGACCAAAGCCTGAAGAAGATACCAGAAGATCTGAAACACGTGTTGCATATGTAAGATAAAAATAATAAAAAAACATAATCCATTTTGTGGACCTTCTTTTTTGGCTGGGTTAGCTCAGTTGGTAGAGCGTTCGGCTAGAAACCACAAGGTTCCTAGTTCGATACCGGTCCTCGCCAACTCAGCGTATGAGTAGCACAGGGATCTGTGTGGTAAAGTAAGGAGCTGATAGTAGGTGTGGCACTCCACCTCAGATGCTAAAATTATCTCCTTGGTCTAGCGCAAGTGAAAAGGGGATAGACTCCCTCGCTGATTGGTTGATACCGACTTTAGGCTGCCTTGACTATATGTATATATATATATATATACACACACACACACACACACACCAACCCCTCTGCATGAGAACGATGCATCACAAGGTCAAATTTCTTAAGCGGAGTTTAACAGGTTTGAATTCAGAATTTTTCTTCTCTGAGACTGGTTGCCATATCAAGGTTAAAGAGCCCAGTCTTCTCTACTGTTTACCCATAGCTGAAGCGAGCCTAGTTTGATATATACCTTTTCCAAGGGTATCAGCACTGTGTGAAATGCAAACACCTTTATCCAGGATTTGAACTTGAGTTGCCAAGTTCATTTCCTATGATAACAGTTACACAATGTACCACCTACTTTGTATATATAAATAAAATAATGGTGATAAAAGTCATAAAAATAGCTGATCAACTATGTTATGTTTTTTAGTACATAGTTAACTAAAAGGTGTATGAGTATTTGATGAATTCTCATAACCTTTTCAGCAATTACAGATAAGATAATCTGATTGAATGTATTTAAATCCATTAGTTTAACTAGTACAAAATAAAAAACACCCCCGGGCGATGTAAAAATAGATTTTTGAAACATATTGCCTGAGGGGTGGGAGTAAAAAATTCAATGTCAGCGAGTTTGTACCCTAAGTAAGTAAAATCATCAAATTCATTAAAGGATTAAAAAAATAAAACAATTTGAAATGTAAACTTTAAATATGTATTAAAATAAAACAAACTATATATAGATATATAATACCAGTCATGTATTTATTAAAACTTGTTTTAAAAAACAATGAGGACTGTCTAATGTTGCATGTTCAAATTTTGAGTGTATTTATTCTATGTTATGATGATTTTGGGTAATGTGACGTAAGCAGTGACGTAATTTTTGTTACAGACAAAAACCGGAAGTGAATCTTCGTTATTAATTTTATCAAAAATCTGTGAAATGAATTTGTTTTTTGGTTGACGCAGCGTTACTAGTTTTTGGTCAGATTGGTAGATGCTATTGAGTGTCTCTTTATGTTCCTTAAAGATGTGAAAATGTAGAGAAGCTGTTGTTCAAAATCAAAGTTGTGGACAAGAATTGTGCACTATAAGACTGCGTTCCTATTCTTTCTCTCTCTCTCTCTCTCTTTCTCTGCAATAAATTTGGTGAGACGCCAAGCAAGGAATGGTTTGCTTGGGTATGAAGATAAGAACTACCTAACACAATATCAATGGGCAAGAATGTAAGATATGAGACCAGAAGTAAAATGCCGTGTGAAACTGTTGAGTAGCAGAGTTTCAATTCACAAGATCCTCCATTTTGTCTTGATTGCTCTTTTTTTGATTTCCTTCATTTTTTGTTTTTGTTTTTAATTATTTCTCATTTCTCTTCTTTCTGTCTTTACTGTTTTTTTTTTTGTCTTTTCTTTTTCTAATAGCCAATTCCTTAGTCATTCCGTATATCAGTTGAACAATTTGGCCTATCCCCTATGTTATGTTTACTTATCTCCATATTTGTCCTGATAATATCCCTCAAGGGTATTGGTTGGGTGCAGGGGTGGAGTGGGGGTGATAATGGCAGAAAATGGAACTAGCAGAATTGCTTTTCAATCTTGTTGCTAATCAAGTTTTATGTTCTCCATAAGACTTTCTATATGTGAATATCTGGATCATAAAGTATTCTTATGTTTATTAAAAAAAAAGTTATAAAAGAACAAGCATTTAGACTGAAGCCTCATACTTTACTAGGTCACCTTTAGGCAAGGTGATATCAGTTTCTTTCTGGTCTGTTAAGTAACTGAAACAGTTCAGGACCTTGGATGTTTAAATAAATGAAATACCTTAAATTAAAAAAAAACTACTAGTATAGTGAAAAAGCAAAACAAAAACCTTGCTATCTCTTATTATAATGGAGGTTGAGTGTTTGTCTGTAACCAAAATTATGTTATACCGAATTCACAATTCCCATATTTACTTACATGACATTCTCCATAATTTTATTTTTATTTAAACCTCAATTATCAATAAAATTGATTTACATTATTAATACTGTTGACCATATCTACATGATATTTTCCACGTACCCCACTTGTACGGGTCAGGCACAAGGCCCTATTTATGTGGGACCACCCACAAGCCGAGACTCATGGGGTGGCGGGTGAAAAATTGCGTCGATCCCGTCAGCATTCCCCCTCAAGGGGGGCGCCTCAGGCGCTGGGCAATAAACCCAGCCCTGCCCCTTTAAATCAAGGGGGCAGGTGTTGCCTGGGGGGATGGCCCCCTGGGATCGACGCCGTTAATTATATCAATGGTCCAGAGGCCGAAGCCACTGTTGACCATATCAACATACTAATAACATGCAATTGTATTTATATATAAATAAAATAGTGGTTTACAGGAAGGCTAATTTGCATATTGATATTAATAAATATATGCTTAGTATTATTGATTTCTAATTGTTTGGTTTGAATATGAGCAAAAGTCTCGGGGATAAATCTTAAAAGAAATCCATTAACAAGAAGAAATAACTGTAATTTTATCATTTATTTCCTAATTTAACTAAATAGTTAAATTAGAAAAATTTAGCAATGAAAGGTGGGAGTGATGGAAGAGTAAGTGCCTAATAAATTCTTTCAGGTGAATATTGTACCAAGTAAACTTTAATATTGTTGAGTTAGTTTCCATATTCTTCTCCCAAAACGTAGGAAAAAAGCTTGGAAACATTTACAAATATTTGGGGATTTTTGTTTTTGTTTCTTTATTTGTATAAACAAAGAAAACAATAGTTAATAAATGTAAGAAAAAATGTTTATCTATTCCCTCCCCATCCAATTATTTTATCTTATTTTTTTCTTTAAAAACTTCAGGTAGAAAAATTCTCTTTATTCACCTAAGTGTTGAAATAAGATCTACTAAAAATAAACTAAAGACTCGCAACCTCCAATAAGAGTCAGTTGATAAAAACAACATTTTATTGGCGGTAAATATCAATGCTTGCATGAAAGCTGACAACTGAATTTTTTTTTTTTCAAAATAGTTGTGAACCTTATTCTTTACTTACATTGTCATTCAAACATTCCTTTCTTTTTCTTTTTGGTCAGATTTTTTTCTTATAGATTTTCTTGCTTGGATTTCTTATCTCAACTTCCTAATTCTTATAGGGATATCCAATCGATTTTGCACGATAAATGTACACATGACGGGAAAAGTTAGAAAACGTTTCTAAAAGTTATTTTATTGTAAAAAAATCTTTGTGTCATTTGAAAGAAATAAGATTAAAGAAAACTCCAATATCTTTTAATTGTTTTTTCATATCATAGAATTCCTGAAATTGTGTAAACATTGTCTTCGTTCATATAATCTAAATATCAATAAATATGGTTGCTCCTAAATCTACGTCCATGCAACAACAACCTCTGGTTAAAAATGTTGCTGTCCAAATTGTCTAAGATGCAATGCAAATATGTGAATACAGATTATTGGTGTTGCTTAATCGCAGCTTTCTTATTCGTCCCATTTCATTTCAACCAATTTTAAAAATGAAACATTCCAAATGGTCTTGCGTCGCTTCAGTGCCCAACATAGAATTAAAATGAATTTAAAAACAATTACGTATTTGTTTTATTTGTAATATTGAAATTGCGAATTACGGAAGATATTCTGTTAATTTTGATAGGATTTATATGTAAGGAAATTGCAAATCATCGTTTCTTGCTTAAATAGCTCCTCTTGATTTTTGTTTCGTTTTGTGGAAATTCTACTGGTCACGCTAGTTTTTATTATTTCCATAAGCTGAAATTTTTTTTTTTAAAATCATCGGGAGTTTTTTTATTTTTTTTAATGCTTCTTCTTTTGAATGGTCCAAAGATTTTGACCATAATATTAAACTTTATTCAAGTTTCATTGTTAAATATAGGGTGGGGGTAAATTTTACACATTGAATTGGAGGTCGCTCCTGATCATTAATAATGGGGTATTCTTTAAGATTGAAAAAATTGTTTTATTAAAAGTTTTAAAACTTGTTTGAATGGAAAAATTATGCATTTTTCTTTTGATAGTGAATATTTTTTGCTTTTATCTAGCGATTGAAGCTATGCTGCGCGTACCTACCAGATCATCCCCGTGGAATTAGAAGAGCAATTTGCTCTAGTCATCAAACCAACTAATATCTTAACAATAACTTGGGACTTGTTTCTCGTAACTTCTAACTGACAACCGTAAATGGAATCTGATTCCGTCAAAGACGTTTGTTTCATTACTCTCTCACAAAGGTCCATTATATACGCGAACCGCGATCTGAACACTGAACTCCTTAACCCTGGCCTCTCATGTTTTCATGTAGGCAGGTTTTGTGTGCTGATTGGCTGGTAGTTTGGCCAATCAGCAGTGTGTTTTCCTTTCTAAACAACAAGCTGCCAATATCACTTCCGGTCCGAGGTTTATTTTGCCTTTCGTGGCAAAAATACACACTATCAACTCTTTTCGACCTGTGAGGTTAACTCTTCACTAAAAAGAGCAAGTCAAGATGAAGGAGTTTCACGCCAAGTCCTTTCCCTTTGAGCTTTGCAGAAAAAAAGAAAAAAGAAAAGAAAATTGCCTTTCAAGCATCTTTTTGATTTGTAAACAAAATTTGACTATATCCTTTATTAATAAATTTAATCTTACTTAATCCGGGTTAGCTCAGTCGATAGAGCATTCGGCTAGAAACCACAAGGTTCCTAGTTCGATACCGCCAACTCAGCGTATGAGTAGCACAGGGATCTTTGCGGCAAAGTAAGGAGCTGATGGTAGGTGTGGTACTTCACCTCAGCTGCTAAAACAATCTCCTTGGTCTAGCGCTAGTGAAATGGGGATAGACTCCCTCGCTGATTGGCTTATACCGACTTTAGGCCAACCCGACGACTTTACTTTTACTTTAATTTGTTATTGTAGAATAATTATTTTTCCTCTGCATCTTTACTACATTTTCTTTCTTTTTTTATTCAACAATTTAAAAAAATATTTCTTGAAAAACTACTTAGTATAGTTTGAGATTTTAGAAGTGTATACTCAAAATCAGCATGTTTGCTCAAGATTTTTTTTTTTAAATGACGCATTATAAAATTCATTCATTGATAAAATCAACACTAAAACTTTAATTAAAATTGGATAATTCCCTGATTTTTGGTAATTTATTTTTCAAACGGTGGGTGAGTAAATTTATTTTGTCAAATACACCTATGATATCAAAATTGGCCGAGCCTATGTTAAATATAGGGGGTGAGTAAATTTTACACATTGAATTCGAGGTTGCTACTTAAGTTAAATGTTTAATATAGGGAAACCCAAAAATCGGCTGCTAAAGTCTGCTAATGTTTTTTTAAAAACGAATTAAAATTAATTAAATCGATTATTTAAGGTCAACTTTTGTCTAAATCGATAAGTAGTAACATAATGACCATCAATAAAAAAGCAAAATATTACGCATTTAATTCATTTTTAAAAGGATTTTTTTGGTCAATTTTGATTGCGTTTGGCCATAAACGCTCTTGAAAAATGGTGGGTTTACAAAATTAATGTAACATTATAAATAATAGATAAAAACAATGAGTATGAAAAATGTGTTTAAAAAATTGAGTTTAAAAAAAAAATCAAAACCCAAGAATGAGTAAAACATAAACAATGTCTTAGGCATAAAATAACCCAACAAAGGTTGAAATGCCATAAAATTCAACTAACCAACCAACCTGAAGACAGTAACAAGGGAGATATTATGTTTCACTTTGTCAGTGAAAAATAAAAAAAAAATTATGAAAGCTTATAATTTCATACACTGCTAAATTCACTATTAAAATTTAAAGGTCTATTGAATGAGAATATTTTTTTAAAATCAATTCAAAGAAAAATATTGTTTTTAAATCTACGAAAATTATTTTTGTGTTTTAAGAAAATAACTTGAATTTTCAAATAATTTTTCAGGTCTTGAAATTTTAAAATTGAAATTTTTTTTATGATGCAGTCATCTGGATTTATATTTGTAGAAATGTAAAAATTAGGGACTGTAAATTTTTTTAATTTGACCCTACCGACAATCTTAATATTTTTTTCAATTTAAAAAAAAAAAAAATAACCTATTTATTATAAATTTAAGTCATTAAAGAATAAAGTTCTGAAAATTTCATTAAAATTGAATAAATCCCTGATTTTTGGTAATTGTTTTAAATTTTAAAAAACTTCATTACCTCCCTTGCGTAAAATTGCACATACCTACTAATCATCATTACACAAGTTAAAGAATGGCTTTCTTGAGGAAGAAAAAATACTAAAAAACCCGAAACCAAACCGAAATCAAAATTGCCAAACCGCCCAACTATGTTAATTTCATGAAAGAATCTATTTAAATATTTTTGAAATGGTTTTAAATTTTAAGGTCAAAACTTATGACATCCCTACTTCTAACATTTTTTTATACCCCTCTTTAATATTTTTTTGAAAGGGTGATTGAATATGGAAGATGAACGTCATTCTGATTGACAAGTCACTTCAACAGAGTAAAATGTGACAAAGGACTCTCATCAGAGAATGATAATAATTGGTAATGAATTATCATTGAATAGATAATTTTTAATCAATGTTGCTAACCTGAACAAAGTCTGTCTCATTACTTTTTAGATACACTGTGTAAATAAGTTTTTTGAGCAAAAACAATATTTTTCATTTCAAGTTTGTAGAGAACAAACTCCGGTTAACAGTTTAACAACAGGTTTTATTTACAGGAACATTAATAATATGGTCTGTCTGGTTCATCACACCATGTTGATAATCAAGTCCCTTTTTAGGGATCTCGCCTTACGAGATTTTCCTTAATCTCATTATGTCGAGATCTCAGTACACTACAAAGCTTCATATTTAAACATTGATTAAACACATTGTCTTTAAGAATCAGTAAATAACATTCCAAGCTTTTTTCAAATAACAACTTTGTATTGTTGATATTATTAGTACAATGTCTTCATATAACAGTCTTCTTATTATATGAAGAAATGTGTACAATTGATCAACCACAATATTGTGGTATCAATAACCCAAATAAGGAAATCAATCACTTGGATTGTTAAAAAAAAATATTTTGTGAAAAATATCAGGAATTTCTTTCTCAAGTCAACATTTTGAGAAATGCTTGTTCAGGTTTTATTTTAGCAAAAGCAAAAATTTGCATTTTGTTAAAAAAAAAAAACCCAAAAACAAAAAAAACTTCCATGTTATCAAACCAAATGTAGAATATTTTTCTTTGAAGAATTTTGCTGATGTATAGAAAACACACACACACATATATATATATATATATATATATATATATATATTAGAACCAGATAAGTTATCTTGTTCTTCCTGTTCTATTTTAGTCTTCTTTGAAATGTTGGCCTGGTCTAAAATTATTCTGTATGCCTTAAAAAGTTTTGTTTTGTGTATCAGCTAAAAAAGAAAAAAAAAAATCTGTTTGTATTAGAGAATTGTTATTTTTGTCTTCAAAATAAATTCTGTAAGCATTTTCAGGATCAAAGAATCTTATTGGTTTTCAGATGAAGAATTAAGTAAAAAAGAAAAATCTAAGAAGACTTTACAAATTCCAAACAAAATCTCTTTTTACTATGAATATAAATTTACTTTATAAAAGTGGAAAAATGAGAAGAGTGGAAACTACTGATAGAAAAAAACAAAACAAATTTGATCAGCAATTTGCATTTGAAATAAACTACTTAAATGTATTTCACTCAAATATTCAAGCTAATTGGAGTGATACACAAGGAAAAATGGTAGAAAATTTGGACCATTTTACCTTTAGGCACCCCTTTTTGATCTCGATTAAGAAAGGACGTTTTTCATTTACACCGTCAATATCTAGTTGTTTCTTAGGGATTAGGGTTAGGGGTTAGGGGTAGGAGTTAGTTTTATAATTAAAAAAAATAAAATCTAAAAATCGTATGTTAAAACAACCGGGTATTGTCGGTGTAAATGAAAAACATGTCCTTTCTTAATCGAGATCAAAAAGGGGTGCCTAAAGGTAATATGGTCCGAAAATTCTATATAATAGAAAAAGTAGAATAATATTGAGTGAGATAGGGTCGGCTTTTGTAGACATTATTATATACTGTATAATTCCATGAGTTATTTAGGCTTGTGTTCTTTTTTTTTGTTTCTGTTTTTATCACTATTGTAGTTGGTATATTCTTCAGCTTTCTAATCTTGTTGATTTTTCTTTTTTTGGAGATGATTTTAGTTCTGGGAATCAAAGACTTTTGCTGATAGATATAATTTTTGGTGACCAGTACTAAATTAGCTAACATAAGAGATGAAGGCAGATACCTTTTTTTTCTTATAACCAAATTTGAGACAGACACAAAGTAAAGATACTGATTTATCATTGAATTCAATCTTGCCTTATTTTTACAAAAAAGAAAAAAAGAAAGATTGTTTTGTCTTAAGTGACACAAAAATGATACTGGGAATTTTCAGTTAAAAAGCATAGTGTATTTAAGCATATATTGTTGTAAACAGTCTAGCTGTGCATTACACAAGAAGAAACATAACAATACCGACAATAAAATAAGGATGCATAGAGTTTAGGGTAGGTAAAAGTACTGAGCGTAAGCTGGGGTTAGTGAGCATCATAGAGAAGATTAGCCTAGGCCTATGGGAGGTCTCAAACTTCACCTGCGATGTATAAGATGCAGGGCAATTTTTTGAGCCAAAATCTTAGAAAAATGTGCATACTATATTCTGTCAAATATGGTAATTACATTTACTTTAACTGTTCACACTTTACATGGACAATGGAAATTTTGACATTTGCTTATTTCCCATACATGCTTTCAAGAATTTTCATTTTGCCTCTACAAATACTTCTCTATTTTCTAGGGGATTACTTTACAATAGAGGTGTCGGGGGGGGGGAAGGGGAGCTTGCAAAACCTCTAAAATTCTGAGTTGAAAATGAACATAAAATAAGGCTAACTTAAGGTCCTAGAGATCTTATAAAATGATCTGTTAGAGGATGAATTTGCACATTGAGAAGATATGATAGACTTTGAAAACAGATATGATAGACTTTGGGGGGGGCCCAAAAAAAAACAAAAACAACTAAAAACAAACAAACAAACAAAAACAACAAACAAACATTGTATGCTACAAGGAATTATTACTCCTGACTGCTAGTGAGACTGAACACTTGGTCCCATCTATGGGTTAAATAGAAAAACATGAGTTGATAAACAAAATTGTATTATGCATTAAGAATGAATTTATTTCACAACTTTGTCGGCATTAAATGACCCACTGAGGTTGATATGCCGTAAAACACAACAACCAAACCAAACCAAACTGAACACTTGGTGGAATCTGCTACCTTATTTTGATATCTGTAGAGATAATGTATAATATACCTAAGTTTGCACAACATTGTTCATCTGTGAAAATAATAAAAATGTAAAAGTTTTAATAACTACTGAATCCTTATTGGTAAGCATTGTAAAATGGGAAAATCATGTCTGGTTGTGGTAAAGGGAGGAGGATCAATGTAATCATTAGAATGAATGAATGTTTTGACATATGTTTTCTTGATTCTATCTTGGGTTACATAAACATCTTGATTAATTGTGAATTAATTTGCCATTGTCAGGAATAAAACTGTCTTAATAATTTCCATTTAAATATCTGTTAGTTGACTGAATTGAAGCATCATTTGGTTGGCATACAAAGTTGGACTGCCTGTCGGCTGGGGTGTTAGAATGCACCGACTGCACCTCTGCAGAAGGGTAAGACTCCCCCAATGGGGCCACCTGTTTGCCGTGGGTGGCGACCCGTGATGCTTAAGGATAGAGCCCAAGTGGATAAGCAGTTCATGACATGCAATACTCCACTTTGGCCCTATCTTGGGCTAGACGGGCGGTCGGAGAGGCCCCCTCCGATCAATCGGCTGGTCATGTCAAGCCCTGGCACCTATATGATTTTCCCAACCCTATTGCCCTTATGGCAAGCCCCAACCCCTTTTTATCATATGGGTGCTAGAAGGTGGTGGCTGCAGGTCTACATGTCCTAGGAATGACGTTAAACTCTATCTGATGGTGAGGTTCCAGTTCTGGAGGTTTGGGGAATGTGGAGCACCCCTTCATCACCATTGCTCCCTGGTTCACTCTGACCTGTAGTGGTGGTACCTGTTAGGTTTAATAGAAAAATGTATTTATAAAAAAATTGTATTATCCATTAAGAATTGATTTATTTCAAAACTTTATCGGCATTAAATGACCCACTGAGGTTGATATGCCATAAAAAAAAAAAAACCAAACCAAACAAAGTTGGACTAAGTTAGATGGTTAGAGATATGATTCATTTTAGTTGCCTTGTTGGCAGTGGATTTTGCAAGACATTTGTTTATTTTTAATTGCAAAATAAAAGCTTATCTTTTTTTCTTTTAGTTCTTATATTTTTGCATTTTACAAAATCGTTTTGCTTTGAATTAAATTACTTTATAATGTTTTCATTTATCTGTTGATGTAGTTATTGAATGTGCAGTGTGTGTGTAAAATGCAGAGAAGTAAAGACATTGTCTTTCAATATCTTTTCATAAAGAAAGGATGAAAGGAAGAAAGAAATTAAAGTTTTTATAGAGAACTGAGGAAAGAATTATTTGGATAGATGAAGAAATAATGAAAAAGAAAAAGAAATAAAGAAAGAAGAAACAGAAAGATGAGCTATATGATCGACAGCATAAAAAAGAGAATTAGATACACACATGTAGAAAGAAGGAAAGAAAGAAAGAAAAGAAAGAAAAAGATAGAGAACCAAGGAAAAAAAGAAAGAAAAATGATAGAGAACCAAGGAAAGAGAATTATTTGGTCAGATGAAGAAATAATGAAAGAGAAAAAAAGAAAGAAAAAAGAAATTAAATCTTTTTATGATAGAGAACCAAAGAAAGAGAATTATTTGGTCAGATGAAGAAAGAATGAATGAGAAAAAAGAAAGAAAAAAGAAATTAAATCTTTTATGATAGAGAACCAAAGAAAGAGAATTATTTGGTCAGATGAAGAAAGAATGAATGAGAAGAAAAAAGAAAGAGGAGAAAAAAAATGCTTACAGACAAAAATAGTTGTGAATGAAAATAAAGATCTTAAAAAAAAAAATTGATATTAAGAGAAATATCATAGTATACTTTTCGATTTCAGGAACAGAATACAAAAATAATTAATATCAATATTTAATAATGAACAGTGTAACTTTTTCTGTTTCTTTGTTTTTAACTTCTGTTAGGATAGAGTGCAATATATGTGTATTCTGCTTTGGATCAAATTGCTACCTGGCACTTTTCAGTGTAGTATCTGTACTGGTAGAAATCTGATTAAATATTTTACAAAAAGTATAATTAAAAAAAAAAATCATCTATCTATCTATCTATCTATCTATCTATATATATATATATATATATATGTATGTATACACACACACACACACACACACACACACACACACACACACCAACCCCTCCGCACGAGCAGGATGTGACACAAGGTCAATTTCTTAAGCGGAGTTCAACAGGTTTGAATTCAGAGTTTTCCTTCTCCTAGACTGGTTGCCTAACCAAGTTTAAAGAGCCCAGTCTGCCCTACTATTTATGCCCTAGCTGAAGGGAGAGTAGGATTCATACCTTTCCCAAGGGTATTAGCGCAAAGTTAAATGCAATTATCACATCCAGGATTTGCACTCGGGATGACGAGTCCATTTCCCATGACTTTAACTATCGCACCACGTGCTTCCTACTAAAAAAATCATCTATATGTTTATAAGTTTGAATTCTCTTATTTTGTATTTTTTTGTTTTTTTTTAGAAAGCATTTAATTTTATACCCTTTTTCAAGTTTATTATTTTAACTGCTTAAAGTTTTTAGAATAATTGTTGGATTTTCACTTGTATAGGTACTAGTCAGAAGTATCAGGGAATGTCAATTCAATCCCAAGATAGTGCACACATACTACACTTTGATCCTTGTCAGAAACTCAGATCCATATACGAATAAACTCAATTTTTATGGAAGCTATTGTCATATTAATATAGAAGAAATTAATTTCAAAAAGTAGTTTATTCATGCATTTATTAATGAATATTTTTGGTCCCTCCCCCCCCCCCAGCAACATTTCAACTCTACAAAAGAAGCAAATATATTTTAACCAAAATGCTGGTTATTTCCTATAAGTCTAACATAATCAAAGGGGGACCACTCTTGACTGATCATTTATTTATTTATTGATCTACTAGGAAAAAAGAAGATGGGGTTAGGTTTAGGGTTAGTTTAATGGAAAAATAAATAATTTATCAGTCAAGAGTGGTTCCCCTTTGTTTATGTTAGACTTATAAGAAATAACCAAAATAATTATGTGGTTGCCTTGCCGTTTTCCTCACTTCCCAAATCTAATCTGATGTTTTTTTTATTTTCAGGACGGTCGTGGATCAGGGAATGATACCAGTGGATCTACCTTAAACAAGAATTCTGTGGATTCTTCGTTGGATAATAACACAAAATCTGAAGGCATCTCTGAAAGTAAAATGAATCCTCTGAATATGTCTAAGACAGGATCTTGTCCAGATGCTGGGCATCAAGAAGGAATTACACCCCCAGATCATTCCAGGCAAAATGAACCTTCATCTGCCAGTGGCAGTAGTGGAGGTTCTGCTAGCCAGCATCGTCAGCCTGACAATTTCCGATCACGGAATACTACCGATGGTGACAGTGTTGGGGAACGACTTCACCAGTATAAACACTACGATAGCAGAGGCTCTAGTTCAATGCCTGCAGACTCTTCAGTGGATCGAAAGGTAAGTGCCATTCAAATTATCCAATCGTTTGTTTGGATTACTCTTCAGATATTTACAGTTTCTATCACAATATTTTGATTGTAAGGTTCTCTGACATTTTTAGGAATTGTTTTTGATAATTCTTTTGTGTCTTCCAAATATTTTTTCTCTTTTTGCCTACCTGACTAAAAAAAAGGAAGAAAAACCCAAAGAAAACAAAACCAAAAAACTAAAAACAAACAAAAACAACAAAATCCCAAAAAAGAACCGATAATAATGACACGTTGTCATTTTACTCTCCAGCTAAGTCTCAGATGAACCTAAAAAGCACTTGACATTATTATTTCCCTGGAGAAATGTTTGATTTATTGCAAAATGTATTTTTGTGGCTGTCATTTTATATATATATATATATATATATATATATATATATATATATTTTTATTTTTTTTGACAAAATGACCTTTTCATCTCATCTTATTTTATTTTGATACAATTTTTGGCAACAAACATTCATTATCAAAATGCACCAATCAAAAATAATCCAATAACAAACACAAAGAAAGCTAAAATGAATAAATAAATAAATTGATTATAGATACTGAATTACAGATTTCAATCTCAGACAAAAATGACCTTCTGTAAAAGATTTTATATCAGAAACCAATTATTAAAGATAAAAGAAGAGTTTTAATTTAAAGCTGTATACATTCTTGAAGGACAGATATAAATAAACACACATCTGTGTGTTAATAAGTGTTAGATGTTTTCATAAAGAAACTGAAATGACATAAGTGGTATGTGTTGTGTAATGGTTATCATCAAACAAAATGGACACGGTGACCAGAGTTAAAATTCTAGATGAGGCTGTTTACATTTCATATAGCACTAATACCTTTGGGAAAGGTATGAATCCAACTATTCTCCCTTCAGCTATGGGTAAATAGTAGGATTGTTTGGGCTATTTAACCTTGATATGCTAACCAGTTTAGGAGAAGGAAAACTCTGAATTCAAACCTGTTAAAGTCCGTTTAAAAATTTGACCTTGTGTCTTATCCTGTTCATGCCATTCAAATTATCCAATCATTTATTTGGATTACTTTTCAGATATTTAGTTTCCATTGGTAAATACAAATGACACAATATGAGTTTAATCTTTTTAAGACTATGAAGATCTACTAAGTTATTTTGACTCTTTTACTTACCATATTTGACAGTATATAGGACACAATTTTTTGCCAAAATTTTGGCTCAAACAATTACCCTGCATCTTATACGTCATAGGTGAAGTTTGAGACCTCCTGTAGGCCTAGGCTAATCTTCTTTATGATACTCACTAACCCAGATTATGCTCAGTACTTTACCTCCATGCATCTTATTGAATTAAGCCAAATTTCTTTTATACAGTTATGTTTCTGCTTGTGTAATGCACAGCTAGACTGTTTTCAACAATATATGCCTAAATACACTAAAAAACTGTTTTTCCTGAATCTCACCTGCTGAAATGAGGATGCAACTTATATGTCGTCAAATACCGTATTTACTAAAGAGAAAAAAGAAAGTGCATTATTGTTGTTGTTCTGGTGAATATCGGCTTGATATATACGTGAAATAGTCCCCCCCCTCCTATTATCTCATTGAATTTTTTGCTTTCTGTGCACAATCATTTTGAGAATTTTAAATTCAACTTTTCCAAAAAAAAAAAAAAAAATATCAACATCGCCTTGGATGGAAGATAGATTAAAATGTATTTGAAAAGGAAATACTGAGCTGCAGCTTGCATCGTCCACTTGTGCAACTCGCAATGCAATTTTGGTTAAAATTTAAAAAATAAAATAAAAATAAAAATATATGCGAAATATATTTGATTTGATTGTTGAATCCCTAATTTTTGATTTAATGGAGCTGATAGCAGAAATGGTTGATTGCTGCAAATGTTTACAAATTAGATGAGTTCCCAACATTAACAAACATCAAAAGGACTTTTCACTATTGTTAATCTATACATATATAAAGGGCAGTTAGTGTGTATGTATGTCCAAATATGAAAATGAAACAATGATTAAATATATTATAATATATTAATAATTTGAAAGCAATTATAATGCAAATTAAAAATAAAAACAAAAAGATGTTATTTTTTGTCTTATCGATTTCAAAGTAGAACTTTATCTTCAGAGACGAATTCCATTTCTGGTATTCGTCTCTGAAGATCATTTACTTGATTTTTTGGACCATATTACCTTAAGGCACCCCTTTTCAATTTCGTGTCATTAGGTCATTTTTTTCATTTACAACGTCAATATCCAGTTGTTTGTTAGGGGTTAGGGTTAGAGGTTAGGGATTGTAACCCTAACCCCTAACAAACAACCGGATATTGACGGTGTAAATGAAAAAAATGGCCTAATGTAAAAATGACCTTAAGGTAATATGGTCTGATTTTTTTTTGTTTTGTTTATCTTAAATTTGGATAAAAATTCCTAATGAGAGGAGAATTTTTTTCTGCTGCTCTAAATCCTCTCTTAAGAATATAGACAAAGAGCTTGAGATTTACATGCAAGATAACTTTGGATAATTAAGAAATATTTAGCAAAGAAAAAGCAAATACAACATTCATTACATCCAAAGAAAATAATTTTTACTTGACATGGCATGTAGGCCAATAAAATATTTAAACACACATTTGTTGGTAATGTTATAAATATTTCATGAACCAAATCAGAGTAATTAAACAAATGTTTCTCATTAAGCAGGATTTAAATTAAGGTTAATTTCTTGATTCAGTCAGAATAAGATAAAAGGTTGCTAATCTGTGGAAGGCACATCAATTTTCCAATCCAAAGCTCAATTGCTGTTGAATTTTGTCAAGTTTTTTTGCGGAGAATTAAAGCTGCTTTTTACATTAGGTATGTGCAAAAGTTTACAGCATTTAAAAGAAACAGCAATCTTTTATTCTGTTATTTCATTTAAGTTTTCAAAACCAAGGCTAATGATGACTTTTCCACATACTTAATAAATAATTAAAAAATAAAAAAAGACAAAACAATTACAAATACTCATTGATCTGTTTTCAGCCAATTATCCTGACTTGTTTTTAAATAACTATTTTTTGACTGGTGGGTTCTCTGGACTTCCTCAGCTGAACATTGTGTATAATGATCTTCAATATTTTTTTTTTCATATTTTTCTGGTATTATAAAGTTTTTGTTGTATGTTTGTAAAGAGTGAAACAATATTGAATCATTTTCAAATGTAAAGTAAAAAAGTCATTGGGGTGGCCTAAAGTCGGTATCAGCCAATCAGCGAGGGAGTCTATCCCCCTTTTCACTAGCGCTAGACCAAGGAGAGTGTTTTTTGCATCTGAGGTGGAGCGCCACGCCTGCCATCAGCTCCTTTACCGCACAGATCCCTGTGCTACACATACGCTGAGTTGGTGAGGGCCGGTATCGAACTAGGAACCTTGTGGTATCTAGCCGAACACTCTATCACCTGAGCTAGCCTGGTAGCTATACAAAAGAAAACTAAATAAGAAACACAGCACCAAAATTAATATTTTTACTGAATTCCTTATCCACTGCCTTGTATCATTCAGCTTTACTTGTTTGCTTAAAACAACAATTTCACGATTTACATGACTTATTGATTAATTTTTAATCAGGCATACTTATATATATATTGAATGTTCCATTCCAGAAACTCTAAGAATTGTATGAAGTGTATGTCTACTAAAGTTTACTAAAACAATATAACAGTATTATAACATTTAGTATGCAAGATAAGGGAGCCTTTATATATATATATATATATATATATATATATTATTATTTATATTTCTGCTTGAAGGCAATTATAAATGCATGTATCGAATAAGATTCGATAATTATAGAAAATAATCTTGACAAGAAAATCCCGCAAAGGATGGCTCGCTATGCAGAACACCGTACAGACTGTTTCGACTTTATTAAGTCTCTTCAGCGATGTATACTAACGACTCCCCTCCGACAGGAATCGAAACCGGGACTTCACAGGCATAGTCAGAGACCATATCCGTTCGGCCGCCGGTACATAGCGAACAATCCCTGCGAAATTAACCTTGTCAATGATGAAACATTACACGCCCCTGCCATAGCAGGCAAGTAGACGTGTTTATTTAGTAAACAAACCCGGCCGTTTAGCTCTTCGGCGAAGTGAATAAGATTTTTGGATGTTTGTTTTTTTTTTATAGAAGCAAGTTGAATAAATTATTATTTATATTTCTGCTTGAAGGCAATTATAAATGCATGTATCGAATAAGATTCGATAATTATAGAAAATAATCTTGACAAGAAAATCCCGCAAAGGATGGCTCGCTATGCAGAACACCGTACAGACTGTTTCGACTTTATTAAGTCTCTTCAGCGATGTATACTAACGACTCCCCTCCGACAGGAATCGAAACCGGGACTTCACAGGCATAGTCAGAGACCATATCCGTTCGGCCGCCGGTACATAGCGAACAATCCCTGCGAAATTAACCTTGTCAATGATGAAACATTACACGCCCCTGCCATAGCAGGCAAGTAGACGTGTTTATTTAGTAAACAAACCCGGCCGTTTAGCTCTTCGGCGAAGTGAATAAGATTTTTGGATGTTTGTTTTTTTTTTATAGAAGCAAGTTGAATAAATTATTATTTATATTTCTGCTTGAAGGCAATTATAAATGCATGTATCGAATAAGATTCGATAATTATAGAAAATAATCTTGACAAGAAAATCCCGCAAAGGATGGCTCGCTATGCAGAACACCGTACAGACTGTTTCGACTTTATTAAGTCTCTTCAGCGATGTATACTAACGACTCCCCTCCGACAGGAATCGAAACCGGGACTTCACAGGCATAGTCAGAGACCATATCCGTTTCCCTGCGAAATTAACCTTGTCAATGATGAAACATTACACGCCCCTGCCATAGCAGGCAAGTAGACGTGTTTATTTAGTAAACAAACCCGGCCGTTTAGCTCTTCGGCGAAGTGAATAAGATTTTGGATGTTTGTTTTTTTTTTATAGAAGCAAGTTGAATAAATTATTATTTATATTTCTGCTTGAAGGCAATTATAAATGCATGTATCGAATAAGATTCGATAATTATAGAAATAATCTTGACAAGAAAATCCCGCAAAGGATGGCTCGCTATGCAGAACACCGTACAGACTGTTTCGACTTTATTAAGTCTCTTCAGCGATGTATACTAACGACTCCCCTCCGACAGGAATCGAAACCGGGACTTCACAGGCATAGTCAGAGACCATATCCGTTCGGCCGCCGGTACTTAATAAAGTCGAAACAGTCTGTACGGTGTTCTGCATAGCGAGCCATCCTTTGCGGGATTTTCTTGTCAAGATTATTTTCTATAATTATCGAATCTTATTCGATACATGCATTTATAATTGCCTTCAAGCAGAAATATAAATAATAATTTATTCAACTTGCTTCTATAAAAAAAAAACAAACATCCAAAAATCTTATTCACTTCGCCGAAGAGCTAAACGGCCGGGTTTGTTTACTAAATAAACACGTCTACTTGCCTGCTATGGCAGGGGCGTGTAATGTTTCATCATTGACAAGGTTAATTTCGCAGGGATTGTTCGCTATGTACCGGCGGCCGAACGGATATGGTCTCTGACTATGCCTGTGAAGTCCCGGTTTCGATTCCTGTCGGAGGGGAGTCGTTAGTATACATCGCTGAAGAGACTTAATAAAGTCGAAACAGTCTGTACGGTGTTCTGCATAGCGAGCCATCCTTTGCGGGATTTTCTTGTCAAGATTATTTTCTATAATTATCGAATCTTATTCGATACATGCATTTATAATTGCCTTCAAGCAGAAATATAAATAATAATTTATTCAACTTGCTTCTATAAAAAAAAAACAAACATCCAAAAATCTTATATATATATATATATATATATATATATATAAAGTAAATGTTTAAATAAAATATTAAATGGATAGTGGTGTTAAAATGAAGGGTTATGAATTGAGTTAATTTTTTTTTTAAATACACAATCTATTAAAAAAATGGTAATAAAAAAATAACAAGGGTGAAAAATATGCAATAAATAATTGTTTGAATCATTAAATCATTTGAATAAAATCTAAAGTAATTACAACAATTTTAATTTAAAATTTTATAACTGAACACATTATACAGATGTTTACTGGGAAGTTTAAATTTCATAAAACTTTTTTTTTTCTTCTTTTTTAAAAATTTTAAGTATATGCAGCAATTGCAAACTCTAAGAAACTCTGCCTGGTACAAGGTCAAATTTGTTGAGAACTCTGAATGTTTGAGATAAGGCTTGATGATTAGTATCATCAGTGTTATTCAGACTATTGTTCTAATCTTCATTGTTATACAGATAACAATGAAGGTGAGAACAATAGTTTGAATGATTCTGATGATACTCTGCTATTATCTATAACTTTTCAGCTAGCTTAGCTCAGTGGTAGAGTGTCCGCCTTGGAACTACAAAGTTCTGGTTTGATACCAACCCTTGCATGTCTAGTACAGCTTGGATCTGTGTGGCGTTCCACCCCAGACACAAAAACAATCTCCTTGGTCTAGAGCAAATGAAAAAGGGGATAGACTCCCTCGCTGTCCAATCTGATACAAACAATAGACCACTCTGCCAACTTTACTTATTATTACAAGAACCAATACATTCATAGCCAGACATTGTTATTATCTGAAATTGAAGTCAACTCTTTTTTTTTTCTAATGTTTTTTTCTGCTTATCCCTTATTAAAAGGAAGTGGTACCATTATAGTATGTGGCCTACCTTTTGAATGTGGCCTATGAAATCATGTCTCTCTTATAGTATGTGGCATACCATAAAAAGCATATTATAAGGTTATAATAATACCTGCTAACCCTAACCATATTTCAGAATTTTAGAATATTTTAGAATTAAATAGATCTCTGATTCATGTAAATTATTGATAAGTTCTTTTTTAATTATTCTTAATTACTATATACAGCTTAGGACTGAATTGTATTTCTTGAAATTGAATATATGTGAAAAATAATTAGTTTCAATAAATTACCTACTGCTTATGTTTATAAATATATTCTTACTGAGGTAGGCCACATTCAAACCGGATAGGCCACATACTATAACAGAATCAAAAAGGTGGGCCACATACTATAACGGCACCAAGGAAATTTATCAACTTATTTGTTAATACTAAAAAGTAAAAAAAAAAGTCGTCGGGGTGGCTTAAAGTCGGTATCAGCCAATCAGCGAGGGAGTCTATCCCCTTTTCACTAGCACTAGACCAAGGAGATTGTTTTTGCGTCTGAGGTGGAGAACCACACCTACCATCAGCTCCTTACTTTACCGCACATATTACTGTGCTACTCATACGCTGATCTCCCCAAATAAATGTATTCCATTGTTGCTTTATATATTTCAAACGTTGTTTAGTCTAGAAATATTCCTTTCTTCAAAGAAAAATAGCTTGGACAATTTTTTTTTTCTTAAGTTGAATATTTTTGTTGATTTATTTTCTTGATTTGATTTTGTTTTATACACTTGATACCTGATTTTGATCCCTTGAGGGAAGTTCAAAATGACATTTTAGGTAAATTCAAAATGACATTTTAGGTAAATTCAAAATGACTTTTTAGAAAAATGTTCACCTAAAATGATTGCAGAATATTGTTCATATCCGCATTCTGTATTTTCTTCTTCTTCTTCCTGTCCGTTTCTTGGGTGTTTTGATTTCATATTTCTGATTGGGTGAGGCGTGAAGGTAACATGAGCCAATTTGTGAAGAAAATTAATTGCTGTCACATCTTTGTCTTTTTGCACATTATTTATTTTTTAGCTATGTAATTCTTTTCTTTTTTTCTTTCCTTTTTTTTTTTTTTACGCTTAAATAAAATTAACAAATCAAAAGAGACAGCAACAATCTGAAATTAAATAAAACAAAAATCAAAAAGAATGTTTTAAAAATCAAAAAGTTGCATTCCTGAGAAATACAATAAACATTTGAAGGTGAAGAAACTAAGAAATTGAAAGTAAAAATCTCACCAAGTTTTTCAAATCTAAACACTTGAAATGTTTTACTGATAAGAATGGTGACTGTGTGTGAGGATGATGATGGTGGTGGTGGTGGTGGGGGGTGATTTTCTGTAACATGAAAAATTTACAAGTAAGATTGAATGAATAGTAACTTCTTTGAAAAAGGAAAAAAAAGTTTCTTCAAAACTTTTTGTTTTGATATTTTCTGTGATCAACTTAGTCTCCAAATGATTCTAGAATTTATACTTGCAAGAATGGCTCAAAGGTAAAAGGTAGGATTAAGGGTGACTTGATTTTCTTACATGTAAATTCTCTCGTACTCCTTGCTGCTGTTCTCTGTAATTCTGACTATAATCTCTTTTGATAGTACAGTAGATTTGTATCCGCATGGGCAGATGTGACACATGGTCAATTTTTAAATGGAGTTTAACAGGTTTGAATTCAGAGTTTTCTTTCTCCTAGACCAGTTGCTGTACCAAGGTTAGAGCCCAGTCTCTCCTACTATTTACCCATAGCTGGAGGGAGAATAGTTGGATTCATGTCTTTCCCAAGGCTATTAGCACTATGTGAAATGGAAACAGTTTTGTGTAGGATTTGAACTCCTATTGCCATGTCCATTTCCTATGAGGATAACCATTACACCACAGGTGCCTCCACTGTAGATTTGTAGAGTGTTTGAATTTGCTTACTATTGTTATGTACCCCTTTCTCATCGGGTACATAACCAGAGTTCTTATGAGATAGAGAGAGAGAGAGAGAGAGAGTGTGTGTGTGTGTGTCTGTATCATCAGAGAGATATTGACAGATACATAATTTACTTGCTGTTCTTTGTCTTAGTTGCCATGTTAGATTCTACTTCATCTAGTCTTCTCTCCAGCTATGATATCTACATCTAGTCTAGATATTTCATCTTTTTTTCTAAGGGCTTCTTCTGGCTAACTAAGGCATGCTTAATTAACAATGCTTGTTGCTTTTCAAAGCTTTATTTGCTTTTTGTAACTAACTCAAGTGTGGAGCTGACAGCCGAAGTAAGACATGTCTATCTTACTTCACATCTAAGCTGCAACTGACTTAACTAACTCAAAATCACGTGACATATGAGATTTCAACTGTCCATTGATTTTCCATCCCGTGATATGAAAAAACTGGAACCGCAGAATTACAGGGTGTTGCTAATAATCTATGCTACCACATAGATTATGCAACACTATTATGTCACAGTCTAGCACATTAGTCACTACACCACAGGGATTTCCCTTTGTAGGGAGTTTTCCTTTTTAATTTTTTATAAGGTGGTTTGTTCTAGTGGTTTATTTTTTAGTGAGTTTTGTAGGCTTGTATATGAAAAGATTTTTTTTGTCATATTTTCGAAATCACAAAATTTTATTTTAACTCTTAAATTCCTATACCACCTCATTCCACCCGGCTGGAAGTCACATTCATTTTAACTAATCAGCCCCAAACAATAGCCTTTGTTTAAATTTAATATTAAACATATGTAGAAATCTTTGATTTAAGAGAAATAATAGGTAACTTTAGATGCAAAGGTCATTTTTAACCATTTTTTAAATATATCCTTATAGGAATGCTCTGGACTTAGAAAAATCTCAACAGGATGTTAAGAGTTAATCAAGAATTTCTAATCAGGCATACTTATATATATTGAGTATTCCATATAAGAAACTCTGTCTGACACAAGGTCAAATTTGTTGAGAACTTTTCAGACAATTTAACTCAGTTGGTAGAGCATCCGCCTTGGAACTACAAGGATCTGGTTTGATACGGACCCTTGCATGACTAATACATCTTGGATCTGTGCAGTAAAGTGGGGAACTGATGGTAGGTGTGGCATTCAACCCCAGATACAAAAACAATCTCTTTGGTCTAGAGCCAGTGAAAAGGGGATAGAATCCCTTGCTGTCCGTTTGATACCAACAATAGGCCACTCTGCCAACTTTACTTTTTACCACAAGGACTAATAAATTCATGGACTAACATTGTTGTTATCTGAAATTGTCACTGAATAATGTCCAATCTATATATTTTACTACTGAATGAAGTGAACAGAATTTAGGGCATCTCCTTGATCAACGGATTATGTTGTATGGTATTGATTTGTTTCATGTCTATATTCTATGGTATAATTTTATTTCCCTCACAAAGGAAAGAATATCCTCCATGCTGACGTTTTCAAGCAGATCTTTCATATTGTTTGCTTTAAAATAACGGTTTCTCATGTGAGCAAAAAACCTGCATTCTATGAATAAGTGTTTAACTGTCAAAGGTGTTTGACATGTTCCACATTGTGGTTGTTGTTCTTGTTTGAGTATATAGGAGTGCGTTAGTCTTGTATGACCAATGCGTAATTGGGACACAATGACTTGTTCCTTTGTGGATTTCCTTAAAGTTAGTCTCCCTCCCAAATTGGGTTTGATTACGAAGAGTTTATTGTGGATGTGGTTATTCCAGTGTTGTTGCCATTTTGTGTGAAGGAATCTATTAATTTTAGGTTTCAAATCAGTATATGGTATCTTGAAATTGTCAGGGATTGAATCTAGAGCCGATTTAGCTGAGGAGTCAGCTCTTTCATTCCCCCTCACTCCTATATTGCTTGGGATCCAGCATAAAAGTATAAATATGAATACACGATATGTATCACTTCCTAACCATTAGGCATGACATAACCCCAGACGGGTTGATATGCCGTTAAAATCAATAAACAAACAAACATCTATCAATGGAACACAAAGAAACTAGCGAGAAATCTAGAGAAAAACAAAATAAGATCATAAAAAAGAAAGAGTTCTGTCGTCTTTAACCAAAACATGTCTAAATAGATAATCAATAACCATATGTGCATCCATTGTTATTTGATGATTTTACACATTAGTTATGATCTACTGTAATGAAGATTTAAATTATTTCTTTTTTTTTTTTTTCATTCATTCTGATGATTTAAATGTTATAATTAATGACTGTAGTAATTAATCATTAAACAATGAAGAATTGTGCAGATTTCTTCTTATTTTATTATAAAACAAATGAATGGCTGGTCTTAGGTAGTTCTGCAGTTTCAAGATCATATCTATCATGCAAATATGTGATAAACCCACACATACAGACACATGCACATGTCCATAAATATATATATATATATATATATATATAGTGATGCTGATAGCTTCTTGATTTATTTTGTCCTGGGATGCACATATTTGATTTGAATGAGTCCCCAGAGAAATTTATGGGTCCTAACTAAAGCGGTCTAACTCCTACCTTGTAACCTATCCTGTGTAATTCATTTCTAAGAAACTATTGAAATGTATTTACAGTTAGCTTTAAATGGTAGTGGAGGAAAAAAGAAAAACACTGGGATGCATGGACACAATTTTACTGCATCAGGGATGCAGAATGCATACATATCCGCATCTGTGTGTGTGTGTGTATGTATATATATATATATATATATATATATATATATATATATATGCATGTGTATATATATACTCACACACACACACACATCAACCAACCCCTCTGCACAAACAGGGTGTGACACAAGGTCAATTTTAAAGTTTAACTGGTTTGAATTTAGTTTTCCTTTTCCTACACTAGTTGCCTAACCAAGGTTAAAGAGCCCAGTTTGCCCTGTTATTTACCCATAGCTGAAGAGAGAATAGTTAGATGCATACCTTCCCCACAGGTGTTAGTGCTATTTGAAATACAAACAGCCTTGTCCAGGATTTGAACTCTGGTCACCGTGTCCATTTCCTACTATGATCATATATATAACCTTTTATTTCCCTTTAATGAATTTCCTACTTTCTTTGTCCTAAATTTCTTTTCACAGATATCTTCTGTCATTCTATCCTTCTCAGCTAAAATATTTGATAAAGTGCTGGAAATAAATTTCTATGCTGCTAAGAAAGAAGTTTTCTATCATTACAATTTCAACATGGCTCCCACTGCTTGATCAACTGTATTTTTTTTTCTTTGTGTTAAGTGTGCTGTACTAGTTCTGCTTTTCTTTTCTTTTTTAAATTTTTACTTTTTTTCTAATCTTACAGAACAATGCTTTCTGTTTTAAATTGCTACATTGCTAAAATTTATCATTTGTGTTGCTTATATATTAGGTTATATTGAAACGAATGGTGTTTTCAAATGGTGAGTAATGGGAAAGTAAAGCCATATCAAGTTAGTTTATTCTTTTTTTATTTTCAAATAATTACACTCAGTCTAGTGGTGGTGTTTGCTTGGCTAATAGCAGACTTTTTTGCAAGTTTATATATTCTTGTATTATATATCTTTAATATTCTTTTATATATTGTCAGTCAAAATTGAAAAGTGTTCAAAATGTAGCAACCAATGTTAAACAAAGTTAGATAACTGATTGTAGGGACTAGAACTCTCCTGTGCCTTCGGGGACAGGAAGTAGAAAAGGTAACGTCCCTTGTCAGTTTGGGTGAAGATCTCTCTTTTACGGTTTTGGTACCAACGTGTGAGCCTCGTAGAAACGAGCTCTTGTCTCAGTCTCTTGTGACTGAAGGAACTTTCCCCTCAGTGAGAGAGTAACAACTGAAGACTCAACCTGACACCCCCCTCAACGAGGGAGATATATGAACTGTAAGTACTGCCCCTAAGTACTTGTTATATTGACTGTTGTTGAGTTTACATGTGAATAAATAAGGTTAAAAGTACACGTGCTTTCCCTTTCGTCATTACATTCTGTGAACTTATATTTTGTTCCTCAAAGACTGTAGGCAGCTATTCCTACATGATCAATATTACTAGGGTGAGTCAAAATTTTTGCAATATTTTGGCAATGTAAAGCACAATTCAGCTGTTATATACCCACATGTTCGGTATATACACCATGAAAGTTCTTATCTTGTAGAGAGAGGAGAGAGGTAGACAGATAGAGATGCATAACTTTCTTTCCTCTTTGCTTGTTTAGCCATTCGATCGTCTAGATTCTATTCTTTCTTGTCATGGTCACCATGTTGACTTCTATTTTGTTGGTTCTTTATTTCTTGATTCATTTTCTTTCTTGGTCAGTCTTCTTGCTAAGACATGCATCAACCAACAACACCATACTGTTCTTTTAAAAACTTTTATTTACTTAACTAATTATACACAAATGTTCTTTTACTAGAGAGGGGAGATAGATAGACAGGGTATCAGAGAGATGAGATGCATAACTTTCTTTCTTCTTCGCTTGTTTGGACATTCAATTGTCTACCTTCTATTCTTTCTTGTCATGGTCGCCATGTTGACTTCTATCTTGTTGGTTATTCATCTTGACTCATTTTCTCTCTTGTCCGGTCTTCTAACTCAAAATTTTTGGAATTGGAAGCTCAAATTTTGGGGGTTGTCTAAAGTTAACATAGTCCACACCTAGAACAAAAATTTCAGAACAATTGAAGTGGGTGGGTGACAATTTTACTTTTTTCTGGATGATTTGACATGGAATTACTCTATGGGTACTATTTAACCCATAGTTTGGAGGGAAGAGGGGGGGTAATACCTTTCCCAAGGGTATTAGTTTGTAAGTGAATGTAAATGCACAACAAATTGGTTGGTTGTTTTGTTTTACGGCATATCAACCCTTTTTCAGTCATTTATAATGCCTAAATAAATCATTTTGATATTCAGTCTACTTACAGTACCTGCCATTAATTAAATGGTCACCCATCTAAGTATTCAACAAGCTCATCGCTGCTTAACTTCAGTGATCTCTGGGTATGCATCAACCAACAACACCATGTTTCCTTTTAAAACTTTTTATTTACTTAACTAAGTTTCTTTTCTTACTAACACACAGTGTGCTGAGTTGAATCAGCCTAGGCAAACTGTACATCTCCCCTGCTCTAGATATTGGCTCAAACTGAGTAACTAATTCAAAATCACGTGACGTGTGAGACTTCAACTGTCAGTAATTTTCAGTCAGTGATAAGAAAGGGACCATCCCTGCAGAAATACAGGGGGGTGCCAATAATCTATGCCACCACATAGATTATGCATAGAATCCGTAGTTTTAGGCCTACCTGCCTGATTGCCTGATCCTTGAGGTTCTTGTAACCTAAGTAAAATTTATTGAACCATTTGGTTACTGTGCCTTCAAATTTCATACAACAAATGTTTTTTGGTTGCTTCAGTGGCTCAGTTTGAACTTATAAAGCATGTTCCTGAATTAGACAATGTTTCATGTTCATCTGCATTGTTGAAGTGAGTTTGCGTACTGTTGGTTTGAGCAACAAGATAAGCACAACTGAACCAGTGCCAAGACAATTGGTACTCATGGGAATCCAGAATAGTCCACTCATGCATTTGGGTGATTCCATTCCTTGAGTCCTGATTGGCTGCTTGGTTTCTGTGATGTTCTGAGGTTTCATAAATAACCTGCCACTTTGCAGTAGTCTTTTGCAGCAAGACAGATTCATATTAAGTTACGACTACTTGCTGCCTTGTCTTACCAATTCGACGGTAATTGGAACTAGTATGATTATTCTACATGTATGTCTTTCAAATCATACACAAACTGAAACAATGCCCAATGTATTGGAGCATCAACTACCATGATACTACCAACTCCAGCAGGTACCTACCACTGTTTAGTCTCATGTGATATACTTGTTGCAAACTAGCATGTTACCAAAATATTAAAAACTTTTGATTCAGTAATAATAGCTGGTGGATGTTTTGTACCATTTTGATAACATTCTGACTAAGAAAAAAAAATGAAATTTTATATTCATTATTCCTGGATGTTTATAAATCTTTATTGTCAAAAGAGTAAAAAAAAAACAAATCAGCAGGTAACTGTCACCTTCAAAGTGCAACAAATGTCATTCATTACTTAGAACAATAAGTTATTTGTTATTTGGCTTCGAAATGTCATGTTTAAAATTGCCATTTATTTCTGGATAAGTTAATCTCTGTACAATGTGAAAACTGTAAGATTTCCTTTTATGGATCTGCATGTATGTGTGTGTGTGTGTGCGTGCATGTAGAGTTGAATTGGTTGAGATAAATGAAGCCATGAAACAAAAGGCAATTATGAAATTGATTGGCTCATTTGAATTTCAGAAATTACATGTTCTGCTTTGATGATAGGTTTTCTGTAATTTGTTAAATTTGTTTAATGTTCGATTGGCTTTTTGTTAAATTGCTTTTTTGCATCAATCTCTGAAGTTTGATGCTTTCTTGAGACAGTTCTTCAATTTGAATATATTTTGTCTTTACAAAATATAACCATTCCATGAAGGGAATAGATTGAATGTCTGGTATTATTAGCCTTCTTCCAAATAAAAAGTAACCTTATTTATGACAGGAATTTAAATAGGCGAAAAATTTAAAATCGGACTCGGGAACCTTCTTTTCGAACTCGGGAACTTTCTTGTCGTATTTGGGAGCCATCACGGAACTTTGAACCTAACCCTTTATTTATTCCACGGGGGTATCCTGTTCTCATTCCGCTAACCATAGCTGGGGTAGGAGTTGTGTTAATTAATTATTTTTCTAACTGCTTTCACTCAGGATTGTTGTACAAATAACAATGAAGATGGGGACAATAGTCCGAATAACACAGATAATACTAATCTTCAAGCCTCATCTCAAACATTCAGAGAAATAGAAAATTTAAAAATTCAGCTTTTTTTCTTATCTATTAGAGAATATTTTATATTAATTTCTTTAATTCTTTAAATTTAAGAAGTTATAATTTAAGTCATAATTTGTGTTAAGTTATGATTATATTATATACGTCAGACATAAGTTATAATTTAAGTTATAATAATAAGGAACTATTTAAAAATAATTTTCTATAATATCTATCATATAATATTATGATATTGTACCATATTGTTTATATGATATATCAGAGTTATATTATCATATAATAATAAAGACATAAGTTATAATTTAAGTCATAATTTAAGAAATTTCAGAAAATTTAAAAATTCAGCTTTTTTTCTTATCTATTAGAGAATATTTTTGCTAACTAAAAAGAATGTGCATTGAGCACTTTTCAATATTTGTTACAGTGATGCTGATAGCTTTTTGATTTAATGAGTCCTGGGACACACTATTTGCTTTGAATGAGTCCCCGGGAAATTTGATAGGTCCAAACTAAAGTTTCTTAATAGATTGTAGGGTTTTTATTTATGATCTGGGGAAACAACTAAAGCCGTGTAACTCCTATCTTGAAACCTATCCTGTGAAATTCATTTCTAAGAAACTATTGACATGTATTTACAGTTAGCTTGAAATGGTGAGGGAAGAAAAATTAAAAACACTGGGATGCATGGATACGATTTTACTGCGTCCTTTTAGATTTTTATGCATCAGGGATGCAGGACATGTACCTATCAGCATCTCTGTGTTATTATTGACTCATTTGATATTCAGTATTGTAACACACACATTTCTTTTTCTGATGAGTCATTTTCTTTTTAAATTTTCTTTTTAATTGAATATTTTTTGAATATAACAATTTATATGGTAAGATTTATTTTCCATTTTTGTTTTTAGTATCTTGATTTTTTTATATTTTAATTTTCTTTTGATTTATTCCCATTTTTAGTTTTATCTAGGTTAAAAGCACTGTAAGGCTAAACCAAACCAGACTTTTGTAGATCTTATTTTTCCAATGCAAGTATCATTGGGGAATGAGAAAAATTTTGGTAAACTAAAATTTGGTTTCTTGAATCAAATTAATATTTTCTTATTCCCCAATGATACCTGCACCCAAAATATCGGGCCTAAAAATAGTTTGGTTTTCAGTTAACCTGGACTATTTGTCTTTGATTCTCAAGGATTTTTTTACCATTATCTTTGTCTTTCATTTCTTAGCCTTGAATCTGATTATGATGGAGTCTTTACCCCCACCCCACCCACCCCATTCATTCCAGCTTCCATTACTTCTCTCTTTAAATCTTGAAATAAATGATACTCAACTTTGCCAAGAATACAAACACATTTATAATAATACACTAATAATTGGCCAATGTTTTGTCTTGTTTTGTTGTTCAGAAGAGTGCAAAACCTTCAGAGCTGACAAGGCAAGAATCTCTCCGTTACTAGTTGCTGTGCTAACAATAACAACAATAATAGCCTGTCAGACATTCCCCACCCCCTAGATTCAGCAGCTTTTCTGCAGCCTCTTGTTCTGAGATTAGAACTGGCAACCTATTTATATTAGCTATACTTGAGCTCTGTACCTCACCCTGCACCAAAACAGACTGAAGATTTTTTTTTTAGTTGCTACTATTGCTTATTGCTAAGCACTTTTCCATAAGTTATTCAGACTAAATAGCCTCATGCTTTGCTATTATCAAAATGTTTTGGCTTGTGTCTTCTATGGCCTTCCATAACTGTATACATTTCATGTGGTGATTCTTTTTTTTTTTTCCTTTTTATAAATAACTCGAGATTTGGACATCAAAGATTTTGGTAAACAGAGATAACCTAGTTGTCAACCCTAAAAAAAAAACCCCGCACACTCACTAAAAAAACAAACTGGTGACATGTACTTAGTAGAATTCTTCCAGTCCATATGAAAAACACCAACAATACTGTTTTTCCATTATGAAAGGTTTTTATGGTTTATATTTTCTAAGCACAAAATCTAGGATTCTGTGTTAGACTCACAACTTAGAAAATTCAGTCCATTTTACCTGCAGTTCCATTCCATATGATCAAGTTTCAAACTGTTGTGTATTCTTGGTTTCCATAATTTCTTTTTTAATCTGGTCATTGTTGTCCAAAATAAAATGGTTTAATTGGGAACAAAAAGATTTTCTCATAAAATCTTCATGTATGGTATTTCATAAAGGAGTTTGTTTGCTCCTGATGAATACTCTCTTTCTTCTGCAAATATAAAGCAAATTTGGTTCCCATCCAAAAATTATTAACTACTAACAGGACCTGTGGATACGCCACATTATAATAATTTAATTATCACAATGTTTGATATGTTTAATTAAGAGCTATTGAAAAATAGTTCAATATGTAAAAAGTATGATAATCTTGATTTAACTCTCTATCACTCTTTTGTTTGTTTTTGTTTGTTTCCTTTTTCTTTTTATCTTCGATTGAAACACATTAGCATTATTTTTCCACACGCTCAACCCTTTCTCTATCTTTCTCTTACTATTTCTTATTTTCTTTCTTATTATATTTTTTCTGTGTAACATGTCCTTTTTCTTTCCTTTCTTTATAATAAAAACGGAATGGTCCATTATTTAGCTGAGGTGACAACACAAGAAATAAGAAGTCAGCGGATAAGCAATACCAGATAATCCAGATTTACATTTTTGCATTTCACCTAGGATGATTTGGACAGTCTTATTTTTAAACAGAGTTGCAAAATGATAACAGTCGTACTATTAAGGATCATGAGTATTAATATATAGACTGGATTTTCTTAGTATATTTACCTGGAACAAAAAGTAATTTATCAATTAGTTATAGGTGAGTGTGTCTCCACTGTTTGATTAACTTTGGTTTCTTTATTACTCTTTCAACTAAAATAGATGTTCCTTTCCAGACATCTTGCTTTTTTGAAAGCCTCATGATAATAAAAAGCATTTTTGCATAACTATTGAAGTCAGTCAGTATGTTGTTGGTTTGAACAACAGCAACTGGCTAAGCACAACTGAACCAGCTGGTCAGTCAGTCTACTGTTGGTTTGATGTATTTGCCTCATACCCCACTTGTATGGGCTGGGCACAAGGCCTCGTTTTAATGTGGGCCCACCCACAAGCCGAAGCTCATGGGTGGGAAAGAACAAAAATTGTGTCGATCCCTCCTTCGGCATTCCCCCTCAAGGGGGGCGCCTCAGGCCCTGGGCCTTAAACCCAGCCCTGCCCACAAGGGGGCAGGTATTTCCTGGGGGGATAGCCCCCTGGGATCGACGCTATTAACTTGTAAGGTCCAGCGGTCGAAGCTCACTGGACCTCCGGTCGAAACCGGAGTTTGATATGTTGGCCATACATAGTCTATTGTTGGTTTGAACAACAGCAACTGGCTAAGCACAACTGCCAGTGCCCCAAGATAGCTTGTACTTATGGGACTCAAGAATAGTCCATTCATGCATTTGGGTGATTCCATTCCTTGAGTCTTGATTGGCTGCTTGGTTTCTATGATGTTATGAGGCTTCATAAATACACTGTCATTTTGCAGTAGTATTGCAACAAGATTAGATTCGTATTCAGTTACGACTACTTGTTACCTTTTTTCTTACCAATTCGACAGTAATTGGAACTTAGTGTGATTATTCTACAATAACGAGTATCTTCCAAAATAATCTCTTTCTTTGTTAGTGCACTTAATGAATATTAATTGCATAAATTGAAGATTCTATAATAAACATTTCAGATTAAAATGCAGATGATATTGTGCCAGGCTTCAGACTCACTAACACACCCCTTTATACACACACGCCCACACATACACCAATATTGATTGGTTGATGAATATCTCATTTGCATATAATTCAGCTGTCAATTCAATGAAAGAATCAGTTGAAAAGGAAACTCAGTCATCAACAAAAGTTAATTGTTCTAGTCAAGAAAAATAAATAAATAATTGTAGTATATACTAGGAGGGGCTACTCAGCATTGCCTAGGTAGAGGGACTAACATCACATATAACAGTATATTAAGAAATGTGTTCTATGATATATTTTTTCTAAATTATTTTGTTTATCTTATTCATTTACTTTTACTTAGAAGCAAAATCTATATCGAAATAGTTTCATCTCATTGCTAAATAAACCAAATTAAAATGCATTTAAAAAAAAATTGTGTTTATTTCTTTTATTAAGGGCATTCTTCTAAGTTATGCACAAAACTATTGTTATATATATATATATATATATATATATATATATATATATCCTGTATGGAGAGCTAACATCTGGTAAAAGACAGATTGGTTGCCCCCTACTGCGATTCAAGGATGTCTGCAAAAATGATCTCAGGTGCTTTGGCATTGTCCCTTCCAGCTGGGAAAATTTGGCTCAAGACCACCCTCGGTGGCGGCAGAATCTCCATAGAGGCCTGTACATGTCAGAAGTCACCCTGATACAACATCATGAAGCTAAGAGGTCCATAAGAAAGCAATGGCAACAAAACATCGGAACATCATCATCTACAGGGACAACCTACAAATGCAAAATCTGTTTATCAAACATAGGACTTCATCATAGTCACAGGAGGCGCTGCAACTTCAGGGGCACACAAAAACTTTTATCATAGTCTTTCGAGACTGAATTGCCAATGATATATATACACATACAAATAAAACAATATATAACTCTGCATAGATATATCCAAATTAGAAAAATAGAATTTTTTTTTATTAAAATTAAAAAGATGAAAAGTATCTTTTGAAAAATAATTTTTCAGGACACAGTTGTCTTCATAGTATATTTGAATTCAAAGAGCAATATATATTATATATATATATATATATATATATATATATATATATATATCTTTTATTTATTTATTTGTGATTTGACCAATTCATGATATCCAATTCTAAATGAACAATATATGAATTAGAAGAGGATTAATGCATTATTACTTAATCAGCTTTTGATGACTTCTGATAATCTAACCAAATTCTCTAATCCATTTTTTGGTGTGTGGGGCGGCAGGGGAGTGCAAGCATGTTTGGACATGACCCTATATATTAATGAGTTTCATTTATTTTGATAAAAGAATTTTTAATGAAAATTTGAAAAAAAATGATAATCAAATAGGATATTTAATAGAATGTTGGGAAAGTTTATTTTGACTGTTGATGTTTATTGGTGAAATGTCTGTCTATAACATTATGAATCTGTAAGTATCAATAAATAATTGTTGACAGTGAAGATGAAATAAAAGATTCTTTGCAAGATTCATTGTTAATCATTTAGGAAATGTCTAAAGATGTCTTCCTAATTAACTTTGACAGCACTCCTCCTGGAACTTTGCTTCATACACCTACATTTGTATTTGTACATAGAAAACTATTATATAACTTGTTCTATTTTTTTTTTCTTTTTTGATGTAAATAAGATATGAGTTTCTTGTATTATTTAATACTAGTAAATATATGCACCCTCCGGGTGCAAGTATTAAAGTTTTAATATAATAAAATATCATATTAAATTAGAAAGGCTAATGAAAATAAATAAGAATGTAGATAAAAACATTTGGAACAGAGGGGGTATGATTGAAAAATAGAACAACTTTGAAACTAAGTAGGTAAATGTGGAAGTGAAAAAATTACAGTTATAATGAATAAGAAGATTGATATTTTTGATCAATAATAATAAGCATATAGCAATTATCATACTGTAAGTTGTATAGTTATCAACAGTCTTACGAGGTTTAAATAAACATGGAGAATGTGATGTAAATAACACGGTTACAGACAGAAAAACACACAATCTCCATTATAATAAGATGTGCAACACACAGTCCTTGTAAAAATGAAGTGATTTCTTTTTTCTTTTTTCTTTTTTCTTTTTGGAGAAAATTTTCAGCAAATATTTACAAATTGTTAAGATATAAAGAAACAGTAAAAAAATCAAAATCTTGAAAGAAAAAAAAAAGGTTATTTTTAATTTTTTCACTTCATCAATGATTTTGAACCGAATATCCCTTTACAATTAAAAAACTTTGTGGTTCCCCAGTGGATGCTCTACCGACTGAGCTAAGCCATCCCCAAAAATGATTGAATGATACTGCTGTAGAAGCAAGGATGAATGCATAAGTAATGTTCTCCTGTGGACACCTACACATGGACACACCAGTGTAGGCCAACCAGCTAAAACCTACATCAATCAGCTCTGCACAGATAGTGGATGCCCCCCCAAAAAAAAAAATGACAATTTATTTTTAGATTTACCACTAGTCCTTTCTCTGCAGCTGTTTACCGATTCTAACAATTTTTCATTTTTCAAATTTAAAAAAAAAATTTAGTGAAAGGATGAAATGTGTGGCAAGCAATTGAGAAATGTTAGATGACATTGTATTGGGTAGGGGCTTATTAGAATGATATTGAAACCCTAACAAGAACTTGCCAGTGGATATTTTAATTGTTTCAAAATCCGCTTTATTCATAACACTTTTCCTGATGAATTTTCTATTGATGAAAACTTTTCAAGATTGAAATTCTGAATGGAGAAAGAACAATTTTTAGTTATTATTTTTTATTTTCTTTATCTATATTTTACAGATATTTGTTTTAAGAAAGGCAATTACTATGTTACTACTAAGCACAGTAGGTACCTTCCATTGAACTGTTTCGGTGTTGTGATATGTATGCAGTAAACTAGCTACACCAAAAATATTGCAAAACTCTTGATTCACCTTACTATTATTTATTGCTTAATCAGAAAAAAAAAAACCTATTTTTACAGAATTTTAAAATCAAATTTAGAATACCTTTCAACTCAGAATTTTCATCTACCGCATAACTTTTTTGCAACATCAATGTTTTCGTTTTGAATTCATATTATTTTCGTTTCCTCTCTCGATGAGTCCGGAGTAAAAAACAAGCTCTGAAGATGATTTTTATAAATCGAAATATTGTTCAATATTAGCTATGAATATAATATAAAATGTTTTCAATTTAACAGCATATGTGTGTTTTTCATATCCTTTTATCTATACTCATTTTTTTTCTTGTATGAATTTATCATTAAAGTTCAATAAATGTAAATTCCAAATTTTCAGAGCAATTCTGATAGCAAATGAGCAGATTGGATTGTGAAACATTTCAAATGGAGATTTTTAGTGTAGAATATCAAGCCAGTAAGTAAGCCAGACAGCGAGGGAGTCTATCCTCTTCTCACTAGCGCTAGACCAAGGAGATTATTTTGCATCCGAGGTGGAGTGCCACACCTACCATCAGCTCCTCACTTTACTGCTCAGATCCCTATGCTACTCATGCGCTAAGTTGACAAGGGCTGGTATCGAGCCAAGAACCTTGTGGTTCCCCAGTGGATGCTCTACCGACTGAGCTAAGCCGTCCTCAAAAATGATTGAATGATACTGCTGTAGAAGTAAGAACAAATTCATAAGAAGTTCTCCTGTGGACACCTACATATGGACACACCAGTGTAGGCGACCAGCAAAAAAAATACATCAATCAGCTCTGCACAGATACTGGATGCCATGTGGAAAAACCTGCCATGAGCGATGACCAATAGGGACGAGTTGCAAGAGAGAATCTTGTGAATCTGTGCTGTCAGCATGACCAGATGATGATCATTAATGATAATGATTGATGGAAGTAAAACATTTTAGTCTTAAAAAATCAAAGTAATTTTCAATGTATCATTTGAAACTTTAAAAAATTATTTAACAGCACTTGACAAGAAAAATGCTTTCCAATGGAAATAAATGCTCAACAAAAAACTGAGGAGACATAGAAAAGTGCATTAATCATATTTAATGCTATGAAATTGATTCATTTTCCTATTATCACTTGTGATGAAAAATGGATTTGATATAATAACTGTAGAAAAATTGTGCAATAGTTGGATGAGAAATGAAATATTAACTTTATTCCATACTGTAGCTGTGTCAGTACTACTCTTTGGCTGCACTACTTGGACTCTTATGAAATTGCTTGGAGAGAAAGCTAGATGTGAACTTCACAAAGATGCTGTATTGTGTTTTGAACAAATCCTGGAAGCATCACCCTACAAAACAGCAGCTGTACAGCCACCTATGTCCAATCTAACAAACTATTCAAGTAAGATGAGTGAAACATACTGGGAACTGCTGGAGAACTCAGGGGCAGCATTCTTCTACGGATTTCTGCACATGACATACCAGTGTCGGCTGAGCAGCAAAAACTTATCTTCATCAGATCTGTGCAGATGCTGGGTGTTGTCTAGGGAAGATGGCGAGAGAGAGTCAAGGGAATCCATGCTGTTAGCACGCCTTGATAATGATGATGATGATAATGATAAAAACTGCACTCTTATCTCTAAAAGATGATAGTGAACACTTAAGGGAAAGTGGTCAAATGATAGCCACAAATGTAGAGGGAAAAAAAAGTGTGTTCAAAATTGAAACCTTTTGATCGTGCACAATGATGTTACTAAAGTTTAATCTGAGATTTTAAAAGGGCCGGTTTAGCTCAGTCGGTAGAGCATTCGACTAGGAACCACAAGGTTCCTGGTTCGATACCGGCCCTTGCCAACTCACTGTATGAGTAGTATAGAGATCTGTGCGGTAAAGTGAGAAGCTGAAGGTAGGTGTGGCACTCCACCTCAGATGTCCAAACAATCTCCTTGGTCTAGCGCTAATGAAAAGGGGATAGACTCCCTCGCTGTCTGCCTGATACCGACAATAGGCCACCCCGACGACTTTACTTACTTATTCATACAACCTCTTTCCTACAGATTATCAATTGTTTCAATCATCTAGACCATTTCCTTAGAGGCAAGAAGAACTTTTCCAATCAGAGAATAACATTGAAGTTCTTTGAATAAATAATTCTTTAGGAAAAGAATTGATTATTTGATGCCTAAGGGTTTTGAATGTGAAGAGGCTGAGGGAGGATTTTGGATTTGAATATATAAATTTTTTTTTTTTTTTTTTCTCTGAATATTTTCAAATTTATTTTGTTCAAATCGGCAAAATTTTATGTTGAACAACAAGAGAAAAAAAAAAGAAAGAAAAAAAAAATGTAGAATGATCCTTTTCACCACTGAAAAGGTATTTTCTGACTAATGTTTCTTTGATTGAAGAATTCTTTTTAGAAAAGGTATTGATGATTTTCTTATTTGTTAGACCAGAGAAATAGATTTGCTTTCAGAGCAACTGAATGTTTGTGTGTCGTAATATATAGTAGCTACGAGGGAGAGTCAAAAAGTAATGCCACTTTGTTTAGGACAGATATAATTACCAACACAGGAACATGTATCATACATCAAAATGAAGCTGGTCCTCGGTGGATCACATCCCTACTCCTCCACAGTCATTGTTTCTCTCAATAGCAATGTTCAACCTTTGAATGAGAGCATGTATCTCTGCCCCGTAAAATTATGTTGACCGTTCTTTGAGCCACTTCTTCACTACAGATTTCACTTCCTTGTCACTGGAATAATATTTGTCTCTCAAACCCTCTTTCATGGGGCTGAAGAGATGATAGTCTGAAGGTGTGAAATCTGGTGAGTATGGAGGATGCAGTAAAGTTGTCCAAACTTGTTCCAAGTTCAGCATGTGAAAAACTATTGTTTTCTAATTCCTGAACATCATATAACACACGTCTGTATCAAGTGGATAATTTTGAATCAGATGGAAAAGACAACTAAAGTGATAATTGTTGTATCAGTGCTACAACTTGAACGAAGTTGGATAGGGAGCCCAGGTGGATGAGCAGTTAATGACATGCTACTCCACCTTGATGTCAGAGAACGTTAGCACTTATGTCAACCCCTTTGGAGAAGGCACAATTAGATGGGTCTCAGATGTAGTACCTGTTAGTGATCGGCATGAGGTTGCCGTGAAGTTAGCTACAATGCAATGTTCAATGTGTACATCCACTAGAGTGAGACGGATCTTTGTTTAAAAATTACATCAGTCAAATATTTGCGGTTATTGTCTGCACACTGCAGCATCAGTCGTTCATAACTAGACGAGTCATTTATCCCAACACACACACACCTGTATATAATTCTTTGTATGTACTCATCTATCAAATTATGGCTGCTCCACTTGGACCCTAACGAAACACCTGGAGAAAAAGCTAGATGGGAGTTGCACAAGAATGCTGCGTGCGATCTTAAACACGCCATGGAAACCACACACCTCAATGAAGCAGCTGTACAGCCACTTGCCCCCTATTACACAGACCATCTGAATAATCTTTCTATTTATTACCATTCCCGCTCTTGGTTCTCATAAAAAGTTGAGCCTTTAACTAAAGAATAGAAGAAACCATATACTACTAAGTTGTCCTGTCATTTCTTGTCTGTCTGTCCAGTCATTGATGGACAGCTGCTTGGCCAGAATGAACCATCTTGCCCTGACTTCCTCCTCCTCCCTCTCTCTCTGTGTACCTTCTCCCACTCATCCTAGCTAACTTGGCAGAGGTTTGGAGTTAATTTTGGTACTTGAACCTCCATGCCAATGTTAATTAGAAGAGGTTAAAATCTGGTTGTTTGTTTGGTCCACTTAGATGTGCATGACAATACTTAGAATTGGATGTGCATATAATCAGGAAACTTTACTCTCTCATGCCGCCCCCCCCCTCTTCCGATCTGCTGAGGAGTTTAAAGATGCTTACTGTTCATAATTCTGTATACAAACACTTCAAAATACATTGGGAAACGAAACTTAATATTACGGTCAAGTCATGCTAAAAGCACCGAATCCTGCTAAATCAACCAAAGTTAAGCAGCGATGAGCCTGTTCAATACTTAATTGGATGGCCACTTAAGCAACAGCTTAAGTTCTTTGTTTATATAAATGACTTGATTAAATGACACAAAATAGATAATATATGTATATATATTATCTATTATATATTATCTATTATATATTAATAATAATTATATTATATATATATTATCTATTATATATTAATTATGTATATATATATACCAAACACAAATACGCATATTCATACGCACACACACGCGTGGAGACAATTATATCATCACAGCCTTCATACATTCCCACGTGCACACGCACGACATCACATACATACTCACAAACAAAAATACGCATACACAATCATATCATCACAGCCTTCACACATTTCCACGCGCACGTGCATGACATCATACACATACACACAAACAAAAATACGCATACGTACAAGCAAAAAAAAACATTCCACATCACATAAACACGAGAATACGCGCATACATTTGACCATTTAACCATTTCTGTCATTTTCAAAGGAACCTTTTCGTTTACCTGATGAATGCTTTCAGCAAGAAACCATTGGTTGTAATATCGTTCCGTAATAAATAAAAGCTAAAACTTTTATTTGTTACTTCCTTGAACTATATATATATATATATATAATCCACAGACAACCGTGTTTCAATGTTTCACATCTCATCAGTGTGGCTAGACACAACAACTAACTCCGACCAGAAGCAAACCCTACTGACTTTACGCCTGTCTGATCTGTTAATTTCTAGGCCATTGCCAGCTGCCGTTTAAGGAGCAATATTTTAACTACATACATCTATGTATATACTTTACGATCACCAGAGAGATAAAAACTGTAAACAGATGATCATTGCGTTATGCTGGCTGTGAAAGTTTATTAAAGTCACCCCTAAAGAGCTCTATACACACACACACACACACACACACAGTAACCCCACTGCATAAGCATTATATGATGTAAGGTCAATTTCTTAAATGGAGTTTAACAGGACTAAATTCAGTTTTCATTCTCCTAGACTGGTTGCTTGACCAAGAATAAGAAGCCTAGTTTACCCTACTGTTTACCCATAGCTAAAGGGAGAACAATTTGGAGACATAACTTTCCAAAGGATATTAGTGTAATGTGAAATGCAAACAGCCTCATCCAGGATTTGAAATTGTGTTGCTGAGTCCATTTCCTATGATGGTAACTGTGACACCATGTACCTCATGTACATATGTATGTATGTATGTATATATATATGTATATATATATATATATATATATGTATGTATATGAGAGTTAAGGTCTTGTGTCATGCAAAGCAAAGCTTAGTAAATAACTAATATCTATAAGTAAGTAAAGTTGTCGGGGTGGCCTAAAGCCAGTATCAGCCAATCAGCGAGGATGTCTATTCCCTTTTCACTAGCACTAGACCAAGGAGATTATTTTAGTGTCTGAGGTGGAGCGCCACACCTACCACCAGCTCCTCACTTTACTGCACAGATCCCTGGCTACTCATAACTGAGTTGGCATATCAAACTAGGAACCTTGTGGTTTCTAGCCGAATGCTCTACCGACTGAGCTAACTGGCCCTATAAAGTAGACACTAAATTTGAAGATGATTTATATATATATATATATATATAGTCATCTGCAGACACATGTTTCGACTTATCAAGTCTCTTCAGTGTGGCTAGACATTATGTGAGCTACCTACTGTCGGGATAGAACTCCGATCGATTCAGCATCAGTTGGACAGCTTAACCGCTTGGCTATCATCACCCACAGAATGTGAAGAGGATTTTAACTGTTTTAATACACACATCTGTATGTATGTAAAGGCCACCATAGAGTGCTCCATCCCTTTTATAGGAGAGCATTGCATTTACACGCATATATATATATATATATTTTATAAAAAAGGAAGGTCCGCAAAATGTATTTTGTTCTCAGAAAATTTTAAAATTCTTTTTGTTTTACATATGCAACACGTGTTTCAGATCTTCTGGTATCTTCTTCAGGCTTTGATTGATAATATGAAAATGAATTCTTATATGCATGTGTATATACACCCCTCTTTCTCTTTTGGGAGTGGAATAGAATTTCATTTTTAACATTAGTCTTTTAAACAGGTACCAATAAAGTCATTAGCTGAATTTTTATAGATAAAGTTCATCAGATGTTCATTGATAGATGCAAAGCAAAGCTTAGTAAATAACTAAGATCTATAAAATAGACACTAAATTTGAAGATGATTTTTATTATATAGATATTGAAATCTAAAGTGTGTCTATTTATGTCTTAAGATTAACTAACAACAGAAGAAGGGATTAACTTTGTTGGATGTTCCATTATTGAATGCAATATTGGAAACTTTATTGTTCTATTGATATTGGTGTTCATACTTATTTTGGGGAGTTTTCTGGAACAGTTGATTATTGAATATCGGATGCAGCTAAAAGGTTTCTTTTTGGTTGACTTCAACAACGAAGACGAACAGTTGGCCTCTTCTCATTGCTGTCATTTTTGACAGTTTCTTCTCCATCATGGCAGATTGCTTTAACACTAGAATGGTATGAGGTGAAATGGACACTTTCTCTTTCTCATAATTCCAAACTTTGGCCTTTTGGGATTATTCCAGAACTGGATCATTTATTAAGTACAATGTGGTTGAATACTTCATCAACATTAGGGGATAAAGGGTTAAACCAACCTTAAGAAATTTCAAAGCTGATGCTGTGGGATTCAAAGTTGGCATATCACCAGTTGATCAAATAGCATCTATGTTCTGATCATCAACATCGTTGTTTAATATCAGCATTGCCATTTTCAGTATTCTTGTTCTGAATTGTAATATGCACCATAAATTTGTTGGTTTTTCATTTATTCCTCAGAGTAATATTCCACAGAAACCTTTTTAGTTTTGAATACCAAAATTATTCACTGCTATCTGTAATCTCTTTCTATATCTCTCTCCCTCATATATGTATATAGGCGAAAGTCATTAAATTTTGATGAAGCAGGTTATAGATTCTAATACAGCAGAGACACTGCTATTAATAATAAATGTTCCCCCCAAACAAAAACAAAAAAAGACAGACCAATTGTATTACGGACTAATGCAAACAAAATGTTTGCTAAAAGCATGTGAACATCTGTGTGCAGATAAAATGATTAAAAATATTCTCTTGAAAGGAATTAAGGAATTTGAAAAAAAATAAATCATGCGAAAAATAGATCTTTGAGAAATGTTTAGACTTTTTTTTATTTCTATTATTTTTTTTTTTTCTAGATCAAGAATTATTATTCTGTGTAGAATGGTAATCAGATATTTTTTTTCCATCAAAGAAATTGAAGCCTCTTTGTAATGATGAAAAAAATGATATATTTTTATGTATAATTCTCACATGTATTTTCAATTCTAAAAGAATTTGTGAAAATATTAAAACATTATACTGATGTTAGTGAGAAACAGATGTTCACATCAAGAATTTGATTAAAATTGAAATCTTCTATTAGGTATCCCAAATTGACCTGTTAAAAATGCAAAAACGGGTTAAAGCAGTGAAATTTATTAAACATTTTAACTTATGATATCTCAGCTCTTTCTCAGATTATATTTATGAAATTAGTATGTAAATCAAAATTTAATCTTTCCTCTTTATGATGATCAGCTGGGGCTTTAGAATACACCGACTGCACCTCTGCAGAGGAGTCAGACCCCCCAATGTGTTGGTCGTGGGTGTTGAACCATGATTCTTAAGAATCCTGGTGGCTGAGCAGTCCATGACATGCAACACTCCACTTTCGTCCTTACTTAGGCTAGACGGGCGGTCGGAGAGGCCCCTTCCAATCAATCAGCTGGTCACATCAAGCCCTAGCACCTATATGATTGTCCCAACCCTATTGCCCTTATGGCAAACCCCAACACTTTTTATCCTATATGTGCTAGAAGGCAGTGGCTGAGGGTCTTCATATCCTGGGTATGACGTTAAACTCTATCTGATGGATAGGTTCCAGTTGGGGAACCTATCTCACCATTGCTCCCAGGTCCACTTTAACCCGGAGTGTTAGTACCTGTTAGGGTCCCACCTATGGGTTAAATAGAAAAAATGTGTTTAAAACAAACTGAGTACTCATCAAGAATGAATAAAACAAAAACATCTTAGGCATAAAATGACCCAATGGGTTGACATGACATAAACCCACCAACAAAAAAAAAAAAAAAAAAAAAAGAACCACATATAAGCAACCAGAGTCTTTTGTTTATAAAAAAACAATATAAGTCAAGGTAAAAAATCATACATAAGTAAAAAGGTAGATATTCTAGGTAAAATAAGACATTAAGTTTATATTATTTTAGTAACAGAATGGTGAATACATGGAATAAACTACCTTCATCAGTAGTGAATGCCCCATCTCTAAACTCCTTCAAGGAAAAGTTAGATAATCTGTGGAATGATATTAAATATTCTGTGGATTTAAAATTAATATTTATAAGGAACAGCTGACAGGTCTCAGACCTAATATACTAGCTGAAAAGATATTATTATTATTATTATTATTATAAGTTCCCAAAATTTACACTGAATTGTCCAATTGGACACATAGCAGCCAAGAATCTAACAGTGATGTGTAAATGAGCACGGAAAAGTGTTTATGGAGAAGTGTAATAATTATATGTAGATATTCGGCATTAAATAACCCGAAAAGGTGTTGATATGCCGTAAAGAAAAACAACTAAAACAAATAAACTTTATGATGATATAATTCATTTTCTTGTGTGATAAGTTTTTATTGCAGGTTTCTTTGTCGCTATTTTAGTTGTTTTTTGTTTGTCACTTTTTTCAAACAAGGAATTTTTTTGAAGTTCAATTTCTCTTCATGTTATTGATCAAAGTTTTTCATTTTGATAAATTAGATTCACTTGACTTTGATATGTTTTTGATGTAGGAAAGATCTATCACAAATAAATGCAGCTATTTTTATTATCTTGAGAACCAGTTTTACAACCTTGGTGTAACTTGGTAACCAATAAGAGGAGCACCTTACTATGCATGTATGAATAAGGAAGTCAGTAGTGAGATGCCATTTATGTGAGCTTGTGTACTGTGTGACTGTTGTATTCATAATAATAAAGTCAATAGATTCTTCTCACATTTCATGCAGCTTTTTTGGTAAAACATTATACTATGCATGTATGAATAAGAAAGTCAGTAGTGAGATGCCATTTATGTGAGCTTGTGTACTGTGTGACTGTTGTATTCATAATAATAAAGTCAATAGATTCTTCTCACATTTCATGCAGCATGTTTTTGGTAAAACATTATACTATGCATGCATGAATAAGAAAGTCAGTAGTGAGATGCCATTTATGTGAGCTTGTGTACTGTGTGACTGTTGTATTCATAATAATAAAGTCAATAGATTCTTCTCACATTTCATGCAGCCTTTTTTTGGTAAAACATTATACTATGCATGTATGAATAAGAAAGTCAGTAGTGAGATGCCATTTATGTGAGCTTGTGTACTGTGTGACTGTTGTATTCATAATAATAAAGTCAATAGATTCTTCTCACATTTCTGCAGCATGTTTTTGGTAAAACATTATACTATGCATGTATGAATAAGAAAGTCAGTAGTGAGATGCCATTTATGTGAGCTTGTGTACTGTGTGACTGTTGTATTCATAATAATAAAGTCAATAGATTCTTCTCACATTTCATGCAGCCTTTTTTTGGTAAAACATTATACTATGCATGTATGAATAAGAAAGTCAGTAGTGAGATGCCATTTATGTGAGCTTGTGTACTGTGTGACTGTTGTATTCATAATAATAAAGTCAATAGATTCTTCTCACATTTCATGCAGCCTTTTTTGGTAAAACATTATACTATGCATGTATGAATAAGAAAGTCAGTAGTGAGATGCCATTTATGTGAGCTTGTGTACTGTGTGACTGTTGTATTCATAATAATAAAGTCAATAGATTCTTCTCACATTTCATGCAGCATGTTTTTGGTAAAACATTATACTATGCATGTATGAATAAGAAAGTCAGTAGTGAGATGCCATTTATGTGAGCTTGTGTACTGTGTGACTGTTGTATTCATAATAATAAAGTCAATAGATTCTTCTCACATTTCATGCAGCATGTTTTTGGTAAAACATTATACTATGCATGCATGAATAAGAAAGTCAGTAGTGAGATGCCATTTATGTGAGCTTGTGTACTGTGTGACTGTTGTATTCATAATAATAAAGTTAATAGATTCTTCTCACATTTCATGCAGCATGTTTTTGGTAAAACATTATACTATGCATGTATGAATAAGAAAGTCAGTAGTGAGATGCCATTTATGTGAGCTTGTGTACTGTGTGACTGTTGTATTCATAATAATAAAGTCAATAGATTCTTCTCACATTTCATGCAGCATGTTTTTGGTAAACATTATACTATGCATGTATGAATAAGAAAGTCAGTAGTGAGATGCCATTTATGTGAGCTTGTGTACTGTGTGACTGTTGTATTCATAATAATAAAGTCAATAGATTCTTCTCACATTTCATGCAGCATGTTTTTGGTAAAACATTATACTGTATAGTTCTGTCAGCTCCCTACAGTTGTCCAGATTTCCAAAGATAAAATTGCTGCTGAGATACCATTAGAGTAAAGACAATGCAATGAAACAGCTGATGGTAATCCCAAAAGAGGACATTAAAAAACCATTTGATAAGTTAAAAGTAAGTTTGAATAAGTGAATAAGGAGACTTCATACTTATTGACCATGACTTTTGGCTAATAATTCAGGAAATGTTGCATGCATAAAGTGACCCTGGTTTTTAAGCTATTGTAGTCATTTACTAAGCCTAGATTAATTTGGATCAAAGCCAGAAGTATGGTGTGCCCAGTGAGAATCAAACTCGCTGAAAGTAGTCTGATAACCACTTTGCTACTCAAGGTATCTAATTTTTTATCTAATAAATAAAGAGAAATAAAGCACTGTGTGTGTCTTATATAACAAAACATTTCTGAGAACTCTGACTAAAAATTCTCTTGCATTCTATAAACTAAGGATTGGTCAGTCTGAAGCACCAAATATAAAAAGTTTCAAAAAAAGATTCTTTATTTCCATTCAAGTGTTATTTATTCAAGTCGATTAAGACTGACATAGTTTTTGATCGGTAAATAGAAATTTTTCAAAAACTGATTACTGTAATATTTGTTGGACAATAGAAACAAAATTTTTAAGTTTTTTTTTTTTTTTGTTCCATTGAATGTTTTCCTAAAATATTTTCATTAAAAAATATCAACTGTTAGTCTGGGGCATCTGGATGAACCATATATCAACAATGACTTTGCATGTAATACTTGGATTTTTTTTTTGCAGGGTGCATGGAGTCTTATATGTTATTAGATATGATATTCCCAATGTTGTAGTCCCATCAATGGATTGAATAGTAAAATGTGTTTATAAAAAAAAAAAATGAGTATTCATTAAGAATGAATTTATTTCAAAACTTTGTCGGCATTAAATGACCCACCGAAGTTGATATGCTGTAAAAAAACAAACTGAACCCAATGTTGTAAGTTAAGCTCTAGTGTAGCATAATTATTAGGGTCTACTGGGAATTTGGGATTAAAAATAAAACTGTATTCAGATTTCTAGACAGAGAGAGGAAAAAGAAATAAGAACCAAGAGAGGTTAAAGTTTGAACTCAATGACTGAAGAATGACCCCGGAAATAAATTTAAAGATAAAAACGGAAGTTCCAGGTTTTAACTGGAAATAGATATGACGCAGGGATGAGAAAGGGGAGAGGAGAAAAATTTGACTTTTTTTTTCGGCCAGGCTTGGTGGAAGGCAGACTGGGTCTTCCCGGGTTCCCCCTAGGGGTTTAATATAGTAGTAGCAAACATGATTTATGACAGAGTAATTTGACTGTGTCCTCTCTCTCTTTCTATCCTTCTTTCTGAAAAAGAACCCATGTGTATCAAAGAAATAAACAGCCCCTGTGACTATACAACCTGCGTGTGTTGTTTCTGAACTAATGACGACTACTACAATTTGAGTTGGCCTATGTGACACATATCGTTCTGGTACATAAATCGTTCCAACCTATTGCTATTCTCTCACAAGATTCCTAGTTCGATACCTGTCTCCACCAACTTAGCGCATGAGTAGCACAGATTGGGTAACCTGATCTATACGGTAAAGTAGGGAGCTGATGGTAGGTGTGGCACTCCACCTCAACAAAATATCAAAATAATCTCCATGGTTTAGCGCTAGCGAAAAGCGGATAAACGTCCTTGCTCTCCGGCTGATACCAACAGTAGGCCACTCAGTCAAATTTACTTTTTTTTACTTTTAGTTTGGTTTGGTTTTGTTTTACGGCATATCAACCTCGGTGGGTCATTTAATGCTGATAAAGTTTTGAAATAAATCAATTCTTAATGGATAATACAATTTTGTTTATAAACTCATGTTTTTCTATTCAACCCATAGATGGGACCCTAACATGTACTACCACTCCGAGTCAGAGTGAATCAGGACGCAATGGTGATGAAGGGGTGCTCCACAAAAAAGTGGTTGGGTCTTGCCATAAGTGCAATAGGTTGGAAAAATAGCAAAATAATAGGAAAAATTATGCAACATCTAGTATGACTGAAAGATTTGATTATGAAAATGTTTTGTTTTTTTTTTGTTTGTTTGTTTGTTTTGTTACTACTCAGAGCAACAATGTACTATAAATAAATAAACACTTAAATTATGAAATTCACTTGTTAAAATCATTTTGCTTATTGTTAAAACTTTATTTTGACTTCATGTTTTATATTTGCCTCATTTAATTGTATCAAAAAATTGTTTCCTATTTTTGTAAAATCAAATTTGCTGGTTACCAAAATTATTAAAGTTCACTCAATCCTAACATCCTTGGAAAAGGCATAAATCCATCTTTTCTTCTCTCAACTATAAATAGAATATTAGGGCAGACTAGGCTCTCTAGTAGGACAACCAGTCTAAGAAAAGGATAATTCTGAATTCAATATATATATTACTACTGCCACTGTTTGTTTAAACAGAACTCGTGAGCCCCTCCTACTACTAATTCCTATGGCTACTGCTTGTTTTAAAGGCGAGACAATGGAAACATTCCAACAGTTCCACACCTGATGATGGTACTAAGACATGCAGAAAGTGCTTGTGAAAAAACCTTTGGTGGATTGCTACACCAATTCTACCCGGATATTAAAAAGATGGCCAGACAGTTAGAAAGGATCGAACAAAAACTCGCCTGTCAAGAATTGTCAGTAGAGTTTAACAAAACATGTTTAAAAGAAAAAATGCTGCCAAAATATACTTATATATATATATTTAAGTAGATAAATTTTGGCAAAATGACCATACCATTAATGAGTATTGAACTTATTTCTTTTTCTTTTTTAATCTGTTCATTTGGATATCAGTCTTTATTGTGTCATTATTTATTAATATTTATGAGTTTTACACATAATTATATCTTATTCAGTGCAAAGCTCTTTTCATATCAGATGTGTTTTGTTTAATGTGTGCAGATTTTAGTAGGATCATTCGATTTTTCTTCATTATTTCAAAAATAATTTATTCTCTTATCCTTATCTTTGTTGTTTTTCTCACACCATTTATTAATTGTTTTCTGGTTTTGTATGTGGTATTTGGTGGTTCTCTGTTGTCCAGTTCTGGTTTTCTACTGACTTGTCAGCTGGGGCTGTAGAATGCACCAAATGCATCTCTATGCGGAAGAGTAAAAATTCCCTTCTCAAGGGGGTTCATCTGTTGGTCGTGGTTGACACACAGTGATGCTTAAGGACGGAATCTTAGTAGCTGAGCAATCCGTGATCTGGTTGATTAGTGGTCACATGACTTTTAACACTCTACTTTGCCCCTTTCTGATTATTTTCTGGCTTTGTTATATTGTATCTGGGGGTCCTCTGATCTGGGGGTCCTCTGATCTGGTCACCTTCTGCTTTTCCAGCCAATATAATTGTTTCTATCTTAGAAATGTGAGAAATAAAGTCAGGTGCTAATTTCACAAAAAAAAAAAAAGAAAAAAAAGGGTTAAAATTGCAAATCATCGTCAAAATTAAAATGGAAACTTATTTGGTGGTCCCCCATGACAGTTTAACTACAGTGTATGAATGAACTTTTTTGCGAATTGGTTTACAGTTTAGGGGTTTGGGTATTAAGGTTGTTTTTAATTACGTATTGCTTAAAAAAAAAAACCCAAAAAAACCCAAATCAATATACATTTAATGTTGAAAAAAATTTTTTTTAAAAACCAAGTTTAATTAAAATTATACTTAGCAATACTAATACTGAGACTAATGTGTCTACCGTTGGGTTCAATAATCAATTTCAGTGGTTAATTAAATGTATAGTAATTTGGGATTTTGTGTTGTTTTTTAAAATTTTTTTAAAGCCATATTTAATTAAAAACAATCTGAATCCCTAAACCCCTAAACCCAATTCGCAAAAAAGTTCATTCATACACTGTAGTTAAACTACCATGGATCACCACCAAATAAGTTTCCGTTTTAATTTTGACGACAATTTGCAATTTTAACCCAAAAAAGATTTCAGGTCATACTGATAACAATCTCAGCTATACACCCCCCCAAAACACTGTGTAACTGCTAATTTCTAATACATCATCATCAAGTCCTGCTGATAGCACGGATTTCTTTGGTCCTCTCTTGCCATTTATCCCTATCGACCATTGCTCTTTGCTGGTCATCTACATTGTGTCCAGTGTAGAAGCCCTTAATAGACAAATATAGTTTTTAACCAATTATTGGTTTCCATATTTAGTTCAACACCATGGTGCTTGGATTACTTATCCAGTTCCATTTTTAGCAAACACACAAAGCATCTGTTTCTTCACTCTTTTAGTTTTAGTTAGATCTCATTTCATTTGAGACAGTATGCTCCGTTTTTTCTCTTCTGTAAATCATTAACACTGACTACTTTTCCTATTGCAGCTGTATGGCATGTTATAAGCCTAGTTTTAGAACAATGCAGCAAAGGATAAAAACAACAAAGATGAGGATATTACTTGGAGTAATTTATAGAATAGAATAATATTTGGACCATATGACCTTTAGGCACCCCTTTTGCGATCTCGATTCATAAGTACATTTTTTTCATTTACACCGTCAACATCCAGTTGTTTGTTAACAGACGATTTTAAGAGGGTTTTTTTAAAATTATAAAACTAACCCCTAACCCTAACCAACAACCGGATGTTGACGGTGTAAATGAAAAAAAATGTACTTATGAATCAGCAAAGCAAAAGGGGTGCCTAAAGGTCATAGTCCCCAAAACTTATAAACGGAAGAAGTGACCAAACCAAGAGAAGAGTTACTGTGATAAAAATTGCAGATAGCTTTAAGTAAGATAAACAAAGTAATATGTGTCACGACAACCGGATGTTGACGGTGTAAATGAAAAAAATGTACTTATGAATTGAGATCGCAAAAGGGGTGCCTAAAAGTCATATGGTCCTAATATTTCATCCTAGAGTTAAAGAGGAACATTGTTTTTGTCTGCAGTCATAAAGTAGGGAAAATTCTTGTTTTTAACTTTAGAATAATTTATTATTTGAATACTTCATCATCATCATCATCATCAGGTCGGGCTAACAGCACGGATAGCCATGACACTCTCTTGCCAATATTGGTCATCGCCCCAGGCAGATTTTTCTGCAGGGTATCCAGAATCTGCCCAGAGCTGACTGATGTAGTTTTTTGCTGGTCAGCCTACACTTGTATGTCTCTGTGTAGGTATCCACAGAAGAATCTCACTCATGAGTTTGTACTTGTTTCTCCAGCAGTGTTCCAGCATGAAGTACCACCAAAATACGTCACGTAATCAGTTTAGGCCATATTGAAGGAAGAAACGTAAATATTTTTTAACTTAATTTTTTATATCTTGCAAAAAAGAAATAACGAACATAAAGAGTTGTCACAAAGAAAAACAGTTAATCTAAAGATCAAATTATCCAATTGGGAAAAATTACTCACCATGATCTTGAAAAATAAGTAAAACAGTCCGTTTCTTTATTGATATTTTTAGCAGAATTCTGTATTTATGGTTCTTTTACTAAAAAACTCTGGCATTGAAACTTATAAAAATCATTTGATATAATTATTCAGACTCTTATCTTTATAGAAAAAAAAGTAAAAATCGTTTTTTGTCAGTTCATTTTTTCATATTTCATAAAATTAAATAGGGGAGGGGGAAGTAGACCTCGTAAAAAATATTTCCCCTAATATATTTTAGGAAAAAACTATTTCAGACTTATTTTCATCTAAAGGTGAGTAATTATGGAATTTTTTGTGAAAATCGGACCATTAATTGATTTTTCATTGAATTTTTTGTTTTTGGCTACGTTGAATTTCAATTTATCTAACGGTGCAAAAACGTAAACATTGTTTTTCGTTTATAATTTTCATTATTTCCAGAAGTTAAAATTTAAAAAAAAATCATCAGGAGTTTGTTTAATGTTTCTTTTTTTCGAATGGACAAACATTTTTCAAGATTATATTAACCTTTATGCAAGTTTCATAGTGTTAAATATAGAGGGGGGGTAAATTTCACAGGGAAAATTGGTGGTACCTATCTTACATGGTTGTTTTTTTTGTGATAGGAAGCAGCAAAGACAAAAGAATTTTCAATAAAATGTAAAAAAAATATTACTCTGACTACTTTAAACCGCTTACAGCATCTTTATGATCCTACTGTAAGCAAAGTACAAAAACTGATGGTTAGTTCACTAGGATTGAGCAGAAGGACTCATATTACAATGATAATAGGACTTTATTTGAATAGAATAAGTTCTGAGGGGAATAGTGAAATTTGAAATATCATACAGGTAAAAAATACAAGAAAATATGGTATAGCTGTAGTTGAAATTTGGTAGACAAAGAGTTAAATGGACAAACAGTTAATGACATCTGACAACCTAATTAGTCTAAAAACTGAAGGAAATTAAACATATACAGCTGCCAAAGTTGGTGAATATGAAAGTGAAAGTATATTGGGAATAAACTTTGAAAAAAAATTGTAAAAGAGATAGGAATAATTGGTCATCCATAGGCAATTCCACATTATGACACTGAAGTCAGGCTTATACTTGCAAATTGTCGTCAAAATTAAAACGGAAACTTATTTGGTGGTGATCCATGACAGTTTAACTACAGTGTATGAATGAACTTTTTTGCGAATTGGGTTACGGTTTAGGGGTTTGGGGATTAAGGTTGTTTTTAATTACGTATTGGTTACCCCCCAAAAAAAAAAAAAACAAAAAAAAAAAACAAATGACTAAGCATTTAATGTTGAAAATTTTCTTTTAAAACCACGTTTAATTGAAATTATACATCGCAATACTAACACAAACAACCGAGACTAATGTGTCAACCGTTGGATTCAATAATTAATTTCAATGGTAAATTAAATGTATAGTAATTTGGGTTTAAAAAAAAAAAAATTTAAACAATACGTAATTAAAAACAACCTTAATCCCCAAACCCCTAAACCGTAACATAATTCGCAAAAAAGTTCATTCATACACTGTATTTAAACTATCATGGATCACCACCAAATAAGTTTCCGTTTTAATTTTGAGGACGATTTGCAAGTCTAACTGAAGTCAGTAGGATTGTTCTGGAGATTTGAGGTGTGTGAGGGGAGACGAAAAACTTGCTGTCACTTGACTTATTCAAATCTCTGTTGTAAATGTACATAATAAATAATACTGCTGATGTTAATAAAACAGTTTTTAAAAAGTGAAACCAATGTACTGGTTAGTTGTTATTGGTTAATAAAGTTTCTAAATATTGACCCACCCTTTATTTTGTTCCTATCTTTATTTTTTTTTTGATCTTAACTTTATTGTTCTACCCCGCCCCCTCACACCCCACCCTGAAAAACTGTCCACCATGATCACCCCTCAATGTTTTGCCTCCTTAGCCAAATACAAAAATATAATCTCTTTCATCAAATTCACTGGAGACCTTTCTTGCACACTCCATCCCAAACCACCTCACCCCACCCCACTGTCATTCAGAAATATGTAGGGGGGTGTACTTTGTGTGGTCTCCATATTTCGCCTTTCTTTCCATAACCGGATGAATCATTTGACTCCCTTGGGGCAGGAGATCAGGAAGAGGAATACAAAAAAGTGTGTGGGGGTTGTAGAATGGTGGTGGGTGGATGGGTTGGGAGGATAGCCACCAATAATGGTGTTACTCATATTTGATGGTAATGGTTATTAATTTCAGGTAGATATCACTTCATTCCTGTGATTGTTGTTGTTGTTTGCGCCGCCCCCACAGTCAGTTCCCCCACCCCCACCCCTAGTCTGTTCACTATTTATAGATGCCCTTTATAGACTGCTAGTTGAAAGGTTTGAACTGGCTGGCAGGGTTGGTGGATAGATGGGTAGGGGCATATGCTCACCCCCACCTACACATTTTTCATTGGTTGTCTAATGAGTTGCTGGAGTTTGCAGTGAGGGTTTGGGGGGTCGGGGTGGGGTAAAGGAAGTGATGAGTTGTTTATTATTGGTTGACTCTGCACACTTAGAATTGAAACCAAAATGCCTCATTTAACCGAAACCAATTCAGACATTTTAGCTGAGTGGGGAGATAAGGGGGTGGGGGTTAACAATTGAAACTCATTTGATTTCCCTTGTAAATTTGTTTTTCTAATATAGTACAATGTTAAAAACATACAAGTGACTCTAGAATTACTTCCGGGTCATTTTTTGGGGAAATTTTACACTGTAATTTGTCATGACAACTCAATAGGCAAAATTTATTTCTATAATTTTATATTTAATAGCTTTAATCAAAAACATTGATCTATTTACTTTTTTTTTTTACTTTTAAATACTGTAGGTAGATATTTGCTTTAAAGAAACAAACTCTACAACCCTCAAATGAGTGTCCAATTTAAATAAGTAAAGTACCGTATTTGACGGCATATAAGACGCCCCCCCCCCATTTCAGCAGGTCAGATTCATGAAAAAAAAGTTTTTAATGTATTTAAGCATATATTGTTGAAAACAGTCTAGTTGTGCATTACACAAGCAGAAACATAGCTGTATAAAAGCAATTTGGCAGTACAAGCAAGCAATAAGCATACACAAGACATCTCAATAGCAGGAAATAATGATGATAATAATATTAATAATAATAAAAGGGAGGTCTCAGACTTCACCTATGATGTATTAGACGCAGGGCAATTTTTTGAGCCAAACTTTTTGAAAAAAATGTGCATCCTATATGCCGTCAAATACGGTGAGTAAAGTCGTTGGGCCAGCTTAATGTCGCTATCAGCCAGACAGCGAGGGAGTCTATCCCCTTTTCAATAGTGCTAGACCAAGGAGATTGTTTTGTTTTATTAGCGTCTGAGGCGGAGAAACACACCTACCATGAACTGCTCACTTTACCACACAGATCCTTTGCTACTCATACGCTGGGTTGGCGAAGGCCGGTATCGAACCAGGAACCTTGAGGTTGTCAGCCGAATGCTCTACTGACTGAGCTAAACCGACCCTTCCAATTTAAATAAAATTGGCTAATTATATGAAATGAACAAAAGTGACAACAGACACTAATCATGTTCTCTGAGGTTTAACAAAAGTTTGTTTTAGCAATTCAGTTTTTGTTTATTAGACTCGTGAATTACAGGGGTTTAAAAAAAGAAAAAAACAACTTTTGTTCACCTGTTCATCCCAACTTTTGTTCATCCCAACTTTCAAAATGCACAGCTTTAGCCTTTAATATTGGCCTCCCAGCAATAATACCAGTGCACTGGACATAATGTAATAATTTTCTTTGAGACTAATTAGTCTTATATGTAGTAATACAAAAGGATATAAATCTAATATAATCTGTAATGATATACGATATTATAGTGATATTATTACATAATATTCAATAGAATATATTGAAAAAAATATAAAATATATTTAGATAATTCAAATAAAAGAGATATGCTATTTATCAATGAATATTGACAAAATAAAATTCTATATTTGTTGAAAGGCATGATTTACAGAATCACTTTTCAGTTGACTGTTCACAGCATCTTCTTTAAAGTACAGGGTAGTCTGAAAGTCTTGTCACCCCTACATATTTGTTTAGAGGTGAAATAATTACATAATATGACCTGAAATTCTAGAAAATAATCTAATTATTAAAGATTAAAAAAAAAATAATTGCATAACTTATCATAGTATTGGAAAAAAAATAATGTAAGTTAAAATAATGTGGGGTGACAAGATTTTGGGACCACTCTGTACAGCTTTTGAGAATTTTATGCTCAGCCTCTTTTTCAGTTTTTAAGGGATATAATTAGAATGAGATTTTTTTTATTTGTTCATTATGTATTTCTAAAAATTATGAATTTTTATTTAAATATGTAAGTAAAGTCGTCGGGGCCATACAGCAAGGGAGTCTATCCCCTTTTCACTAGCGCTAGACCAAGGAGATTATTTTAGCGTCTGAGGTGGAGCGTCACACCTACCATCAGCTCCTTACTTTACCGCACAGATCTCTGTGCTACTCATACGCTGAGTTGGTGAGGGCCGGTATTGAACTAGGAACCTTGTGGTTTCTAGCTGAACGCTATACCGACTGAGCTAACCCGGCCCTTCGTCTAATTGAACTATGTGTTTTTATTTGTATGATTAATCTCGTGAAACTTTTATAGGTTACATATATTATTCATATCATTATCATTATTATAACAAATCTAACTCTAGTTTTCTATTTAAATCAACTTCAATTTTAGTAGATGAAACTCAATACATTTAAAACAGGATCAGTCTGATTTAAAACTTAGAATCCCTGGAGGTTTCTGTCTTTGTCACAGATTGCCAGGAGATGGCTGTTGAAAGTTGGGTGTAAAGGGCAAGGCCAGTATTTGATAGACTGAACTCCACCTTAAAACTCTATAAATAAAGCCTGAAGGACACATCTATAGCCATCTCTTTCCAACCCATTCTGATAGAGGAAGCTGCTTTCCACCTTGCCTCCAGGCTGCATGAAGCACAGGCTTCATAAGAAATTCCAAAATGATAGACAAATTCAGCCATGTGCAGATGCAGGTGTTTACAGGAGATTCTATGATACATTCAAGATGTATATGGCTCCCTCACATTACTAATATTCTTTTTAATACGTTTGAGAATAACGTGATTGTATTAGAAATCAGTAACAGGAAATAATTATTCATTAAACCCAATTTTGTTAAAATCATTATGCGTACTTTATATAGTGTGGACAAACCGATGCCCTTCTTATGGGCAAGGCATCTATCCTGAGTTGATGGTCACAGAATTTCCAGATGCTCTTTGTCATATGGTCTAAAACCCAACTGCTCTTTGCATCTCATAAGAACATGTAAAATCAGCACTGAATGTCATTTGAAGAGAAAACAAAGACAATAAAACAATTGAAATTTGGAAAGGCTGCAGGAGTTGATGGAATTCCACTACTTCATATTCCACTTTGTAGAATAATCATATGGACTACTTCATATTCCACTTTGTAGAATAATCATATGGACTACTTCATATTCCACTTTGTAGAATAATCATATGGACTACTTCATATTCCACTTTGTAGAATAATCATATGGACTACTTCATATTCCACTTTGTAGAATATCATATGGACTACTTCATATTCCACTTTGTAGAATAATCATATGGACTACTTCATATTCCACTTTGTAGAATAATCATATGGACTACTTCATATTCCACTTTCATATGGACTACTTCATATTCCACTTTGTAGAATAATCATATGGACTACTTCATATTCCACTTTATAGAATAATCATATGGACTACTTCATATTCCACTTTGTAGAATAATCATATGGACTACTTCATATTCCACTTTGTAGAATAATCATATGGACTACTTCATATTTTAGAATAATCATATGGGTTCACTAGTTCTAGCTAGTTGCTGTTGTTCAAACCAACAGTACACTAACTGACTTCAACACACTTGAGATATAGAGCATTGGGGTTCATTGTTGCATCCAAGATTTCATTATGTGTTCTTCGTTTGCTGCAGGGCAATTTACCACAAGATTTCTCTGTTGCTATCTTCCAATTATTGGTAGATCACCCTTGCAAGAATATGCTATTGCAGAAAACCCCCTCTCTCAGTCAGTATGGCTGTAGAGTCATCAAGATCATGATGATGAGTCATGTCAATATAGGCTTTATTCTCTGGCATCTCCAAGAAAGATTTTGCGAGCAGAATACAGATCTGTGTGTAATATTTGTCGATCTTACTAAAGTATTCAACACTATAAGCAGATAAAGGCAAATAAAAGAATGCCTAGGCTGTCTGCCAAACCTCCTGAACATGGCCAATCAGTTTTAAGAAGATTGGAATGGTCAAGTTGAACAAATCCATGATTTCTTAGAACTCTTTTCAGTTGAGAATGGCATCAGGAAGAGCTACATCTTCAGTGTGATGTTCCAACAACCATTTTTTTAGACACCTAAAGTGCACTAAATTCTGCTTTATAGAGACTATGAAACTACTTTGACTTGAAAGCTTGAAGAAAAGAGAAGTCCTACATCAACTCTCACATGAGAAACGTATCACCCTCCTCACATCACCATTGGCCATTCGGAGTTGAAAACAGTTCACCAATTCAGCCACCTGGATTGCACAATCTCATTAGATGCTGAAATTGACAGCAAAATGGCAAAATCAAGCAATAAATTTACAAGACTATAAAAAAGAAGGGACCATATGACCTTTAGGCACCCCTTTTGCGATCTCAATTCTTGGGGACATTTTTTCCATTTACACTGTCAAAATGCGGTTAATTGTTAATAGATGATTTTTATAGTTTTTTTTTTTAAATTATAAAACTAACCCCTAACAAACAATCGGATTTTGATGGTGTAAATAAGAAAAGTGTCCTTGTGAGTCGAGATCACGGAAGGGGTGCCTAAAGGTCATATGGTCCAAAAGAAGTGTAGAACAACAGATATCTGAAGAATAACACCAGGATCAGTATACTAGACGGGTGGTCGGAGAGGCCGCCTCTGATCAATCAGCTGGTCACGTCAAGCCCTAGCACCTATATGATTGCCCCAACCGTATTGCCCTTATGGCAAGCCCCAACCCCTTTTTATCATATGGGTGCTAGAAGATGGTGGCTGAGGGTCTACATGTCCTGGGAATGACGTTAAACTATCTGATGGTGAGGTTCCAGTTTTGGAGGTTTGGGGAATGTGGAGCACCCCTTCATCACCATTGCTCCCTGGTCCACTCTGGCCTGGAGTGGTAGTACCTGTTAGGGTCCCATCTATGGTTAAATAGAAAAATGTATTTATAAAAGAAATTGAGTATCCATTAAGAATGAATTTATTTCAACACTTTATCGGCATAAAATAACCCAATGAGTTGATATGCCGTAAAACAAACCCAACCAACCAACCAACCAACCAAGATCAGTATGTATTGACCACACACTTAAATGGTATTGAATCATATGTTACATTCAGTTACTGCCTATGACAATTTCTAGAACACTTCTACTAATGCTGCCTCTGCTTAATATCTACTGGAGAGATTACATCCCCAACAATGAAATCCTTGAATAGGTGAAATTAAATAGTGAAAAGGCTATGCTGATGCAGATGCACCTAAGTATTCAGAATGGTGGATTATTGCCTGAACAAGATTGTCCCCCCTCCGATCAATCGGCTGGTCACGTCAAGCCCTAGCACCTATATGATTGTCATTATAGCAAATAAATATTATCTGCTTTATTTGGACTATTGTCCTCTTCTTCATTGTTATCTGTACAACATTTCGGCCAATGTGCCATCCGGCCTTGTTCAGGTATTTCTTGTTACAGATAACAATGAAGATGAGGACAATAGTCCGAATAATGCAGATAATACTAATTATCAAACCTCATCTCAAACATTCAGAGAAATAGTAAAGCAAATAAGTTAACAAAATATTGCACGTTTCTTGACTCACCCTAATATTAACCTTCCCAACCCTATTGCCCTTATGGCAAGCCCCAACCCCTTTTTATCATATTGGTGCTAGAAGGTGGTGGCTGAGGGTCTACATATCCTGGGAATGATGTTAAACTCTATCTGATGGTGAGGTTCCAGTTTTGGAGGTTTGGGCAATGTGGAGCACCCCTTCATCACCATTGCTCCCTGGTCCACTCTGACCTGGAGTGGTAGTACCTGTTAGGGTCCCATGTATGAGTTAAATAGAAAAACATGAGTTGATAAACAAAATTTGTTATCCATTAAAAATGAATTTATTTCAAAACTTTGTCGGCATTAAATGACCCACTGAGGTTGATATGCTGTAAAACAAACCAAACCAAACCAAGATTGTCTTTTGTCATCCATAAATGGCTGAAGAAATCCCTCTGTGCATGTCATATCAACCACAGTTGTTGGTTGACTCTTACCGGTGATTGCAAGTCCTAGAGACATACCATCCACTCAGCTGTCTTTCCTCCTTTGAAATTTAAATTTTCTCCTGACGATGACCTAAGGTCGAAACTAGTTGAGAATAAACAACATACAAGAAATATTCCTGATTGTCTTATTACTTTTTGTTCATACCATATATATATATATATATAACCCGTCCCTCTATATTTGTCTGTTTGACTCTGTTTCTATAAATGTATGTGTGTGTACTCATGGATACTTATTTATGCGCACTACCATGTGTGTATGTGTATATGTATATATATATATAAAAATATATGTGTGTGTGTGTGTGTTTGTGTGTACCATTGGTATATATATTGCCTGTGACAATTTTTACTTATCTGAAGCAAAAATGGTCTCGCTGCTTAGCATGTTTCTTTTTTTTTTTTTTTTTTGTGTAAGCTGCCATTTGGGACCATATGACCTTTAGGCACCCCTTTTTGATCTCGATAAAGAAGGACATGTCTTTCATTTACACCGTCAATATCCGGTTGTTTGTTAGGGGTTAGGGTGAGGGGTTAGTTTTATAATTTAAAAAAAAAACTCTAAAAATTATCTGTTAACAAACAACCGGATATTGACGGTGTAAATGAAAAACATGTCCTACTGAATCGAGATCAAAAAGGGGTGCCTAAAGGTCATATGGTCCGCCATTTGTAATATGATTGCATGCATGCATGTGTTAATGCTTAATATTACAATCACTTATGAATATGCATAAGTTGTATACATAATGGCTCTGAAGTAACAGAGAACAGTCTTGAATGAATGACCATTGAAAGTGAACGAGAATGAGGGTGACATTTGGTTGGAGTACAAAGAGAAGACCTTTATGATGAAATAAACATTATTGTCAAAGAAAATAGACTTTGTCATGACAAAGGCAAACAAGATCAATCTGCCTTTGTCAATTAAAGGACACAAAGAACAAGTCTCTCAGCATTGTTCACTACAAGGTAACAAGTTTTTTGGCAATGTTTGCTACCAAGTACCGTATATGATGGCATATAAGGATCCCCCTCCCATTTCAGCATTTTTTTTTGTGTAAACAGCCATTTGGGACCATAGACCTTTAGGCACCCCTTTTTGATATCGATAAAGAAGGACATGTTTTTCATTTACACCATCAATATCTGGTTGTTTGTTAGGGGTTAGTTTTATAATTTAAAAAAACCCTCTAAAAATCGTCTGTTAACAAACAACCGGATATTGATTCAGGAAAAAAAAGAAAGATTATGTTGGTCTCAAAGATAACTTCAAGATTTTGTGCGTAAAATTTAGGATAATTTTCCTGAGAAATAAAGTCATGCTTTGTCTTCAAACAAAAACAAACAAGATCTTGAAGATGCTGTTTTCTAAGGAACAAGTGGATTTTAATTACACTATTTGACGACATATAAAACGCACCCCCATTTCAGCAGGTCAGATTCACGAAAAAATTTTTTTAGTGTATTTAAGCA
>CM042152.1:15596872-15679372 GCA_023376005.1 Doryteuthis pealeii
CCTGTTATGGCCACATCTATGGGTCAAATAGGTCTGTTTAAAAAGTATTTGTATTTGATAGGACTGTGAAAAAAAAAAATCTTAAAAAAACAACTACACAAAAAATGTAGATGTGAATGTACAATGAACACAATTCCCTAACCTCTAGGCATAAAATAACCCTAGACAGGTTGACATGCCATTAAAATCAATCAGTCATTTTTTTTTTTCAGAATAAAATTGTGATCTTAACCTGCTTCTGTGCATAGCTCATTTAAGTTTTTTTTTATAGGATATCCTATCACAATGATTGAGAAGAAATATTAATTCTTAATATAATCAAAATTGGAATAAGGATAAAAAAAAATTCAAATGATTACCACTATTGAATGCTTAGTATAGTATAATTTATGTTTAAAGTACTTAAATCTTTAGTTTGGCACAAGGCTACATTATAGAGTACCTAGTAAAGATTCAACTCATTATAAAAGGTCTGTGAAATTACCTCACTAACCTGCCCTGTATTATGTATACAAATATTTAGTTAGGTTAATCTTGTACAAGCTTTCAGCAAATTATTAGGGATTCGCCTTGAGAATAAGCTAGATGGGAGCTGCACAAGAATGCTGCATGCAGTCTTGAATAAGTCATGGAAACAGCACCCCACAAGAAAACAGCTGTATGGCCACTCTGCCCCCCATCTCACAAACCATCCGAGCGAGATGGACTAGGCATGCTGGACACTGCTGGAGAAGCAAGGATGAGCTCATAAGCGACATTCTCCTGTGGAAGCTACATGGACATGCTAATGTGGGCCGCCCACCAAGGACCTACATTGACCAACTATACGAGGATGCTGGTTGCTGCGCAGAAGTCCCAGAGGCAATGAATGATAGGGAAGGTTGGCGAGAGATTGTAATGGATATCTGTGTTACTTGCGCAACATGATGATGAGGATGATGAAATTCTCTATAATAAGAGTAGTGGTCTACTGAAATAGTTTAATAGTCATTGCCCTGTGATAGGCATCTTTTATATATCAAATGTATATGCAGCAAATTACAAGAATGCTTTTCAATGTATTTGGGAAGACCAAATTCAAATTCTGCTTTTTAATTAGCCAGAAATAATTTCCATCTACAAATGCATTCTTAAACAGTTAAATCAGATGTTGAGAACTGAAATGAAGAAAGTTTATAGATGAGAAATATTTAACTTTGATTGGCTAATTAATTGACAGTAAAATAAATGGAACTGTTTTGGTGTACAAGAATTGTGACATCTATGAATAGAATCCCAAAATGCACATATTCCTCAATTTCATATTCATATTGGTTTTGCCTTTATTAATTCAACTTTTATTTTTTGTTTTCACATGAAAAGGCATTTTATATTTTAGGGTGTGCTTAATCATTTTTAGTGACAATATTGTTTCTATATTTTGTCTGAAATTTGGAGTTAAGATCTTTTTTATAAGTACTAGCAAATTTATGCACCCTCTGGGTGCAAGTATTTAAGTTTTAATGTAATGAAATATCGTATTAGATTAGAAATGCTAATGAAACTAAATAAGAATGCAGATAAAAAGATTTGAAACAGAGGAGAATATAATCGAAAAATAGAACAACTGAAACTTACTCTTCCATCACTCTCGTCTTTCATTGTTATTTTTTCTAATTTAAGTATTTAGTTAAAATAGGAAGTAAAGAATAAAATGACAGTTATTTTATCTTGTTAATGGATTTCATTTAAGATTTATTGAAGAGATTTTTGCTCATATTCAATAAGATAAAACCAAACAATTAGAAATCAATAATACTAAGCATATATTTATTAAAATTACATTTTTAATATCAATATGCAAATTAGCCTTCCCGTTCACACTGTAAACCGCTATTTTGTTGTATATATAAATACAATTGCGTATTATTAGTATGTAGATATGGTCAACAGTCTTAATAATGTAAAACAATTTTATTATTCATTGAGGTTTAAATAAAAATAAAACCATGGAGAATGTGATGTAAATAACTAAGGGAACTGTGATTTGAGTAGTAATATAGTTTCGGTTACAGACAGAAAAACACATTATAATAAGATTTTTATTTTTATTTTTTTTTTTGCTATTCATGTATTTATTTATGCTTTAGTCAAACCATTCTTTAACCATCTTTAGGTTCTGCTTATTTGGTCTAACCTTAAAATAATTGTAAAAGTAAAAAATGAGCCTGAAAAACATTTTCTGGATAATCAGTATTTAATAAAAACAAGTTTTATTGGTTATCTGAAATGATGTTTAGAATTATCATTCTTTCTGTCTGTGATGGAAGAAGTATGCTACAACCAACGAGGGGTTAGGTGTCTCATACTAACAAGAACATCAATAGTTGTTTCCATTTGAACAGGAGGAAGTTTGTAGATAGTTTAAGCGCTGAATCATTTGAGTTTGGTCAATCAGTAACATATACAGAAAGAAAGGGGAAAAATGCCAATAGACAAAGTAGAAAGCCGTTGGTCCCAAAATTGGGTTTCATTGGATATATGTAGTAACCAGACTCCCACTGGGAAAAAAGACTGCTGATTGGATAATGCCACAGGAAAATGCTGGATTAGATGCACATTAAAAACAACAATGACAAACAATGTAGATCATATATTGCATTCACTGCATGAATAGGTGATTGTCTACCAAAATTTTATATGAATGGCCATGGGGTTCAGGTGAATTGTAATGAGTGTTAGTCCCTCCTCAGTTATCCTTGTGAATTCTGTTCATATTATCTGCCATTGGATATGATAAAGACAAAAAGTATTTCTCATTCAAATGATTTGATGAACATTTTCCTTTTTTCTCCTTAGGTGTTTTGAATATTTAATTTTCCAACTTTGTTAGGATTTTTTTGCTATTTCTTTTTCTCTTTTTATGTCTACACACATTATTTTGCCATTGTTGGGATTTCTCTGAGTTTTGCAATTGTAATTTAAACCACAGAAGACAATGTTAAGGACTTCATGGCAGTTTTGAAATTATTAGATAGTGGATATTTTTAAGGATAAATATATTGGCTGATTTGAGTCTGAAATTTGGCACAGTTTAAAGTGACTGAAATTGATTTGAATGAACCCAAACTTCCTTGAAGTGACCAATTCCTTAGACAGACAAGATTGTTTTTTTCTTTAAGATTCATTTCAAGAATTTATTAGTATTATGTTTCCTCCATGTTACAAAAGTTTTTGGTTCTGAATGTTTTTAATTTGATTGGTTGGTTGGTTGATTTTAATGGCATATCAACCCGTCTGGGGTTATGTCATGCCTAGCAGTTAGGAAATAATATATGTTGTGTATCTATATTTACATTTTTGTAACAATAGTTTTAATAATGTGTTAGCATCATTGGGGATCATGTTGTATGGTATTGATTAGGTTCATGTCTATATTCTAGGGTATAATTTTATCTCCTTCAAAAAAGACAGAATGTCTTCTATGTTGACTTTTTCAAATATATCTTTCATATTGTTTGCATTAAGATGAAATAATATATATAAATATGAATTTTATGCAAATAATATATGTATGCAAATTTATGCAAATATATATATAATATTATGAATGCAAATAATATATATAATATATAAATATATCTTTCATATTGTTTGCATTAAGATGAAATAATATAAGATGTTTTTAATTGGGAAACTTTCTATCAAGGCAACTCTTAATTTTGTGTTTATAACCTTTTGTAATTTGATAGTCAAAGTGTAAAGATTGTTGTTGACAGAATCAATGGAAGTTTATTTGTATCTCTGTTCTGTTTGAGAATTGTTATATAGGTCTTTCCATAAAAACTAAAACTTTATCTCCATTTACGATTGCAAATCATAATCCAGTTTTATTATATCGATATTACAGCCGTGAATGAGTCCTTGTTGAGTTGGATTTCATATTACTTTAACATAATACTCGTTGTATTGTGAATATACTTATTTTCGTACCTGTTTCCGCAGTTGTACTATGATCAATGTGCACTTTGCTCACAAACATTGTAGGATTATAATTTTGTATAAGTCACAAACAAAATCACCACTTCTATCTATATAGAGGTTATCGACAGGAGCAGCAGCATCAACTCCCGAGGGTAAAAAGGGCAAAAAGCATTTAGGCACTGTCTTTATACGGCTACTAGAATATCAACAATTAAAGAGAGACTGCTGATCTCTCTCAACTGAAGAATTACTACAGACTTAAGATTAACATCTATCAACAATGGCATCTAGAATATCAACAAAAATACATTAATCTATTGAATGTATGGAACCATTACTACTGATGTGACTGGATTCGAAAACTCATCACGGATGAGCGGCAAGCAAGCTATAGGCGATTTCTACTGTAAACCAAATATTTCTACCTGTGTGTCACATTATTTAGATTCTATGTAGAATAGCTCACGTGAGTATTAGGAGGAGAGTCCGTCGTCTAAGTACTTCAAGTGAGTTCTGCACAGAGTAATATGTGTGTTCTTAAATAGTGGCTAGAACCATCACCACTGTTGAGGTACGGGGAAGATGGGTCATTCCATTATATCAAGAATATTTATCTGTTCTGTTTGAGAACATTTATTACATTGAAATCTACTTGAAATTTCCCATGAATAAAATGGTAATGCACTGATTTCTTAAATCACTATTTGAATTCTAGAAATGTTTTCTTTATGTTTCTCCTCCTTGTTATTATTTGGTAGAAGAAAGGCAAAACATGAAAGGGATTAATTTGTAACATTCATCAAATTAAGGCTAATAATCTTTTGCTTATTTTAATCATTTCCAAACAGGCAAGAGTTTGCTGTGTTTGTAACTCACAATGGTTGAAATTTGCTTGCCACAGGTTATGATGCTTTTAAAGTTCATTATCAAAGAAGATTTGCCTAGAGTATAAAAAAAACAACAACATATGTATATATATATATAACACCTACATACACACATGATAAATAAAATGAAATGTTGTCCGCAGGGGAGTAAAGCCAGTTAATTGAACAGTGGCTTATTCTTAACTGAGAATGATTGCACAATACACAAAGAAAAAAAAAACTTTTTTCTTCAATTCTTCCATTGTACATAGTTAAACACTTGCTTCATTGTTGTAGAAGATAATTGAGTTTTCTTCTAGCTTTTCTGTTGGTTGTTGTGTTCAAAATGGTCAGTAGAAAGTACATCTACTTTCTTTTTGATTAGTTTTCTTGGAATGTGAGTAAGTAAAACCTCCACTTTTGCTCTTGCACTTTCTTTTGGATTTTCTCACAGATTTCTTGAAAATGAGAAAGAAAAGAAAAAAAAAAAAACACCAGAAAAAGCTTTCAAATATAATCTTCAAGAAAATAATGACTTAGATAAAGCAAACTTTTTTTCTTGATTATTTTTTATAACATTTCAATTTACATAAAGTAAAAAAAAAGTAAAGTCGTCGGGGTGGCCTAATGTCGGTATCAGCCCTGCAGCGAGGGAATCTATCCCCTTTTCAATAGCGCTAGACCAAGGAGATTATTTTGACCCCTCCCCCATCTCAACCCAGGTTCCTGGCTACAAAAAAAAAAGCACAAATTGTAAAATGTTGTAATGGGTTACTTAACATTCTGATTGGTCATATTGTTATTAAGGCAACAATAGTATCATAGCAATAAAGATTTCCTTGCTAGAATGCAGGCCACACTAGGGGACTTCTAGGTTGTGGCACAAATACCGGCTGCTGCATGGAATTTTAAGGGTTAATGAAGATTTCATTGTAAGTTAATTACAATGAATATTGCATATTAAGAATATTCTATAAAAAGAAATAAATCACCAAATATATTATTCAACTCTGTGATAAATCATTCTTAGAACTTGCATGGTTCTTGTTAAATAGATTTTTTTTTAACATTTGAAATTGTGCCAATAATTTTCTTTATCTACAGAAAGTGTTATCTGCCCTGTTGACGCCACTAACAGTAACCTCTACAGAGGAGTAAAACCCTTTCAAAAACGTCTTGTATCTGGTGGTGAGGCTCCAGTTCAGGACCTTTGATGAATGGTGCTATTATTCCCAGGTCACTCTGACCTGGACTGTTTGTTAGGGTCACATCTATGAGTCAAAATAAATCTATCTGCAAATTATTTATATTAGATAGTAATACTTGATTTCGTATAACTGTGTGCAAAAAACTCTTAAGAGACTACACAAAAAAATAAATACTATGTACACAGTTTCCTAACCTCTAGGTATAAAATAACCCCTGACAGCTTGATATGCCTTTAAAATCAATCAGTTTCAAAGATAGTATTAAGAAAAAGAAGGTGCAGGGGATTATTAAATGTTGTTGATCCAACAATAAAAAAAGATGCAGTAAATGCTAAATGTAAAAGCAAAAGTAATCAATTAAATGAAAATTAATTCATGAAGATATTTTTACTATTATTAATTCATTGTGTTGTCAATTAGAGAAAAGCATTTTAAAAAACAAAAATGAAACCATAAACAAAAATATATGCAAAATTTAAGTACTGAAATTCAGAATGTTACATTGTGAATATAAAAGTAAAACATATATTTCCTTCTTTTCATCATGTTCGATTGAAACAGATTAGCATCATTGCTTCCGTGTGCTCACCCCCTCTCTTTATCTTTCCTCTACTTTCTTTCTTATATTTTTTCTGTGTAGCATGTCTTTTTTCTTCCCTTTCTTTATAATAAAAATGGAATGGTCCATTATTTAGCACATAAGAAATAAGAATTCGGCAGATAAACAACACCAGATAATCAGGATTTACATTTTTGCATTTCATCTTGGATGATTTGGACGGTCTCATTTTTAACCAGAGGGTGTTGCAAGATGATAATGGTTGGATGATTAAGGAACAAGAGGATTACTATAATTATAATAATGATATGATTCATTGGGTTACATCAAGACTATGCACATATACATGGTTTTGTTTCCTTGTTTAATGGTATGTCAACATTTGTGGGTTATCTATTGCCAAAACCATCCTCTTAAAAGAACAGTAGCTGTATTATTAAACCCATAGCTGACTTCCAGCTATGGGTTGAATAATACAGCTACGGTTTGGGTAATTTCATGTCAAATCATCCAGAAAAAGTAAAATTGTCTCACACAACCTTCAATTTAAAAAATTTTTTTTCCCAAATTCAATTTCTTATATTTATTTTTCTTCCCTTTCTTTATAATAAAAATTGAATGGTCCATTATTTAGCTGAGGTGATGGCACTCATAAGAAATAAGAATTCGGCAGATAAACAACACTTTTTTGTTTCCCGTCTTAGATATATCTCATAAACTTGTTTGCCTTGGACAGGAATAACCTGGCAGAGCCCCTCCCTCTTTAGGTCTAAAACTGGTTTGAATTCAGAGTTTTCCTTCTCTTAGACTTGCTTGTTATACCAAGGTTAAAGAGCCCAGTCTGCCCTACTATTTACCCATAGCTGGAGGGAGAGTAGTTGGATTCATACCTTTTTCAGGGGTATTAGTGCTATGTGAAATGCAAACAGCTTCGTTCAGGATTTGGACTTGGGTTGCAAAGTCCACTTGCTATGACAAAAACTGTTACACTAACCATACGTCTTAGTTTATCTAAAATTTAGAATCTACGATCAATGAAAATTGACTCTGAAACTCTTTGTCTTTTGCAGTTAGGCACTGCCATTGAGCCAACATATAAATATATATAAATATAACATATATATATATAAATATATACAATATATATATATAATATAAAAATCAGGTGTTATTTGCAGAATTACGTCCCGGCCTCCTGCCTTAAAAAATGCTGGTAGTGATAGCTGAAAAAACAACTGTAGAAGTTATCCTCCAGATATAGAAACAATATGATACTCACCGTCGCAGTGGGGTTCTAACTACCGTCGAGTTAGTAGACGAGAACAACAGGCAAGCTGTAACTTAAATATGCAGCATTTTTCTAGTGCCCATGCGATTGCAGCTGCTTCACCTTCAATGGGAGCATATCGGCGCTCTGCATCAGAAATGAACTTGCCTGAGTTCATAATGGAACAATCCAAAGCTCCATATAAGCCACCTACCAAACTCTAGTTTTAGTCTTGCATTCATCTTGTAACAGAGTTGAATACTTTACACAAAATCCAACAACAACCTGCTCTATGAATGAATTGCCTGCTGAAAAAAACAACCAGTGCTGAAAGTGGCATTTTTTCTGAAAAGTTAATGCGATATTTTACCCTCTCCAGTCTTTTTTGCACAAGTAAATGTAAATATTTGAACCCTCTCCCTCTTTAAATTATTTCAAGGAGGAGGCTAAATATTTACATATTTCGATAAAAATATGGCTTACTTTTAACGCCTTCGAACCACTCAAAAAAGTAATTTGTCGATAAAAACACCTTCAATCTGATAAAAAATATTAATATTTATATATTCTTCTACTGAGAGCGTTCGGCTAGAAACCGCAAGGTTCCTAGTTTGATTCTGGCCCTCGCCAACTCAGCGTATGAGTAGTACAGGGATCTGTGTGGTAACGTAAGGAGCTGATGGTAGGTGTGGCGCTCCACCTCAGACGCAAAAACAATTTCCTTGGTCTAGCACTAGTGAAAGGGGGATAGACTCCCTTACTGATTGGCTGATACCGGCTTTAGGCCACCCCGACGACTTTACTTTTTTATATTTCAATTTAAAAAAAAAATGCTGGGTTATTTTTAATTTAAAAAAACAACTTTTATTTTATGGTATCGCAATTGTACTGCTTTATCTAGGGACTTCATTCGCAGAGTGGGTTGTTTTTTCAGCTATCACCGCATAATGTTTTTTTTTAAGGCAGGAGGCCAGGACACAATTCTGTGAATAGCATCAAAAATTCTATTCTGAATATCCTTTTATTCTGTTTACAGTGAAAGGGGATAGACTCCTTCACTGATTGGCTGATACCGGCTTTAGGCCACCCCGACGACTTTACTTTTTTATATTTCAATTTAAAAAAAAAATGCTGGGTTATTTTTTAATTTAAAAAAAAAATTTTATTTTATGGTATCGCAATTGTACTGCTTTATCTAGGGACTTCATTCGTAGAGTGGGTTGTTTTTTCAGCTATCACTGCCTAGCGTTTTTTAAGGCAGCAGGCTGGGACGCAATTCTGTGAATAGCACCAAAAATTCTATTCTGAATATCCTTTTATTCTGTTTACAACTTGTCAGATTAGATATTGAAAGATCTAATGAAAAGTGTGACATAAAAGAACAAAGAAAGTAAAGAACAGGATTTATTATTATTATTAAGTTTACATTCCAAAGGAAATGACAGAGAATGTGAAGTTTGTAAAAATTCACTCCTCACAGCAAGTTGTGGAAAATCAATGAATGATTCCGTTCAATATTTGATTCTGTAAATTTACCAATAAGTAAATGTCAAGATTGAATGATAATGATTTTCCTGTATTATCCTAAATTGTTTGATTTAATATTTTATGTCTTTATGCTGAATCGGTTTATTTGTACTTCCTGATACACTGCAACAGCATTTATTTGGGCTGAATAGTTTCTTCCTTTTTTTTTTTTTTTTTTTAATTGAAACACACATACACACATGCAAAACAAGCTTTTCTTTTCTTCTCTTTTACTGCATGATTGGTCGGTACCAGCGAAATCAGTTGACTTGGTACTATTCATCATTCCATTAAGTGGAATGGAACTTGAACCAATCAATGCTCAACTCTCATTATTCAGTCAACATCTAAACAAGTGAAAAGTGTGAGATGGGGAAGGAGAGAGAGAGAGAGAGAGAGAGAGAGAGAGAGAGAGAGAGAGAGAGAGAGAGAGAGAGAGAGAGAGAAGAGAAAATTGTCGGTTGTAATTTCTAAAATGTCTAATTCAAATCATTTGCGCGCACACACACACATACACACAATTTTTTTTTTAATTCAGCTGGGAAAGTGTAACACACTATTAACAGAATAAAATGTATTTTATGAAGACTTTGTTGGAGGTGTGGTCTAATAGTTAGAGTCATTGGAAATGGACTCATCGACCACGAGTTAAAATCCTGGACAAAGCTACAGTTGATATAGTGCTAATACCCTTGGGAAAGGTATGAATCCAACTACTTTCTAGTAGGGAAGACTGGGCTCTTTAACCTTGGTTAGGCAACCAGTCTAGGAGAAAGAAAACTCTGAATTCAAACTTTGCTTAGAGTGGTCAGTACAAGAATAGGCTCAGTCCTAATTAGTAATCTATTTCATTAATTTTAATTTAATTTTATTAATAAAATGTATTTTATGAAGACTTTGTTGGAGGCGTGTGGTCTAATGGTTAGAGTCGTTGGAAATGGACTCATCGACCACAAGTTAAAATCCTTGACGAAGCTACAGTTCATAGAGCGCTAATACCCTTGGGAAAGGTATGAATCCAACTACTTTCTAGTAGGGAAGACTGGGCTCTTTAATCTTGGTTAGGCAACCAGTCCAGGAGAAAGAAAACTCTGAATTCAAACTTTGCTTAGCCTGGTCACTACAAGAATAGGCTCAGTCCTAATTAGTGATCTATTTCACTAATTTTGATTTAATTTTATTAATTTTGACAGATCAAAGAATGTAGAATATTTCATTGTAGCTATGATATTAAGTTTAAATGTCCTATACAACCTGATTCCGCCCAGCTAGAAGTACATTCATTTTCCTAATCTGCCTCAAACAATAGCTTTGTTTAAATGTAATATTAAACTTATTTGGGAGTCCGTAATTTAAGTGAAATAACAGCTAACTTTAGATGTAAAAGCCATTTTTAGCCATCTTTTAATAAATCCTTATAGGAATGGGGCTCTGGACTTAGAAAATTCTCAACAGGATGTTAAGAGTTAATGTCTATAATCATATACAGCCATACGATTAGCTGATACCAGTTATGTACAACAACAGTTGATAGCAGATATGGATATTCAATATCAGTCATGTATAAGAGGTGATAGTCATGTATATTTGCTAACACCCAAGAATAGCAGTTAATATCAGCCATGGATATTTGATATATTACCTACTGGTATCAGATGTAGATATTTCATAACATCACTCATGCATAGCAGCTGATGGTTCCAGTGGCAATCCCTTTCTGGAATTGGTTTTACGTTAATATTCTTGTCAGAATTAAAAGAAATTCTAAGGATTACTTTGACTGCTATCTTCACCTTAGTTGTTTTGATACTTATATTTTGACAGATAGGCTTTCCTCAAGTATCTATTTCATCTAGTAATCTTCTAATTTTTTCTTTTGTTTTTCCTGGTAAAATGAGAAAGTTGGTCTGACACTTGAATCCATGTTCAAAGCATGAAAGGTATTTAATCTGGTCAAGGGCAGCAGTAACAATTTTAAACCTTCTGTGTCTTTGCAAACATTATAGCAATTTAAAAAAAATTACAATGAGAGAGTAGATTATTTTAATATTCTATTTAAATTTCCTTGAAATAAATGTGGGTAACGGATTTTAATGTAAACTATCTCAGGTAAATATGACAAACAAATAAAATCAGTTAACAAATTGTATGTCTTTAAAAAAAAATGCCCATTCTGTTTTTATCTATCTATCGATTTCAGTGTGTTTTTGTCTATCTATCTCAGTCTATTTTTATCTATCTATCTCAGTCTATTTTTATCTATCTATCTCAGTCTATTTTTATCTATCTATCTCTGTTTCTATTTATCTATCTATCTATCTCAATCTGTTTCTATTTACCCATCTATCTCAGCCTGTTTCTATCTATCTACCTATCTATCTCAGCCTGTTTCTATCTATCTATCTATCTATCTATCTCAGTCTGTTTCTATTTACCCATCTATCTCAGCCTGTTTCTATAAATCTACCTATCTCAGTCTGTTTCTATCTATCTATTTATCTATCTACCTATCTATCTCAGTCTGTTTCTATCTATCTATTTATCTATCTACCTATCTCAGTCTCTTTCTATCTACCTATCTATCTCAGTCTCTTTCTATCTATCTATTTATCTATCTCAGTCTCTTTCTATCTATTTATCTATCTCAGTCTCTTTCTATCTATCTATTTATCTATCTCAGTCTGTTTCTATCTACCTATCTATCTCAGTCTCTTTCTATCTATTTATCTATCTCAGTCTTTTTCTATCTATCTATCTTTCAATCTCTTTCACCCATTTATCAATATTAGCTTTCTAAATCCAGAATTGTAAGAATGAAAACTGTAAAATATTTCAGAAAGATTGAAAGAATTCTAAATGGTATAAATCATCACCCTCAAGTTTTGTCAACAATACAGATTCTTTTTATGGTTGAGTTTATTTCTGCAAATGATTGCAGGAATTTAAAGAAAAGTTGGAAGAATCTAACACAATTGACAGAAGAATGGTAGTATTTGAAGAATCATGAGTTTGTTTTTGTTCTTTTAAGAAGAAAAAAATATAAAGAAATGGACCGCCCTGTCGGTGGGGTGTTAGAATGCACCGACTGCACCTCTGCAGAGGGGTAAGACTCCCCCAATGGGGCTACCTGTTGGCCGTGGGTGGCGACCCGTGATGCTTAAGGATAGAGCCCAGGTGGATGAGCAGTTAATGACATGCAATACTCCACTTTGGCCCTATCTTGGGCTAGACGGGTGGTCGGAGAGGCCCCCTCCGATCAATCGGCTGGTCACGTCAAGCCCTAGCACCTATATGATTTTCCCAACCCTATTGCCTTTATGGCAAGCCCCAACCCCTTTTTATCATATGGGTGCTAGAAGGCGGTGGCTGCGGGTCTACATGTCCTGGGAATGACGTTACTCTATCTGATGGTGAGGTTCCAGTTTTGGGTGTTTGGGGAATGTGGAGCACCCCTTCATCACCATTGATCCCTGGTGCACTCTGACCCGGAGTGGTAGTACCTGTTAGGGTCCTATCTATGGGTTAAATAGAAAAATGTATTTATAAAAAAATTGTATTATCCATTAAGAATTGATTTATTTCAAAACTTATCGGCATTAAATGACCCACTGAGGTTGATATGCCGTAAAACAAAACAAACCAAACCAAAAGAAATGGAAAAACCTTTTAAGTAGAAAAGAACGAAAAAGAACTTTATTGATTACTAGAAACTGATAATTTGCTATTTCTCTGAATTTTTGAGATGAGGCTTGATAATTAGTATCATTTGGATTATACAGACTATTTTCCTCATCTTTATTATCTGTACAAATTGGACACATAGCATAGTGGATAAAGGCGTTGTGTTTAGACAGTTCTAAGTGACAATTATTTTTAGGCTGCAGGTTCAATACTGGTCAAGGGTGACAATAACATAGAATAATAATGTTGTACCGGCCGTTCCTACAGTGGAGAATATACACTGGTTCTCACTATAAATAGTGAGACACCGAGTGAAAAGGTTGTACTGTTACCGTACTGTTACTGTTTAGCGGCAAGCTAGCCGTTCTTGTACCTTATTGTAAATACACTTGTCTCTTTTTACCCTACCTCGACTTGACTTCTTTTTTACTGTTCAACTAACATCACAACAAATAATTAACACAGCTTAACACCTGTACCCAGCTATGGTTAGTGGAATGAGAACAGGACGCCCTATGGATTGAATAAAGGGTTGGGTTCAAGGTTACATGATGGCTCCTGATTACGACAAGAAGGTTCCAGAGTTCAACAAGAAATACCTGATGAAGGCCGGAGGGCACATCAGCTGAAACGTTGTACAGATAACAATAAAGATGAGGACAATAGTCTGAATAATCCATATAATACTGATTATTTGCTATCTTTTCTCGTTCAAATAAAGTCATGAGACATTTGAATTTCTGTGATTATAAGATTAATTTCTGACAATTATCGATGTTGATGTGGTGGTATGTTAATTATATGAGGTTTTCTAAAACATATTTTGTTATATAATAACTTAGTAATTGCTTTCTAACAAGATACTCATATCATTTAGAAAGTAAAGTCAGAGGTGAGTCCCTTTTGAGAGTGAGTCCCTATGGTGAAGTGGCTAAAGTGCTGGACTGTAACATTGTAGTGAGTGAGTTCAAATTCCACTCACGCTATTAGGTTCACTTTCAAATGACCACCCTTGGGAAAGAGATGGATCCCCTCATCCCTCAAGGTTAAATAGTAACACTGTTACATAATCTATGCGGTTACATAAATTATTGTCAATCCCCTGTATTTCTAAAGGGTTGGCCCTTTTCATATCACGGGCGGGACTTTCCATGGAATAGTACAGAAAGCCCGCGAATTACGTGAAGTCACGTGGGACCTGGTTGGGTCCTCAGTTTTCAGTTAGATGTCGGGCAGCCTTAGCTGAAACTCACTGCATACGCGCGCTATGTTAGTCAGATGTTAGTTACATGAAATGTTTAGTTAAGGAAATAAAAGCTTAAGAAAATAACACGGTTTTGTGGTTGGTAAATGTCTTGGTAACAAGACTGATCTAGAAGAAGAAATGAGTTAAGTGCGACTGACCACCAAGACGAAGACCAAGATGTTAGAAGAGACCTAGAAGAACTTAAGATGTCAAAGACGCCAGAAGAAGAATAGAAGAAGTAATGAAAAGGGTATACAACAACACTATTGTTCTTCTACAAGGATGGCTTTGGCATTAAATAACCCACAATTGTTGATATTCCATTAAACAAAGAAAGCAAACCAAACCTTTTGAATCAAAAGTCAGTGTTGAAAAAAGAATTCCTAGTTGTTATAAAATAGCAAGTGAATGATCATTTATTTAACTCTTAACATCCTGTTGAGAATTTTCTAAGCCCAGAGCCCAATTCCTATAAGGATATATAAAAAAATGGCTAAAAATGGCCTTTTCATTTAAAGTTACCTGTTATTTCCCATAAATCAAAGACTTCTAAATATGTTTAATATTATATTTAAACAAAGGCTATCATTTGGGGTAGATTAGGAAAATGAATGTGATTTCCGGCTGGGTGGAATGAGGTGGTATAGGACATTAAGGGTTAATTAGTATTTTATTTCACTTGATCAGTGAATATTTCTTTTTATCAGGAAAAGTAATTTTGTTTGTTTGCATTTTGTTTTTCTTTTTATCTTTATTTGTCCGATTTGATTTTTCATTTTCTGATAATTAATCTGAATTATTTTTCGAAATTGTTTTGCATTCATACCAGATATTTCCATAAGTTTCAAGTTGTTTAATATGAAATTGTAGATTCATTGAAACAAAAGAAAGTGAAAAAAAATCCATAGAAAAGAAAAACAACTTATTTATTGAATTTATCTTCTCATTCAGAATTTTCCCATTTAAACCATTTTGGTATCAGCTCCAGTAAAACAAAGAATTCATTGAAGACTTCAGGTTTCTGTTTTTAGCCACTTCAAACAAAACTGTGCATATTGTCACAGCTGTAAAATAACAATGTTTTTTTTTTGTTTTTCCAAAGTTGGCATTGTTTGAGTTTGGAATTCATCAGTTCAAGCTGTTCTGTAAATCAATGTACATTAATTGTTCAGCCATTTTGAATTGAAGCTCAAATGGATCAAACTACTTTTGTTCAACCAACTGTTCATCATAAACTTGTAGAAATGATAAAACTTCCATTTCAGTCATAGTGTAATTCTTATTGAAAATGATGATAGGATGCAAAACAAAACGGGTCAATTTCTTAATTATGCATAATTGATGCAGACTTGTCAGAATTTTTTGATCATCATTCAATGAAAATGAAAGTGAAAGTGAAACCAATTTGAGATTTTTTTATTTTTATTTGCTAATCACTGAAATTTGAAATTCTTGATAAATTGTAGTTTGTTATTTTCCTCTAAAGTTTAAAACTTTTCATGATTGATGATCTTGGCTGATTTTTCTCCAAGTTTTCTTAGTAGAAATTCTTAATTGACAATAATAAAACCAAAATATTTCTGTTTGTTCAACTGATACTTAGGTGAGTCAAAAGTTTGGCAATATTTTGGTAACATTAGGCACAATTTAAATTTGAGGGGCGGTTTAGCTCAGTCGATAGAGTACTCGCCTCGGAATCGCAAGGTTCTGAGTTCGATACTGGTCCCCGCCAACTCAGCGTATGAAGTAGCACAGTATAATCTGATCTGTGCGATAAAGTGGGGAGCTGACAGTGGGTGTTGCGCTCAACCTCAGCAAAAATACTCCCTCTGGTCTAGCACTAGTGAAAAGGGGCTAGACTACCTCGCTGTCCGGCTGATACCGACAATAGGCCACTCTGCCAACTTTACTTTACTTTTACTTAGGCACAATTTGGCAGCTCCAGATGCATTTGCTGATGCCAGAAAGCTAACAAACTGTGGTATTGTTGAGGTGAAATGATACACAGAGAAAATTTAGTGTTTAATATATTCATTCAGCACGAGTATCCAGCACTAACAGATACATAGAAAAACACTGAACAATAAGTTACAAAACAATTAACAAGACAAACTTACAAGACATAGAAGAGAATCAAATGTGGTATAGCCAAATGGAGTAAGACTAGTCCAAATATTAATCAGCTTATTAATCAACTGTTGAAGTCCTTAATTGTAGACTATTTAAGGCTATGAGCCAGGCCATGGTAGAATGCTAAAGGGGTGCTACAAAGCAAACCACCTTAGACTATGAGATGCTAAGCTCACCTGATATTCTTTGAGTATTACTTGCTGGATTTGCTTCTATGGCTTAGAGGACGGTCTCAGAATCCATGGTTTTAGACCTACCTGACCTTGCCTGATTGCTTAAACCTAAGCAAAATTTCTTGAACACTTAGTTACTGTACTCTGATCAACTATGCCTTCACCTTTCGCACAATAAATGTTTTATGGGTTCTTCTGCAGTGTTAAGCATAAGTTCTCAAATTAGTCTATGCTGCAATCCCCAACCCTTTTTATCATATGGGTGCTAGAAGGTGGTGGCTGAGCGTCTACATGTCCTGGGAATGACGTTAAACTGTATCTGATGGTGAGGTTCCAGTTCTGGAGGTTTGGGGAATGTGGAGCACCCCTTCATCACCATTGCTCCCTGGTCCACTCTGACCTGGAGTGGTAGTATCTGTTAGGGTCCCATTTATGGGTTAAATAGAAAAATGTATTTATAAAAAAAATTGAGTATCCATTACGAATGACTTTATTTCAAAACTCTATCAGCATTAAATGACCCATTGAGGTTGATATGCCGTAAAGAAAAACAAACTTAACAAACCAAATACAGCGATACCTTCAACATCTTGAACTGCTTCGGTCATGTGATATATGCACCGCAAACTAGTATGATCCTAGTAGCATTGTTTGGAAAGAATAATGTATATTCTTTGCAGCTTCAAATTTTTTATGGCTAAGCTTAAAGTTGTACAAATATAAGTAAAGTCGATGGGGTGGCCTAATGTCAGTATTAGCCAGACAGCAAGGGAGTCTATTCTCTTTCAACTAGCATTAGACCAATGAGATTGCTTTTTGCGTCTGAGGTGGGGTACCACACCTACCATCAGCTCCTCACTTTACCGCACAGATGCCTGTGCTAATCATACGCTGAGTTGGCAAGGGCCGGTATTGGGATTCCTAGGCAAGTACTCTACTGACTAAGCTAAACCAATTGCCAAAACCTTGAATTGAAATGAATCATATTGGACTGAAAAATGTAGTAAATATGAATTAAACTTTTACTGATTAATAAAGTAATGCATTAGTTAAAAGATTGCAAATGAAAAATATGTGATGATTCTTTAATGTTTTGTTGTAAAATATTCAGCTTCAAAAGGAAATTGGCCATTTTATGCTACACCACAACTGATATGAAAATTGATTTTAAATATTTTGACTGACAAATATATTTGAGCTGAAAAGATGTAGAAGTAAAGTTGCATGTAAGAATATTATTTGCAAATGAATAAACCTTTTCTATGGACCAGATGCTTTCTGCAGGCAAGAACAATAGTGGTTGTGATGGTGGTTGTTGTTGTTGCTACAGAATGGCTTGTTATTCCACTCTAGTGGAAACGAAAAGAACGCGTCTTTCTGTTATTGACAGCAATCTGAGCCTTTCTGACCAGTGAGTTGATCAAGTGTGAGATTTTAGGCTTTGGAACGCCTATGGGTTTAGTGAAGGCCAAATGAACTTCTTGCTTGTCTCTTCTTCTGCCGTGTTTGATAAATATCAGTGAGGCTTACTCTGGTCAAGAAGAGGATATGCTAAGAGATAACATGAGACAGATTATTAATGACCTTATCCTTTTTATTTACTTATTATCTGTGATATATTATTACCTATTTATGAGTGTGGCTATATAATGTTTCTGTGATTTGGATAGAATCATAATTCTATTTGCTTATATGTGAAAATGAGTGCATATATATATATATATATATGAAAATGATGCATATATATAATACATACATAATAATATAAAATGAGTGCATATATATATATATATATATATATACATACATATATATATATATATATAAACATATATATTATGAAATATGCATATATATATATATATATATACATACATATATATATATGAAAATGAGTTGCATATATATATATATATATATACATACATATATATATATGAGAATGAGTACACACACATATATATATATATATATATATAGTCATACATAAGATTAACGTCTATATTAAAGCACATATGAGTGTGTGTGTACATATATATATATATATATATACACATCGTATATGCTTTATATAGATGTTATATTAACGTCTATATAAAGCACATATGATGAGTGTGTGTACATATATATATATATATATACACATCATATATACTTTATATAGATGTTAATTTTATGTATGACTATAAGTTACAAATCATGTACAGTAATGCAGTTTGTGTGTGTGTGTATATATATATATATATATATATACACACACACACACACACACACACACATATACACTGTATTACTGTATATGATTTGGAACTTTGTCATACATAATACTAACATCTATATCACACACACACAGACACTAAAATCAAAATATTGCCTTAAGCATCTGCTATTTTCATCCACAAATTTTCATATTTAGATATATTTCCTTGTTTCTACCTTTCTAAAATGAAACTGATTGTATTTTTAAAAAAACTAAGAGGAAGGAAGAAAAGCAAATAATAAATTTCAAAACCCAAGGCCCAACATCCCCCCAACCACATCTGGTAGAGGGTTACCAAGCATTGCCCAGTTAAAATCTACCTTCAGATGAACTAAAATTGTTTTAGTAATGATGCTTTTAGTTTCTGAACTTAGAGAAGGTTGGTTGTGTTATAGTTAAGAAGCTTTCATTATTTTGTTGTTGTTGTTAATTGCATCTTCATCTTAGTTGTTTTTATCACACCATTTTGATGGACACTTCCTGGGAATTTCTCTGAATGTTTGAGATGAGGCTTGAAGATTAGTATTATTAGTGTTATTCGGACTATTGTCCCCATCTTCATTGTTATTTGTACAACATTTTGGCCGATATACCCTCTGGCCTTCTTCAGGTATTTCTTGTCGGACTCGGGAACCTTCTTGGACTCGGGAACCTTCTTTTCGAACTCGGGAACTTTCTTGTCGTATTTGGGAGCCATCAGATTGAGGAGGAAAAAAAACAAAAAAAAAACACAATATGAGTCTAGGTAAAAAAATCATACATAAGTAAAATAGGTAGATATTCTAGCCAAATCAAGACATTAGGTTTATAAGTTCCCAAAATTCACACTCAATTGTCCAATTGTCGAGTGGATTAGGCAGTTGGGTTAAAAGACAGTTCTAAGTGACAGTTATCTCTGGTTCCTGAGTTCAATCCTGAGTGAAAGCAGTTAGAAAAATAATTAATTAGCACAACTCCTACCCCAGCTATGGTTACCGGAATGAGAACACGACAAGAAAGTTCCCGAGTTCGAAAAGAAGGTTCCCGAGTCCGACAAGAAATACCTGAAGAAGGCCAGAGGGTATATCGGCCGAAACGTTGTACAAATAACAATGAAGATGGGGACAATAGTCCGAATAACACTAATAATACTTCCAGGGAAATTTTCAAGTAGCCAAAAGATTAGGATAGAGACATTAAAAACGAAAGTTTGAAAGAATCAGTTTGATCTTGATACCTTTATTGTCGGTTATTTTATTTGCACATTCAATGACGCTTTTGATTTCAACTTTCACCGTGACATCTGAACCTGTTAAATTTGTTTTTGTTCACATTTTGTGGTTGAGTTATTTCCCCTGCTAAATTTCTGTACATTGTTTTCAGTAGATCTTCTTTGGAGAAGACTCACAGTAAAAGAAAAATGAAAAAAAATGAAAGTATAAATGTTGAGGGAAAAATGTTTTTAAAAAAATGAAAGTCTTTGTTTTCACATAAAAGGATCAATGAAGCTTAGAATGTTGTTGTTCATTTCATAATAGAAATTTCCTGTCCACAATTTCTTTTTGATTCATATTTATATTTTTTTTATTATTGTTTAGAATGCTATTTTAAAAATATTTTTTAAAAATTTTAAAAAGTGTTGTTCACAACAATTCATTCTTAACCCTTAGCTGTACTTATTGAACCTTTTGGTGATCAATTGTCCATTTTGGTCTAGTTTGGTTTCTTATTTTTAATGGAATATCAATCTTTGTGGGTTATTTAATGCCTTGTAGAAGGAACAGTAGTGGCACTATTTAACCTATAGCTGGGGGAGGGATTCATACTATTCTCAAGGGTATTAGTTTGAAAGTGAACATAATACCATAACTGAAGTTCAAACTCACTTTTTAATGGCATATCAATCTTTGTGGGTTATTTAATGTCTTGTAGAAGGAACAGTAGTGGCACTATTTAACGTATAGCTGGGAGAGGGATTCATACTATTCTCAAGGGTATTAGTTTGAAAGTGAACATAATAGCATGACTGAAGTTCAAACTCACTACAATGTTGCAGTCCAGCCACTATGCCATGGGGACTCACTCTTCATTTTTGGACAGCCATTTTTAAATTATCCAAAATAACATTGTGAACCGAACCTCAGAGACATTTTGACAATAGGATTTATTTACTGCAGTCCATCAGCAATACAGACCTACAACAAAAATAGATTGTTATTGCTTTTGGTGTTTTGTGAAGTAATTTTTTTCTTAGTACCTCTAAATTAACATCCTGTTTAGGGTAGCACAAAATAAAGGGCAGAATGCTCAATATCTGGGTGTTTTGGGTATGACACTAAACTGCATCCAATGGTAAAGCTCCAATTCTGAAGCTCTGGGGAGTGTGGAGTACCCCCCCCCATTGCCATTACTACCAGGTTTACTCTGACCAAAGAGTGTTAGTACTTTTTAGGATCCTATGTATGGGTCAAATAGATCTTTTTGAAAATTATTTGTCTCTGAGAAGACTGTGTGCAAAAAAAATCCTTAAGAAAAAACTACAGAAAAATTTCTATTCTATCTTCTGTCATGTGTCTCTGTTAATTTTAAAATCTACACTACACTTCCTTACTAAAATGAATGCAATTCTCTATCCTCCAGGCATAACATAACCCTGAATGTATTGATATACCATTAAAATCAAACAATCAAAATTTCTTTCTAACCCTGTCCACAGTAAACTTATATTGGTCTTAGTATAAACTTAAAAAAAGTTTTTATCATTACCTCTTTGCAAGATTAAATTGACTAATATGATATTTACCATGTACCCCACGTTAGGCACAACACCCTATTAATGTGGGACCACCCACAAACCGAAGCTCATGGGTGGCAGGTACAAAAAATGTGTTGATCCCATTGGCATTCTTCCTCAAGGAGGCACCTCAGGCACTGGGCAATAACCCCAGCCCTGTCCCTTTAAATCGAAGGGGCAGATGTTGCCTGGGGGGATGGCCCCCTGGGATCAACAATGTTAGCTTGTAAGGTCCAGGGCTGAAGCCACTGGACCCCCGCTCACTTTAAATTTGTAATCACATTTTGTACTACTGTTTTATCCTTAACAATTCTAGGTGACCTTGCAAGAAATAATCGTTTGTTAAATTTTGTTTGAATATTCTATTCAGGTAAGGTTCAAACTTTCAAAAAAAGAAAGAAAAGAAACCCCCCCCCCAAAAAAAGAAAGAAATAACCCAACTTTTTAATCAATAAAACTTGAACAAGTAATCTGCAATCTCTGTCAATGGCTACAACAGACAAAACACCACATTCTCAACTTTAATTTGCTGCTTTCGTTATTTCCTTGGATGTAGACCAAATGTTTGTTATCGACCTCACCTCTAGCACAGCCAACACTCTCTCTCCTTTTCTCTCCTCCCATCGTCGCCAGCACCTCAACCGCAGCTGTCTACACCCCCCTCCTTCCTCTTAACTTCTATGCATTTATCATTGCCACCCCCACCCCCCAGACCTTCTTCTCCATCATCTCCTGGACCGACCATTGCCACAAAAGTTGGTTCTATTCTGGTAGAACTTCCAAAGGGTCCCAGCTGTTTTGAACATCAGTCTATGAACAGCTGCTTTGCTTCATAATGTTACTTAACTGAGGCCAAAACTGTTTCCAAATTTATTTTTACTCCTCCCCCATTCCATTTTTTTATTTTTTACTTTTTGTTTCCTTTTTCACCCTCTACCTTGCATCATTAAACCAATTTCTTCTTTTCAACTTCCTTCATTTTTGGTTTAAATGAAAATATAAAATGTGTTGCTTGTGTCGCATTGATTTTCTAAAAATTTCAATATTCCAATCTTTCATTGTTTTTGTTTCTGATTCTTAACAGTATACATCTCTATGCATTTTCTAAGACAGTTACCAGTCTGTTATTGAACCGGATTTACATTGCTTAACTCTTAAACCTTCTTTCAGGTAGATTCATATCCTCCTCATTTTGAAAATTCAGTAAATAGGGGGAAAAAATAGAAAAAGAAAAAACACTGAGAGAGGGCAATTCTTTTTTCAGCTATTTATTATTGGCCAATCATTTACAAGAGTTTTTAAATTAAATTTTTATTACATTTAAAGAAGATGTTGGCATTGTTCCACACCACCCACACATTCAAAACTTATATCTGACTTATCTATGGAAGCACGTGGTGTAATGGTTAAAGTCATGGGAAATGGACTCGTCACCCCGAGTTCAAATCCTGGCTGTGGTAATTGCATTTCACTTAGCGCTAATATACTTGGGAAAGATATGAATCCTACTCTTCCTCCAGCTATGGATAAAGAGTAGGGCAGACTGGGCTCTTTAACCTTGGTTAGGCAACTGGTCTAGGAGAAGGAAAACTCTGAATTCAAACCTGTTGAACTCCGCTTAAGAAATTGACTTTGTGTCGTATCCTGCTCGTGCGGAGGGGTAGGTAAATATATATATCTGACTTATCTGAATTGTATATCTGACTTTAAGGCAGTGATTCTCAACCGGGGTCCATATGGTCTCTATGGGTCCATGCAAGCAAAATAGTAAAAGGGGTGTCCATCATAATATTTTAGTGGTCAATTAAAACAATGTTACTTTAGACTATTTTACTATAAATAACTAGGTCCTTTTCTCTAATGCTATTCAATATAGATACAGTGAATATTTACCATCAAGGGAGATAACCCACTCTAATTGGCACTTTGGGACTCTATACTATAGAACCTTTTTAAACATTGAATGGCTATGGATGACCACCAGAATAAAAATAGAATTAAAAGGGGTTTATAGGTACAAAAAGATTGAGAATCACCGCTTTAAGGTTTAATATAGTACAGATTTTTATGTATGACTATTAACCAGACATTTCTATATAAAACTTGCACAGAAGGACAATTTGTTCTTTTAAAGGATTTTGGTTGTGTGTTTATACATCACGGCACGCATGATACAATAGTTATTGTCATTGGAAGTGGACTCGGCTATATATATATATATATATATATATTTCTTTCTGTCTGTCTTTATATATATATATATATATATATATATATATATATATATATATATATATATAAAGCAGAGTTTAACAGTTTTGAATTCAGTTTTCCTTCTCCTAGACTGGTTACTGAGCCATGGTTAAAGGTTCCAGTCTACCCTGCTATTTACCCATAGCTGAGAACTGGATTCATACCTTTCCCAAGGATATTAGCGCCATATAAAATGCAAACAGCTTCATCCAGGAATTGAACTCGGGTCGACAAATCCATTTCCTACGACTCTAACCATTAGACTACGCGCCTCCATTGGGTCATCATATATGGTAGGTATGAGCTACTGGAGTAGTTGTTAGCTAGCTAGTCTTACTCTCTATTACTACTGTAGTATGTTTTATCTCACATTTGTGGCCTTGTGCCAAACAAATTTAACATTTATAAATACCATTTTGTCTGTGACTTGTGATGGTAGAAGGGTTAACAAGACTGATATAACTGCTTTCCATTACAAGCTTTGTATTGTACAAAGTTAAACTTTGTAAATACTTAATACATTCACATTGCACACAAGTCCTTTAGAATAAAGATATATTATTCATTAACTCGTTGACTATCAAATGTGAAACTGTCAACTTGGTGTGCAGACTGAAAATCATACTTAACATTCTCTGTATGTCACAGTATTAGAAATGACATGATTCTTCAAATGATGAATAATACAATGGTATTATTTCTCTGAATGTTTGAGATGAGGCTTGATGATTAGTATTATCTGCGCTATTCAGACTTACATCCTCATCTTCATTGTTATCTGTACAACGTTTTGGCCGATGTGCCCTCCGACCTTCTTCATGTATTTCTTGTCGGACTTGGGAACCTTCTTTTCAAACTCGGGAACCTTCTTGTCATAATCAAGAACCATCACAGAACTTTGAACCTAACCCTTTATTTAGTCCACGGGGGTATCCTGTTCTCATTCTGCTAACCATAGCTGGGGTAGAGGCGTTAAGCTGTGTTAATTATTATTCAATGTTACTGTTGCCCTTGGCCAGGATTGAACCTGCAGTCTAGAGATAACTATCACTTAGAACTGTCTTAACCTAACTCCTTTATCCATTAGGCTGTGTGTTTAATTGGACAATGGTAGTTTCATTGAAGGAATATCCAATATCTTTAGCCCAGATTTTTCACTAATGTATCAAAACCAGTAAATTTTGAATTAGTTGGGAAGAGGTTAGCATATTTGCCCCACATCCAACCCGCATCATGTGACACATGATACTTTAAGTGGAATTTCACAGGTTTGAATTCAGAGTTTTCCTTTTCCTAGACTTTATACCTAACCAAGATTAAAGAGCCCAGTCTATCCAACTATTTACCCATACCTGGAGGAAGAATAGTTGGATGCATACCTTTCCCAAGAGTATTAGTGCTATGTGAAGTGTCAACAGCCTCGTCCAGGATTTGAACTCATCTTGCTATGTTTATTTTCTACAGAGGTAACCATTACGCCAAGCGGTAGCTAAGATGTTAAGAGCAAAATGTTTTAGTTGTATAGAATAATCACACTAAGTTCCAATTACCATCGAATTGGTAAGACAAGGCAACAAGTAGTCGTAACTGAATATAAATCTAATCCTGTTTGCAGCGCCATATTGAAGCCAGTCAGTATACTGTTGGTTTGAACAGCAACTAGCTAAGCACAACTGCCAGTGCCCCAAGATAGCTGGTATTTATGGAAGTCAAGAATAGTCCATTCATGTATTTGGGTGATTCCATTCCATTGTCATTTCTTAATTGTTCCTAATATTTTGGCTCATTAGGTTTCTAACCACTTTTAGCTGAAGTTTTTATCCTATTTCTGCCACTTTGAAACTGTTATAATCTACAAAGATGTCTTCAACCTGTCAATTTGAAACTAGAGTCCATTCAAATGTTGGTTTTAAATCAGTTTACCTGGTTTGGTTACCATGGACACAAATAAAAACTTTGTCTTCCAGACAAGGAAGCCATAGAAGAAATATATGAATTTAATTTCATTGTAGATAAACTGAAGATTTTACTTTGATAATGCTTGCAACATGGACTTTGCATCAGTATTCTTTCTTGTGCCAAATATTTAAGGAATTGGGCATTGTGATATTTGAAGTATTCTTGGGAAAGTACGATGTCTTGCTTAATGGTAACTTAGAACTCTTCAAAGTGTAGCTATTCTGAAAGTCTTTTGCATATCAACACCTTAAATCTTTTAGTAAAAGCAAACTAGAAAACACCTTATATTATATTTTATATTATTATATTATATTTTTGAACATTGGACTTCACAGTCACAGGAGGCGCTGTAACTTCAGGGGCATAAGAATTATATAGTCTTCCAAGATTTCAATGCCAATACAATACAATATTATATTGCATTTAGATTTGGTTATCATTGTAGGAAATGGAATTGGGTACTTGAGTTCAAATCCTGAACAAGGCTGTTTGCATTTCAAATAGCACTACTACTATGCTACCATAGATTATGCAACAATAGTGCTAATACCCTTGGGAAAGGTATTAATCCAACTATTCTCTCTCCAGTTACGGGTAAATAGTAAAATGTTACTTTTTACAACTTTATTCTTAACTCAGTTTCTTTACTATCTAACACAGTGTGTGCAGTTGAGTTCCAGCTAAGACAAGAGACATCTCTCTCCGCCAATATCCCACCTGGAACTGAGGATCTAACTAGCTCTCATGTGACTTCACGTGATTTGCATTTTTTCCACCTCTGGGGTCAAAAGTTCCCCAATGGTCTGTAACTTTCCATTTTCACTACACAGTGTTGTCAATAATCTATGCTACCATAGATTATGCAACAATAGTGTTAATACTCTTGGGAAAGGTATGAATCCAACTATTCTCTTTCCAGTTATGGGTAAATAGTAGGACATACTGAGCTCTTTAACTTGAGTATAGTTATTAGTCTAGGAGAAGGACTCAGTTATAGACCTGGAGTGGGATGGGCTCTGCCAACCTATTCCTGCTCAGGACATATTACCAAACCAGTCTACAAAACCTGTGATTGAAGTATTATTAATTATTCATATTTTGAGTTTGATTTATTTCATTTTAATTGTATCTTTTTAATTAAAATTTCTCAGTGGTTGTTAGTTAAAACAGGATCAGAAATAAGGAAAAAAAAAACTTCTAGCAAAACTTGAACTTATATATATATATATTTTAAGGAAGCTGCTTTACCAATTAGGCTAATGTCGATGATGATGATGATCTGCAAAGGTGAAATCTAAAGCAATTGAAATTAAAACTTGAAAAAAAAAAAAAAAAAATGATTCTTTTGAATGATTATCTCCTTTTTTGTTGTTTTTATCTAAATGTTTTGGAAAACTTTTGTAGCTTCTTCAAGTCTTTTGTTATGGTTATAAGTTCATTTATAAAAAGAGGCAATGTGGGAAGATAGCAGTTTGGTAAGAGAAAAGTAAAAGAGAAATGGCAGTTCCAGGTACACTAATCACAAAGAAGGATACTAAATGTAAATAAATGGATGAGAATGACATTTTAGCAGATAATTAAATTTGTTGTTATATCTATCTATCTATTTCTCTCTCTCTCTCTCTCTCTCTCTCTCTCTCTCTCTATATATATATATATATATATATATATATATATATATACATATATATATATATATATATATATATATATACACATATATATATATATATATATATATATATATATATACCAAGCATGTTGGTAAATCCTTGCGGAGAAAAAAAAACCCAGCAGAAAGTTTGATTGTAAAAATATACTACCAAACATCAACCAGGGAGAAAAAAATTTTTGAAAAAAAAGAAAGGACCAAGATATTCGTACCAACAAAAAATAATCTATTGGTACAGTATTTGGCCAAAAGAAAAAACAATTTATATGTATATATATGTATATAAGATATATATATATATATTCATATAACCGCTAGGAGAAAGCTAATAAGTAAAAAGTGCTTGATACCTAAGTAGAGCCAATAATAAAGATAATCTAATGAGTCAGACGAACCTACTATTAGTTTTGCATAAAGCTCTTCAGGGCTAAAATCTGACTCTGAGTATATGTGTATCAGAGATATAGATAGATAGACACAGATAGCATAATTCAACTGGTCATTATGTTCCTGATTGGTGAATGGTGAATCCACTTAAAGATCTTCTGAGCATTGTTGGCATTATTTTAAACTGACTTCTCGTAGACATTCTAAACTGGAAGGTATTTAAACAATATCTGATGTAGCAAGAAAAATCTAAACAAAAATCTAATACTTTGTTAATAAATTAGAAATGATTTATTTTTATGGAAACAAAAAGTTTGATTAAACATTTCCAAAAGATAACCAAATATAGCTTATATCTGTATGTGATAGTTATCGTCATAAGAAATGGACTCGGCGATCTGAGTTCAAATCCTGGATGAGGCTGTTAGCATTTCACATAGTGCTAATATCCTTGGGAAAGAGTATGTATCTGACTATTCTCCCTCCAGCCAGCCAGCCTGAGCTTTTTAACCTTGGTTAGGCACCAGTCTAGGAAGAAAACTGAATTCAAACCTTTCAAACTCCAATTAAAAAATTAACCTTGTGTCAAATCCTCATGTGGAGGGATTTTTAAATATATGTATATTATGGTAAATACGTTGACAAGATAATGATAAAGGCAACAGGTAAGGAAAACAGGACACAAGCCTTTTAAACAGAACAGTGTATTCAACAACAAAACATCAACATGCAATATACAAATATGTAATGTGTGATATACAAATGTGTGTGGTATACGAATGTGTTATCAGCATGCAAAGTGTAGTTATACAAAGTGTAGAGTGTAGGTTGCAAAATAATGTGCTTGCATAACTTATCTTGTCACTTGTATAGAAGTTGGGAGCGTCTCTTGCTTAGCTTGAGTTAAGTTTGACTTTAACGTTGTCACCGGCCCTTGTGGTACCTGGCTTCAAAAACACGTCCAATAGTGACGGCTGTAGCAGCAAAAGAGGAAGATTAAAGAAATCAATCTTCGAAATTTGGTGGCCAAGCTAAGCCTAACAATATGTGTTTTGATTGGTCGCTGACAATGGCCTTTAACCAGTCACACAGGATCTCTTATCAGGCAATGGTTAAGGGGCGGTAACTGTGTAAGGTCATATTATTTCTTTTAATATCTATATACAGTAGTCAAAATGTTTAGATAAAAACAACAAAAATAAAGATAGTATTCCAAAATAAAGGTTTGAAAAGTAATAATATCTTGCTGCTAAGGGTTAACTCTTAAAGTCCTATACCACCTCATTTCACCCAGCTGGAAGTCTCATTTGTTTTCCTAATACATCCCAAACGATAGCCTTTGTTTAAATGTAATATTAAACATATTTAGAAATCTTTGCTTTAAGGGAAATAACAGGTAACTTTAGATGCAAAGGTCATTTTTAGTCTTTTTTTTATGTATCCTTATAGGAATGCTCTGGACTTAGAAAATTCTCAACAGGATGTTAAGAGTTAAAGCAGAATTTTGTTTCTTGCTCTGATTTGTTCGATAGAAAGAAATTACGAATCAGAATCACAGATCGTCTCTTGAGAAACAAATTGCTATGGTTTAATTGTTAGAACATTTCCCCAAATTTGATTAACTTAAGTAAATTATGTCTGAAATGCTGTCAGTCTCTAATTGCTGTAAATCTTTTATTGTATACTCATGGGGGAGGGGTGGATCTTCATAGAATGGATGGGTAGAATATTCTTGGATTCAGTTGTGATTGCAAGTCTTACTTTCATCATGAAAATGTTTCTTTTGAAGATTTACTGCAAAATAAATTGCATCTCTCTAACAATTTTGTGTGTGTCTGGTGTGTGTCTGTGGTGAGGGTGGGGGTTGTAGAAAAAAAGAACTCATTAAATATTTTGTCATTCTGCTTAGAAAGCTGTTAATGTTTAAAATTCTAGAATTCTGAATTGTTAATGATCATTACACAAGTTACAAAAATATTTTTATTCATTCATCTGAATAATTTAGAAATAACATCTGAATATTTTAAAACAAGTCATTAAAAAAAAAAAAAAAAAAAAAAAAATATATATATATATATATATATATATATATATATATTATTCATTCATTATAGTGTACAATACATTTAAGATGTAATTGTTACCATTAGTTACAATCGCAGCTTCAATGTATTGTACACTATAATGAATATATAAATACAGCTCTTACATTCATAATCGAACACTTTATTCTCAATTCTCCAATACTAGAAAAAGGCTAAATATATATATATATATATATATATATATATATATATATAGTCAAAGCATCCTATATCTTTGATAAGAGAAAGGTTGAAAATAGTAAAAAATTATTTAAACTTTAAACTCAGATGTATCTGTGCAAAGATCTTTTTAGTGAAAGTATGTTCATATATATATATATATATATATATATATATATATATGTGTGTGTGTGTGTATTTTGTGTGAGTATGAGAAAAATGGTTGCTCAATTCCTTAATAATTTTAAGGTTAAATTCTTTTGACAAATTTTATTTACTGAATGTCTCATTTAATGATTCTCAACAGAAATTTATTTGCAAACACTGAATGTGACTGAAAAAGTTTACAAAAACAAAATTCAACAATTAATACATTTTATTTAATTTTGTTGTTCTGAAGATGATGTACATAAACTTTGAAACATGAAGAAAAACCTGTAACATTCTTCTTCATTAAATATTGAATTTAACCTTATATCAAACTTGGGTTATTTCATATAACTCTATCATAAACAAAGGGGAACCACTCTTGAGTGATAAATTATTTATTTATTTTCCCATTAAACTAACCCTAAACCCAACCCCATCTTCTTTTTTCCTAGTAGATCAATAAATAAATAAATAATTTATCAGTTAAGAGTGGTTCCCTTTTGTTTATGTTGGAGTTATAGGAAATAACCCAAACTTGTCTGAATTCAAAAATATCCATGGAATTGATTGAATTGTTTGTGTTGTATAACTTTTAGAAATTAGGGTTAAAGCTTTATGATTTATCTCTTCCATTTTGAACAAGTGTTTACCTTGTATGTTTACTCAATTGGGAGTGTCTATTAAGTTTGTTGATGAATTTTCAAGTGATTCAAAGAGAACTTAGGTAATAATTAATAAAACAAGAAGACATTCATAGAAATTCACATCTACAGATAATACGCAGAAAAATAATCCTTATAAGAAATCTTAATACATTGGTTAAAAATAAATAAAATAGTAACATACTTCAAAAAAGCTTGTAATAAAAACTAATCATTACATAAGAAAAAAAATGATATCATTATAAAGAGGAAAGATTAAATATTATTTACATATTAGTTTTATAAATATAATCTCAAAAAGAGCTGAGATATTGTAAATTAAAATTTTAGGAAATTTCACTGTTTTAACAGTTTTTTAACAGGCCAGTTTGGAATACCTACTTATAAACAAAAAGATTAATTTTCCCCCCTGAAAGAGTGTTTGATTTGTTAGCTGTCTCTGAAAGGTGACCTCTCTTGTCATCTATATCCATTGGATATAGACGACTTGATATTTGACCTCCCAATAGGGAGTTTTTTTTTTTTTTTTTTATACTGTTGCTCTCCCTCCCCATTGTTATCCATCTCCAGAAAGTTACTTTAAATAAATAATTGGTATCTCTCTTTTTTTAAATGACTTCTAATTTGACAATCCCTGTGATGTTACAGTTTCAATAATTTTAATATACATTGGTTACCTTGACTTATGAGTTTAATTTGTTCCACTCCTAACTCAATTTCTTCATATCAAATCAATTTTCCCATTGAAATAAACTGAAATCCCATTAATCCATTAGTCCCACCCAAAAAAACACTAATATTTTTGTTACATTTTTTTTCAATAAGAAAAAAAGCACTATATTGTGTTACGTTTTTAAAGGCCATTCCTTGGCCTTATAGTAGAAGCGCTTATCTGGTGGAATCCTTAATAAAGAATCCGTCGACAATGTGAATCCTTTGGTTACTAAAGTGTCCTGAGTTACTGGTAATCGTATGTCCTTCGTGAGTATTGGTAAAGATCCCAATCCGCGCATCCTCCAAGAGTAATATTTGAATTATGACCAATATGGAGGGTTTAAGTATCTTATCAGGCCAGTAGTACTGCCAGTGATTGGTTAGAAGAGTCAATCACATGACCTTGCCAGTCTATAAATAGAGGTGGGTATTCGAGCACATCTTATATCACAAATAATCCCAACATATTGTATAAAAACATAATGAAATAGAATGTAATTAGCATTACCAGCTCATTTCGTTTGGACATAGCAATTTTTCACCTTAATTGGTTCAAATCACAATTTCTCGGGTATTTCTGATCGCATTTTAAAAAAATATTTATATGGTTGGAAAGAAAATAAATAATCTTTCTAAATATGTAACTTTTATGTATGGTTCCTGGATCTTTACGAGTTATAGCGTCGATTCCCCCCAGGAAACCTGCCCCTTGAATTAAAGGAGGTGGTTTGCCCATGTCCCTTTTGACCCCAATTAGGGAAATTTCATTCCACTGGGATATTTGCATTTGTTCTGATCCGTAAATAGGGGCGTGTGTACTGGATCATATAGCTTGTAACTTAGAAAACTCATAAGTTAAGGTACCCCTGTACAAATAAAATCTTATCATAATGGAGATTCAGTGTCTGTCTGCAACTGAAACTATGTCACCATGAACGTGACAAGTGCCTTAGTTATTTACATTATATTCTCAATGGTTATTAAATAATCATTATTTAGTCTTAATTAGGACCTTATTCATTAACAATGTCTCTATTAAAGTCTTGCTGAGGTAGATTTGCCTCAAAACAGCCCATATTATTAATGTGTTTAAAATCCTGCAATGTGTGTTATATATCATTAAGAAATTATAGTATATGGTTTGAATAATTTGCATACCAGGTTTAACAAAACTGTATTTAATAAATGATTACTAGGTGTCATTGATTTCTAATATTATTGTTTTAGTTTGGTTTGGTTTTGTTTTACGGCATATCAACCTCAGTGGGTCATTTAATGCCGATAAAGTTTTGAAATAAATCAATTCTTAATGGATAATACAATTTTTTTATAATACATTTTTCTACTTAATCCATAGATGGGACCCTAACAGGTACTACCACTCCGGGTCAGAGTGGACCAGGGAGCAAGGGTGATGAAGGGGTGCTCCCCATTCCCCCAAAACTGGAACCTCACCATCAGATAGTTTAATGTCATTCCCAGGAGATGTAGACCCGCAGCCACCGCCTTCTAGCACCCATATGATAAAAGGGGTTGGGGCTTGCCATAAGGGCAATAGGGTTTGGAAAATCATATAGGTGCTAGGGCTTGACGTGACCAGCTGATTGATCGGAGGGGGCCTCTCCGACTGCCTGTCTAGCCCAAGATAGGGCCAAAGTGATTATTGTTTTATTCTCAAACATATTAAAAGCAATCCTATGTATAATTTTATATTGAAATCACTTAGAATAAAGTAAAAATAAGTAACCTTTTTTTGTGTTTGTATTTAATTTCATTAGTCTTTCTAATTCGATATAATATTTAATTTAAGGGGGAATATTCTTGCTAGTTAAAAACAAAGAAAACCGTCCTAAATAAGTAAAACATGTCAACTGGAATTAACAAAAAAATATTAAATCACTATATAGAACTAGCAAATATATGCACCCTCCGGGTGCAAGTATTTAAGTTTTAATGTAATGAAATATTGTATTAAATTAGAAACGCTAATGAAACTAAATAAGAATGCAGATAAAAAGCTTTGAAACAGAGGGGGATATAATCGAAAAATAGAACAACTGAAATTTACTCTTTCATCACTCCTGTCTTTCATTGTTATTTTTTCTAATTTAAGTATTTAGTTAAAAGAGGAAGTAAAGAATAAAATGACATTTATTTTTTTGTTAATGGATTTCATTTAAGATTCATTGAAGAGATTTTTGCTTATATTCATTAAAATAAAACCAAACAATTAGAAATCAATAATAATAAGCACATATTTATTAAAATCACATTTTAATTATCAATATGCAAATTAGCCTTTCCGTTCACACTGTAAACCGCTATTTTGTTGTATATATAAATATAATAGCATGTTATTAATATGTAGATATGGTTAACAGTATTAATAATGTAAAACAATTTTATTAATAATTGAGATTAAAATAAGGATAAATTCATGGTGAATGTGGCATCAATTACTAAGGGAATTGTGACTTGAGTAGTGATTTAGTTTTGGTTACAGTCAGAAAAACACACAATCTCCATTATAATAAGATATTAAAAAGTAACAATTTTAAAAAGCAAACACCAAACTAATATCATCAAACTGACTAAGCAAGGCTTGCTTTACTACCTTCAGACGCGAACACACAAATCAGTGTATACTAATCCTCAAACACCAGTTGGTGGTATGGAGGCCAATATTTAGTTGCCTCCATAAACATTGTAAGCAATTGTAAGTATCTCTTGTTCTGTTCTGAACACCATAGAGTCTTTGTGCACTTTGCTTGACGGAACATGTATTCCACCTCGCTCATTTCAGTATGTCAAGCAGGAAAACTTGCATTGTAGGATGAATCGATCCATTTATTCTGAGCAAGGATAAACTTTGTCAGGATCCGAGTACAAGTCTGTTAAGTGCTGCTCCAATTCACACACTTGTTCTGCCAGGATCCTATCAATCTTCTTCTTAGAAAATCTCTTACAGAATTTACCTGAATCTTTAAAGAAAGATGCATATGCCTTTATGTAGTACCTGTTTCCTACTTCTCTTACATTTAGCTCAAGAGATATTGTAGATCTTTTAACAAAGATTTTTATTCCAAGCAGAGAAAGTTGAGTCTCTCACTGCTGCTGCTACTGATTTCCTTTTAGTCGTGCCACTATTGAACTCCTAATCTAGCCATTTCTTGTTCTTATCAAATTATCTTCTCTATTTATCACGTACCTGATTCTACTCCAAACTACGTCTCAATGTATATCAACTTAATTGAGTCGAAGAACTGTTTGAGACCTTCTTCCTGAGGTCCTTGTTTTTCCTTAGGGGAAATATGTAAATCTTGATCCACCTTTTTCAAGGCTTCGGACTCATTGGATTTTGGACATCTAATCTGCACCTGCGGACTACAATGATAGAGGCCACCAAGGGATTCTGAATCTGGCTTCCTTGCCGAGTCTAACTGGCATTGCCATTAAACCTAGGGGCTAAACAGTGCTGCTATGAGAGACACTTCATTATTATCGGGTAGATGTTTTGTCGTTTTTCTGTTGTTCAGTATTCTTCTGTAACAGAACATGGTAGCCATGTTGGTCAGTCTTACTGTATTGATCCTGCTGGGCACTTTTGGCTTCTTCTTTTTTTCAGGTGCTTCACAAATATACAGTTATTTTATTTTCTTTGTGAGAGATCAATGGGAATACAGTTATCACTAAATCTAGCTTAGTCTGGCACAAGGCCAAGCTTGGTACAGACTACAATAATGAGACACTCAGTGAGGAGTGAACTCACTACTGTAGTAAATGACTTACTAATTCTCACCTTATTGCAGGTGCTTTCAATACACTAAATGAAATGAAGACAAAATTCTGATTTATCTAGGACAGGTATTTTCTTTTAAGATCTGAACATATCAATAAATATAGGGATTTTTAAAAAATTTTATTTAGAATAGTATTTTTGTTTGAGAGTTTTTTGTTTTTTTTACATAAAGTCTATAAATGAAATGAAGATATTATAATAAAAAAAACAAAGGACAAAGGACACAACTTGCAGACAAAAAATGGCTGAATTATTTAACAATATATATATATATATATATATTAATATATATGTCTGAATTTTTGAGATGAGGCTTGATAATTTGTATTATTTTTTTTTTTTTACTGTTGACCTCATCTTTGTTATATACACACATTGGAAAGATGAGTTAATACAGTTCTAAGTTACAATCATCTGGAGGTTGCAGGTTCAATCCTGGTTGTTTCTTCTGTATGGATTAATCTGAGTATTGACCCTATTATTATTATTCTCTTTAACTTGCAAAATCTATTTTTCTATGTAGATAGAATTTGAAATGTGTGTTTGATTGGTGTTGCTTTTCCGTTCATTTTGACTCTAAGTTGGTCGATGGCCAAATCTGTTCAGTGCACTCATTCAATGTGTGATGTATCAAAAAACAAGAGGCTAACTAAAATTGGAAGCATTGCTTCAGAAACTTTTGCTTCAATTGTCTGAATTTTCTCTCAGTCCATTTTGAGTTTTTTTTTTCTTTTTTTTTCAAGGCTGTCTGAAATGGTCAGTTCAATTCCCTTGGCAATTGACCAATCACAACAGCCCTTTTACCTTTTATAGAAAACAGTATTCAGTTTAATCTTTGAAAAAGTCCATTTATTATTTCTTTTGTAGTTCTCACACACTGTGATGTGTGTTTGTATGTATGCATATATATATATATATATATATATATATATATATATATATATATATATAAGTAATTGGTAATTTGCTTGAAGCATTGTTAAGTATGTTATTATATATTAATGATTTGAAGGCAATTACAATGCAAATAAAAAATAAAAACAAAAAACATCTTTTTGTTTTTATTTTTATTTGCAATTGAATAGGAAGTAAAGAATAATATTACAGTTATTTCTTCTTGTTAATGGATTTTTTAAAAGATTTATCCCCAAGATTTTTGCTCATATTCAATAAGATAAAAATAAACAATTAGAAATCAATAATACTTAGCATATATTTATTAAAATCAAATTTTTAAAGATCAATATGCAAATTAACCTTCCCATTCACACTGTAATCCGCTATTTGTTGTATATATAAATACAATTGCATGTTATTAGTATTGAGTATGGTCAACAGTCTTAATGATGTAAAACAATTTTTATAATTGAGGTTTAAATAAAATAAACACATGGAGAATGTGATGTAAATAACAAAGGGAATTGTGACTTGTATAGTGACATAGTTTCGGTTACAGACAGACAAACCCACAACTCCATTATAATAAGATATATATATATATATGAATAAAAAAGAAAGTTTGGTATGTACGTGTTGACTTATAACTCAGAAAAGAGATGTTATTTAGTTTTTAAATCTTGCATACACCTTGATATCCTTATAACATAAGAAGCACACCAAATTTGGTTATTGATTTTTTTTACTGATTAAGGGATATAATTAATTAATTAAACAAAAATTAAACGTTTTGCAATAATTATGGCATGGCTGGTGCTGCTGATATAAAAAAAATTGCTGACTATATCAGCAGTGATTCAAAATGGCTGTACGGCGTCACTGGCAAATTCGTGCCCTAATTATTTCAGCTCGGAATTTCTCGCGTATTTCTGGCCTAATCTTAGAAATATTTATTTTGTTAGAAATAAAATGAAATAATCTTTCTAAATATGTAATTTATATGTGGTTTTATTGATTGATTTTTTTACAGCAAATTAAATAACAATAATAGATAAAAACATTTCATGATTAATGATAACTCAACTTTTTTAAGATTATTACTAATACTTTTATTTTATAATAGAATATATCCATTTTTAATTGTATAACTTTCTTTTTATTTGTAAAAGAAACTATTCATGAAATAAACATTAATACACAAAATATTCCACCTACAAATAAGGAAATGTTTAGTTATGATCTTCTTTGTTACTTTTAGGGGTCGAAAAAGGAAATAAATTAAACTGATAATCTTCTCCAAGAAGGAATTAAGAAAAAACAAACAAACAAAACAAAAACACTATTATAAACAAAAAAAGTAATTGTAATATGGACAATTGTGAGTATTTAATTCTTAGCATTTTATTGTTACATTTTAATATGGTAAAAAAAGGAATTAAACATTTCTACCATTGGAAATCAACAGGCAAGGAAGCTTAGAAAAATAAAATTGTTTCAAAAATGTAAACAACAAAAGAGACTATTCTTAAAATAAACAAATATTATAATATACTAATTCTTAGCTTTGTTTATCGTCAAATCTTTAATAAAGTTTAGGAATGCATTTTTAAAAATAATATCTTAAATGTAAACAAAAACATTTCCTAAAGTAAATTCTACTATACAAATTCTCTGTGATTTAAAAAAAATTGGATATCATTTTCTCTCTTACTCCTGTTTTCTCCTTCTCACTCACTCTCTGGTGTTCCTAGTTTTTTTTTCTAATCCAGTCATTGACCGGGTACTTTTGCTAGTATAAATATATATAATATATATAATATATATATAATATAATAATAGTAACAAATAAGAAAATTCCACACTTGACAGTATCACTTGGAATAATGGCAGAAATGTTTAAAAGTAAATAAATGTAAAGTTGGAATTCTGGCCTTTTGGAGATTCAGTCTAGTTATTTTAGTCTAAATTGTGTTAAATTTCTTTTCGGTTGTTTGATAGAAAAACAAAACAATGGTGGAGGTTGGAGAAGTGCTGTACATACAGTACACTTATTATATCCATATATATATATATATATATTATTCATCTAGTTTGTTGACTGCACCACTGCATCAGAAAAATCGTATACAGAGATGCAACCACTAAACCTGAATAAAATGATCCTTTGAAAGAGGATATATATATATATTATGTATACATTCATTTTTTCTCTACCACCAAAAATATTTATATGATAAAGAAAATGATTAAATCTGTGAGCAAATGATAGTTGTGATAAAGTCAGTGACCACAGATAAAAAATCAATCTATGTGTATATATCAGGTTCAAATTAATATTATGCTGAAAGTTTAGATATATTTGTTTAAAAAAAATCCTACCTATGATACCATAGATTGTGTAAACCAACAGTGTACATATGATTATTTTATCTATTTCTAACTAATAATTTTGTTTTTTCTTCTTCTTTGTCATATTGATACTTTCAATGTCATTCTCTGTAATAAAAAAAAATAAACAGAAAAACTTTCCCTTGATGAAAAATATAGAAAATAAATTCAAGACAGACATGTTTGGTTCAGATTAGCAATTTTGGTTTACTTAATAAGAATTGTTCATTGCTTGCTGAATTTACTCTCTATACTTTCATAAACAATATAATTAAACATGTCTCATTTATAGAAATGAAAGGTAAGATTTTCTAAAACAGAAAAAAAAGACTTCTATCTATTACTATAATAATGAGCAGTGTGACTTTTTCTGTATATTTTTCTTTTTCTCTTTTTTCTTTTTCTCTTTTCTCTTTTTCTCTTTTTTTTTTCTCTGCCTGTAACTTAAACTAAAGCAGACAGATATATAAAATGAAGTGAAACTCCATCAATGTCCCACCTGAAAATAATCAGGAAAATAACGTACTAAAGTGAGTCAAAAGTTTTGCAATATTTTGGTAATGAGAGTCACAATTCAGTAGCTCTGAACGCTTTTTCCAAGGTTTGTGAAAGAGACAAATTGCACTGGAATGTAAGATGTTGAGCTTAACTTATACTCTCTGAGTGCTACTTGCCGGATTTGTCTCTATGGCTCGGAGCACAGCCCTGGAATCCATGGTTTTAGGCCTATGTTGAGGTTCTTGCAACACAAGTAAACATTTCTTGTGAACATTTTGTTATTATGGATACCAGATATCACACTCATTTAGTATGAGTATACAGAAAATGGGGCCAGGTTAGCTCAGTCGGTAGAGCGTTAGGCTAGAAACCACAAGGTATAATATACTGTAATCAACTGCATTTTGACCTTTTGCGTAACAAATGTTTTTGATTGCTTCTATGGCATTATGGCCCAGTTTGAACTCTTAAAACATAAATTCTCAAATAAGACTACATTGCACGTTCAACTGTGCGGCTTTCAAATAACATAGAAAGTAAAGCAGTGCACAAGGTGCCAACTACCATAATACTACCTACCACAACGAGTACCTTCCACAGCTTGAACTGCTTTGGTCATGGGATGTACACATTACAAACTAGCATGTACCAAAATATTGCAAAACTTTTGACTCACCCTAGTATTTATCAAATATTGCTTATATAAAATCAGATTTTTCATCTGTGGTCATTCTAAAATACATTTTTGCTGCCATTATTTACCAAAATTTTTTTTCACTCTGTTGGCTTAGAATAAACTGACTGTATCCCCTGCAGAGAGGTAAAAGCCCCTACCCTTAAATAAGTTTTTTTTTTAGGTATGACACTAAACTGCATCAGATAGAATTCAGTTCTGGAGATCAAGAGTGTGGTGTACCCATTCATTGCCATTACTCCTAGGCCCACTCTGACATGAAGTAGTTATATCTATTAGGGTTCCATATATCGATTAAATAAATCTGTTGTATTCAATAGGACTGTACAAGAATGAACTCTTAATAAAGAAATACACAAAAATGTAAATATGAACATACAATGAACACAATTCCCTAACATCTAGGCATAAAATAACCCTATGGTTGACAATACCATTAAAATCAATCAATCATTTTATTTCCACTTTGTTTTTTTTTACCTTTCTCCCACCACAGTCAAGTTGATATACTATGGTAGATGTTCTTTGCTAATTTTTTTGTTCAATTAAAAGTAAATCTAATTTTGGATGCTATATTATTTATTTGAATTTTGTAATTACTTGAATTAATTATTTATATTTTTGGTTTGGTTTCTTTATTAAAACTTTCTATGTATATTAAATAGTACATAAATACTGACTATTAAAGTTGGTAGATTTCTTGTAAAAAAAAGAAGAAGGTCTGCAAAATGTATCGTTCTTAGAAAAAATGTTTTATTCTTTTTATTTCACATACGCAACACGTGTTTCAGATATTCTGGTATCTTCTTCAGGCTTTGATCAATACATATATTGATATACATATATATATATATACACATATACACATACATAGGTTGTGCGTGTTTCTGTAATTTTTCTGTTATGGTTGTTTTTTGTATATATATATATATATATATATATATATCCATTCATTCATTCATTCACAAACCTATCACATCAATCTGAGTTTCATACTGATATGATACTCAGATAAGCAACCTGAGTGAATGCACTATCTTTTCCTCCCTAAATACTTATTACTCTCCTCTTTGGAGGTACAAATGTTCTGTCACTTCCCACTACCCTGTATCGTGCCAGCTGGCAAAGCAAATACTTATTTTCATGTCTTCAGTTGGATACCAATTCTGAGCATGTATTTAGCAGTTTGTTAGTTTCAGTGAATCTGATGATTTTTCTACTAAACAGAATTTACAAGATTTTGCAAATGGTAGAGAATCTGGACTCAAGTGGAAAATATCAAAAAAGAGCATACACATGTATTGAAAGATATTGTAGCAACAATTGAACACACAATGTATGTGAGATTAGCTTGCAAGCATCCTCAGATATTTACCCTCATCTAGCTCAGAGCACAAAAGGAAAATGTAATTTACCAGCGCATGGTTTAATTATATAATTGTTACTCAGCAGTAAATGTCCCCAAGAAGACATGATATCTGTGGACAAGTAAATAGATTTAAATCAAATCCTGCAAAAAAGAAAAAAAAAAAAGAAAAAGAAGCCATATAACATTTCTATATGTTTGCATTTTGATATCTCTTTAAAATTTCATGATTTTTAACTCATTTCTTCATTAAAGAATATTCTAGTAAAAGTATTTCAAGAAAGATTGATTTTTCTAAAGTAATTAGGCATTGGATGATGTGAAATGTTTTTGCTCTGCAAATATTGATATCTGACCAATAAATATTTGAAGAGTAAATAAAATTTTCCACATCAACTGCAACATTTTTTTTTGAATAAAAATAAATTTAATCTGTGCTGCTCAACTTTTTTCTCCAAATCAAAGTTTTTATTTTTATTTTCTTTCCTTTTTTTTAAAAAAAACACTTTATGTATTAGTTCAATGGATTTGTAAGTTTCCTATTTAAATCTTGAGGTAGACATGTTCGATATAAACAAGGATCAAGGGGAAAAAGCAGATCAAATATTGCTCTACTTTTATTAGTTATGAGACTCAAGGTTTAATTTAGAAGATTCAGTTCTCATTTTTTTCTTCACATTTCAATATGATCATATACAAGGCGGAAAAATAGAGGGGGGGGCAAAAAGAACCGAGTCCGCCATCTTTTCGCAAGCCAAACTTTCTTTTTGGTTAACACAGTCTTTGTCTTCGACCAGCAGGTGAAATCCGTCGTCGTCGTCGTCGTAATAATCTTTTCTGACTGTCGTCTCACATCGTCCAAATGCTTGTCTGCTTGTCACCCCAAGTTCCACTCGCTTTTGTTATTTATCGGCATATTAGCCAAACATCCGGGCACATCAGTTGAAACCTCGCATCTGTCCAGTGCCTAAATCGCATTTGTTTTTGCATGCGGGAGGATGTGAGTTCGATCCCGGCAGGCAAGACAATGTCTTGCTCTTTTTTCTTTCTCGTTCTCCGTCACAGATCATTTGGAAAGAAACTTGGAATCATTATTAATTGAGGTTAAAAGTGTGATAAGGGACTACATGGAGTAGTCTCCCTTGTCACAGGGTTTGGGTAATCTCCCGCGTCAGGAGGCCCTTTTTGGTCATGTATCGTGGGAACCCAAAAGATCACCCTCTTTGCCGAAGCTGACTGGACGAGTATGGACGTGCTGGTCACTTCTCTCCAGCATGCACATGGTGCATACCATACGGTACTGGCCCCACATACAGTAAGTGGTTTCCACCTATTCTGTTTCTCTTACACTGCTACGTATATTTAGACACTTGTGACGTTGTATAGCCTGGGGAAACTTGTTCCCCCATATTTGTAAATTAAATTTTGTATGAATGTAACTAACGCATTTGTTGTTATCCTACTGAAATATTCTGCATTAGGGTACTTTTCCTTTAAGTAACCTAATGCTCTATAAGAACCGGAGTTCATACTCCGGGAACCTCTTATAAGAGGGTGTCCCAAAGTTGAATTTTTCAGACCTTATTTTTCTGGTAAAGGTGTCATTGGGAAACCAGAAAAACAAGGACGAAAGAAGTTTGGCATTGAGTTACCCTTACTATGTAGAGTTCTTAGAATTTAAGTAAGTAAAGTCAATGGGGTGACCTAATGTCGCTATCAGCTGGACCGTGAGGGAGTCTATCACCTTTTCACTAGCACTAGACGAAGGAGATTGTTTTTGCATCTGAGGTTGAGTGCCACACCTACCATCAGCTCCTTACTTTACTGCACAGATCCCTGTGCTACTCATATACTTTATAGGGCCGATATCGAACCAGGAACCCTGCGATCCCTAGGCAAGTGCTCTACCGACTGAGCTAAAAAAAAATGTTATTATGGATTAATATTATCTCCTCTAATTGTAGGATTAATTATATATTTACCCAACCCCTTCACATGACCAGGATGTAACACAAGATCAATTTTTTTAGCGGAGTTTAACAGGTTTGAATTCAGAGTTTTCCATCTCCTAGACTAGTTGCCATACCAAGGTTAAAGAACCCAGTCTTCCCTATTATTTACCCATAGATGGAGGGAAAATAGTTAGATACATACCTTTCCCAAGGGTATTGTAGAACTCATTATTCAGAAATATTTAAAGACAAAAATCAAGAATCTCTTTTTGTATACTACTGTAGGAATAGAAATAATGAGTTTTTTGTCATTCAAGATTATAAAATGTTTCCAAAGAAGAAAATAAGATATTTTTGACATGAATGTTAGTTGAAATCTATCATGATAAATTCAACTGATTTATTCCTTAGAGTTTAATTTCAAATTTCGTGATTTTATTATTATTATTACCCCCTCCCCCCACATTCTATCCCTGAAGATGAAATTGTTAATTAATTTCCTTGTAATTAGTTTATTTCCATCAAGGGGACTGGCTGTAAATTAATTTCATGAGTTGTCATATTCCCAACAAGTTATTTAATTGTTGCTTCTTTTTCTCTTATCTTAATATGATGAGATAAAGTCTAAAAACATCAACAAGGAACAATAAGTAGAATGAGTAAACTTTGCTTCTCTCTCTTTCTCTCTCTTTCTTTCTTCTTAGTCTTTTTCTTTTTCGTTTTCTATCAATGGGGATGAACAGTTCCATTTCAAGATTTTCAAACCCCTTATATATTTTACTGAGTGACTTTAGGGTGTAAAACTTTTGATTTGTTAACATTTTAATAAATGGATTAGGGCTAAAAATAGAATTCCACACTCCTTTTCAAATTTCCTCATTACTAAATTAGGTGTTCACTTTCACCTTCAACAAAATTGGGGCTCTGCAGCCATTATTGCAAAGACATATGGATTCAAATTTTGATTGAACTTTTCTCATTTTGTTAGTGGCAATTATCAGCTGTGTGTGAATTAGTTTTAGATTTTCAACTTAGAAAAACCAAAAAAAAACAAAACAAAACATTTCAATTCAAAAATGTCCATATATCCTTTTTAAGGTTACATTTATTAATAATGGAGATTGTCAGTATTTCTGTCTGTAACAAAAACTACGTCATAGTTCTACGTCACAGCTTACGTCACAATATTCTTATGCTGTATACACTAAAAATTTGAGTAAGCAATTTTAAAAATTGTTTTTTACTCTCATCCTTTTTTTTTTTAAAGTAACAAGAAGTTAACTAAAAAGTTTACAAATAAATAAATAAATACCTACGATTTTGTGTAAAATTGATGTGAAAAATATTCAAAATAATTGTTTGATTATTACATGCACGCAAACATTTTATTTGAGAGGAACGGGGCTCAGTTTTCATTTCAAATTGTTTTTGTTAGTCCTTTAATATATATGAGGATTTGTCTTACTTATGATACAAACCCTCTGACATTTAATTTTTAACTCCCACCCTCTCAGGCAATGTCTTTCAAAAATTAATTATTACGACGCCCGGAGGGTGTTTTCTGTTGCTAGTGATAATAATAAAATAAGTTTTCTAGAAACTGTTATTTCTAAATCACCTTTGATTTTTCTCTAAAATAAAAATCTTTTTCTCTTGATTGATATCAATCTATCTCAATTCATTCATGTCCATAAAGGTTTCTACCAAATTTCTAAATCTTATAGAAATCTAGTGTCTTCATATTTTATTTCTGATTTAGTTTTTATATGCAAAAAGATAAGAGTCAAGGACTGAATAAATCATTTACATATAATGTGTAATAATAATAATTTATAATTATTATAATAAATAATGTGTAATAAAATGTAAAGTAAAGTCGTTGGCCTAAAGTCGGCATCAGCCAATCAGCGAAGGAGTATATCCCCTTTTCACTAGTGCTAGACCAAGGAGATTGTTTTTGCATCTGAGGTAGAGCGCCACACCTACCATCAGCTCCTTACTTTACCACACAGATCCCATTGCTACTCATATGCTGAGTTGGCGAGGGCTGGTATTGAACTAAGAACGTTGTGGTTTCTAGCCGAACACTCTACCGACTGAGCTAACCCGGCCCATATAATAATATTATACATATAATGTGTAATAATAAATCATTTACATATAATGTGTACATGCATGTGTGGAGGAAGAATCATAATTCTTGTATTGTCAATTCTCACAATGAAGAAAAAATAAAAAATTGGTCAGTATAAATTTTGCTTTTTGCTGATTATAAAACAAAAAAAATAATTTTCGATGATGGAAGATTGGAATTCAGATTTAGTCATTAGCTGCTCCTCTTCATATGTATATGAAAAAACATATATATATATATATATATATATATGAGAAGAAAATATTTAAAAAATATAACAAACACAGGATGTTATGACTAGGGGTGTAAGAAAGGTTCAAAGTTATATATATTGGATACATGACTCCGACGAAGATTAACAGACAAAACATTTAATATAGTACAGCACATGGATATGACGAGATACAAAGTAAATAGGTAAAAAGATAAATACACATTCATGAATGTTACAAGATAACATATAAAAGCCACAGACATGTGACTAGGGATAGTCCATGCTGTGTTAATTCACTTACAGTAATGTAAGGGGGGCAAAGCCCCAACGAGAAGGGATAGACCAAAATCTACCCCATGTGTCTCGTGGTTACTGGAACAGAAAAAGAGGCAGAAGGGTTTGAACCCCGCGCTTAAATACTATAGCCCCCTAGCGGGCACCAGCAAACTAAACCGGGCAGACAACTCTCCCAGGCAAATACGAAACTAACGCTACAGGGGAAACAATTTTATGTGTCAATACTTAAGCATTTTGGTATATTGTACCATCTTCAGGACACTGTTAAGTAATGTTTATGTGATGGACAAAATGAAAGATGTTAAGTGTACAGTGAATGCGTGAATATGATGTTATTAACCGTTAATTTTTATATGCGCGTTTGTTTACGAAAGCCAATGACGTGATCAATGCATATGCTAATCACTGTACACTTAACATCTTTCATTTTGTCCCTCACATAAACATTACTTAACAGTGTCCTGAAGATGGTACAATATACCAAAATGCTTAAGTATTGACACATAAAATTGTTTCCCTCATCATAACATCCTGTGTTTGTTATATTTTGAAAATATTTTCTTCTCATATTGTCGAATTAATTTCCTCACCGTATCTCCATATATATATATATATATATATATATATATAAGAAAAAAAAAAGAAAGAACATTAATTTTAAATAATCAGAAACAAAGATTATTTTTCTTGTGAAAATATTTCTATTCTCCTCTTGTTTTTATTAGATTAATTTTAATATTAGTATTATCTGCGTTATTCAGACAATAATTTTTATTATTTGGACTATTGTCCTCATCTTCATTGTTATTTGTACAACGTTTTAGCCGATGTGCCCTTCGGCCTTCTAGGACTTTTCTTGTCAGACTCGGGAACCATCTTTTTGAACTCGGAAACCTTCATTTCATAATCGGGAGCCATCACAGAACTTTGAACCTAACCCTTTATTCAGTCCACGGGGGTATCCAGTTCTCATTCTGCTAACCATAGCTGGGGTAGTGGCGTTAAGCTGTGTTAATTATTATTCTACATTACTGCTGCCCTTGACCAGATTAAATACCTTTCATGCTTTGAACATGGATTCAAGTGTCAGACCAATTTTCTCATTTTACCAGGAAAAACAAAAGAAAAAATTAGAAGATTACTAGATGAAATAGACACTTGAGGAAGACAGGAAAGCCTATCTGTCAAAATATAAGTATCAAAACAACTAAGGTGAAAATAGCAGTCAAAGTAATCCTTAGAATTTCTTTTAATTCTGACAAGAATATTTGCGTAAAACCAATTCCAGAAAGGGATTGCCACTGGAACCATCAGCTGCTATGCATGACTGATGTTATGAAATATCTACATCTAATACCAGTAGGTAATATATCAAATATCCAGGGATGATATTAACTGCTATTCTTGGGTGTTAGCAAATATACATGACTATCACCTCTTATACATGACTGATATTGAATATCCATGTCTGCTATCAACTGTTGTTGTACATAACTGGCATCAGCTAATCGTATGGATGTATATGATTATAGACATTAACTTTAACAACCTGTTGAGAATTTTCTAAGTCCAGAGCCCCATTCCTATAAGGATTTATTAAAAGATGGCTAAAAATGGCCTTTGCATCTAAAGTTAGCTGTTATTTCACTTAAATTAAGGACTCCCAAATAAGTTTAATATTACATTTAAACAAAGCTATTGTTTGGGGCAGATTAGGAAAATGAATGTGACTTCTAGCTGGGTGGAATCAAGCTGTATAGGACATTTAAACTTAATATCATAGCTACAATGAGATATTCTACATTCTTTGATCTGTCAAAATTAATAAAATTAAATCAAAATTAGTGAAATAGATCACTAATTAGGACTGAGCCTATTCTTGTAGTGACCACCCTAAGCAAAATTTTTATCCATTAGGCTATGTGTCCAATTGGACAATCCAGTGTGAATTTTGGGAACTTATAAACCTAATGTCTTGTTTTGGCTAGAATATCTACCTATTCACTTATGTATGATTTTTTTTCTTCTTTTTTACCTGGTGTTTTTGGGTGTTTTGTTTTTTTTTTTACAGATAACAATGAAGATGAGGACAATAGTCCAAATAACGCAGATAATACTAATCATCAAGCCTCGTCTCAAACATTCAGAGAAATAAAATTTGATATTATTTTTTATATGAAATACACAGTATTTGCTGGTTGATATATCACAAATTGTAATTTAAGAAGTATCTAAATATTACACTGCATCCAATGGAAAGGTATTATAGATTGGAAGCTAAGCCTAAAATGTTTTTTGATGCAATACAGTTGGGCAATTGTATGAAAAAAATGTTCTTGTAAAAAATGAATCTTCAAGGTCAGAAGAAAATCTGAAATCATCAAAATCAAGTTTGGACGAAATGCAAAAGTATATTAAGATAGACCTGAGTTAAACAAGTTTGTAAATTTATTTCTGAAGGAAAAGTTTCTGTTCTGGATTACTCTATAAGTATTCTCTGCAAGTCTTTGATGAAAAAATGATTTTTAACAACACGTTTTGATATATATATATATATATATATATAAGATAATGAAGTAATTTAACTAGGGAATTACATCGACTTAGTTAAACATAGGGTAGGGTCCTGATAAAATCATTTCAATTTGATTGAAAACGTGGTAGACCCTTTATTTTTCCTCTAATAATAATATCATTACTGCTCTATGTTTTTAATATATTGAGCACTTTTGGATTATTTACTGATGCCACTGCAATGGAAAAGTTAAAGCGCCAATTGGATACTATATATATATATATATATATATATATATATATATATATATATATATATATATATATATATAAAAAAAAACAACTGAATTAACAGATGAAAATAAAATCAGTTTTTAAAAAATTTGGTTTGAAGATTGTGTAAGTTTTATGTAAATATCTTTGCAAGATTTGATGTAAATTATTTTGATTGGAAACAAAGGTTATGAAGAACAATGTTTTCTTGTTAATATTTATCAAAAAGCTTTAATTGAAAAAACAAACAAACAAAAAAGAAAGAAAATGTAAAAAAAAAAAAAAAAAAAAACAAAACAAAAAACTTCTTTCAATGTTAAATGCCAATTTGAAAAGCAATTAAGCCACAACTGATGTGACTTGGTTTTTAAACAAAAACTATTTGATAGTTTTGTTATGTACTAAGCTGATCAGTTTGACAACTGCTGCTTAAAACAGACAAACAAATGCTCTTCATTTCAATTGGCTTTTATTTTTCCCATTATTTCGTAATCTATAATTTTGCAGATGCCAATTGCATTAAAATATTTTTAGACAGTGAATCATCAACGGCCTAATTAGTGAAACGAGTTAGATTTGATTGAGTGAAGGAAAAAGAAAATTAATGCAAACCCTCTTGTTCCAAAGAAGAAGAAGAAAAAAAAAATCAATTCAAGAAGAAATGTGCAATAATAAAAAAACAAAAAGTGCAAATCTAACAAAAGATTTTTTTTCTTTTTTTTTCTTTTCTTAATTTAGAGACTAAAGATATTTTTAAAAATCCTAATTTTTTTAATTTTTTTGAGAAGTGACATAATTTGGGTGAAAAATAAATTTTGATGCTGAGTTTGTGTGGGCAGGGGGTAACAAAATAAAATAAATAAAAAAAACCCATCACCAGTGTGTTTCTCCTCTTTATCATTTATAAACAATAAAATATAATTTTTGTTGATAATTTCGAGGTGGAATATTGGTGTATTATTTGACAAATTGTTCAGACTAAAATTCTCACATTTTGATAACAATGTTTTGAGAAGTGGATTCTTTTCTTGTATTTAGAAATCTTATCATTTCTCGCTCTCTCTCTCTCTCATTTCTCTCTCTCTCTCTCACTCATTTCTCTCTCTCTCTCTCTCTCATTTCTCTCTCTCTCTCTCACTCATTTCTCTCTCTCTCTCTCTTTCTCTCTCTCTCTCTCTCTCCTCTCTCTCTCTCTCTCTCTCTCTCATTTCTCTCTCTCTCTCTTTCTCTCTCTCTCTCTCTCTCACTCATTTCTCACTCTCTCTCATTCTCTCTCTCTCATTCTCACTCTCTCTCTCTCACTCATTTCTCTCTCTCTCCCCCTCTCATTTCTCTCTCTCTCTCATCTCGCTCATTTCTCTCTCTCTCTCTCTCTCTCATTTATCTCTCTCTCTCTCTCACTCATTTTCTCTCTCTCTCTCTCACTCACTCATTTCTCTCTCTCATTTCTCTCTCTCTCATTTTCTCTCTCTCTCTCTCTCTCTCACTCATTTCTCTCTCTCTCTCTCTCTCTCATTTCTCACTCATTTCTCTCTCTCTCTCTCACTCATTTCTCTCTCTCTCTCATTTCTCTCCCTCACTCATTTCTCTCTCTCTCTCTCTCTTTCATCTTTCTCTTTCTCTCATCTTTCTCTTTCTCTCTCATCTTTCTCTTTCCCTCTCATCTTTCTCTTTCCATTTTCTTGAATTTTATTTTCAACATTAATTTTATTAAACAACATATTTACCATTCTGCTCCTGTATTTTCTGCCAAGCTTCTCTCAAAACTGTTTATCTTTCTTGGCAAACAACTGCACTATGTGCCTTTTTCAGTCTTTCAGGAAATTGAAAGATCTTTCATCAAAGGAATTCTGTAAAGACTAGTAGATCAATAAATAATTTATCAGTCAATCAGAGTGGTTCCCCTTTTTTATTAGGTTGGAGTTATAAGAAATAACCAAAAATCCTTTATCAATTATTTTTATTTATTTATTTATTTGGTATTTGAGTGACAGTTTTACTTTTACATTAAAACTTTTTATTTTCTCCCACTTGAATTGTTAGAATTATTAAATAAAATTTTGATAAAATTATCTTTAAAATGATTGCTGATATGACAGTTATCATCAAAATATTCATGATATCTAATATTTAGTTCTCATTAAAATAATCCTAATATTCAGTTATCATTAAAATAATCCTAATAATCTAATATTTAGTTATCATTAAAATAATCCTAATAATCTAATATTTAGTTATCATTAAAATAATCCTAATAATCTAATATTTAGTTCTCATTAGAATAATCCTAATAATCTAATATTTAGTTCTCATTAGAATGATCCTAATAATCTAATATTTAGTTCTCATTAGAATAATCCTAATAATCTAATATTAAGTTCAAGACAAACTGTCCCGATCAGTAAAAACATTTTCATCTTGAAAAAGCAATTCTAATGTTCCTGAATCTGTCCATTTTCAAATCTCCAAAAGTTGAAAAAAATTTATATTCAACAATTATCTAAGTTTTATATTATTTAGATTATTCAAACTATTGTCCTCACCTTTATTGTTATCTGTACAATGTGTTGACCAATGTACACTCCGGCCTTCTTCAGGTATTTCTTGTTGGACTTGGGAGCCTTTTCGAACTCAGGAACTTTCTTGTCATAATTGGGAGCCATCATGATATTTTGAACCCAACCCTTTATTCAGTTCATGGGAGTATACTGTTCTCATTCTGCTAACCATAGCTGGCTACAAAAGTGTTAAGCTGTGTTAATTATTATTCTATGTTACTGTCACCCTTGACCAGGATTGAACCTGCAGCCTAGAGATAACTGTCACTTCGAACTGTATTAAATCAATGCTTATATCCACTACACTATGTGTCCAATTGGGCATTATGACAAGAAGGTTACTGAGTTCAACAAGAAATACCTGAAGAAGGCCAGAGGGCACATTGGCCGAAACGTTGTACAGATAACAATGAAGATGAGGACAATAGTCCGAATAACGCAGATAATACTACTCATCTAAAAAGTTCAGAGAAATCTAAGTTTTATGTTTCCACCTTTGTTGACTTTAGGATTATGTTCAATTAATTTAAATTCTATATTTATGTTAAATCAAAGCATTTTTTTTTTGCTTTTGTTTACAAGAACCATTTGAAGAGCCTACTAACATATATAAAAGCAATGCAAAGAAGAAATTCATGACTTTTTTTTTTCAATTACTGCATAGTGATGGTTATTTATTCTATTTGCTTTTTGTATAATTTTTCTCTTTTTATCCCCTATGACTTTCTACTTGTCTGTTTGTGGAATAATCAACATCCTAGTCTTGTACTCTAATCAAATAATTGTAACGAAAAAGTTGTCTTTAATATGGCCAAAAATTGGAGAGGGTTGTTATTCCTTGTGGAGTCAAGCCATTAGTGGTGGTGCGTGTGAGTTTAGTGTCTGGGACTTTTTTTTAGTTTAAGAGATGCCAGGATTTGTCATCTGTGTGTCATACATCACGTTCACTCAATATTCTTCAAAGCATAGCAGTAGAGATATGGTTAGAAAAAGGACTATATACCCATTGCAACCCTTTATTACTGGAATAGTACAGTGACCATAATAGGTAGAAAAATATAATGACTCTCATTTATTTTTCGTGCAGTCTGGGAAATTCCTTATTTAAAAAACATGAATTGGTTCTGTTGGGAGGAAAAACATTTAGGAAGAGAAAAATTGATAAGATATTTTATATGTGAGACAATGTTGCCTTTCTGTGTGGATTTGAGCTTAGCAAAAATTCTTTCTGGTCTGATCGTATCACTCAAATAGGGTTCCCCCTCCCACCTTATCTTCCATTTCATAAGTTTTAATTCATCTATTCCTGCTCAGATGCTGCTGTGCAAAAAGAGGTTTGTAACATTTTATAATAAATAATAAAATATCATAAAATTTAACTTTGATTTTATTATTGCAATATTTTAAGATTTTAATTTTTTTTTTTTTAAATTTCAAAATTAAGATTACTTTCACAAATCTACATTTGTGTTCATTTACTTTTTGTAAAATTTAACATTTATAGTTTCCTTCCTTAATTAAACATATTCAACCAAATAAAATAACTGTTTTCATACACATAAGTTAGGGTAGCGTGGATGTGAAATTAACAGTGCTTGGTAACTGATAATTTCTTGCCTCTATGATTTTCAAACCAAGTGGCTTGTTTTGTTTTTATTTTTCTGAATGTTTGAGATGAGGCTTGATGATTAGTATTATCTGCATTATTCGGACTTTGTCCTCATCTTCATTGTTATCTGTACAACATTTTGGCCGATATGGTCCGGTTTTTAGTATTTTTGTCGTTTTTTGGATCATTCTTTTTTTGCTTCATTTTTATTTCGTATCTACATTTTTTTTTATATGATGTTCTTATCATTTGTTTAAGTTTTTTTTTGCTCTGAAGATTATTATTGCTATTTTTTTCCTTCGTAGGAAAAATTGCACTCTCTAGTAGATTGTTATATGCTGGCACTATTTTCCTTATTTTTCAGGTTATTTCTGGTGTGTTTTGGTTTGAATTTTTGGTTTCCTATATATGTCTGGATAGTGTTGTGTTAATATTTTTTTTTATTGTTAAATGATGTCTTGTGTGTGTAGCTTCTTTGTTTCTAGGTGCCTTCAGTTACACCAATGTATATTTTTTCTGTGTTTTGTTTAGATCTTACAGTGTCTTGGTATACTATATTAGTTTTGAGATAATTTTCATTTAAAGGGTATTCATGGTGGTTTTTGCAATTATAGGTGGGTTTTTTGTTGCTTATGGTGTGTTATATATTTTTTCATTGTGCTTTTTTATTATTTGTACCATGTTTCCTTTCCAGATATAACTGAGTTTGTCTATTAGTTTTATAAATATTTTTCCTACATTTGTTTTAACATTAATGTTGTATGGTGGGTTAAACTAGATTATTTTTCCAGATCCACTTTTTTTTTTTGCTAAGAGTTTTTCAGAAATCCATTATTTTTTTAATGCTATTTCATTGTCTTCTTTGCGTTATTGAAGATGGCTTTGTTTAATGAGTTATCTGCTAATCTATGATTGATGGATTGTGGGATTTTTTCAATTGTGTTGAGTGGGTGGTTTGATGAGGTGTGTATGCAAAGTAGGGTGTCGTTTTGTTTTCTAAATGGTTGGTATGTTGCTTTTTTTAAAAGTTGAATGTAGTCTGTTTGTTTAGATTAGTTTTAATATCTATATTAAATACTACTTATATATATATATATGATCATTGGACTGATGATTGCATAGGCGAGAATATGATTGTATAGAAGGGGGGAAAAATAGAGCGGGAAAGTAGATATTTGCTTCAACAAGTTCCTGCTGAGGGGGGGGGACAAAAGAAGCGAATTCACTGTCTTCTCGCAGGCCAAAAGATCCGTCGCCATCATCAAAAATAATATTTCTAACTGCCGTCTCACATAAGCCGAAAGCTTCTCTGCTTGTCACGCCTCGCTCCACTAGCTTTGGTTATTTTATGGGCATATTACCCAAACATCCGGGCACATCAGTCGAACCTCACGTCCGTCCAGTGCCTAAATCGCATTTGTTTTCGCATGCGGGAGGACACGGGTTCGATCCCGGCAGGCGAGACAATGTCTTGCTCTTTTTCCTTTCTCATTCTCTGTCATAAACACCTGAATGACTTTATTTTATGCTCAATTTTGTTCTCTGAGTTATGGGACATTTTCTAAAGACAAAAATAATCTAAGGGTTTGTTATGTTTACGTTTTAACAGATAGTTAATACCTTTGGGGGAAAGTATAAACCCTCTGATCTCCCTAGGTATGGGTTAAATAATACTACTACTGTAAAAGGATGGCTTTGGCATTAGATAACCCACAAAAGTTGATATGCCATTAACCTCTTGAGGATGGATTGATGACTACACATGCATGAGCACATGGGCCAGGGTGATGTTAACATGTAAACCTACCTACCTACTTTCTATGCTGAATACACACACCTAATCTTATTCATTCCAGCAATTCTAACTATGTTTTCTATGTACTTAGTTCCAAATCTTAAGGATAGATGGTAGTACCATTTGCCTGCTTGATTCGTTCTCAGCAAAACTCTTGGAAATCCTGACCTTAAGGGGTTAAACAAAGAAACTAAATTAAAGCTGATAGTCAACCAAAAGAAATATTAAAAAAAATTTAAAACATATTTCTATGTGAAGAGAAACATCTAATATCTGTTCTTTGTTCTCAAAATAAATTGACAATATTTCTATGGTTTTATGGGCTGGTTTATTTCAGTCGGTAGAACGTTCGACTAGAAATCAGAAGGTTCCCGGTTTGATACCGGCCCTCGCCAACTCAGCGTATGAGTAGCACAGGGATCTGTGCAGTAAAGTAAGGAGCTGATGGTAGGTGTGGCGCTTCACCTCAGATGCCAAAAACAATCTCCTTGCACCTAGGGAAAAAGGGATAGACTCCCTCACTGTTTGGCTGATACCGACTTTAGGGCACCCAGACGACTTTACTTACTTTACTTAGTAACAATTAAGTACCTGAGTAATTCTATAGACTCATGATAGATTTAAAAACTGTTGACTTGAGATAACTTGTACTTAAGTTCACAAAATAACAAAGTCAATTGATTTTTAAAAAATACATTTACTATTTCTCTGAATGTTTGAGATGAGGCTTGATGATTAGTATTATCTGTGTTATTCGACTATTGTCCTCATCTTCATTGTACAATTGGACACATTGCCTAGTGGATAAGGGAATTAGGTTAGGACAGTTCTAAGTGACAGTTATCTCTAGACTGCAGGTTCAATCCTGGTCAAGGGCAGCAGTAACATAGACTGATAATTTAAGCTTAACGCCTCTACTACAGCTATGGTTAGTGGAATGAGAACAGGATACCCCCGTGGACTGTATAAAGGGTTAGGTTCAAAGTTCTGTGATGGCTCCCGATTAGGACAAGAAGGTTCCCGAGTCCGACAAGATATACCTGAAGGAGGCCCGAGTGCACATCGGCCGAAACGTTGTACAGATAACAATGAAGATGAGGACAATAGTCCGACTAATGCAGATAATACTAAAATACATTTAAATCTTTTTCTAGGATGCACTCCTCTTTATTTAATTTTATCCATTAAAAGTGATTGCTATATAGCTCAGTTATTAGAGCATCTGCCTAAGTATCGCAAGGTTCCAGGTTTGATACTGATCCTTGCTAACTTAGCAGATGATTAGTTCAACGTGAGTAGTCATCTGTGCAGTAAAGCATCTGGGAGTTGACAGTAGGTGTGGCACTCTACCTTAGCAAAAACAGTCATTCTGGTCTAGCACTAGAGAAAAGCGAATAGACTCCCTCACTGTTTGGCTCATTCTGACAATAGCCCACTGTTTTTTTTTTTATTCTCTAATTATTAACTAAAAATCTAAACTTGAATTTCTATCATAAAATGTTCCCAAATCAGATTTGCAATTTTTCATTAAAGTTTGTTATTCAATATGAGTCTTTATTTCTTCTCTCTGACAATTGCTGTTGGAAACAAAACCATCTTTCCTACTGATTTTAGTGCAAATGATGGATGGATGACAATTTTATCAATCAATAAGAAAAACAAAACAAAACAAACACAAAAAAGAAAAGAAATGAAATGCATTAAATAAAAGAAAAAAAATAACAAAAGATAAAAATTTTTTAGTTTCTCTCCCTCCCTTAAAAAAAAAAATCAAGTTAATAAAAATTGTTAACATGTCTACTGAGGTCAGTCAGTATACTGTTGGTTTGAACAACAGCAACTGGCTAAGCACAACTGAACCTGGTATTTATGAAAGTTAAGAATAGTCCATTCATGTATTTGGGTGATTCCATTCCTTGAGTCCTGATTGGTTGCTTGGTTTCTGTGATGTTATGAGGCTTCATAAATACCCTGTCATTTTGCAGTAGTATTGCGACAAGATTAGATTCGTATTCAGTTATGACTACTTGTTGCTGTGTCTTATCAATTCGATGGTAAATTGGAACTTAGAGGAGATATAGAATAATCCTACTTTCTCCCCCCCCCCATTGTGTGCGCATAGTGGCCTTTGAGGGGGAATTAGTTCCTTTTGTCCTGGTTGATTACGGGGGAGCAACCTGGACAATGCACTGGGTATTTTCTTCCCAATTCGATGGTAATTGGAACTTAGTGTGATTATTCTACCAAGTCGTTACTGTTAATATACAATGATTCAATTTTGACTAGCATCCTCATTTTGGTTGTTTTTATTGTTTTGGTTCCTGTAACTTTTGACCTTTCTCAGGTGTTTGTCATGTGAAACAGAACCTTTTATCTAATCTGCTGGGGAATATATTGATCTCCATGTGTTTTTTTGTTGTTGTTTTGTTTTTTTAAACACGTCCAATAACATCTTGTCTAAAAAAATTCATATCATCAAAAAGATGTTCAGAATTGGATATTGGTGCTATATCTTCCAAGTTGTGATGAAAACAACTGCCTCCAGGGCTTCAGCATTAAAGCATTTACAGAATCCAATATTTGCTATGTATCTAGGGATAACTGTCAACTTTAATTAGAAATATAGTTGCGATGGGTCCAAGCCAATGTTCCCTCTAATTTATTTCATGGCCTACATGGGACCAAAAAGCCTGTGAGCAACTGAAGAAATAGAATGTACAGAAAATATCTTTACTTTTGAGATGATCTTTTATCTATTTATTTTTTTTTTTACTAGAGTGTATGAAACAAAAGTCAGAGAGCAGGAAAAAAAATGATGATGATGATTATTTGTTTGGACATAAATTATTATTTAGCCATTATTTTAAAAAATTGTGTATAGCAGCAAGTGTTTACTGGGTGCAATTGTTTTTCTTGTGCATATGACTATATACAGCCACACAGCTTAGACTAGGGAACTCTAGATGCTTTGTCAGCAGAGCTTAGAATATGCTGACTGTATCTCTCTTGGGGGAAAAGATACCCCCCCCCCCAAAAAAAAAAGGGGGGGGCCTTAGGTATCACACTAAACTGTGTCTGATGGTGAGGCTCTAATTCTGAAGTTCTGGGTAGTAAGTTTACCCTTTCATTGCTATTACACCCAAGTCCACTCTGATCTGGAGCTGTAGTACCTGTTAGTGTCTCATCTATAGGTTAAATAGATCTATTAGCAAATTATTTGTATTAGATAGGAATAACAATTGTGTGCAAAAAAAATATGAATGTACAATGTACACCATTTCCTAACCTCTAGGCATAAAATAACCCCATGATATGCCGTTAAAATCAATCAATCTAGTCATCTGGTATGTGCAATTTCTTCATAACAATTTATTATGATTTAAAAAAAAATGAACTTTTAGAATAACTATGTAAATAAAAAACATACCGTATTTAACAGCATATAGGACGCACTTTTTTCCGAAATTTTGGCTCAAAAAATTGCCCTGTGTCTTATACATCGTAGGTGAAGTTTAATTATTGTTATTATCAATCTTATTATTATTTCCTGCTATTGAGATGTCTTGTGTATGCTTATTGCTTGCTGTACTGCCAAATTGCTTTTATACAGGTATGTTTCTGCTTGTGTAATGCACAGCTAGACTGTTTTCAACAATATATATGCTTAAATACACTAAAAACTTTTCTTCCTGAATCTGACCTGCTGAAATGGGGGTGCATCTTATATGCCGTCAAATACGGTACATCAATATAAAATTATAATCCTATATTTACAAATGTGATCCTAATATATATCTTGATCTGGTATTTAGATATATAACAAACTAAAACATGTTGTTATAAGAATCTATTCTTTGTCCAAATACGTTTTCAACATTTACAATGAGAATGTTTATTTTCACCATAATCACCAAAGCAGAAACTAATATTACTAGCGATATTACACTATCTAAATTAATGTAACTATCATTTTTGATAGACCAATAATATAACAAGTCCTGAAGTTCAATTTATGAAAATCTTTATCTATATTTTATAATCGAAATTTATTATATCTGTGACAAAAGCATCTCAAAATGAACACATCAATGTTTTGTTTTACCAAATTAAATTCCTTTTCACATAAGATTTTTGTGGTTTATTTTTTCAGTTCATTAAGCACAGTTTATAAGACAAAAGTTACAACAAACACCTTTTATTTTAGCAGATTGTGTACTTGACATTAGTTGAGTCATGCTTAGATTAATTTTAATTATTTCAGTTTTAATTACTTTATGACAAGTAAAACATGTTGCTATAAGAATCTATTCTTTGTCCAATTCAAGTTGTTATTTTGAATATGTTCTCCTGTATTCAGCTATCCAGAGAATTAGAATCCAAGAACTTGGACATTGAAAGTTGAATAAAAAAAGAAAAGAAATGGTAAAAGACAATGAATCTGTTTGGCACAAGATGAATCTATCAAAGTGGTGATAGTCTTACCTGTTGAGAATTTTCTAAGCACCATAGCACCTGACCTATATGATTTTCCCAACCCTATTACCCTTATGGCAAGCCCCAACCCCTTTTTATCATATGGGTGCTAAAGTCGGTGACTGAGGGTCTATATGTCCTGGGAATGACGTTAAACTCTATCTGATGGTGAGTTTCCAGTTTTGGAGGTTTGGGGAATGTGGAGCACCCCTTCATCACCATTGCTCCCTGGTCCACTTTGACCCGGAGTGGTAGTACCTGTTAGGGTCTGATCTATGGGTTAAATAGAAAATAGAGTTGATAAACAAAATTGTATTATGCATTAAGAATTGATTTATTTCAAAACTTTATCGGCATTAAATGACCCACTGAGGTTGATATGCCGTAAAACAAACCAAACCAAACCAAACCAGAGACCCATTCCTGTAAGGATTTATCAATAAATTGCTAAAAATGGCTTTTTCATTTAAAGTTACCAGTTATTTCCTGTAAATCAAAGACTGCTAAATATGTTTAATATTACATTTAAACAAAGGCTATCGTTTGGGGTGGATTAGGAAAACAAATGTGACTTCCGGCCGGGTGGAATGAGGTGGTATAGGGTGTTAAGAGTTAAAATTCTTATTCTAATGAATATTGTTAGATTGGTTGATTCCCACTATGAAGAAGAAGAAGCTTGTCAAGATAGCATTTTGGATTCTTGATGGCATCTCTAGGATAAAAACAGTTATTGGATTTCATCCATCTTGAAGTAACAGAAGACTGATGGTTGTATTCAGTTTCATGATACAGATTGAAGGGATGAATCAATGATTTGACAGCATTCTTCTCTGTCAACAGTAAGACATGTTTTTAATAAGATGTTTATCAAGGATTCTGACAAAGGGATAATGAACTTGTCTTTTGTTTGTGAGTATAAAGTGAATAATTTGAATTCTCTTCATCAATTGCATAATATATAAACAGTAACTATGATGCCACCTTGTAAATTGTATGTCACTTAAAAAAAACTTATTCTTTTTCAAGAACCTTCTTTGAAATATTAATTGTATTTTTTTTGTATTTTGTTTTTGTTGTATCATTGAAGTGGTAAAAGATACACAGAGAAATAGTGTGCTTAAGATATATTTTATTCAGCACTTGTCTCTTGTGCTAACAGATACTTTTTACATAAAAACAAGAAGTAGAACAATTCCCAAAGAAAAACTTACAAGAATGAGGAGGGTCAAATGTGTGTAGTCAAACGCAGTGATTTTGTCTGAATATAATTTTCCGTTTCTATCACTGCTACATTGACTATTATAGGCTATGAGCCAGTCCATCCTATAGGGGTGTTAACTCCTCTACAACAGTTTTGTCGCTCATTTCTTTCTCATTTAGAAATAGAATTAATGTTGCCTTATTTATCATAATGGAATTTACCACATAATGTTGATAAGTAAAACTAATTTTTAGTCTAGAGGGTAAATTCACTTTAATTTCAATAATAGAAAAGATTTTGATGCATTTATTTATCAAAATTAAATTGTAACAATGGTCATTGCCAATTAAAAAGAAAAAGAAAAAAAAACAAGAAATATAATAATACAACATTTTATTTTATGCTGGTTTAGTAGAGTTAGTAGAGTGTCTGCCTAGGAACTACAAGGTACTTGGTTTGATACCAACCCTCATCAACTCAGCATATGAGTAGCATAGGGATCTGTGCGGTAAAGTGATAAGCTGATGGTAGTGTGGCACTCCATGTCAGATGCAAAAACAATCTCCTTAATCTATCCCCTTTTCACTAGCAGTAGACTATCTCGCTGTCTGGCTGATACCGACTTTAGGCCATCTAAAAAAAAAAAATGTATACACAATTAAAAACTGGTACAAATATTGGGTATTTACCACATACCCCACATGTACGGGTTATGCACAAGGCCCTATTAATGTGGGACCACCCACGAATCGAAGCTCATGGGAGGCAGGTCCAAAAAAATACATTGATCCTGTCAGCATTACCCCTCAAGGGGGGTGCCTCAGGTACCGGGCAATAAACCGAGCCCTGCCCCTTTAAATTGAGGGGGCAGGTGTTGCCTGGTGGGATGGCCTCCCTGGATTGATGTTAATTTCTGTGGTCCAGAGCTGAATATTGATTATATATAAAATGTTTCATTCAATTTATGGGACATTGGCAGGATCTAAGCTATAAATATAGCAATTTGTGTAAACATACTGCACATGTGATGAGGGTACCTGTTGGGTTAAATTCTGACTATGTTTAAATAATCTTTTTTCATCAAATACCTGAATTAGTTACTTACCCAGCCCATTCACTATGGGTAGGATCTGACACAAGGCCACAAGTATGGGGCATCCAGTAAGGATCAAACTCTCTATTCAGCAGTAATAGATCTGCAAGATTAGCTTGATAACCATTACATCATGGGATATCCCATCAAATATTATTTATTATCCAGTCTGTAAAAATACCCATCAAAATTTGTCTACATAGCATTCAACTGTAATTTGTTCTCTTATTAACAATTGAATAAGAATAAATAAATAATTTTGACAAGTTGTTAAATTTCTAAAACTTGATTTTATTACCATTTAATTTGATTCTAATTTTTTTACTTTGTCTAAGTTAAATGCTAAATTTCTTCTACTATTTTGATTTCAAAATGAGAATAATATTTTTTCTTCTTCTTTTCTAGGTGAGTGGTGAATTATTTTCAAAGTTTGAAAACAAAACATCAGGTTTTATTGAATGGAAAATTAACACTTTAATTTATAGGTAAGATAAAGACTTTTTCCAGAAAAAAGTTTCTGGTTTATTTAACTTTTTCCCAGACTGTTGTCCTCATCTTTATCGTGATATATAAAAACACTGTTTCAATCATTGTACCCTCCTGCCTTCTCCAAGTGTACCTTGTCTATCCAGGCAAACTCAAGCCATATATATATATATATATATATATATATTATATATATATATATTATATATATATATTATTATATTTGCTTGAAGGCAATTATAATGCATGTATCGCATGAAATTCGATAATTATAGAAAATAATCTAAAACAAGTGAATCCCGGCAAAGGATGGCTTGCCATGCAGAATACCGTACAGACTGTTTCGACTTTATTAAGTCTCATCAGCATGTATACTAACGACTCCCCTCCGACAGGAATCGAAACCGGGACCTCAGCAGGCATTGTCAGTGACCATATCGCTTCGGCCACCGGTACATAGCGAACAATCCCTGCGAAATCAACCTTGTCAATGATACTTACTTACACACCTCTACCATAATAGGTAAGGGGACGTTGATTGAGTAGTAAACAAACAGGCTGTAAGCTCTTCGGCGAAGTGAATAAGATTTTTGGATGTTTGTATTTTAGAAGCATTGTTGAATAAATTATTCTTTATATTTTGCTTGAAGGCAATTATAATGCATGTATCGCATAAAATTCAATAATTATAGAAAATAATCTTGACAAGTGAATCCCGGCATAGGATGGCTCGCCATGCAGAATATATATATATTATTTTTTTCTTTAAACAAAGAGTTTTTATTTTCTGGAATGTGATTTTAGAAAATTGGTGTTTGAGTTTTGTTTTCATGTGTTCTGAGATTTATCCGAAGAAGAAGAAGAAGAAAAAAAAAAATCATTGGAATTTTTGAAAAGAGAAGTTAAGAGTTAGTGTAACAAGAATCTCTTTTTTAAACTGATCTGATTGTGGTTAGTCGACTGAGAAATCCTTCCATAAAAATGATCTCCTTGGTTACTTTGCTTTTCAGTAGTTATTGATGCTGGCAAACCTCTTCAGCAAACGTGATCTGACAAGCGAGAACTTGTTGAGATCGTCCATTAGACGTTTAATTTCTTTTTCATTGAATTAGCTGACATTTTTTCTTTCTTTGATTCTTTGTTTATCTACCTTGAACAAATAGGTGAATACTTTGGAATTTATCCAGTCAATGTGTATTGGGGCTTGAGTCAACATGTCTACTGACATGTTGAGAATCAAGGTGTGGATTCTTGTGGATTATTATTTCCCTACAGGTTTTTCGGGGGGGAAAGTTGTAAAATTTATTGGATTCATGTTTAGAAATGTATGTATGCATGCATATGTGCATGTGCGTGCGTGCGTGCGTGTGTGTGTGTGTGTGTGTGTGTGTCAACAGGTATTTATGTACTTTTTATATCTCTATGCCTCTGCATAAAATATATATGTAAGATATGTGCATGCACTAACACATGTATGTATATGTGTGTGTGTGTGTGTGTGTGTGTATATATATATATATATATATATATATATATATGTATAAATTTTAAGATAGTGTATGCATGTAGGTGTACATATTGGTATGTATATATTTTTTATATAAGATATGTGCATGCACAAACACACGTATGTGTGTGTGTGTGTGTATATATATATATATATATATATATATCATAGTGTATGCATGTAGGTGTACATATTGGTATGTATATATTTTTATATAAGATATGTGCATGCACAAACACACGTATGTATGTGTGTGTGTGTGTATATATATATATATATATATATATATATATATATAAACTTTTAACATAGTGTATGCATGTAGGTGTACATATTGGTATGTATATATTTTTATATAAGATATGTGCATGCACAAACACACGTATGTATGTGTGTGTATATATATATATATATATATATACTTTTAACATAGTGTATGCATGTAGGTGTACATATTGGTATGTATATATTTTTTGTGTATAATGCAAATACATATCTTTGCATCTATGTATGTGTGTGTGTGTGTGTAAAGAAAACCTTTAATAAATATGTAAGTATTTATTTAGATATGTCTAAAGTAAAGTGTGTGTGTGTGTGTGTGTGTGTGTGTATATATATATATATATATATATATATATATATATAAGGAGAAGATCATTCTACAAGTTGTCATCCTTTTTCCCTATCTTGGTTAATGAATTTTTCAGTTTTCCTCAATATCTCAAATTTGAGATTAATCGTTGTTGATATTTTTCTAGTCATTTAAACTCCCAGTATTTACCCATATTACATTAGGATTTTAAGATTTTCCTTATTAGAAATAAAGGATGTAGACTTGCTTTTATTAAAGTTTTGGATAATTATATATCTATCTAAATAAGGTTTTATTTATTTACTACTAGTTACTGCTTTGTTGACACAGATTGCCACACAGAAGATGGCTTTAGGTTTATTCAGAGATCTTAGATACCATTGAAAACCACTAAAAATTAATAAATAGTTTGAATGAAAATTTAATTTGATTATTTCTAAACTCTGATGGATAGTAATCACCTAATTCTTTTTAAAAAATTTCAGTTTCTAAGCTTTTATATATTTGAGATGAAAAAAAATTCCCTCTCAGCTTCTCAACACGTTGCTTGGACAGAGAGGGTCTGAATACATAGGGAAAGAAAAGAGCCGTCTTCCAGAAAACAATGACCAAGAGAGTGAGTAAATGCTATTAGACACGCCTTTTAACAGCAAGGGGACAGTAGACAGACCCTCTCTTAAAAACCTGTTTAAGCTGGAGGCCTGAGTATATAGATTTAAACCTTTCCAGGTATGACCAACAATTTTTTAAAGTTTCTTTGAATTTGGACCAAAAATTCTGGAGCCGTAGCTCTCTAGGTGGATGTAAGATTAATATTTTGCTTTTTTTTAACATTTCAGACAATATTTTCTTTGACTTTCTCATGATGTATAGCCTATCCAGTGTTTTTTTTTTCTTTCCCTATAAGTAAAAAGTAAAGTCGTCGGGGTGTCCTAAAATTGGTATCAGCCAATCAGCGAGGGATTCTGTCCCCTTTTCACTAGCGCTAGACCAAGGTGATTATTTTTGCATCTGAGCCCTGTGCTACTCGTACGCTGAGTTGGCAAGGGCCGGTATCGAACTAGGAACCTTGTAGTTTCTAGCCGAATGCTCTACCAACTGAGCTAACTCAGCCCTAGTTTATCAGCTTCCTATATTGAACAGGTAACCATGATGTATTTTCTCAATCTATTTACAAGTGATTATTGTATTTATATAACCCCTGGCACGGTGTAACATGAGGTCTATCTTTATTAAGCAGGATGGTTTAGCTCAGTCGGTAGAGCATTCGACTAGGAACTACATGGTTCCAGGTTCGATACCAGCCCTTGCCAACTCAGCATATGAGTAGCACAGGGATCTGTGCGGTAAAGTGAGTAGCTGATGGTAGGTGCGGTGCTCCACCTCAGATGCCAAAACAATCTCCTTGGTCTAGCGCTAGTGAAAAGAGGATAGACTCCCTTGCTGTCTGGCAGATATTGACTTTAGGACACCTGATGACTACTTTTTTTACTTAAGCTGGTTTAAATTCAGAATTTTTATTCTACTAGACTGGTTGCGTCATCAAGACTAAAGAGACCAATCTTCCCTACTATTTATTCAAATCTGGGGGAAAAAGTGGCTACATGCCTTTCCCAAGAGCATTTAGTGTGAAATAAAGCATAAACAGCTTTTGTACAGGATTTGAATTTAGGTCTCTGAGTACATTTCCTAAAATCATAAACATCATGTCTCACAGTTAACAAGTGATGACAGAAATTCAGTTTAAGTTGTAAGAGATCCTTGTGGTGGGTTTTTGTACTATTTAACTAAAACATCCTCACCCCTACATAGTCTCTTTCACTCTGCACACCCTGTAGCCTCATTCAGTATTTTTTTATTTTCATCTCCTTTTTCTAGTATATGTTTTCAACCATGTCTTACCTCTTGGCTTATGACTTTTTAATATTCCTCTTTTTAAATATTAGGTATTATCTATCTAATGGGCCGGGTTAGCTCAGTCGGTAGAGCGTTCGGCTAGAAACCACAAGGTTCCTAGTTTGATACCGGTCCTTGCCAACTCAGCGTATGAGTAGCACAGGGATTTGTGCGATTAAGTAAGGAGCTGATGGTAGGTGTGGCGCTCCACCTCAGATGCTAAAGCAATCTCCTTGGTCTAGCGCTATTGAAAAGGGGATAGACTCCCTCGCTGACTGGCTGATACCGACTTTAGGCCGCCCCGACGACTTTACTTTTACTTTATTATCTATCTACCTAACCCTTCAACTGTAGATAGGATGTGACACAGTCAATTTTTAATTAGAGTACATCTGGTTTGAATTTAGTTTTCTTTTTCTTAGACCAGTTGCTCTATATAAGGCTAAATAGCTCAGTTTGTCTTATTATTTTATCCATAACTGGGGAGGGAACAAGAGATAGATTATGCCTTTCCAAAGGGCATTAGCAAAAATAGAAATGCAAGCAGCATCATCTAGGATTTGAACTTGGTTTGTTGAGTTCAATTCCTACAAGGATGTTACCCCAGGTACGCCTCCCAAGTGGGATATTATACTTCAGGGAATATCTATATTTATATCTTTCTAGTTTCTATCAGGTTGTATCTCTATTGATGTGTCTGAAAAAGCATATATATATATATATATATATATATATATATATATATGTGTGTGTGTGTGTGGCAGCATTCTTTCATTTATACATGTAGAATTAAACAAAAGGCACATCTGTTTGAAAAAAAAACTGGAACACAAACACATCACCCCTGATGATGGCACTTCGAAGTACCGAAAGTACTTGGGATAAAAACTTTGGTGGACTAATCTACAGATTCCATCTAAATGTAAAAAAGTTGACCAGAAAAAAAAAAAAAAAAAAAATATATATATATATATATTATATATAATATATAATAATATATATAATTAATCTTTTCTGCTAGTATATTAGGTCTGAGACCTGTCAGCTGTTCCTTATAAATATTCATTTGAATCCCAGTATTTATAACCATTCTTATCCAACTTTGCCTTTTAGAGATGGGGCATTCACTACTGATGAAGGAGTTTATTCCATGTATTCCACTCTGTAGCTAAAATAATTTTGTCTTGCATTTGCTTTAAATATTTAAATTTTAATATATATATATATATATATATATATATATATATATACTAGCTTAAATGACACCTTATTGGCAGCAATTAATCTAGCTACTTGGAGAGCTTTGGTTAGGTCATCAGCCCAACAATGACACTTTTTTAAAGGTTCAATGATAATTCTTTTGCTGCTACTTAATTTAAAGATGATTTGATGTATACAGTCCTTACTTTCCATACAAACAATTATTTCTATTAACTTTAGTAACTCTTGTTGGATTTTGCAATTAATTTTGATTATACCTAAATGTATTTCCAGCTATAAAAATTGTTATCATATAAAAAAAATTGTCATAAAAAAATCACGTTAAAAAAATTTGACAAAAACAATCGCAGTAATTAAAACTTGGGAATCCAAATTTTCAGTATTGTGGGTCTACATTAGGTGAAAATGTTTTTAGTTTGCTTACAGAGTTGGTTGATTCCAAAATAGTATGATATGTTGAGCTATGGGCTCTAGGAATAAAGTTGAAAAAAATGTGACACACTTAAATTTGCATTTATTATTAGAGATATATATGATACAGGCTGTGTTTCGTTTATATGCATGTGCGTTTTCTTATATCTGCACTTCTGTGTATGAATTAGTTATGTCTGATTGTTCATCTTATTTACATTTATATGGACAGGATTTTTTTTTTAAAGATAGCATGTTATACATGGCTCTTTGCTTGTAATATAATAGAAAAAAATGTTCTTTCTTTTTTTGCTTTTTTTTATTCTGTAATGTAATTACTCTTGTAGAGAAGTGAATAAATGTAAGTCTTAATAAAAAAAATCAAAAAAAATCAAATTGATTATGTCAGAAATGTTTCCAGATTGTCTACGTTGACACTCGCACAATTTTGGGTGTGCAAAGCGGAAAACTCTCAGCCAGAATTGAAGAAATGAGGTAAATTTCCCAACTGAAGTATTCACTTTACATTCATGTCTTTAGGAAAGGCATGAATTCACATATCCCTGTATTCTTTATAATCACTTTGTTTATCCTTAATCATGTACTGGGTTATATTCTATTCTACTATTTGTAGGAAGCACGTGGTGTAATGGTTAAAGTCATGGGAAATGGACTCGTCGACCCGAGTTTAAATCCAGAACGTGGCAATTGCATTTCACTTAGTGCTAATACCCTTGGGAAAGGTATGAATCCTACTCTCCCTCCAGCTATGGATAAATAGTAGGGTAGACTGGGCTCTTTAACCTTGGTTAGGCAACCGGTCTAGGAGAAGGAAAACTCTGAATTCAAACCTGTTGAACTCCGCTTAAGAAATTGACCTTGTGTCGCATCCTGCTTGTGCAGAGGGGTTGGTAAATATATATATATTCTATTCTACTTTTATATCGCATTGCTTTTTATATTGGACTTAAAACAATTGTTTTTTTTATGGAAGACCATAAAATCTTAATTTTCTTCTTGATTTACAAATTCTCTTTGTTTGATAAATGAGCCAGAATTATGAAAGAATTTAATTTTGCAGTGTTTAAATTTCATATTATCCCAATTAGATTGTTAGTTTTGGTGGTTTCAAAATAATAATTTCCCTTTTATAAATGCCATTCTATGAAAACTAAGGAAGTTAATGGACAAAAGATTGTTTATTGAATTTTGATTATATTAGCTTATAAAATTTTACATTCAGTTATTTGTACATTTACCTAAACACCTTAAAACTATTTAATTATTCACTCAATTATTCTAATCAATATTTTATTAGTTTATCTCATGAAATGGCTAATTAAGAATTAATATCAAATCCCATGCCTCATGAATAACTTGAATTAAGCTGAAGCACTTAGGATATGAAAATTTTATAACATCTTCTGCCCTTTCTTTCTAATTGACTCTCAACATTTCAAGCTTTTCTTCTAATCACAAAAGAATCAATAATCAAAAGGAAATTATCTTGACTTCTGAAGAGTCACTTGCCTCTAAGCAGCCATTTTATATGTACATTATCTGTCCAAAAAGTGTCAAGACTCAAGCTGTATTTATTAAGACAGAAATGAACAATGAATGAAAGATTAATTTTTTCAAAATAGTCCCTTTGGCATTCAGTACATTCCAGTAAGTTTTTCATTGTTTTTTTTTTTTTATCAGGAAATCGCTCAAATACTGACAAGATAAAACTTAAAATGCATGTTTTCTCACCTCCTCCTGACAGTCTCATAACTATAAGTTTCATGTATTTTTATTTTTAAAATCAGATGAAATATCTTAGGGTCAGCTGAAAAGTTTATGGGCTGACCAAGATCCTCGTGTAGAATGTGACCAAATGAGGTTTATTTTTCAGCATGGCCCTCCTTGTGTTCTATACACTTCTTCCATCACTACTGCAGTGCTTGGATCCCATTGGTCAAAAAAGTCATCAACAGCAGATATGATGTCATCATATGAACTTTTCAGCCCACCCTCATATATATATATATATATATATATATATATGTTGTCTTGTTGTATACTCTTCTTTTTACTTTCTTACTTCTATTCTTCTAGCGTCTGGACTTCGTCTTGGGGACTTTGTGTCTGGTCTTCCATTGGGGATTTCTCTTTATCAGAAGCCCTGTGTCATTGGTAGTTTTTAGATAATAACACAAGACTTCGATTTAACTTAGATCATATTTTATTCTGAAATCCCCACCAGACTACCTGCGCAGATTGAGTCAGCAGCGTGCATAACCCGACTTACCACCGTCGTGTTCTTGGCCAATCTAACTAAAACTCTCTCTAATCTAAACTGGAAGAGGGTCTTCTCCACCGATTCTTACGGTATCCACAGGAAGGATCAGGATGAGGTCAAGCCTTGTCATTCAATCCTTCAAGGCCGTGGGCTGCAACTTATAACAGCCATTTTGGTTTCTACACTACTGTACATAAGTATTAGGAATCTAATAATTATGTAACAGTGTGAGAGAGAGAGCTATACTCAGCTCCCTCACTGATTGTTTTGAATGAAACAATTTTACACAAAACATTCCAAGGCTTTTGATTACGTCATGAAGGCTCCCAAGTTCAATGAGAAATACCTGAAGAAGGCTGGAGGGCACATTGGCCGAAACGTTGTACAGATAATACAGATGAGGACAATAGTCCGAATAATTCAAATAATACAAATTATCAAGCCTCATCTCAAAAATTTAGACAAATAAAACATTCTAAGGAAGAACATTTTTAGATCAGTTTTCTGCTCTGATAAATAATATCATTGGTCTTAATACTTATTTTTGGATATAAAAAAGACTTGTTTACAATTCTTAAATGAAACATTATCATTATTCCATGAAGTATTCTGACGACTATCCTCATCTTTGTTATTTTCACTGCATTATTACCGGCCCTCACCAACTCAGCATATGAGTAGCTCAGGGATCTGTGCAGTAAAGTAAGCAGCTGATGGTTGGAGTGTCACTCCACTTAGGATGCCAAAACAATCTCCTTGGTCTAGCGCTAGTGAAAAGGGAATAGACTCCCTTGCTGATTGGCTGATGCTGACTTTAGGCCACCTCGATGACTTTACTTATTTATTTTGACTGATATATTTTCTAACCTTTCTTGTTTGCCAATATTTATTTGGTATTTAAAAAAAAAAATCTTTCAATCTCAAACTTCAACTGAAACAATTTACAAAACCAAACATTGATTTTGTGTTGACCTGAAAAGTTTTCAAATCATTTTGAAAGAAAACTTTTTGACATGTTAAGTTTTGTAGTTTTAGATACCTTACTTGATTTGGCGTAGTACACTGTTGACTTTACTTGAATATACTTTTTAACTAAATACTGTTTTTTTTTTTTTTTTTTTTTGTTCTCTCTTTATTGATTCTTTTTAAATATAAAGAACCACCAAACATGGTTGTTAAACAAAAGTGCAAATTCCCAATCAGGAACTAAAACAGTGATTGATTTTAAAATTTAATCAATGTTTGAAATTCTTTCAAGAAGATATCCAAAAAAAAAAAAAAAAAAAAAAGAACCTTGTTTAAGACTTCTGATCCAGCAAAATTCCTGCTCCCACCAAAAAACAAACAAAGTTAAATTGGCTTTCAGAAACGTATTCACATTCAAAACTTTGCTTAATTTCTTCTTCACTTCAAATACAGGCAATTCTTGAAAAAGAAATAATAGCAAATCCTTAAATGTATAAATTGTTTGGCACATTTCAACATACCAAATTTTCTCTGTTCCATTCTTTTTTATTTTTTTTAAAAAAAAAAATTAAGTAAAGTAAGTAAGTAAGTAAATAAGTAAAGTCATTGGAGCGGTCTAATGTCAGTATCAGCCAGACAGTGAAGGAGTCTATCCCCTTTTCACTAGTGCTAAACCAAGGAGGTTATTTTAGCATCTGAGGTGGAGTGCCACACCAACCATCAGCACCTTACTTTACTGCACAGATCCCTGTGCTACTCATACGCTGAGTTGGCGAGGGCTGGTATCGAACCAAGAACCTTGTGATTCCTAGCCGAACGCTCTACCGACTGAGCGAAACCGAAAATAATTTTCTTTATCTCCTACATAAAGAGAGTTGTATATTATTCCAATATGGTTGTAGGGATTAATATATCAATAAAGTTTAGAATAAAACATAAAATAATTAATAAAATATGAAAAATAAAAAATATAACAAATAATAGAATACAAAAAATAAAAAAGATAGAACAAATGATAATATATATATATATATATGTAAAGAAAAAGCCTTAAATACCGGGGATATAGTGATTATGGTCCATTTCCACTCGTGGGTGTCTGTGAGACTGAACTCTGCAGCAACCAACTGTTGGAGAAAAAGACCAGCTTAGAATCATCCTAATACCAAGAAACTTGGTACCCCACCAAAGTATATATATATATATATATATATATATATATGAGCATGGACCAGTAAAATAAAAACCTGACATATTAGGTGAATTTTGTTCTAAAACTTTCTTTGTATAATATTTGATCTGTGTTTATAATAGAAAATCATTGGGTTAAGTCTAATGAGGAGGAGATTATGTTGAAAATATGTTATTATTTTTTTCATCATAAGGCTATAGAATTATTGATGTAACCATGTTCATGTCTCTATATATGAACATTTTTGATATAATCAAACATAGGCATGTTTATCTAATTTTACATATGTGCATCCATGTATATATTTTAATAATGTTAGGTATGTTATTCATGTGTAGGTAGGAGTGTTGTATAGTGTGCATATATCGTAGGTATAAGTATATGGCAATCTTATATATATATATATATATATATATATATATACATACACACACGCACATATTATTTATGCTTGTTTAAATCCTTAAATTTATTTTTATGATACAAATCTGGTGCCTCACTGTGAGAATCTGACATTTTATTTATTTTTTTTCTTCTCAAATGTATTTCAAATTTTTCTCTTTATGAAATGACACGAGTAAATATTAGTCTCTATATAATCATCTGCCAACATTCTGTGTTACAAAAGAAACGTTTTTTTTTATCTTGTTCTATCATTACCAGACTTGTGGCAGCAGATTTTTAGAAGACCTTCACCCCACACCACCACCACCTCCACCCCCAACTGATCCACCCACCCACTATTAACATTGACAAAAGATTTCTCCTCTGGTTATAAATCTCTTTATTTTGCTGACATCCTAAGCAATTGTGATTTTTCTTTTATCATTTTCTAATCATCTCATTTGGAGCCTGATCAGTAAAGTCCAAAGAAAATAAATAAATAAATATCAGAAGATATTCTCTTGCAACTTTTCTCATTTTTTTCTTCTTTTGATGACATTTAAAAAATGTATTTTTTGTTGAATTATTTTTGGAAATAGGAATTATTTTCTGAGTTAAGTTGTGTGATTCTCTTCACTGATAATAAGAATTCTAGAAAGCAAAAAGTAAATAAATATATTCAAAATAAAAGTAATTGCTGAAAACCTGTAAAATAAAAGATTGTTTGTGAATGTAGAAAGAGGGCTTAAGATGCTTTATATATGAAAAACTATGAAAATGTGATTTTTATATAGAGAAATAAAAATGTCTTCTTCTGATGATTGTTATTTGAAATTTGTTTGAATACAAAGGAAAAAAATAAAGAGATTTTCAGTGAAGATTAAAAAAGATGGGAAAAAGTGTCTTTGGGAAATGTTATCTTTTGCACAAATTTTTATTTTCATTTTGAAACTTTCCCTCATTTTTCTCTTTATTTTTTGTTTAGCTGATTATTTTTTTTTTTTGTCACTTAAATGTTTTTTTTGTATGTTTTTTTTTAAATCTATTTTTTTAGTTACTGTTAAATTTCCCAATTAACTTTTTTTTGAAAAATTTTCTTTAATGTGTTTTTTGTTTTTGTTTTTATTTATTTAAAAAAAAAATTTTGCTGACTTTTTTATTAATTTATTTTAATTCTTTTTCCCTCCTGTCTTTTCGTCTTCAATTTCTCCTTGATATAATTTTTTTTTCCTTCACTTTTTAAATTTTGTTTCTTTTTATTTAAACACAGAAACCCATAATTCATTTATGTCTGTTAACCAATCAACAAATTCATTTGTCATAAAAAATTCTGATTCTCAAGTTGTCAAGAAATCTTTTTACATTTTACAAATTCTTTTCTGGAAATAAAAACACAAATTTAAGTTTTTCTATTCATGTCTTACTATCATCCCAATCATTTTTCAGCTTTTTATCATTTCAAAATAATTAGGAATAGATGAAATTTTTTTATTGGTGTAAAATTTTTTAAAAATATTGCAGGAATTATTTTGTGCATTAAATTCCATCCTGTAAACCTTTTGGTGATTTCCTTTGTTCCAACTGAAATTTCTCAGATGCCGCCATATTGCTTTGGTTATATTTATTTTAGATGTGCTAATCAGAACATTAAAAGAAAATCAATTGTTAAGAAAATATTTTTTTATACTTATTGTTTTCTTATGTCTTTTAAAAGCAATAATAATAATTTTGATAAATGAGGATTGGCCGAAAAGTTCATAGGCTGACCAAAATACTCTTAAGGAACGTTTAAAACAATTTAAAAAAAATCACTGAATAGATCACTAAGTAGACCTGAGCCTATTCTAGTAGTGACCATCCCAACAAAGTTTAATGGGTTTGAATTCAGAGTTTTTTTTCCCCCTAGACTGGTTGCCTAAAGAGCCAGTCTGCCCTACTATTTATTCATAGCTGGAGGGAGAGTAGCTGGATTCATACCTTTCCCAAGGGTATTAGCGCTATGTGAACTGTAGCTTTGTCCAGGATTTGAACTCTGGTTGACGAGTCCATTTCCTACGACTCTAACCATTAGTCCACACATCCAAATGAGGTTTATTTTTCAAAATAGTCTGCAAGTCCATATGCTTCTTCCATAAGTGTTGCAGTGCTTGCTAAAACGTCATCAACGGCAAATAGTGCATCATATAAACTTTTCAGCCCAGCTATGTGCATTGTTTATAAATCTATTTTAATCATCTTTCAAATTAAAATGTTGGTTTGCCTTTATGTAAAAGATATGCTTCTTTTAACCCTTTATCTGCTGTGCTTGTGGGCGGGGCATATACATCCACTACAATCCCAGATAGGCAGACTAAAAACCACACTCTGCATCCTTTGCATTACATTAGAAACAACATGATACTTCAAATCCAGACGAATACAATAATAGTTTTTTATGAAGATAAGTATTGCAAGCAATCTCTTTCCACAGATTCTACAGTAATATGTAAAAACATATGTACTTGAGATTGGTAGGTAAGTGGTTAAATGACAAAACTATGCCCTTCTATTTTTGAATTTGCCAATTTTGGGTGTATTATACTTTTGCATTATTCAAGGTTAATATTTGATTTGTTAAAGAAAAAATAACCTGAGGGGCTCAGGTTATTCTGTAATTTAGCTGTTTATTTCTAGTCAAAATCTTATGTGTTTGTCTTTTCTATTACATCATATTTTGTACCTACATTTCTTTAAAACGATGTTAATTAAAAAAAAAAAAGGTTTATACTTGTAATAATAAATGAACACACACAGCTGGGCTTGAGAAAGCTTTATTCTACTTAGAATACAGTTGTAGTTTCTTGGGAGTTTATATACTTTCAGAAAGTTAAAGATTTACACAAAAGGGAAGTAATAATAAAAAAAAGGAGAAGTAACTCTCAATTACTTATTACAATACTATTTTCTTAAATTTCCCTTGGAATTTTTCTTGTGTGAAATATATTTCCAATTCCATCAAATAATCATACATCTCTCACAAAATCTTTGCTAGATTTTCTTCAGTACTTATGATACTTCAACGACAGAAGTTTTTTTTTTCCAAAATGTTCAAATATTTTCTCATTTCATTTTTGTGACATAAAAATATTTTAAATGTTTTTTTCTGCAAACAAAAAAACAAAACAGTAGTTCACTTTCTGACATAATATGACCAATATATAAAAATCGATGTGCCAGTGTAATACATTGATATTTTAGAAATTCTGTTTTAGCTGTTTGATTGTTAAGATTCTTAAAAATAATTAAAGGTTTAGGAAGTTTGAGCCTATCTGATCATATAAGAATAGTCTTAGTATTATCTGCATTATTCGGACTATTGTCCTCATCTTCATTGTTATCTGTACAATGTTTTGGCTGAAGTGCCCTCCAGGCTTCTTCAGATATTTCTTGTCGGACTCGGGAACATTCTTGGACTTGGGAACCTACTTTTCAAACTCAGGAACCTTCTTGTCGTAATCGGGAGCCATCATGGAACTTTGAGCCTAACCCTTTATTCAGTCCACGGGTGTATCCTGTTCTCATTCTGCTAACCATAACTGGGGTTGAGGCATTAAGCTGTGTTAATTATTATTCTATATTACTGCTGGCCTTGGCCAGGATTGAACCTACAGTCTAGAGATAACTATCACTTAGAACTGTCTTAACCTAACTCCTTTATCCACTAGGCCATGTGTACAATTGGTTAGCAGAATAAGAACAGGATACCCTGTGGACTGAATAAAGGGTTAGGTTTAAAGTTCCATGATAGCTCCCAATTATGACAAGAAGGATTCCGAGTTCGAAAAGAAGGTTCCCGAGTCCGATAAGAAATACTTCAAGAAGCCCGGAGGGCACATCGACCAAAATGTTGTACAGATAACAATGAAGATGAGGACAATAGTCCGAATAATGCAGATAATACTAATCATCAAGCCTCATGTGAAAAAAATTCAGAGAAAGAATAGTCTTGTTTGTTATAAAAATGTTTTAGAATGCCATTTTTTATGGTGTCTAAATATCCCTTCCCATTTTGTTTCTATATCAAATGTCAAATAGGAGTTGCTTTTAAAGTTTATTTTCAATCTTTAACACAGATTTTCACTAAATTAAATGTTTTATACTTTAAATGGCATACGTAACTGTTGAAATAATTCTTTTGAAGTATCTTGGTATTTTACTCTTGCAACAATTTTAGGCAGTTTCTCATATTCCTACATAATAATTGTATTGTAGTAAAACTGTCACTTGACGTGATTGAAACTTTATTGAATAATAATAATTTTACTTCACCCACATAGTTACACTTATGTCTCATGGCAACTACAGGAAATGGATTAATTCACAGAACTTAGAATTATTATTTATATAGTCTTAGATTTTATTTATATTTATAGAGAAATGAGGTAACCTTTCTAAGTATGAAGGTTTCCGTCATATAAACAAGTGTAATACAAATTATAAGTGATTACTAAATAGGAATTTGCAAGATTTTATCAAATGTCAGAAAATATTCTTACATTACCCACCTCCATTCCAATGAAGTCATATCTCTTATTATAATGGAGATTGTCTGTCTGTAAACTATATCACTATTCAAGTCACAATTCCTTTAATTATTTATGTCACATTCTCCATGATTTTATTTTTATTTAAATCTCAATTTATTTTTATTTAAATCTCAATTATCAATAAAATTGTCTTACATTATTGATGTTGTCCTTATCTACATATTAGTAACCTGCAATTGTATTCATATATACAACAAAATAGTGGTTTATTGTTTGAGCTGGAAGGCTAATTTGCATATTAGTATTAAGAATTTGATTTTAATAAATATGTGCTTTGTATCATTGATTTCTAATTGTTTGGTTTTATCTTAATGAATATGAGCAAAAATCTCGGGGATAAATCTTAAAAGAAATCCATTAACAAGAAAAAGTAACTGTCATTTTATTCTTTACTTCCATCTGTTTCAAATCTTTTTATCTGCATTCTTATTTAGTTTCATTAGCCTTTCTAATTTAATATGATATTTTATTACATTAAAACTTAAATACTTGCACCCAGTGGGTGCATATATTTGCTAGTAATTATTAAGGTAAGTGAGAGGGCATTTACTTTTTTTTGATACATTGAAACAATTCTTGGGTATACTTTGTAGTAGTCTCTCAAGTAGCTAATTGTTTTGACTGCTATCTAGATCCAGGATTGTGTGATCCACTATTTCAGTGTTTTTGGAACTCAGCTCTTCAGTTCTTGTACCACCCTGTCGGCTGGGGCGTTAGAATGCACCGACTGCACCTCTGCAGAGGGGTAAGACTCCCCCAATGGGGCCACCTGTTGGCCGTGGGTGGCGACCCGTGATGCTTAAGGATAGAGCCCAGGTGGATGAGCAGTTCATGACATGCAATACTCCACTTTGGTCCTAGCACCTATATGATTGCCCCAACCCTATTGCCCTTATGGCAAGCCCCAACCCTTTTTATCATATGGGTGCTAGAAGGCAGTGGCTGCAGGTCTACATGTCCTGGGAATGATGTTAAACCCTATCTGATGGTGAGGTTCCAGTTTTGGAGGTTTGGGGAATGTGGAGCACCCCTTCATCACCATTGCTCCCTGGTCCACTCTGACCCGGAGTGGTAGTACCTGTTAGGGTCCCATCTATGGGTTAAATAGAAAAATGTATTAATAAAAAAATTGTATTATCCATTAAGAATTGATTTATTTCAAAACTTTATCGGCATTAATTGACCCACTGAGGTTGATATGCCGTAAAACAAAACAAAACAAAACAAATCAGTTCTTGTACAAATGATAATAAGATGAGGCACACGCTCCAAATTTCCTATTTTCAATTTAGGTGCACAAATGCCTTAATGGTAACAGTGGTTGGTGTATCCATCAGAGAATTTCCCATAGGCATTTTCAGGATTTGCTTGCAGAATTTCTGTCTCATCCACAAGAGGGTCATTTTTAGTGCATTACTCTTGCCACTTCAACCCTTGAATATAATTCAAGAGGGCAATGTGACAAGCCAGTGGCCAACCTACTCGTGTTGAGGAAAAGTTATTTGTGTGAAGTACTATTGGTAGCTGTGTACAAGAGAGACTTTATTGAATGAAGAGCCTCAAGCAACACTGAGAAATATCTTGATGATGTTTTTTTTTTCCTGCTAAAAGAATTCTTCTCCAAATTTTCATTGTATGAATTTATTGAACCCCTCCACCATGAGTAGGATGCAAGACAAGGCCAATTTTTAAGTGGATTAAAGTTGGTTTGAATTTAATTTTCATTCTCCTAGACTGGTTTCCTTACCAAGGCTAAAAAATCCAGTTTTCTCTACTTTTTACCTATAACTGGGGGGAGGGGGGTAGATAGATTCATGCCTTTAACAACAGCATTAGCAAAAAGTGAACTTGTACAACCTTGTTCAGGATTTGAACTTGGGTTGCCAATTCTATTTACTATAACAAACTGTTACACTAAACGTACATCCAAATTATCTGACTATATTGGTCAGCCTTCCCTTTTCTTGTGCAACAAGATGCTACTCCATTTTCGACAATAAATCCTTCAGTTTTTTTTTTTTTTTAAGTAAAGCATGTATCTTTGTCTGAGGATACATATTTTGGCATTTAAAATAAAATGAACAGTAGTGTTCAATTTTGTCACTGTACTTGGGAAAGTAAAATGGAATTTTAAAAATTCATCAAATATGGTTTGTAGGTATTTGTTTTTTGGCTGTGAGAATAAAAGTACCTTAAAATCCATGCCAAGTCTTTCAAAAGATTGTATAGCTTTTGACAAGCATTCCTAGATTAAGCTAAAAAAGAAGCAGATCCAGGCAGAAATCCATAGTACCTTGAGACAAAAATAAGAGGTGCCAGCTACTTACAAAGAAGCAAATGTGAAATGACTGCTGTTGGGTGTAGTATTTAAAAGTTTGCACACTTTAGCATAGTGTCCCCCTCCCATTTTATAGTATTTCAGTAAAAAAGTCATCAAAGAATAAATATTTTTCGACTGAATGTGGCTGCTGAATAAATATTTGTTTCCATCCACAAAAAGTACAAGACACCTGACACTCAACTGTGTATCATAGGGATCTGTAAGAAAAGTGTTGTCTTTCTGGGTCATGTCAAATGCTGTTCATAAGCTGTTTGAAAGTCTAAGAGCTTTGTACTGTAAATAACACTTTCTAACTCAGTGTATGTGTATATATATATATTATATAAATATATAAAGTAACGTCGTCTAAAGTTGGTATCAGTCAGACAGTGAGGGAGTCTGTTTCCTTTTCACTAGTGCTAGACCAAGGAGATTGTTTCTGTATCTGAGATGGAGTGCACACCTGCCATCAGCTCCTTACTTTACCGCACTCATACGCTGAATTGGCGAGGGCCGGTATTGAACAAGGAACCTTATGATTCCTAGTTGGACACTCTACTGATTGAGGTAAACTGCCTCTTATATATATATATATATATGAGTAAAGAAATAACAAAAGACTTAGAGATTTAGCATTATAGACTATTTCAGGGAGCTTAGACAAATAATCTAAATCTCCCGACTCATCAGATGCGAAGTCGGGAGATTTAGACTATTTGTCTAAGCTCCCTAAAATAGACTATAATGCTAAATCTCTAAGTCTTTTGTTATTTCTTATTCATATATTTGCTCTGTGACTCTAACTTTAAGAGCACACATTGAGCTCTCAAATTGCGACTTGGTTTTGTTTAAATAAAATTCTTGTGTCTTAAGGAAGATTTCTTCTCTGGACTTTTGGATTATATATATATATATATATATATATATATATATATATATATATATATATATATATATCCTTTAATGAAGGCTTTGATATATATATATCATCATCATCATCATGTCGCGCTATTAGCACGGATATCCATGACAATCTCTCGCCAACCTTTCCTATCATTCATTTTGCCAGGGAGGTCCTCTGCGCAGCAAACTGCATCTTTACTTAGTTGGTCAATGTAGGTCCTTGATGGGTGGCCCACACTAGCATGTCTGTGTATTGGCTTCCACAGGAGAACGTCGCTTATGAGCTCATCCTTGCTTCTCCAGCAGTGCCCGGCATGTCTTTCCGTCTCACTTGTATGGTTTGTGAGATGGGGGGCAGGTGGCCATATAGCTGTTTCCTCGTGGGGTGCTGCTTCCACGATTTATTCAGGACTGCACGCAGCATTCTTGTGCAGCTCCCGTCCAGCTTAAAATATATATATATATATATATATATATATATATATAATATATATATATATATATATATATATATATATGAATATATCTATATATCCTTTAATGAAGGCTTCTCAAAGAAAATGCAGGTCTTAATAACAGACAAAGATTCAAAAGTTGCAATCTGATCAAGAGATTTTTATTTTTATATTTTACATATTACTTCACATTTCCATACATTTTGCATTCAGTAATATGGTCATATACTGAGGGATCAATGTAGTTAATAAGGCATTTAAGAAGGTCCAAATCTTTATCTTGTATGAAGAGTTAAGGATAAATTTTTGAAAGTTTGAGCCATATACCTTATTGAGGTCAGTTAGTCTACTGTTGGTTTTAATAACAGCAGCTAAGTAGAACTCTGCAGTGTCCAAGACAGCTGGTATAAATAGGAAGCAAGAATGATCCATTCATGAATCAAGGTGATCAAGACCCGTCCCCATTTCGCAAAACTTAGCGTTAAAAATCGACAGTAGATTGCAGTGGACTCTGTCATGCGGCAATAAGAAAATGTAGGAGCTCAGTGGCTAGTATATTCTCTCCTCCTCAGATGCTAAAATAATCTCCTTGGTCTAGTGCTAGTGAAAAGGGGATAGACTCCCTCGCAGCATGATTAGGCCGCCCGACAACTTTACTTACGACTTACTATAATTGTTGTAAATACTGCCAGGAACTTATAACAGTTTATTTATTTCTACAGTCTTAGAGAAAGAGTTCATTTATAGGGTTGTTAGGTTTCCTTTTGAATTGGAAGGTTATTGTAATATAAACAAATCTAAAACAAACTAGAAAGGATTCCTAGATAAAGTTTACAAGGTTTTATTAAATGTATAAGACCACAAAATATCATTATTGTATGTATATTGATTTGAAGAATTTTCATTATTTCTTATAATAGGTTACTGGAAGATAATGTAATAAAATATTTAAATGTAAAAAAAGGCCATTATTGGAATAAGTAATTCAGAATTACTTCCCCTGTTTTATTATTACCTCCCCTTTGTGTAAATCTTTAACTTTCTGAAAGTATATAAACTCTCAAGAAACTGCAAAAGTATTCTAAGTAGAATAATGCTTTCTCAAGTCCAACCGTGTGTGTTCATTTATTATTACAATTATTTTCCAAAATAACTTTATTTTCATCCAATGGTTTTGTTGTTTTTAACATTTTCACTAATATATTCTTCACTTTTATTTGAGTATATTTTGTAAATCTCAATCCTCCTGGGGGGATGTCTCCTGCAAATGGAAATTTAATTTGCTTTTTAATGAAGTTGCCTTTTGTGATCAATTTTAAGCTAAAATATTCTGGGTACATCTGGGAGCAAGTGGGGTCACTGCACCTCTCCCCCACACTTCTCCTACTTTATGTGTCTTGAAAACACTTGCTGAGGTTAAAGGAGTTTACATGCCAAATTTTATTGAGCCTATCAGCTAAGAGTTCATTTTTAACAAACCAATAAAAACAAAGTAAATATAATTTTACAAAAAATTATTTAAAAAACCATTTTATTGCCTGTTGATGTTGATTTGTTTACAAGAATATTAGAAAAGTTAACTAAATCAGACTGGAATAAAATTGATTGTGGTTTCCAATTTGTCTGTTTCAATTCCTAGAAATAAACTTATTTCTTTTTTTTTAAAAAATGTTTCTAACTGATCATCCGATAACTTGCATAAGTTGCATTTTTATCATTATTAAAAATTTTTAGGATGATTTCAATTATGAATTCAAAAATGATCTATCGACCCCCACCCTAAAATTAGACAAATTTGTTAACACTTATTTTTTTTGATTGGCAGCTTCTT
>CM042152.1:15681872-15731872 GCA_023376005.1 Doryteuthis pealeii
ACTAGAAGAAAAAATGGATTCCAGTTATTTCATAAAAGTGGAACTTTCTTTATATTTAATTTATTTCTATATTGAATCAAAAAATTATCAGTGGTAAAATTGATATCATAATATGATACTGAATTTTCAAAACAATTATATATTTGTTTCTTGTCAGATGTCAAATTTAATGTTGACAACAAAAATTATTAATGGATTGATCTTCAGTTGAAATAAGGCCACAATAATTCCAATGTTATTTTAATAAGGCCACACTAATTCCAATGTTATTCTAATAAGGCCACACTAATTCCAATGTTATTTTAATAAGGCCACAATAATTCCAATGTTATTTTAAATAAGGCCACAATAATTCCAATTTTAATAAGGCCACCAATTATATTCCACAATAATTCCAATGTTATTTTAATAAGGCCACAATAATTCCAATGTTATTTTAATTCCAGTTATTTTAATAAGGCCACACTAATTCCAATGTCCACATGTTATTTTAATAATAATTCCAATGTTATTTTAATAACAATAAGGGTTAAATAAGGCCACAATAATTGTTATTTTAATAAGGCCACAATAATTCCAATGTTATTTTAATAAGGCCACAATAATTCCAATGTTATTTTAACCACAATAATTGTTAAACTCTTAATGAAAGTCTCTACTGCTTTGATTTTCATTTCTGTAAAGTTATTAATTATGCAAATTTATTTCAGCATTTTTCAGTTGATTTACTTGAACTTCATGACCTGTTGGTTCTTTTGTCACTTTACCTTGAACCACAGGTAGAATTATTATTTTCATAAATGCCCAATAAATAAATTCTGCATTTACTATTCTATCTTCTCTCATCAAATTCCTGTCTTTCACATCAATAAACTCCTATAAACACCTGTCATAATATTGGCATCTCAAATTGACACCTTTGTTTTAAGAGATTGAAAGCGATTTTTAAAACAAAGTAAATTTTTGTAGACAATTTCTGACTGGAAATGGACAAAAGGTGAACATTAATTACAACTCAGGTGGAGTGTTGTTTTTGCTTTTCTCTCTCTTTTGAGTCAATTTTTCACCTATTTATTTATTTTGTTTCGCTTTGATTTTGTGTTTCGTTCAAAACTGTTGAAATCAATCAATCATCAAAAATGAAAAGCTTTACTTGACACCTTTTTTCTTTTTTTTGTAAGAAATTTTCCACCTGATTTCTTCTCATTCTTTTTTTTTTTTATTCTTTTGGTGTGGAATCAAAGTTATTGATTTTGATTTGTTATAAACTGTTAATAGTTGGAGGAATTGGAAAAAGTCATACAACCTTTGGTCACTGGTATTGAAGTCAGTTAGCCTACTGTTGGTTTTAATAACAGCAGCTAAGTAGAACTTTAGCAGTGTCCAAGACAGCTGGTATAAATAGGAATCAAGAATGATCCATTCATGAATCAGGGTGATTTGGGTCATTCCATTCCTTGAGTTCTGATTGGTTGCTTGACTGGTTGATTGAATGACATTGTGGAGTCTTATATATACTTGGTCATTTTGCAGTGGACTTTGTGGCATTTCGAGTTTGTATTGAGTTACAATCGCATGCTACCTTGTCTTCCCAGTTCGACGGTAATTGGAACTTATTCTTCACGATGGTGAGTATCATTGTTTCTACAACTGGAGGATTAAAATATAAGCTGATGATATCATCTAATACCGGTTTAAATCTGTTGAAATTAACAATGGATATAGCAACTATTTTACTGCAATGACATAGTCATTATGGAAGAGTGGAGTGCCTATCAATTCATATTTTCCTTCTTTTTTTTTTTTTTATAAATCTATCATTAGTGAAGATAACTAGTGATTAGGCAGTCAGGGAATATTGTTACGTACTGATGTTTTCACAGTACCAAATCAGCATATATGTTGTATACCCTTTTCTTACTACTTCTAGTCGTCTTCTCTTCTGGCCGGCTTTGCTATTCTGATCGTCTATCATCTTGGTCTGGTCTAGCGTCTGGTGTTGACTTGGTATATCTTCTAAGGTCTGGTCTTCTGTGGGATTTCTCCTTATCAGCCCTGTGTTATTGTTAGTTTTTAGGTAATAAACATAAGACTTCGATTTACGTTGATGTTACTTTATTTATAAATCCCCAAACCAGACGTCTGCGCAGATCCTTACATCTTGCTAGCTCAGCTTCTAACTCTTAACTGACTCTTACTTACTTAGTATCCTTAAACTGGAACAGGGCTTCTATGCCTTCCGGTTCTCACGATCCATCCCCGGAAGGCAAGGTGAGAGCGAGGTCACTCACCCTCAAGGCCATCAGCTGCACTAATCGCCATTATGATTTCTACACTACCTTAAAAAAGTCTTAGGGAACCAATGATTATGTAACAGTATTGGATTCATGCCTTAAAACCAGTAGTGTAAAAGTTTTAAAAAAAAAACCCCAAAAAAAACCCAAAAACTTTCAACTTGGCTTGCTAAACTCATGAATGAAAGTATAAACTGTCTTTTAAAATCTTAAAAAGTATGAATTGTAGAAAAACTCATTTTCATTATGATTTTGTCATTTCTTTTGTTTGGTTCTAGAAAGATTTTTGTATTTTTAAAATTCAATGAATTTAAACAATATCTGCCTTAAAAGTGAACCCAATTAGTTTCAACCAAAGTTGTAACTCTACTTGCTGTTTTATTTCCCATGCTGTTAACTGTTATATCACTTTGGAAAATATATAATCATTTGCATCTTAATATTGGACACTGATTATTTTTTTCTTTTTATTGTTGGTGAAAATGAAAGAAAAAAAAAAAACTTTAAAAAAAGCAAACTGTGGTGTGTTTGGGTGTTATATTTCTGTTAAGATAAACAGCAAAAGTCCATGTGATGAAGATAGAATGAAGTGGACACTATTATTTTCTATTGGAAATGCTCATCAATTGACTTGCAGGAACCAAACAGGTTCGGTTATTTCCTAGTTGAGTAACATATATTACAAGGTGACCCAGAAAAAAACAGAACCCAAATTATTTATTTTCCCATTAAACTAACCCTAAACCCCAACCCTAACCCTAACCCTCTAGTTGAGTAACATAATTGTTGTGAGGTTTTAAGGGGTCAAATAAGAACAAAACAACGGGTAACAAATGTAGGAAAATGTATTAACAAAAAGTAGACAAATACAATACAGAGGAGTGGGAATTACGTCCGACAAATAGAATTGTGAGCTGACTCACATTGGCTTACTCTCAAGCCACAATTGTCCTGTTACTTATAGTAACCCGTCGGCGCATTCCATTAGTCTTATAGGGTGTATCACCTATAACAATGATATTACAGTGTGACCCAGAAAAAACAGAACCCAGAAATTTTGTAATAAAACTTTTAATTTTAATTTTATTTTAAAGTTTAAGTCCAACAAAGGTTAGGGTTGGTGTTTAGTTTAATGGGAAAATAAATAAATAATTTGGGTTCTGTTTTTTCTGGGTCACTCATGTTACTCAACTAGGAAATAACCACAGGTTCTTGCTTGAGGATTACCAAAATAGAACTATTAGAAAACAACTATCATCACAGCTTGTCAAGGTGAAAATGTCTCATATTCTACAGTTTTATTAGTTATATTTTGACATTGAAGAGCAATTGGGGATTTAATTTCACAAGGAAAGTCACTCGATGAAAGTATGAAATTATGACTTCATTTCTCTGATTTGCAATTTGGAGAACATGACTGACATTTTGTAATTCTAAAATAATATTTCTCTTCTTTAACTATGACTCTCTCATGGAATATCAATTATTTTTTTTCATCAATCTTCTTTGGAAATGTGTTTCTCTCAGGGGTAGACTGAGTTGTTGGGCATTTGGCCAGTACCCAAGGGTCCAATGCACCGAGAAGCCCGAGTAGCAAAAGTCTCATTTTTGAAGTGGCCTCAAATGAATCAATATATTATAGCTAAAATGTTTTAGCACCATGTGAATCCCTGATGTTCTAATAATATAGTCAAAGTTATGTGTCCCTGGAAGCGGCTACCCGGCATCACCAAGGTAGAGGAGGCGAGTAAAAAAGGTAGTCTCGCAGGTTCGTTATTGTTGAACCACGGGTTGGATCCTCGCAGAAGCCCTATTAAATCCCTATATAAAAAAGACCTTGCCTTGATCCAGCCACTCTGAAAAGAAAAATCATGTCTCCTATTTAAAAACTAAATGCAATTAAAAAAAAAAATCCATATTGTTATCATTTAAAATTTATCTCTTTAATTATCTTCACGAATATAAATCAAATTTCATTATTTTTGCTGAAAACCAAGCCCTGGTGATATTCAATGTGTGTATATATATTTACTTTGTCGTTAATTGTTTTATTTTTGAAATTTCCTCCGGACATACACATACACACAACTGCCCTTTATATATAGATAGATAGATATAGATAACACTGGAAATAAATGACACAATAGATTTCTCTCTATTTTTTGACATGGAAGTTTAAAACCAAACTCTGCTTAACATTGCATACATCAGTATGCAATGGATATGATAGGGTGTGGTGAGTTAATTGGAGTTAATACCTCATTTTTGTCCAGAGGCCCAGATCACTGTTTGCCTGTCTCCTGTTCCCTCTTTTGTTGACTTAAGATTTAAATTAATAATGATTTTAAATGTTTTCTTGCAATACAACATTGAGTTTAAAAGCCAAAGTAAAAACATGAATTGCATCACAGTTGAATTCTTGGCCAGAATAAGAGCATTTTCTTGGTAAAATGTAAATTTTTGGGTTGTGGAAAATTTTTGGTGTGAATAGAAAATAAATTCTGATAATTAGAAAAATGCAGAAATATCACCCCCCCCCCCATATTTAAAGTTGAACAGGATTTCAGGAATATTGTTTTAAAAGGAAGTAAAAGAATTAGTATTGACATTTATTGGAAATTTGCACTGAATTTGTATAAGGTATAAATTACTTGTTATCACAGTTAATTTTATATTTGTCAGGGAAGACCAAAAGATGGAAGAGTTACTTAATCACCAAAGGCATCAACAAAGAATTTATTTTTTTCTGCTTCTTTCTAGCTTATTTTGTTTTTTTAGGTGTTAAACTGACTTTTCTTGAATACAATTGGTGATATAAAGGTGTTAAGAAAGTTCATGTGTGTTTAATATCACCATCGTAAGGTCATGCTGACAGCATGGATACACATGACTCTCACTTGCCACCCATACCTATCAGATACACATGACTCTCACTTGCCACCCATACCTATCAGTCATCGGCCTGAGCAGGTCTTCTGCATGGCATCCAGATTCTGCACAGAGCTGTTCTAGTGAACAAAAATAATTTTAGTATTAATTGGATTATTCTGAGTATTGTCCTCATCTTTATTGTTATCTGTACTACGTTTCAGCCGATGTGCCCTCCGGCCTTCTTCAGGTATTTATTGTTGAACTCGGGAACGTTCTTTACATAATCATTTTGAAACAAATCTGTTTGATTCATAGATAGGAACCCAAACAGATACTACTACTCTGAGTCAGAGTGGACCTGGGAGTAATGGCAATGAGTAATGGCTTGAGCTGGTCTTCTGCATGGCATCCAGAATCTGCACAGAGCTGATTGATGTAGGTTTTAGCTGGTTGGCCTACCCTGGTGTGTCAATGTGTAGATGTCCACAGAAGAACATTACTTATGAGTCTGTCCTTGCTTTTCCAACATTTCTTGTTCATCTTACTTGAATGGCTGCACATTTTTTATGGGATGCTGCTGCTTCCAGGATTTGTAATTTTAATTGCATTTTTTCTAACATTGAAATTTCAGGAATTAAAAGTATCTATTATCAGCATTTAATCATGAATTGAAATTTAAAATTTTTCCCAATCAATCAAATATTTTGAGAATCTGTATTTTCTGCTTTATTTAAAAATTGTCTCATAGAAATTGGTATCAGAATATTTTACAGGGCGTTCGGGATAAATTTGACATACTTATATTTGGTTATTTTTCTCTGTAGGTTGGAGGTATTGATGCACACTATGCATCATTTAAAATCTTGGACCCTTCTTCATTCATATACGTTATGGATGACTGGAACCCACCTGAATCATGGAAGAGAATAACTTGTACTATGATAATCTGTGCCGGCCATCAAAATAAGGAGATTATTGTTGCTGCCCAATGCTCCCAGAACACTGTAAAAACAATCAGGCATGAACTGGAGAATTGCAATGGAGATGATGAGGCTGTGGCTAGAAGAAGAAAGCAACATAACAGACGATCTAATTGCATTTGTACAGCAGATTTCCTTGAAAATCTGCAGTAAAGAGTATTGGAGGACCCTGGCATTGGAATTCGGGCTTTGTCTGTGAATTGAATGTTTCAGCCTCTACCATGAAGCTTGCACTCAATGAAGACCTTTGCTACTACAAGTGTCGCAGAGGTCAAACTGCTCCCAGAAAAGGCCCGTGAAAATCATCTGACAAAGGCGAAGAAACTTCTGAGCAAAGTGAAATATCCTGCTGAACCACAAACAATCTGGTTCTTTTCTGATGAGAAAACTTTTGCCAAGATCAAAAGCACAACACAGAGAATAACAGATGGCTTGCATACAGTCCAAAGGATACTCCTCATGTCATGCAGACTAAATTTACCCAAACTGTGATGGTTTTCGGATGTGTGTCCTCTGAGGGTGATGTAATGCCTCTGCATCTTTTCAGTGAGGGTATCAGGTTGAATTCAGAGGCCTATGTGGAATTGCTAAACATTGTAGTCAAGCCCTGGATAACAAGGATAGCCAATAGTAGGCCATATGTATGGCAGCAGGATTCGGCCCCCTGTCACACCTCTGGGAAAAGTAAAAAATGGTTGTTGGCAAATTTTTACGACTACACCAGTCCCAATGTTTGACCTCCGAACTCCCCAGATTTTAACCCCATGGATTATTATGTATGTTGCGCTGTTGAGAAAGACATCAATCGCCATGCCAGTACTACAAAATCCCCATTAATCGACAGAATTGAGGTAGTTTTTGAGGCCCTTCCCAGGGAAACTGTAACATCAGCTTGCTCCAGGATTGAGGCTGTGATCGACGCTAATGGCACTTCTTTTGAGTGAAACTTGTTGACAGTAGTGTAATTTTGTTGTTACCAAGCACTTTTTCTTTTTCCTTATGAAACCCAAATTTATCCCGAAACACCCTGTATTTTTTTGTTTTTCAAAATTCTATCTATTTCTCTAAGAAATATCTCAGTATGAAAAATAAGATTTATCTACTGAATATATTTCTCAGGTCTAATCTGAAATGATACTTCAACTTCCTGTAACAGGTATGACTGAATCAATTTCCTCTTCTCCCCAGGATCCTTTCATTTCTGTGTGTAAATCTTCATCCACCTTGAGATGTTTATTACACATCATTAGCACAAAGACACAAGAAAGCAGTGGGTGTTATTGATAGACAAATGTTTTCATTAAAGAATCCATAGATATATTTGTAGTTTGTTAATATTTAAATGGATCCATCTCATTCTCAGAATATCAAATATCATGATGAGGATGTAAATAGACATTGAAATAGAAACAAAGCCAACAAACAGCTTGTATTCGGAAAAAATAAAAAAAGGTTCCATTCATTCTTCATTTCTATCTCGGTAAAAACAGCTTTAACCTTTGTACTTTTTGACACACGTTGTATTCTGAAAAAGATTAACGGTCCATTCCTATTTTTTCAGAATACAAGGTGTGTCAAAAAGTGCAAAAAATCTCGATACTTTTTTGACACACCTTGTATATAGGGTGTGATATGCAGATTGTCAGCATTTATAGGAGGTGCAACACTTTCGTAATCCAGTGTTTCACTTGATCAAAAGGTAACGAGAAAAGTGATGAAAAAGAGTCAGAAATTTGCTTCAAGTTATCATGAATTTATCATATTCCCTGCTACCGTCATCATTTAAAGTTTATATTTCAAAATCTCCAAAAACGTATATTTTTAATTGAAACACTTATATGTGTGTAGGTACATATTCTATGTGTATATATATATGGATGTATGTGAATAGTTTTAATGTTATAGCTTTATAGTTTTTAGTTATAATGCATCCTATATATATATATATATATATATATATATATATATATATATATATTCCAGTTTGCTTACCAAAACAATGTCCCATTAAATCATTCAAGTGAATGGCTACCCTACAACGCTGACTAATGGAGATGCTAAATTGTTTGTTAACCAAGAGTTGATTATTTACAGACCTTAAATAAATTGAAATAGATCTCTAAGTAGGCCTGAGTCTATTATAGTAGCGACCAGGTTTGAATTCAGGGTTTTCCTTCTCCTAGACTGGTTGCCTAACCAAGGTTAAAGAGCCTAGTCTTCCCTACTATTTACCCATAGCTGGAGGGAGAATAGTTGGATTTATACTTATCGAGTTAAGAAAATATCTTTTTGTACTTATTGTTTTCTTATGTCTTTTAAAGGCAATAATAATAATTTTGATATATGAGGATTAGCTGAGAAGTTCATAGGCTGACCAAAATACTCTTACGGTAATGTTTAAAAAATTCTTATTTTTAAAATCACTGAAATAGATCACTAAGTAGACCTGAGCCTATTCTAATAGTGACCATCCCAAACCAAGTTTAATGGGTTTGAATTCAGAGTTTTTTTTCTCCTGTTGCCTAACAAAGGTTAAAGAGCCCAGTCTGCCCTACTATTTATGCATAGCTGGAGGGAGAATAGTTGGATTCATACTTTTATCAAGGGTATTAGCACTATGTGAACTGTGGCTTCGTCCAGGAATTGAACTCGGGTCGATGAGTCCATTTCCTATGACTCTAACTGTGCTTCCCGCTTATTTTTTGGTATTGCTTTCATCTCTTAAATAATAAGAAATTGAAAGAAAGAATTGCTTCATTCGTTTGACCTCATTTTCTTATTTCTTTGGAGATTTCTGTTTCTCAAGAAACAAGAACAAATACTTTGATGGATGATTCAAAAGCAAAGTTTTCTCTTTATCAGTGGGGGTAAAGATATGTGTGTGTGGGGGGAGGGGGGTGAGGATGACCATCAGAGAAAATATACAATAAAAATTAATGAAAGTTTTTAGTCTGAATGACCACAACTGTGTGAAACCTCCAATAAATATCAGACTAAGAGTTGGTTAGGTTGGACATTCATAAAAAACATTTATAGTAAAATTTTTATAACCTTTTTCTCCCAATACGACTGACATTTAATGAAAAGAAGAAACAACTTTTGTCTTGGAGGCAGTAAAATTATTAGAAATATTTTTCTTTTTCTATTTTACTGCTAACATATATGTTAACATATGGTTAGAGTCGCAGGAAATGGACTCATCAACCCGAGTTCAATTCCTGGATGAAGCTGTTGGCATTTCACATGGCGCTAATACCCTTGGGCAAAGTATAAATCCAATTCTCCCTCCAGCTATGGGGAAATAGCAGGGCAGACTGGACTCTTTAACCATGGCTAGGAAACCAGTCTAGGAGAAGGAAAACTCTGAATTCAAACCTGTTAAACTCCGCTTAAGAAATTGACCTTGTGTCGCATCCTGCTCGTACGGACGGATTGGTAAATATATTTATGTTAACATAATCATCAATTTCGATGTTGGCAAAACTTGCACTGAACAAAGAATATTTAGATGGTTTGTACTTTGCAATACCCTTGGAAAGGTATGAATCCTACTCTCCCTCCAGCTTTGGGGAAATAGCAGGGCAGACTGGACTCTTTAACCATGACTAGGTAACCAGTCTAGGAGAAGGAAAACTCTGAATTCAAACCTGTTAAACTCCACTTAAGAAATTGACCTTGTGTCGCATCCTGCTCGTGCGGAGGGATTGGTAAATATATTTATGTTAACATAATCATCAATTTCGATGTTGGCAAAACTTGCACTGAACAAAGAATATTTAGATGGTTTGTACTTTGTAGTTGAAATATTTATAATTTGAAATCGATAAGATAAATATTTATAATTTGAAATCGATAAGACAAAAATAACATCCTTTTGTTTTTAGTTTTTATACGCATTGTAATTGCCTTCAAATCATTAATATTTATAATTTGATTATTAATATTCAGTATTTAGAATGAATTAAATCTTTAATTCTTTTTATTGTTTGTTTCTATTAATATTGATGTAAATATTTGCATGACAAAAATGATTTGGATGTAAAATGTAAGAATAAATAATTTTTTTTCTTTTTTAACTTTGTGGGTAAAAAATACAAAGGAGGAAGGTGAAAAGAAAAAAATAGATTAAAGGAAAGAGGAAGGAAAGAAAAGAGAAATAAAGTCAGAAAAATAAAAAAAATAATTGGAAAATAAACTATAGGAAAATAATCGAAAATGTGAAAAAATACAAAAAGAAAAAAGGTTCCTCCCCAAATCCCTAAAATTAATCAAAAACTATTTTTTTTTATTAAAAATGAAACAAACACGCCCCATAGATTGTGAGGAAACAATGGTTTACATGACCCTAATTCAACTGCCAACTAAACCATTTATACCATTCAAATGAAAACAATGGTCATTCTTTAAACAGACAGAAAAAGAAAATGAAAGGAGATTAATTATGGCTTCCAAAAATGAAAGGAGTTGTGCATTTCTGTTTATTTCAGCAATTATAAGTCAACAGACTGGGCTCTTTAATCATGATTAGGCAACCAGTCTAGGAGAAGGAAAACACTGAATTCAGCCAGACAGCAAGGGAGTCTCTATCCCCTTTTTAGCGCTAGACAAGGGAGATTTTTTTTGCATCTGAGGTGGAGTGCCACACCTACCATCAGCTCCCCACTTTACCGCACAGATCCCTGTGCTACTCATACACTCAGTTGACAAGGGCCAGTATTGAACCCGGAACCTTGTGGTTCCAAGCTGGATGCTCTACCGACTGAGCTAAACCGGTCCATTATAAAATGGTAACTTTGAAGATCCATTGCTGCTTGTTAAAAAGTTTGAATCAAACATTATGGTTCACTCTTGTGAGTGAAATTAAGTTGGCACTCCACTCTTGTGGCCATGTGTCAGACTAAGGAATGCTGGACCATATGACCTTTAGGCACCCCCTTTGTGATCTCGTTTCATAAGGACATTTTTTCCATTTACACTGTCAAAATCCAGTTGTTTGTTAGGGGTTAGTTATATAATTTAGAAAAAAAACCCTCTAAAAATGGTCTGTTAACAAACAACCGGATTTTGACGGTGTAAATGAAAAAAATGTCCTTATGAAACGAGATTGCAAAAGGGTGCCTAAAGGTCATATGGCCCGGAATGCTTTATAATTAGCTATACTCTGTACTTGTTCTAGAATAGTGATCATCAAGCTATTTTTGAAGAGCATTCTTAGTATAGTGAATCTAATCTTAACTAGGTACTCAACTTTTGTGGCCCTGTGCCAGACAATATAATCTTTAGTAAATACATATTCTAGATGCATGCTGTTAGGTTTGCATACCATATCTAACAACCAATCAGCTTTAAGATACCTTGGCACCCCTGCTTGTTGGGAGTGAATTATCCCTTGGAGCTCTGTTAAAGCTCTCTTGTATATTTCTTTTTGGTCAGTTTAGTGTCAGTAGCCTGGAGGTGCTCTGCTAATGTAAACCATGAATTGTTAGACCCTTTGGACTTTGCTGATAAGATTACTACTGCTGTGTCTGCCAATATATTCCAACCAACACATTCTATAGAGCAACGATAAGAATATTACTGTGTAAAGTAAGAAAAGTTGTAGGGGCAGCCTAATGTCGATATCAACCAGACAGCGAGGGAGTCTATCCCTGTCTCACTAGCGCTAGACCAAAAATATGTAGAAAAATTTTGCAAATCTTTTGATTCATCCTAGTTGCATTGTTTGGAAAGAATGTATATTCTTTGCAGCTTCAAATTTTTTTATGGCTAAGCTCAAAGTTGTACAAATATAAGTAAAGTAAAGTCGATGGAGTGGCCTAATGTCGGTATCAGCCAGACAGCGAGGGAGTCTATTCTCTTTTCACTAGACCAATGAGATTGCTTTTTGCGTCTGAGGTGGAGTGCCACACCTATCATCAGCTCCTCACTTTACCACACAGATCCCTGTGCTACTCATACACTGGGTTGGCGAGGCCAGTATTGAACCATGTGATTCCTAGCTGAACACTCTACCAACTGAGCTAAGCCAAAATGTTGTGAGTCTGATTCTCACTGAGAGCCTCACTATTATTATTGCCTTGAACCATACTTAGTTAATATCAAGATGTGTTCAGTGTGCTTATTACATTATTACAGTCAGATAAGTAACATAGTAAGTCATTCTAGCTTAGCAAGATTGGCCATTTGTCAGATGGTTTGCATAAGAGACAGACAGACAGACAGAGACTTGTATAGAAGTATTACCTCATTAATAAAAGTAAATACAATTGTTAATATGACACTTGTATAATGCACTTTCAGTTTTGGTTTTGATTTTGATAGAAAATTTCATGTTGCATGAGGAAATGAAGTAATTGAAGTTTTGCTTAATTTCTTCATATTTTAATACGGCCTTTGTCTCATTGTTGATGAATCAGTCCATTCTGTGAGTGTATTTGTTGTTGCTTCTTTTTTCAACCATTACCATCTTAGATTGGTTGTAGTAAAAGTCATTAAATGTGTGTTTATAAAAGCTCAGGGGAATCTAAGAGATGTGACAAGTCTAATTCTAAGATTTTAAATGCAAAGAAACATAGTTGTGGTAATTATTAGTCATGCAATTGAATAATTTTGGGAGATCTTTGTCATCTCAAATGAGAAATCAGCACAGTTTCTCTCTCTCTCTCTCTCTCACACAATTCAGCCCTGTCGGCTCGGGCTTTAGAATACACCAAGTGTATCCCTGCAGAGGGATAGGAACACCCCCCCTCTCCTGCCAGTGGGGCAACCTGTTGGTCGTGATTGGTGACCTCTGATGCTTAAAGTTAATTAAACAAAAATTTAGATCCCATAAAAGAAAAAGGCCTCAATAAAAAAAGGCAAGAAGCAGGCAATACCCCACAGAAACCATTACAGGCGTAGACTACGCAGATGATCTGGCACTTCTTGCAAATACCCCTACACAGGTCCAAGGCAGCGCAGAACATCAGCCTCTATGTAAACTACGATAAAACAGAGTTCATGTGTTTTAAAAAGGAAGGAGGAATCTCTACACTAAGCCTCTAAAGCTGGTAGAATAATTTGCGTACCTAGGTAGTGATATCTCATCCACAGAAAGCAATGTTAATGCACCCATAGGGAAGGCAGGGTCTGCTATAAACAAATTATCAGTCATGTAATATTATGAAAATTTGAAAAACACAAGTTTATAAACAAGTAATGTTTATTTCGCCTATGCTGCAGTGTTTCAATCTGTTTCAATAGATTTCATCAGGGCTTTCATTCTGTGATACTTTTATTTTTTCCCTCAAACTAATGAAAGCCCTGTTGAAACAGATCGGAACACTGCAGCGTAAGCGAAATAAACATTACTCATTTATAAATTTTTGTTTTTCAATTTTTTCATAATATTACATACTGTTGGATTCACTTCTACTTTTTTCTCACATTATCAGTCCTATGGAAATCAAATCTCACTAAAAAGTTAAAGCGACAATTCTTCCAAGTGCATCCTGCAGGGGTATAAGACATCCTCACGCTGCCGGTGGGGCCACCTGTTGGTCGTGATTGGCAACCTGTGATGCTTAGTTAATTAAACAAAAATTAAAAATTTCTTCTTGAAAATATTTTTTGTCTTAAACTACTTGAAAAAAAAAATCAATAAGCAAATCCTAATTCATTCAGATTTAATTTTAAGAAAAACGACACTCGTGTTTATTTGACTGTTTTTTAAAAAAAAATTTTTTAGAAAAGAACATAAACATAAAAATATATTTTACAATAGAAAATGAATTGTTCTTATAGAAATGTGCATCCTTTTGAAAACTCCTTTATAACTTAAGGATAGGGCCAGTTATCTCAGTTGGTAGAGCATTTGCCTTGAAATCACAAGGTTCTGGATTGGATACTAGTCCTCACCAACTCTGTATCATACATGAATGTAGCAATAATCTCTGGAATGCTAGATGGATAAAGCAGAGAGCGAAGCAACACATCTTAACAGTTTAACAACTTTATTTTAGACTCCCCTAGTGAGCGTTCCACTCACTAGGGGAAACATAACTACAACAACAACCAAAGGGGCAAACCCTTATTTAGTTCTTATCAGTAATTGCTTACTGATGTAACAAACTCAGTACACGAGTAACACAGCTTAGTTAATCTGAACTGTGCAGTAAAAGCATCTAGGAGCTAATGGTAGGTGTGTCACTCCACCTCCACCTTGTGCAAGAAAAAAGAGATAAACCTCCTCGTTGTTTGACTAATACCATTGGTATCAAGTAATTAAAAAAATGGGTCTTTTGTTGGTATTACCAACAAAAGACCCATTTTTTTATTACTTGATACAAGTCAATCTTAATGGTTGAGGTATAAAATTAAATTTCTGATAAGAATGGTTTGAGTGTCTGAATTTTTGACTTGCAAATTTTCCTTGACATTTCTTAAATTTCATTTTGAAAAGAATAGCTGGAATGAAATTCAACATCTATAAACCATGAATCTGGGTTACAGACAAAAAAAAATAACACATTCTTGATTTTCTTTCTTTCAAATACCAGAGAGATAAAATTTTTCTGTCAAAATGGGTGTCTTTCTGAGTTGGCTGTCTCCTTGTCAACACTTGATAATTTTCTCCTTTTCAACATTGCAAATGAATGGCAAATGGCAGGTGACAGATAATTGCCATTGGAAGGGTTGAAAGAACAAGAGTTCCTTCAAGATGAATGGTCCACACACTGTGTTTTATAGGCAGGCCTGAGATTTATGGTGAAAGCACTTGCAGGTATAGTTTCAGGGCTAACACAATGGACCACAAGGTGAGGGACAAGAACTTATATTCTTGGTCACAAGACAGTAACAATTTATTTTTTGTTTTTTTACTTCAGATTAAATATAAAATTGTAAAAAAAAGTAGGTACTTAAATGATTACTTAAAAGACAATTACTGGATTGGTTAAAATGTGTGTTTTTGTCATAAGATGGCATTAGGAGTGTTTAGTTTTAACTAACTTCACTGAGAAAGCTCACATTTTGATTGTATTGTGATTGCAGCATGCATTGAAAATGAATGAAAACATTTGTGGAATATCCTTTTTATTTTAAGAAGGGTAAAAATGCAAATCAAATATGCAATAAAAATGTTTTTGAATGTGCTGAAAGTGATCTTGAAAATCTTAAGCTTAATGATGGATGTTCTATGATCAGTTGAAGTTGATAACAATCCAATCAATGTGTTTCTTGAGAATAATAGGTGGTGAAAATCATTTGCATCAACTTATTATGTTAATTGCTTTGGTATATAGTGAAAGTGAACAGATTGGTATATAGTGTGAAAGTGAACAGAGCTTCTGAAAGTGAACAGTGAACAGAGCTTTGGTATATAGTCTGAAAGTGAACAGAGCTTTGGTAATAGTGTGAAAGTGAACAGAGCTTTGGTATATAGTGAAAGTGAACAGAGCTTTGGTATATGAACAGAGCTTTGGTATATAGTGAAAGTGAACAGAGCTTTGGTATATAGTGTGAAAGTGAACAGAGCTTGGTATATAGTTGAAAGTGAAAGTGAACAGAGCTTTGGTATATAGTCTGAAAGTGAACAGAGCTTTGGTATATAGTGTGAAAGTGAACAGAGTTTGGTATATAGTGTGAAAGTGTTTGATATAGTGAAAGTGAACAGAGCTTTGATATAGTGAAAGAGTAACAGAGCTTTGGTATATAGTCTGAAAGTGAACAGAGCTTTGGTATATTGTCTGGTGAAGTGAACAGAGCTTTGGTATATAGTCTGAAAGTGAACAGAGCTTTGGTATATAGTCTGAAAGTGAACAGAGCTTTGGTATTATAGTGTGAAAGTAAACAGAGCTTTGGTATATAGTGTGAAAGTGAACACTTTGGTATATAGTGTGAAAGTGAACAGAGCTTTGGTATATAGTAAAGTGAACATAGCTTTGGTATATAGTCTGAAAGTGAATAGCTTGTATATAGTCTGAAAGTAACAGAGCTTTGGTATATAGTGTGAAAGTGAACAGAGCTTTGGTATATAGTGTGAAAGTGAACATAGCTTTGGTATATAGTCTGAAAGTGAACAGAGCTTTGGTATATAGTCTGAAAGTGAACATAGCTTGGTATATAGTCTGAACATAGCTTTGGTATATAGTCTGAAAGTGAACAGAGCTTTGTATATAGTGTGAAAGTGAACAGAGCTTTGGTATATTTGGTATATAGTGTGAAAGTGAACATAGCTTTGGTATATAGTGAAAGTGAACATAGCTTTGGTATATAGTGTGAAAGTGAACATAGAACATAGCTTTGGTATATAGTCTGAAAGTGAACATAGCTTTGGTATATAGTCTGAAAGTGAACATAGCTTTGGTATAAGTCTTAAAGTGAACAGAGCTTTGGTATTAGTCTGAAAGTGAACAGAGCTTTGGTATATAGTCTGAAAGTGAACATAGATTTGGTATTGATATATCCGGGTTAAGGGATATATTATGAAGTTGTAGTAGGGTATATTATCACAGGTAAATAGAAGCTGGTACGTCGAGTAGCGGTACATCTTCTGAGCAGTCGGTGTGGTAGTCTTGCTAGTAGACTAGTAGGTGCTTTTACCACCACAGTGTTGAATATTTATGGAGGACACTATCCAATCAGATTATAGTGAGTGGGTACCTAGGTATTTAGATATTCATTACATCAGGTATATAGTCTGAAAGTGAACATAGTAGCATGACTGGAGTTTGAACTCACTTACTACAATGTCATAATCCAACACCTCACCCACTATGCTATAGGAACTTCTCCTGCACTTTCAGGGGGTATATTGCACAAGATCCAAAATTTTAAAATAATATGGACCAAAGTTACATGTCACCTTCATGTATTAAGTATACTAGTACAAAATGAAAAACGCACTCTGGGCAATGTAAAAATAGATTTTTGAAACATATTGCCTGAGAGGTGGGAGTAAAAAATTCAATGTAAGCGAATTTGTACCCTAAGTAAGTAAAATCATCAAATTCATTAAAGGATTAAAAAATAAAACAATTTGAAATATAAACTTTAAATATGTATTAAAATAAAACAAACTATATATAGATATATAATACCAGTCATGTATTTATTAAAACTTGTTTTAAAAGCAATGAGGACTGACTAATGTTGCATGTTCAAATTTTGAGTGTATTTATTCTATGTTATGATGATTTTGGGTAATGTGATGTAAACAGTGATGTAATTTTTGTTACAGACAAAAACCGGAAGCAAATCTCCATTATTAATAGATTTGTGTGACCCTAAATTGGTTTCCACACCAAAATAAATTGCAACAAGCAATAAAAAAAAAATGTATATTTTTCCTTAATGTGTAATGTAAAAGATTGTGGAGAAAATTAACTCACATTAATTGTAGAAAAAGTTTTGTCTTTATCCCAAGAATGTGGTTCAATATTTATGATGAGATTGAAAGGTAGTTTCTTCTTATTATAAGCTTCATCTGATGAATGAAATTATTGATTCAAATAATTACTGCTCTTAATTTGACCAACTGAATGCAGCAATTAATGAAATGTGTTTGGAATTAAGAGAAAGAAAAGGCATAATAAATATATTATGAAGATAATGTGAGACTTTATGATTCTTTGGAGAGAATTGTTACCTTTTAGCTTGGAAAGTGGAAACCATGTGTGTGTGTGTGTGTGTGTGTGTGTGTGTGTGTGTGTGTGTGCTGACATTCACCTGATGTGGGTTAAGTGGCTCCACACGTGTATTCGTGCGTGAAGTTTCTTGGAGATTGGTGTCCAAAGATTGGCCTAGGCATTCATGTAACAGGTTTGAATTCAAAGTTTTCCTTCTCCTAGACTGGTTGCCAAACCAAGGTTAAAGAGCTTAGTCTGCCCTACTATTTACGCATAACTGGAGGGCAAATAGTTGGATGCATACCTTTCCTAAATGTATTAATGCTATGTGAAATACAAGCAGCCTTAACCAGGTTTTGAACTTGGGTCGGCATGTTCATTTCCTATGACCAGATGCTGAGAGGTACGTGTCCTGCGTCCCTGATGCACAAAAATCTAAAAGGACGCAGCAAAATTGTATCCATGCATCCCAGTGTTTTTCTTTTTTCTTCCCTCACCATTTCAAGTTAACTGTAAATACATTTGAATAGTTTCTTAGAAATGAATTACACAGGATAGGTTACAAGGTAGGAGTTAGACGACTTTAGTTGGGACCCATCAAATTTCCTGGGACTCATTCAAAGCAAATATGTGCATCCCAGGATGCACTAAATCAAAAAGCTATCATCATCACTGTATGACTAAAACCATTATACCATTGTAGCGATTGTCTGCCCCTGTTTGGTTTGGAAGAGTTATCTTCCCTTGTTTGAGGTTTTCTACTGCTAGGGGTGATGAGTATTTAATCAGGGATGCACCAAGTTTGAACTCTCTTTTCTCCAGGACAGCAAGCAGGACACATGGGTTAGACATTTACGTCTACACCTTTTATGTGGGAGGCTTCGCTTCCAGCCTAAGTAAGTGACATTACTTCAGGGACTCTCCGTCACTTCTTTAGGATGAAAGCCTACGTCCTACTTTCTTTATAATACATTTATGTATCTTCTTTATACACCTCTAATACATTGTTTCATTATGAGTCTCTTTTGTGTATACCTTTTAATGTGTATATGTATTCCTGTTAAATGTATTTCTATGTGATCACTATTAAAGTCTATGTTTGTTACACTTCATAACTTCTTTGTCGGAATATTTTTGTACTTATATGTACCCATGTGGAAGGTCACTAAACCTTCAAACTAAATATAATACCCCTAAAACCAACACCATGAATGCCTCCAATGGAGACAGATTACAAAAGATACCATAAGGGGAAAAAAGAAAGAGGAAGGAAAATATGAGTTGAGATGAGTTTACAGAATTGTTGACCAGACGAGAACAGTTGTATAGAATGAAATAAATGTTCAGCTGAAAGTGACATATCTCTATGAACTTTTTGCTGCATCAGATTTGCCACAAAAAGAAGAAGAAGAACATGTCAGGCAGCAAAATCCCTAATCAATTTCCTTGCTCTGAAAAAAGATCTTTGCCGTTCCTTTGTATCATTGAAACAAGCCAATTGCTCATTGTAGTGCTGTACAATAAGAGTTTGTTCAAATACTAGCAGTTTATGATAAATGATTTCCCTTGAATCTTAGAAAAAGCAAAGAGACTTTTCTTTAGTTACTTTCATTTAGTTGAAATGTTGTAGTTGGATCTGGATTTGCTGGATGTTTTTATTTTTTATTTTTGGATTCTCATAATAAATCCATTTTTCATTTCATTTGTTCCAAAATGGAAATTATTTCTATTGAACCAGAACTTAAAGACAATTACTCAAATTCTGACAGATGTTTCTTTATATAAATTCATATGGAATTAATTTTCTTACTTTATGATAACATTTTTTTAAAAAAGGTTTTTAAACAATATACTCCCGCTGAATGGTTAAACAAGCAATAAAGATACTTAGAAGATTTTACTCAGATGATTGTTTTTTCCTTTTTTTTAAATTTCTATATAGTTTTAATGACTTGTGAAAAATGCAGAATTCTTTTCTATGAATTAACTTTTGATGCTGAATAACTCAATTACATAGAATTCATAGAATTTTAGCCAGTATTTTTGTAATTATCTTAAAGTCATAGAAGAATTCATAGATTTATTTTTTAAAATGTTTATGACAAATTTTTAATTTTAATTTTAATTTTTGTATGTATTTATGATTCCTCCATGCACATCAGAATATTAAAGCAATATTTTTCCTTTAACCCTAAATAGATTACATGCATATAATAACTAAATTCGGCATCAGAACATTTGGTTTATTATTATTGTCCATTGAAACATAAGTGATGAAATAGTGTTTATGAGAGGCTCAAGAATAAATGAAATGTAAAAGGGAATTTCCAGTTTTGAAATAGTCTGAATGTAAAGCCAAAAAGGCGTTTTTCTTTGATAAGTAAGTCACAATTAAAAGAAGAAAGTTACTTTATTTTTCTACTAGAAGCGGCTACCCGGCATCACCAGGGTAGAGAGGGATTTTTTAAAGTTAGTCCCGTATATTCATTATTACTGAAACGTGAGTTGAATCCTTGTGGGATGCCCCATTTAAATCCCTATGTAAAAAAAAAATAGACCTTGAATTGATCCAGCTACTTGGAAAGAAATGTTAATGTCTACTATCTAAAATATTAAATGAAAGAAAAAATCCATGCTGTTATCATTCAAATTTTATTTTTTAATTATCTTCACGAATATAAATCAAATTTCTATTATTTTTGCTCAAAACCAAGCCCTGGTGATATTCAATGTGTATATATATTTACTTTGTCGTTAATTGTTTTATTTTCAAAGTTTCCTCCGGACATACATATACAAACAACTGCCCTTTATATATTTATAGATTATATTGATATGAAGCATAAAACAATTTGCAAAAATGAGATCCATAATGATACTGCTATGGTTGCAGTTGTTGTTTTTTTTCTCTCTCTTTCACAATTTAAAGTAATTCTGCCATTATGAAACATAAGAAATTGTTCCACTCCTAAAGTTTTAATCCTTCTAAATTCCTTAATATGATTATCTTTAAAAGCGTTACATTTTTAGCTGCACCTAAACCCCAAATATTTTCTAAAGAATGTGTCGTTATGTGAGGTGTATTTTCAAGAAGATTATGACAAAGTCTGTGAAGAAAAAGATTTTTTTTACTGCGATAGAATTCATTTTATTAACTCTTGAATTTCTGTTTTTTGTTTAGATAATAAAATCTTAATTATTCTCTCATTAATTAATTATCTTTTGATATTGTTTTCTTATGTTTAATCATTGATTAATTGCTATCAATACATTTACCCAATTAATAAATTTTTGTTACATTTTGCCTATAATGTAGTTATTTGCCTATAATGTGGTTATTTGAAGTTTTATTGGTTTCATATTTATCAATGTTGATCTAAAATGAAGAATTATTGCATGACATTTTAAAGCAAAATAAAAAAAAAAGTTATGAAAATTCCTTATTGCACTTCACCTCACACTCAGCAAGATAAGTCTGGCTAGCAAATGCCACAAATTTGCAACCCCTTTTTGTACCTTTTGAATATATGTTTCTTTAATTTTCAACTGTTGTTTTCGTCTTCATTCATCCGAAATTACTTGCTTACCACCAGGAGATTTTAAGAGTCTCGAAATATCTCTTAGTGGAAGCATGTGGTGTAATGGTTATTGTTGTAGGAAATGGACACGGCGAGATTCTGTCTGTTTAATCAAATTGAAAAGATAAATCCTAACAGAATTTATTGGGTAATTTATGAGGAAGAGCGTCCCGGTCTCCTGCCTCAAAACTTGCTAACGGTGAGTGGTGAAAAACCAACCCCAGCTACGATTGAAGTCTGTAGCCGAAGCAATAGATAGATATGAAGACGACTAGATAGATAGATTTTTTTTGTTTTTTTTTAATTAAAATATAAAAGAATATCTAAATACTCAGATTTTCTTTTATTCATGTTTGTTTAATGTCTTGTTTTTAGTTTAAATAAGCAAGAATATCTAAATATTTTTATTTATTTATTTTTTTTACTTGTAATTGATTGTTTGAAATAAATATATTAAAATAAAATGAAAATACCGAAAAAAATAAACGTTTTGGATTTTTTTAAGTGAATGTCGAAAAAACCAAAAAAAAACCCAAAACGCCCCAAGTTTGTTGTTTACTTTCAAGTGACACTGCCTCGGCTACGGACTTCAATCTTAGCTGGGTTGGTTTTTCAGCAATCACCAGTAGCAAGTTTTGAGGCAGGAGACTGGGACGGTCTTCCTCATAAATTACGATTTATTGTAATAAACCAGAAAAGGTGAATTTTGTTTTTTGCACTCAAAATGCAAACCAAATGTCTTATTTGTCTGAATTTTTTTAGATGAGGCTTAATAATTTGTATTTAGATTTTTTAAATTTATTTAATTATTTTTTTTACTGTTGACCTCATCTTTATTATTATATAGACAACATTTTAGCTGATGTACCTTCTGGTCTTCTTCAGGTGTTTCTTGTCAAAGCTTCCAATTATGACAAAATTCCTGGGTTTGACAAGAAATAACTAAAAAAGGCCAGTGGCCTTTATATAACAAAAAAGATGAGGACAACTGTCAAAAAATCTAAATAATACAAATGTTTTAGTTTATTATTTAATGATGTTTTTTGTAACAGTCAGAATAAATACCGTTAACCATTCTTATGATCTTTCTTATGACTGTTGTAGAGATTGTTTATGCTGATCCTCCCAAGGATTGAACTCACCATCCTTGGCTAGAAAATGTTGAATCACTCTGTCCCATTTGCTGATTAGAAGTGGGCTCACCCTTTTCTATGAAAAGCTGCTAGTGGTTTGGTTACAGGGGACACAATTCACTTGCCTCTTGAATCCATGCTGGACTTCACGATTTGAACAGATACAATATCTCTTTTTTTTTTTTTTTCAAATTAAGCAACAAATATTGAAAAAGATTTTCATTATTGAAGCAACCTTACTTATATATATTTTTGCTCCTTAAATTTTGGAATGGAAATTTAGTTGGATCAGTTTTAAAATTCTGCTTGATGTAAGAGATAAAGTGTAAAAAATTGAATTTTTTTTTTTTACAAAATTAATCCCCCCCCCAAAAAAAAAATGAGAAAGAAAGAATGGAGAGTGATAATTTTTTTGCTGTTGAACTGCAATGATAAATTGGAATTAAATGAAGAATTTTTGTCTTTCAACAAGAAGAGATGGAAAAATGTAATTGAAGTTATTTTTATTTTTCGTTTTTCATGGGAAAGATTTTGCATTCACCTTAAATGTAGGCTGAGTAGATAGATATTTGTTGGTGCCAAACAGACTGACAGACAGACAAGAAATATGGTTCGACTATGATTGCCACCTGATCCTAATTGTGTATGGCCATGCTATTCATAATACTGTTAAAAAATGAAAAAAAAAACAAACAAAAAACCCCCCTAAAAACTTTTCATCTTAAAAGATTATTATTAGTTATCTCTGTTTGTTTCTATTTGTTTCTCAATTCCTTTCAGTCTCTCTCAGTCTACTGATCCTATCTGCACATCTCTCTCAGTCTGCTGCTCTTATCAGCTCATCTCTCTCTCTCTCTCTCTCTCTCTCTCTCTCTCAGTCTGCTGCTCCTCCTCCTATCAGTCTCTGCCCATTCTTCTTATTTGTCTTGTAATATAAGAAACTGATTATGATTAGACTTATCTGCATCTGTGTTCAGTCATTTGTCTATTGATTAATGTTTAATTATATTTTCATTTCCTGTTATTGTTGCTTTGCAGTTAAGTGTTGCTCTTTTAAACCAACTGTCTCTTCTCCTTGTGTTAACCAATTGAGTTATCTTGGCTTGATGCAATTAAATATTGTCGGATGTCCCAGATTCTGCAGGGCCAAATGTATTGTTTGAGCTTTGAAGCAGACATCTAGCCTTTTGTCAATGAAATACTGTGATGGTTATAAAATGAATTTTAAAACTATTTCTCTGAATGTTTGAGATGAGGCTTGATGGTTCCCAAGTCCGAGAAGGTTCCGAGTCCGACAACAAATACCTGAAGAAGGCCGGAGGGTATATCGGCCGAAACATTGTACAAATAACAATGGAGATGGGGACAATAGTTCGAATAACGCAGATAATACTAATTTTAAAACTATTTTGCTAGTAAGTAAATTATAGTCTGTTTGGTGGCCGAGGCAGGTGTTTATTTCCTTACTGATGTGTTCAAGCCTTGCTTAAGAGGTAAAGGTTAAATCCTACTTAACGGACATAAATTCCACCATCATATGTCACCCCACCGAAAGAAAAAAAAAAATACTAAAAATCAGGGAATTAACCTGAAAAAATGTAAAAATTTTCAAATAAAATAACTGATGCATTATATTGTTTATTCATTAATATGCTAACACTGAACATTTCATTAAATTCTTTTTTTTTTGCGGGTGACATGCGATGGTGGAATTTAAGTTCGTTAAGTAGGCTTTAACCAAGGTCAATGTTTTGAATTCTGATTTTAAGCAGAGGTAAAGATTAGAACTGAAAAATTTTTTTTCAATTACTCATATCATTTGGCCTTGTGCCAGAAAAAACTAGGTCAGCCAAATAAATTTCCCTATTTTGAGTTTTATATTCATCAACTTTTATTTGGTGTTACGCTTGGGTGTGTTTGATTGAATTAGAAGTGCATTGGTTTTAAATAAACATGCAGCAATGAAAACCCTCAAGTTTATTTTAGTCTTTTGAAAAAGAGTTTAGTAGATCTGTGAACTTATTTCAGGTCTTTTATTAGCCAAGTGAGACAAAAAGGAAACTTCTGGCTGGAGCCTGTATCTTTTATTGAACTGTAATAAATCCTTTGTATTTGTGTGGTTGTAAAAGATGGCCTATGTTGTTTTTTTTTATTGAAGAAGGGGTCAGAAGAATCTGTGAACTTAGTTTTTCTCCAAAATATCCTTATTGCATTTTGTGAAGTCTACTAGTTGATGTAGGTCATTGTACAAATAGTATTTTTTGGGATATCAGTTGAACTTAATTAACAACGCTTGGATATTACTGAATTGTGTGTGTGTGTTCTCTTTTCAAGGAACAAATGGAAAATAACGGAGATTTAGAAAAGTTATCTATACAATAAAAAGGACTGCAACCCAAAGGGATTATCATTATTAACAATTTGGCACAAGAGTATGTGTGTGGTGCAATTAGAAAAGTTGTTTAATCTGTGAAAATATCTTGCTAAGTGCTGCTTCTCGCCAGTGAAGTACATTGATCTTGAATGAGTTTAACTTAGGATGGCTCAAGGCCCAAACTCCAAGGAGTCTTGGTGGATGAGAAGTCCATGACCTCCAACACTCCACTTAGACCCTTATTTAGGCTAGACGGGCGATCAATCGGCTGGTCACGTCAAGCCCTAGTACCTATATGATTGCCTCAACTCTATTTCCCTTATGGCAAGCCCCAATCCTTTTTATCATATGGATGCTAGAAGGTGGTGGCTGAGGGTCTACATGTCCTGGGAATGACGTTAAACTCTATCTGATGGTGAGGTTCCAGTTTTGGAGAATGTGGAGCACCCCTTCATCACTATTGCTCCCTGGTCCACTCTGACCCGGAGTGGTAGTATCTGTTAGGGTCCCATCTATGGGTAAATAGAAAAATGTATTTATAAAAAAGAATTGAGTATCCATTATGAGTGAATTTATTTCAAAACTTTATCAGCATTAAATGACCCACTGAGGTTGATATGTCATAAAACAAAACAAACCCCAAGTATAGGATACTCCTAAGTAAAGATTAAATTCACTCCATTGCTCTACAGTAAAATTCCTAAAATTAAGGTGTTTCTGGTGTAATTGTTACTGTCACAGGAAATGAACATGGTAAATTGAGTTCAAATCCTGGATAAGGCTGTTTGCATTTCTAATAACCTTGGGAAAGGTATGAATCCAACTATGTGTAAATAGGGCTTTTTAACCGTGGTATGGCAATCAGTCTAGGAGAAGAGGAACTGAATTCAAACTTATTGAAATCTGCTTAAATAAACTTGACCTTATGTCACATCTTGATGTGGAGAAGGGGTTGGGTAAATACATACAACAACGTTCCTAACCCTAAGGTATCATTAATTGCTAATATATTATAATAAATTCCACTATGAATATCGACTTCATTTTCATTTCTAAGACTTTGTTTTAGAATTTAGTTTTCTGATAGAAGCTCCTACTTTTTTTTGTTTTTTTTCATTGCTTCACTCCAATGTTTATTATACATTATGGGCAGACAAAGTAAAAAAAAAAAGAAAAAAGAAAGACTTTATGCTAAAAAAATTCAGTGTAATAAAAAAAAACATTGGTACATGTTCTGAATGAAAGATATTGAAAAAGGACAAATTATGAAAAGTTTTTCAATAGAATTATCTTGCTGTATTATTGAAAACTAAAGTTAAAATGATTTTAAATATTTTCTCTAAAAATTGATTTGCATAACTTGGTCCGAAGGCTCAGTACATTTTTATGCTCTTTGTGATGCAGGCAAAAATGTAAACCGCCCTGTCGGCTGGGGCGTTAGAATGCACCGACTGCACCTCTGCAGAGGGGTAAGACTCCCCCAGTGGGGCCACCTGTTGGCTGTGGGTGGCGACCCGTGATGCTTAAGGATAGCGCCCAGGTGGATGAGCAGTTCATGACGTGCAATACTCCACTTTGGCCCTATCTTGTGCTAGACGGGCGGTCGGAGAGGCCCCCTCCGATCAATTGGCTGGTCCCGTCAAGCCCTAGCAGCTATATGATTTTCCCAACTCTATTGCTCTTATGGCAAGCCCCAATCTCTTTTTATCATATGGGTGCTAGAAGGCGGTGGCTGCGGGTCTACATGTCATGGGAATGACGTTAAACTCTATCTGATGGTGAAGTTCCAGTTTTGGAGGTTTGGGAATGTGGAGCACCCCTTCATCACCATTGCTCCCTGGTCCACTCTGACCCGGAGTGGTAGTACCTGTTAGGGTCCCATCTATGGGTTAAATAGAAAAATGTATTTATAAAAAAAAATTGTATATCCATTAAGAACTGATTTATTTCAAAACTTTATCAGCATTAAATGACCCACTGAGGTTGATATGCCGTAAAACAAAACAAACCAAACCAAAAATGTAAAACTGTTTTACATTTATTGTTTTAAAAAATATCCAAAATTATATTGAATTATAAAAGTTAATGGGAAAATAATTAATTTCTCTTAAAATTTTCTATTTATTTAAAAATCTTTGATGTTTGTTAAGCTATTTTAACTAAATTTAAAAATAAAGAAAATTACAGATGACGATGATGATGATGATGATGATTAGTGTTAGATAAAAATCATATTTGCAAGAATTATTTTCTATTTCTTTTTTCTCAAATGATGAATGAGAAACTATGATTTTGATTGGCAGCTTTTTAAAATGAGAAAAAAAAAAAAAGAAAGATTAATGCTATTTCGGGATTTAAAAACTAAAGAACAGTATATGCACAGTAGAAAAAGAATTGCCATTTTTAATTAGATAAGAACATATTTTATAATCTGAAGTCATGATTTTTTTGTTCTTTCTTTTACTCTTTTTTATTTTTTTTATATAATTGACTGGGCTTTGTCAAAGTTTCCAGTGGTAATAGCAGCTTTTGCTGCCAATGCCTGTGTAGATAAGATAGATATGGGAGAGTGTTTTCCCACTGTTTATTCTGTCAGCTATTACAGAATACCTGTGATGGGTAAGATAAGAACATATTTTATAATCTGAAGTCATGATTTTTTTGTTCTTTCTTTTACTCTTTTTTATTTTTATTTTTATATAATTGACTGGGCTTTGTCAAAGTTTCCAGTGGTAATAGCAGCTTTTTGCTGCCAATGCCTGTGTAGATAAGATAGATATGGGAGAGTGGTTTTCCCACTGTTTATTCTGTCAGCTATTACAGAATACCTGTGATGGGTAAGATAAGAACATATTTTATAATCTGAAGTCATGATTTTTTTGTTCTTTCTTTTACTCTTTTTTATTTTTATTTTTATATAATTGACTGGGCTTTATCAAAGTTTCCAGTGGTAATAGCAGCTTTTTGCTGCCAATGCCTGTGTAGATAAGATAGATATGGGAGAGTGGTTTTCCCACTGTTTATTCTGTCAGCTATTACAGAATACCTGTGATGGGTAAGATTTTAAATATTTTTCTCTAATTTTATGAAATTTGAGGGTCACTTTCAAACTTTTGTCTGCAATTAATGAAAGTTGGAATTTGATTTGAAAATATTTGAAATACAAAAGTCTGAATAAAGAGAATGATGATAAAATGCATAAGTATGATCAATTTGTCATAAGATAATTATATTTTAATATTTTCACATTAAAATTAAACTGGTTAATATATTTTCAGGTAGAAATTAAGTAGATTTATTAAATCAAGGATTGGAATAATTATTTGAACTAAGAGTACATCAAATTAAAGAGCCATATTAGGTAAGCTGACTCAATAATCTTCATACAATAATTGCTATTTACACAGTAGCATTGCAACCAACAAAGCCTTCATCAGATGATGACTCTGGGTTCAGGCATGGTTTCGGGTCCGAAGCATCATTACGACTAACCCAGAGCACCCCAGCAGTATCTCATGATACCACCAGACTTTGTCAGTTTGATGTCACAATATAGGACTGCCATATCCATGCTGATGCCTTTAGAGCTTTCTGCTGGATCTTTTTTATGTATTTCCTCTTGTCTGGTGGAGAAAGTCCAAGTTTAGACAAAAATGCCAAGGTAGAGTTGGTAATAAACCCCCGGCATCCGACTCCGATGGGAAATACTCGACCTTTGATCCGAGTTCACGTCCTCAGTTATTCTTTTATTATATCCTAAGTAATATTTTTTTCAAAATGCAGTTAAATAATCAATGAATGAACTAATTTTCATTGAATCTTATGTGCATATAGCTGAGAAAAACAGTATGAAAAATTAGACCGAGATATTTTTACTGTAGGAATGATGTCGTCAGAATGAATTTATTATTCTACAAAAGTCACATTGGGGTGTAATGGTTAGTAAGCTAGTTTTGCAGATCCATTACTTCTGAATAGCAAGTTCAATCCTTGCTGGATGCCCCATGCTTGTGACCTTGTGTCATATCCTACCTGTGGCAACTGGGTTGGGTAAATACCTATAAAGAATGAAATCTTAATTTAACAAGGAAGAGAAGCATCTTAATTGTTTGTATGTACTGTATAATTTAGATTTAACCTTTATTTTTTTTTTCCTCATGTTTTTTTGGTGGTTATGTCTTTTAATATCCTACATGGTGTGAATATTAATTTGTTTGTTACACAATCTATGTGGTTGCATAAGATTATTGTCAATCCCCTGTATTTCTAAAGGGATGGCCCTTTTCATATCATGGGCGGGACTTTCCATGGAAGATTATAGAAAGCCCGTGAAATATGTGAAATCACGTGGGACCTGGTTGGGTCCTCAGTTTTCAGTTGGACGTCAGGCAGTGAAGATGTCCTGCCTTAACTGGAACTCACACTGCATATGTGCGCTATGTTAATCAGATATTTAGTTACATGAAATGTATAGTTAAGTAAATAAAAGCGTAAGAAAATAACACGGTTTTGTGGTTGGTAAATGTCTTGGTAACAAGACTGATGAAGAAGAATAAATGAGTTAAGTGCAACCGACCACCAAGATGCTGGAAGAGATGTTAGAAGAAGACGTAAGATAGAAAAGACGTCAGAAGAAGAATAGAAGTAAGTAAAGAGGTATGCAACATGTTGAGAAAAGTAGTTGTAAAATCTTGGCTGCAAATTGAATGAGGTTGATTCTTGAATTAAAACAATTTCTATGCATCACTTTTAATCATAGATGCATTTCATAAGTTAAAGTTATGGTCATAGACATTCTGATGATATACCATGACATTAAGCAGATCATTTATTTTCAAGTCCCCATGATGTCTGTCTCCAATTTTATTTAAGTTTCTGCAAGTTTTTCCAATTAATTTTTTCTGGCATTGCATACGATCTATTTTGTAAACTTTAGCTTTCAATGTGAAATCTGTTGTGGTTTGTTTGAATATGATTTTTGATTGTTCTGTAGGTCTTTCTTAAAATATTTATGTTTAAAATGGATTACTGTATTTGATAGCATATAGGACGCACTTTTTTCCCAAAATGTTGGCTCAAAAAATTGCCCTGCGTCTTATACATCATAGGTGAAGTTTGAGACTTCTCGTAGGCCTAGGCTAATCTTCTCTATGATGCTCACTAACCCAACTTACGCTCAGTACTCTTACCTACCCTAAACTCCATGCATCCTTATTCTATAGATGTTTTGTGTATGCTTGCTTGTACTGCCAAATTGCTTTTATACAGCTATGTTTTTGCTTTTGTAATGCACTAGACTGTTTTCAACAATATATGCTTAGATACACTAAAATCTTTTTTTCCTGAATCTGACCTGCTGAAATGGGGGTACGTCTTATATGCCGTCAAATACAGTAATTAAAATCCACTTGTTACTTAGAAAACAGCATCTTCAAGATCTTGTTTGTTTTTGTTTATATGCCATCAAATATGGTAGATTTATTTCAAGATAGTTGACTACTGTGTTTGTTGGTAATGTATTTGTTGTTTGTATTCTCTTTCTTGATCTTGATATTCCTTATATCTCTGTCATTTATTTTTCATACCTTTCTTTTTGCATTGAGTATGAAGTGATTAGGATAATTTAGGGGTTTTAATGTTTATATATACAATTAATACAAACTTGAACGCCCTTCCCAGAATGCCACACAATCTTAAGCAACCTTCCCATCATGCCCTGAAAACTTAACCAACCTTTCCAAGATACATCACACAACAGTATATAATGAAAAATACAAATGTACATAATTCACTTGGTTTGAAAATCACTTAGGTAAAGAACTGACAGTTACCAAGCACCATTGACTTTGTCATTGCTACCTATACATACATACATATGTACATATATATATATATGATTTTGTGTTGTCAAAATGTATGAAAATTAGAGTAATGTGCTTTGATTAATATTGTGAATTAAAAAAAAAAAACATTTTAGGTTTTGTACTGGTTTAAAAACTACTTTAAAAAAAACAATTTTCATGTAATTTTACCCCACATCAATATCATATATTGAATTTATTTTTGAAAGATATAAAATAGATATTTTAAATATAGACAAAAATATGGTATGCATAATAAAGCAAATAAAACTATTTTTAAAGATTATTTAGAGTTCATTCTTTCAGCTAGCACACTCTTTGACCTTTTCTAAAAAAAAAAAAAAAAAGAAAAGAATGAAAATATTTATTTGTTTGTTAGTCTTAAGAGAGAAGAGAACACTCAGCTGTATAGAAAGATGAGTTCAGTCCTAAATGAAGTCTCCTTAGACAAAAGATCTGGCTTAAGAAAAACACTGAAAGTTCAAACTTAAGGAAGGATACCTGGCAAATATCAAATACAAAATAAAGGTGACATTTATTCAAGAGAGTTCGGAGAATGCACAAATTAAAATATTCTGATTAAAACAAAGATAATTCATATCATTCAGAGAATAGTAATGTCACTAGTTCACCATAGGATTTGATCTTGATCTCAAAGATACACTCAAGAAAAGAAAAAGAAAGAAAAAGAATAGATTTTATGTCCTTTTGATCCACTCATAAAAATCTGAATTTTTGTTCATCAACATTTTTTGAAATAAGAGTATTTTTTAAAACTTTTTTACCATTTCTTTTGTTCTCTGACAAAGACAAGATCAGCTCTAAGACTTTGCGAATATTTTTACCATTTATCTCTTGCTTTGTGCTGTCTTGAAAATTTTAGCTTTTATTTTGTTCAAGTTTGTATGTTCTTAGAATTGTCAGATGTTTTATGTCTGAGAAAAACTGTCCAAAATAATTCATGAAAGGCTCAGCAGCAGAGAAAACATTTCTTTAGTTTGTTTAGCGTGTTTATTAAAATGGCCGTTTGCATAGAACATCAGATAATGGAACGAAAAAGCAAAAAAAAAAAAAGAGAGAGAAAGTTAATAAGCATAAACTATCAATGTATCTGTGAGTTTAGCTAAATTATAATCGGCTTTGAGCCAAGAGAACTAATTAAACTTGGAAGACAAGCATTCACTCACTATTAGCATTTCTATTTCTGTCAATATACAACTTGTTATGGTTAAACGGTTAAGTGTATCATAAAACCCTTTGTGCCAGGAGAGTGACTTAAGGTGCAAAAAGAAATGAAACACAAGAATTTATTAATAGAAGATTTTAATATTGACTCTAAACAATGATTGCTCCCTGGTCCACTCTGACCCGGAGTGGTAGTACCTGTTGGGGTCCTGTCTGTGGGTAGGATGGAAGAGCATGAGTTGATGGGCAGAATTGTATTATCCATTAAGAGTTGATTTATTTCAAAACTTTATCGGCATTAAATGACCCACTGAGGTTGATATGCCGTAAAACAAAACAAAATCAAAAATCTAAACAATGAATATCCTGGTGGAGTTTATTGAATATCTGTGAATTGGATAAATTTCCCTACTGAACATTCTGGCAATTAATCATCAATTGATTAACTTAGAAGAAATTGTGACTGATTTTGTGAATATTTTGGGATTTACTCACAGCATTATTTCATTTTCAGTGCAACACAATGGCCACTACTTTGAATGCGAGGCTGCTTTATTCTTTAAGTTACAAGAAATCAAATAAGTATTATCTGTGTTAATCGGACTATTTTTCTCATCTTCATTGTTATCTGTACAATGTTTCGGCCAATGTGCCATCCGGCCTTGTTCAGGTATTTCTTGTTACAGATAACAATGAAGATGAGGACAATAGTCCGAATAATGCAGAGAATACTAATTATCAAGCCTCATCTCAAACATTCAGAGAAATAGTAAAGCAAATAAGTTAACAAAATATTGCACGTTTCTTGACTCACCCTAATATTAACCTTCCCAACCCTATTGCCCTTATGTCAAGCCCCAACCCCTTTTTATCATATGGGTGCTAGAAGGCGGTGGCTGCGGGTCTACATGTCATGGGAATGACGTTAAACTCTATCTGATGGTGAGGTTCCAGGTTTGGAGGTTTGGGGAATGTGGAGCACCCTTTCATCACCATTGCTCCCTGGTCCACTCTGACCCGGAGTGGTAGTACCTGTTAAGTCTCATCTATGGGTTAAACAGAAAAATGTATTTATAAACAAAATTGTATTATCCATTAAGAATTGATTTATTTCAAAACTTTATCGGCATTAAATGACCCACTGAGGTTGATATGCCGTAAAACAAAACCAAACCAAACCAAACCTAATATTAACCCTCATTAACAAGCCTTTAAGATTTCTTTTGTTTAAATTCAAAAAGTTATTTTCATATATTTTTAATGGTAAAGTAAAGTTATGCAATCAAACATTAAAGAATTCCAGGGCACTAAAAAAGGATTTTTTTTTGTAATCAAAAATGTAGTTTATGATGAAGTTTCAAGTGTGTAAAATATTTTTTCAGTTGTTTAGTTTATTTGTTTCATTCAATTTATTTTGTTGTATTTAAGGGCCAGCTTAGCTCAGTCGGTAGAGCGTTCGGCTAGGAATCACAAGGTTTCTGGTTCGATACCGGCCCTCGCCAACTCAGCGTATGAGTAACATAGGGATCTGTGCGGTAAAGTGAAGAACTGATGGTAGGTGTGGCGCTCCACCTCAGATGCTAAAAAAATCTCCTTGGTCTAGTGCTATTGAAAAGGGGATAGACTCCCTCGCTGACTGGCTGATACCAACATTAGGCCACCCCAACGACTTTACTTACTTATGTAACTTAGTGTATAATATTATTTTTGCATACTAATTAAATGATGGCATTTTTCTGGTTTCAGCTAGTTATATATTAGATTTGGTAATTTCTCCTGCCTCAGAAATTGCTACCCGGTGACTATTAAAATAACGTCCCCAGCTATGTCGTCTCGGTGGTGTTACTTGAAAGAAAACAACCAACTTAGGGCGTTAAATGTATTTTTTGTCATAATTCTTTTTTATTTATCGTAATTTGTTTAGAAATTTATTTATAGAAATTTGTCATAATTCTTGTTTATTTATAGAAATTTGTCGTAATTCTTGTTTAGATATGAAGATGGATATCTATCTATCTATCTATCTATCTATCTATCTACCTCAATTTGTTCATTTTTTACTTTGTTTATATATATCTATCCACCCATCTCCATTTGTTCATAAAGAGAAGCCCAGCCCCTCTAAAATACATTTAACGCCCTAAGTTGGTTGTTTTCTTTCAAGTAAAACCGCTGAGACAATATAGCTGGTGACGTTATTTTAATAGTCACCGGGTAGCAATTTCTGAGGCTGGAGACCGGGATGCACTTCCTCATAAATTACCTTAGATTTTGTCATTTTCAACTGTTTTTATTTGTGCTGATTTATTAAGGTTATGAATTTTGGACTATAATATTGTTAAAATTTTGTTGGTGTGTGTGTGTGCGTGTGTGTGTGTTTGTGTGTGTGTGTAGCAGAAGGATGAATTCCTTATTTGATTTGGAATTTCTAAAGAAAGTTAAAAAGCACAAAAAAAAAAAAAAAAAAAAAAGAGACAACAAAACAAAATAAAAAAGTTTCTTTATTTTTCCTTGCTACTTTCTAAATAACCCAATGCATTATTGATTGTATTAAAAATCAATGATCTGCACTCCAATTTGTGGTGGCCTTTCCATTTCTGTTCAGATGAATGCACATGAATGTTGTGTTGGGAAAATCTTGTAAAGCATTTTGCCTCAAATTGATTTTTGCATCTTACAAAATGCTAATCTTCACAGAATCAATTATAAATTGCTGCTACCTGAGCTTTGCTTCTCTGTTGGGCTAATAAGTATAGTTTATAGAAAACAATGATGATGATGATGTTGATGATCTTTTTCTATGTATCTACCTAGCTCTCTCTTTATATCTATATATGAGAGAGAGAGAGAGAGAGAAGAGAGAGAATAATAAACTGATACATGTAGACAATAACGGTGGCTCTTATCTATCATACCATATCTTCTCTGTTGGGCTAATAAGTATAGTTTGTAGAAAACAATGATGATGATGATGATGTTCTTTTTCTATGTATCTACCTATCTCTCTCTTATAATATATATATATATATATATATATATAGAGAGAGAGAGAGAGAGAGAGAGGGAGAGACAATAATAAACTGATAGACAATAACGGTGGCTCTTATCTATCATACCATATCTTCTCTGTTGGGCTAATAAGTATAGTTTGTAGAAAACAATGATGATGATGATGTTCTTTTTCTATGTATCTACCTATCTCACTCTTATATATATATATATATATATATATAATATATATATATGAGAGAGAGAGAGAGAAGAGAGAGAGAGAGACACAATAATAAACTGATACATGTAGACAATAATGGTGGCTCTTATCTATCATACCATATCTTCTCTGTTGGGGCTAATAAGTATAGTTTGTAGAAAACAATGATGATGATGATGTTCTTTTTCTATGTATCTACCTATCTCACTCTTTATATATATATATATATATATATATATATATATATATATGAGAGAGAGAAGAGAGAGAGAGAGAGAGACACAATAATAAACTGATACATGTAGACAATAATGGTGGCTCTTATCTATCATACCATATCTTCTCTGTTGGGCTAATAAGTATAGTTTGTAGAAAACAATGATGATGTTGGTGATGATGATCTTTTTCTATGTATCTACCTATCTCTCTCTTTATATCTATATATATCAGAGAGAGAGAGAGAGAGAGAGAGAGAGAGAGAGAGAGAGAGAGAGAGAGAGAGAGAGAGAGAGAGAGAGAGAGAGAGAATAATAAACTGATAGACAATAACGGTGGCTCTTATCTATCATACCATATCTTGCATTTGAAGATGTGCAGATAGATGTACATATATTTAAACTAACATCTTTCTGGAAAACATGTTTGTAGGTATTATTTATATATAAACAAAACATGTTTGTAGGTATTATTTATATATAAATTGTAGAAAACAATGATGATGATGATCTTTTTCTATGTATCTACCTATCTCTCTCTTTATATCTATATATATGAGAGAGAGAGAGAGAGAGAGAGAGAGAGAGAGAGAGAGAGAGAGAGAGAGAATAATAAACTGATACATGTAGACAATAACTGTGACTCTTATCTATCATACCATATCTTGCATTTGAAGATGTGCAGATAGATGTACATATATCTAAACTAACATCTTTCTGGAAAACATGTTTGTAGGTATTCTTTGAAATATTAAGTTAAGTTATTATTAGTCCATATGTATTCTGATCAGTCTCGTTGTTTTGGGTTTTTTTTCTCCCCCCCCCCAGTATTTTGGATGATGCATTTTTCAGCTTCTCCATCACTGTTTGAAAATTTTAGATCATTCACTGAAATTATTCCACAAGTTATTCTAACGAGGATCTTTTTCCTTGTTGTATGTATCGGAACGTTTCGGCTATTACATTCTTTGACCTTCTTCAGGTATATAGTACTAGATCAAGTTATAGATATCCTAATAATCCTCACCAGGTCGGGTTGGAAGCATGGATAGTGTAGAGTATTTATTTAAATTCAAAATAACAGTTAAAGAGATTTTGATAGACGGCCCTTAACACTTTTGTGACCTCCTCTTCATGTTCATGAGTTTGACCCGTGGGAAGGAGTTTTTAGATAAGTTTCTAGATAGCCTTTGAAGGATGAAGACAATAGTGGTTGGCTAGATTCTCACACATGTGGATCCAAAACTCAAATAAAATACATGTGAATTCACTAAAAAAATGTCTTGTGTTGTTAATCAGAAACAAACAACGCAGGATTTGTTGATTAAGGTTCTTTTTCCAGCTTTATGAAACTTCAGCAATTCAGACATTTTTCACTTTAATTCCCAAGCGTTAATAGATTAAAATTAAAAGAATCATTTTACAAAGTGAGTAATCCATAGCTTCATCTCGAGGTTTTGTGTTGTCTTGATCGTTAGCCATCACAGGCTGAGATGAAATGAGAAGATAAACTTTCTTCAAAACTAATCAAGACAGATCTTTTTTGTGTTGAGTCATTTGTTGCATAAATGGTGGGTATCCTATCAATTATTCATGGTTAGTGTAGAGAATTTATTTAAATTCAAAATAACAGTTAAAGAGATTTTGATAGACTGCCCTTAACACTTTTGTGACCTCCTCTTCATGTTCATGAGTTTGACCTGTGGGAAGGAGTTTTTAGATAATTCTAAGGGCCATTGTTTTTCAGATCAGGGGATGGAAAAATACCAGTAATTTTTTTATGTGTATTTATCTATTTAAAAAAAGTACTTTCCATTTTAATATTTTTTTTAAAATGCCTTCTATTCTCAGAGCGACATTTTTGTTATTTATCTGCTTGCAAAAAAGTTTGAAATTTCTTTTCCCTATTGGATTAAAAATATATCTAAAACAAACAATTTATATAATACTGAATACACACATAATTTTGTTGCATAACTGGTGGGTATCCTATCAATTATTCATGGTTAGTGTAGAGAATTTATTTAAATTCAAAATAACAGTTAAAGAGATTTTGATAGACGGCCTTTAACACTTTTGTGACCTCCTCTTCATGTTCATGAGTTTGACACATGGGAAGGAGTTTTTAGATAAGTTTCTAGCTAGCCTTTGAAGGATGAAGACAATAGTGGTTGGCAAGATTCTCACACACATGGTTGAATTATTCGGCTCCAAGACCCAAATAAAATTCTTGTGAATTTACAAACAAACAACGCAGGATGTCTCAACCAGAATCTTAAGAAGATATCCTTGTGGATAAGAGGAATAGTGAGTCTGAATTTTCCAGAATTGATTTACTGATGATAGAATCCTTTTTTTTTTCTTCTTTCTTATTTATACTAAAGCTTAGATGTTAATCAAAATATAAGTTTGAGCCCAACCTGTTGGAGAATATGAAGATGTCTAAATCATTAATTTAGTTATTAGTTTAACATTTGTGTATATCTGATAGTTGTCTACCATAAATATTATCTGTTATTATTGAAAAACACTTTTATCCAAGAGAAACCTCTCATGCTTTTATTGGCAATCCCAGAATCTTCTTAAACAAAATCTGATCAGCTTTAGATGTGATTTTAGGAAAACAACAGTTTTTTTCTTCTAAGAAATATGAAGAGACTCAACTTTGTTATATACAATAATGATACACACAATCAATTTAGTTTGACATGAACCATAACCAATCAGAAATTCCTAATCTTTTACATTAAAATATTTGTATATATATTATATATATATATATATATATATATATATATAGGTATTTCCCCAACCTGTTTGCCACAGGTAGGATGTGACACAAGATCACAAGTATGGGGCTATGATAATACACTCTGTCACCATTAGTATACACCACAACATCTGGGTATGAGTGCACTTCGTGTCTTGGGGTTGATCTAATTTTTTTCACTAGATTCAGGTTTGAATTCAGAGTTTTCCTTCTCCTAGACTGATTGTCTAACCAAAGTTAAAGAGCCCAGTCTGCCCTACTACTTAGCCATAGATGGCTGGAGAATAGTTGGATTCATAGCTTTCCCAAGGGTATTACTGCAATATGAAATGCAGACAGGTTCGTCCAGGATGTGAACTGGTCTCGTGTCCATTTCCTATGACGAAAACCATTATACCACACGCCTCCATAATATATGTATGTGTGTATGTGTATATATATATATATATATATATATATATATTATATATATATATATATATATGTTTTACAATAAATAATAGTGACTTTCATAGTTATTCATCCTATTAATGGTATTGTAAAAAGAAAACAGAAAAAACAAGTACTTTAGACTGAAGAATGTATGTGTATACCATATATACACACATACACATGTGTGTATAAGTTTCTGATATTTCCCTGTTACATTTCACTTGGATATGAAAAGTGTCAGAATATCCTGGGGGCACAGGTTCTGAGAACCAAGACTGCTCCACACCCAAGTTCTTACTGGCCCTCAGCAATTCCTGTAGATAGACCTCTGTTACATTATCTTTTGCAATAGGCAGAAATAAAGTTGTTTGCCAAATATATACGATTCAAGTAAAAAAAAATAAGTGAAACATTAATGGAAGTTAATTTTTTTTACCATGTTTCATATCAAGTAAATTTTCATCTCTATTTTGGACAACATTTAAATGTTTTGGAAAATGTTAAGAAAATCTAGTGGTAGACGATTTGAATAAGACTGAAATTTGGATAAAGCCATTTTGTCTGTTAAAAAACAATGTATTTTGATAATCATGGGAATTATGCAACTGCCTGTCTGTAACCAAAATTACATCACCACTGATGTCACGATTTCCTTAGTTATTTGAGTTATATTCTCAACGATTATAAAATAGTCATTACTTAATCTTAATTAGCATCTTATTCCTTCATGATGTCTCTATTAAAATCTAGCTGAGTTAGATTTGCTGCAAAACTGCCCATATTATTAATGCATTTAAGATCCTGAAATATGTGTTTTATATCTCTAAGAAATAAAGATTTACATAGTATAGGTGGGAATAATTTGCATAAGGATTTTAACAAAACTGAGTTTATGAATGATTATTTTCTGTTTTCTATCATGTTATTCTCAAATGTATTAAAAGCAATCCTATATGAAATTTTATGTAGATATCAATTAATATAACATTAAAATAAGTATAATCGTTTTATATTTGTTCTTATTTAGTTTTGTTAGTCTTTCTAATTTAATATAATATTTCATTACATTAAAACTTAAATACTTACGCCAAAGGGGTACATACTTTTCCTAGTTTTGTTAATAAAAATCCTTTTATTAGTTCTAACAATGTAGTCATTAATTGGTTAAATCCTACTTAACGGACATAAATTCCACCATCGTATGTCACCCCACCGAAAGAAAAAAAAAATACTAAAAATCAGAGAATTAACCGAATTTAATGAAATTTTCAGTGTTGATACATTAATGAACAAACAATATAATGCATCAGTTATTTTATTTGAAAACTCTTACATTTTTTCAGGTCAGTTAACTTTGAACCATGTACTTTGAGGTGTAACACAGATTCACAAACATACGTGGTTCAAAGTTAACTGACCTGAAAAAATATAAAAGTTTTTAAATAAGATAACTGGTGCATTATATATTTTATTAATTAATATATCAACACTGAAAATTTAATCAAATTCAGTTAATTCCTTGATTTTTAGTTTTTTTCTTCTTTCGGCAGGGTGACATACAATGGTGGAATTTATGTCCGTTAAGTAGGATTTGATCCATTAAACTAGTGGATTTATTGGTTTTCCTATAAGATCCAAAAGGATCCAAGTTTATTAAATGGGTCAGTTTAGCTCAGTTGGTAAAGACATTTGCCTAGGAATCACAAGGTTCTGGGTTCAATACTAGTCCTAGCCAAATGGTGCAGGAATAGCACAGATTGGGTAATCTGATCTGTGTGGTAAAGCATCTGGGTGCTGACGCAAGGTGTGGCACTCCACCTCAGCAAAAAATAATCTGTGGGTCTAGCACTAACAAAAAGGGGATTGACTGCCTCACTGTTTGACTGATACCAACAGTAGGTCACTCTGCAGTGATGTGTCAGGTGAACCATTGATTTCAGCCTGTTAGTATAATGAAGAGGTGCTTCCTGGGAGACAGATCCTTTAGAAATGCTCTCTCTCTCTCTAGTCAGGGTTCGAATCACACACAAAGCGGTCTTCCTGTCTATAGCTCTGCTGATGAGGCCTAATAGGCTGAAATGTACATACATTTGAATAGGTACTCCCGCCTAATTCATTAATTATTAATTAATTAATTTTCAAAAATTAGGTACGACTTCAATTAAGCACATATTCTCCCAAAAATTGTCTGCTAAAAAAGCCAAATCATAACACATTGTCTGTTTGTTTACTTCTCATATATATATATATATATATATATATATATATATATATATATATGAGAGAGAGAGAGAGAGGGGGGGCATTTCCTTGTCAGTAATCATCAGAGACCTGAGGGTATTTAGAAGATATTGAATTATTGGCACAAGAAGTAAGTGTAATTAGAGTTGATTTTCATATTTGTATGTATAAAAAATTCTTTACATTGAAGATCTCTGGCCTAGATTGGTAGTACCTGTTAGTGTCCAATCTATTGGTCAAATAGATCTGTTTAAAAATTATTTGATTATCTGACCAGACAACATACTTTTTTACCCTGGCCCAGATGAGATGTATTATTTGTATTAGATAAGAATACCTGATATCATATAACTGTGTGCAAAAAGCTCTTAAGAAACAACTTGACAAATTTAAATTTAAACATACAATGTACACAATTCCCTAACCTCGAAGCATAAAATAACCCTAGACAGGTTGACATGCCATTAGGATCAATCAATCAATCATTTACATTGAAGATGTTAAAATGGCCAGATATTATTAGTAAAACATTTTTGGTTCTTAAAATTTAAATCTATAGACAGACTGTAGCATATTTTTGATAAAGGATAGTCTTTTCTTTTTTGTAGTTCAGACAATTTCAATATTATTTAATATTTATTCCAAAGAAATATGATAATTTATGCTAAAAACTGAATACTCTATGATGGGAATATTTTTCACCTTAAAGTTCAAATAAAAGAGTAATATTTGTTTGATCTATGAATCTCATTGTCAGAGAAAAGAAAACCATTCCATTCTAGGGACTGTGCAAAACTCTTTGGAATATCTTCAACTAAGATGGTTTCATTTTAAGCTTTTTTTATTTTTACAAAGGACTGGAAAAACTTTTTCCGCCCTGTTGGCTGGGGCGTTAGAATGCACCGACTGTACCTCTGCAGAGGGGTAAGACTCCCCCAATGGGGCCACCTGTTGGCCGTGGGTGGCGACCCGTGATGCTTAAGGATAGAGCCCAGGTGGATGAGCAGTTCATGACATGCAATACTCCACTTTGGTCCTATCTTGGGCTAGACAGGCGGTCGGAGAGGCCCCCTCTGATCAATCGACTGGTCACGTCAAGCCCTAGCACCTTATGGCAAGCCCCACCCCTTTTTATCATATGGATGCTAGAAGGTGGTGGCTGCGGGTCTACATGTCCTGGGAATGACGTTAAATCTGTCTGATGGTGAAGTTCCAGTTTTGGAGGTTTGGGGAATGTGGAGCACCCCTTCATCACCATTACTCCCTGGTCAACTCTGACCCGGAGTGGTAGTACCTGTTAGGGTCTCATCTATGGGTTAAATAGAAAAATGTATTTATAAAAAAATTGTATTATCCATTAAGAATTGATTTATTTCAAAACTTTATCGGCATTAAATGACCCACAGAGGTTGATATGCCGTAAAACAAAACAAAACAAAAAACAAAAAAAACAGATCAAAAATTTAGATCTTGGAATAATGAGAACAAAACACATACTGGTTTGTTAAATATACCCCCCTCCATATATATATATATATATATATATATATATCAGGGTTCGAATCACACAAAAGGCAGTCTTCCTATCTATAGCTCTGCTGAGGAGGCTTAATAGGTCGAAATGTACATACAGAGATTGATTTTTCTTGATTTGTTTAGCCTTACATTTGAATAGGTAATTAATTATTAATTAACTAACTTTCAAAATTAGGAACGACTTCAATTAAGCACATATCCTCGCAAAAATTGTCAGCTAAAAAAAGACATATCAAAACACATCACTTGTGTATTTACTTCTCATATATATATATATATATATATATATATATATATATAGGGAGTGAAATGAGGAAATCAATCAGACAGTATGTGAAGAAATGTAGAAAAACACTAGATGGAAGTTTATTACTTGTGATAATGTCAATGTTTAAACATTTCGGTTTATATAAAACCTTCTTCAGGACAAAATGATAAAAAGAAAAACTTTTTCTCTTCTTTTTAATCATTTTGCCCTGAAGAAGGTTTTATATAAACCAAAATGTTTAAACATCAATATTACCACCAGTGATAAACTTCCATCCAGTGTAACATTCCGTGTTTTTCTACATTTCCCCCCCACACACACACACCCATATATATATATATATATATATATATATATATATTCTCATTTGTTAATTTCACTTTTCCACACACAGTCCTCATATCTTAATAAAGGGTGAATGTCATCCGAAATATCAGAATAAATTGAACCAAGGACAGAACAACAGCTGGATATTGGAACTGTTTTTTTATATTTTTGTTCACTTGTTCATTTTCCATGCTTCATGATATCAAGAAACAATGTTCAAAAGAACAAATTTTATGCAATCAACTTAAAAGAAATTGTTAAATTGAATAATGGGTATTTTTTGGTAAAAAAACCCAAACTTCTAAACTCGAGGATCAATATTATAATAATATTTTATGTGCAATTCTAAATTAAATTATAATGTTTTGTATATCAGCAGGAGAAGCAGATGGCTAAATATTTGGTTGTATGAAGCAGTGTAATGGTTTTCAGTATATTTGATCCAAGTTCAAATTGTGAACCATGAAAATGCATTAATTCACTTCTCCCTTCTCATTTCTCTGCCATGTCATAATGGTCAGAAATAAAGTAAAGCGGGAATAAGTGAGCACACTCTTCTATAAAAACTTTAACTCTACCCCTGTGCAAAAGTAAAAAAAAGCTGATCATCATGTCACGCAATTAGCACGGATATCTAAGACAATCTCTTGCCAACCCTCCCTATCATTCATTGTCCCAGAGAGGTCCTCCATGCAGCATCCAGTATCTTCGCATAGTTGGTCAATGTAGGTCCTTGGTGGCTGGCCCACATTAGCATGTCCATGTGTTGGCTTCCACAGGAGGACGTCGCTTTTGAGCTTGTCCTTGCTTCTCCAACAGTGTCCTGCATGCCTAGTTCGTCTCACTCGGATGGTTTGTGAGACGGGGGTCAGGTGGCCATACAGCTGCTTCTTTGTGGGGTGCTGCTTCCACGACTTAAAAGCTGATACTCATTGTGAACTTTGACAGAATCTGACAAATTGCCAAGAAGAAAATGAAAGAATTGAGATAAATCAATTTGATTCCAATTATATATATATATATATATATATATATATATATATACCAAGCGTGTTGGTAGATCCTTGCGGAAAGAAAAAACCCGGCAGAGAGTTTGATTGTAAAAATATACTACCAAACATCAACCAGGAAGAAAAAAATTTTTGAAAAAAAGAAAAGACCAAGATATTCGTACCAACAAAAAATAATCTATTGGTATAGTATTTGGCCAAAAGAAAAAACAATTTATATGTATATATATGTATATAAGATATATATATATTCATATAACCGCTAGGAGAAGCTAACCTGTAAAAAGTGCTCGATACCTAAGTAAAGCCAAGTAATAAAGATAATCTACTGAGTCAGATGAACCTACTATTAGTTTCGCATAAAGCTCTTCAGGGCTAAAATCTAAAAATTTAGCCCTGAAGAGCTTTATGCGAAACTAATAGTAGGTTTGTCTGACTCAGTAGATTATCTTTATTATATATATATATATATATATATATATATATATATATATAACACATACGTAGATATAATATATACACATAAAAATAGTGTGGCACTATGCATGAGTGCATGATGCAATTGGGTGCATGCAAGTAAGCAAGTACATGTGCATATATATAACTGTATAAATAAACAACAAAAGCCCCCAAATTACTATACATTTAATGTTGAAAAATATTTTTAAAACTAAGTTTAATTGAAATTATACATTGCAATACTAACACAAACAACTGTCTCAATAATAGATTCAATAATTAATTTCAATGGTTAATTAAATGTATAGTAATTTGGTTTTTGTTGTTTATCTAAGCAATGCGTAATTAAAAACAACCTTAATCCCCTAAAACCGTAACCCAATTTGCAAAATGTTAATTCATAGACTGTAGTTAAACTGTCCTTGGGTACCACCAAAAAACTCTCCGTTTTAATTTTCCGACCTAAATCAGAAGTCGGCCATATATATATATATATATATATATATATATATAGAGAGAGAGAGAGATTTATCTGAATTTGATAAAATCTTTAATCAGTAGATAAAATGACCCTCTCTTAACCCCCCCCAAAAAAAAAAGCATTATAAAAATGTATGTAAATATAAGCTATCTAAACAATTTATACTCCTTATTTCTTTTTTTTTTTTTGTAGATTAACAGGAATAAAGAGGAATATTCTTTGTCAGATGATAATGCCTCTACTACTAGTACTACTACTACTACAATTTATTTTGCTAAGAGAGCTGAATTTGGTTCACACTTGGAAGTATGGTCTCTGTGTTGAATCAAGCTGAAAGAATATTTTGACATTGTAGTCAGTTCACATAAATTCAATTTGTGTATCAAATAGTTCAGCCTTCTTTGATTTCTTTTATATGATGAATCCATCCAAATTCAGAGTAGTCCATTAATAAAAAAAAAAATCAGTTCTTTGGTTCTACACCCTAAATAAAATGTAATAGTGCGTATTACACATGGTAAAAATAAAATTAAGAAATTGTTAAATAATTCTAGGAAGTAAACTGAATCGCCAAAAAATTAGAAGCAGCAGCTTTTTAATGTATAGCTTCTCCCTTTGCCTAAATAATAGCAGCTACACAACTTGACAAAGTGCTGGAATCATTGTAAGGGTACATCTATTCCAGGTACATTCCAGCACTGTCCATAACTGTTTTATTTACTGGATGTGACTGCAGGGAATCTCTTCTCATGCTCAATAATTAGCATTCCCAGTTGATTTTTTAAATTTAAGGTTATTGTTATTTAATCACATTAGTTATATAGAGATCTGTAAATGGAGTCCAAAACTGAATTATGAAAATATCACCAGTGGTTCAAAAGTTATGAGAATTTAAATTGGGGGTACAAAAGTGGACATGATTTTGTTTTTCATTTAGTGGATTTTGCTGTTTCAGTGGACCGGAGTGAAAATAAAATTTAAAAAAGATAGATAAATACTTGGATCTTGCCAGAGAGCTGAAGAAGCTGCGTAACATGAGGGGTGATAGTGATACCAATTGTGCCCTTGAAACAGTCCTCCAAAGGTCTGGAAAAGAGATTGGGAGGATTGGAAATCAGAGGAAGAATTGAGCATATCCAGACCACGGTACTGTGAAAATCAGCTAAAATACTTAGAAAAGATCTGAGGAGACTTGCTGTCATTTGACTTCAGTGAAAAAACATCAGTTAAAACTGGTGTGAAAAACTTGCAAGGAGGAAAAAAAAATTAAAAAAATAAATTTCTGACAGTTTGTTTGATTTAAAAAAAAATCAAAAACTGCAAGTCTTTTTCTCCATTTACACTATTTAAATTTTCATTGTTTTAAAAACCCATATTTGATTATTTGTTTTTGCATTGATTAATTTTTAATTAGCAGAAACCCCATATTTTGTTATGTTAATGAATGTGCAAGTTGTATAGAAGAAATAATAAATTTCTCTGATTTTTTTTTTTTGGTTGTCAATCATTCCACTCTACTGCTTTCATTTGCATTTTGAAAATCTTATCCAATCAACAAAAAACATTTATGAATCAATTAAATAGCCCACCAATGGAAAAACAAACAAACCTTCTGCACATTTTTTTTCTGAGTCAATTAATAAATTACAAGGAGAGTATTTGCTTTGAGAAAAATTTAGTGTGCCTATGAATTTGTACCTCACTAGGTGCTCTATCAATTTGCATGTTTTAAATTTCCTCATCAACCAACAGAATTTAGTGTACCTATCAATTTGTACCTCACTAGGTGCTCTATAAACTAGCCTGTGTTAAATTTCCTCATCAACCAACATAATTTAGTGTGCCTATGAATTTGTACCTCACTAGGTGCTCTATCAACTGGCATGTGTTAAATTTCCTCATCAACCAACATAATTTAGTGTGCCTATGAATTTGTACCTCACTAGGTGCTCTATCAACTTGCATGTGTTAAATTTCCTCATCAACCAACATAATTTAGTGTGCCTATGAATTTGTACCTCACTAGGTGCTCTATCAACTGGCATGTGTTAAATTTCCCCATCAACCAACAGAATGTAGTGTGCCTATGAATTTACCTCACTAGGTGCTCTATCAACTGCATGTGTTAAATTTCCTCATCAACCAACATAATTTAGTGTGCCTATGAATTTGTACCTCACTAGGTGCTCTATCAACTTGCATGTGTTAAATTTCCTCATCAACCAACAGAATTTAGTGTGCCTATGAATTTGTACCTCACTAGGTGCTCTATCAACTGGCATGTGTTAAATTTCCTCATCAACCAACATAATTTAGTGTGCCTATGAATTTGTACCTCACTAGGTGCTCTATCAACTTGCATGTGTTAAATTTCCTCATCAACCAACAGAATTTAGTGTGCCTATGAATTTGTACCTCACTAGGTGCTCTATCAACTGGCATGTGTTAAATTTCCTCATCAACCAACATAATTTAGTGTGCCTATGAATTTGTACCTCACTAGGTGCTCTATCAACTTGCATGTGTTAAATTTCCCCATCAACCAACAGAATGTAGTGTGCCTATGAATTTGTACCTCACTAGGTGCTCTATCAACTGGCATGTGTTAAATTTCCTCATCAACCAACATAATTTAGTGTGCCTATGAATTTGTACCTCACTAGGTGCTCTATCAACTGGCATGTGTTAAATTTCCTCATCAACCAACATAATTTAGTGTGCCTATGAATTTGTACCTCACTAGGTGCTCTATCAACTTGCATGTTTTAAATTTCCTCATCAACCAACATAATTTAGTGTACCTATCAATTTGTACCTCACTAGGTGCTCTATAAACTAGCCTGTGTTAAATTTCCTCATCAACCAACATAATTTAGTGTGCCTATGAATTTGTACCTCACTAGGTGCTCTATCAACTGGCATGTGTTAAATTTCCTCATCAACCAACATAATTTAGTGTGCCTATGAATTTGTACCTCACTAGGTGCTCTATCAACTGGCATGTGTTAAATTTCCTCATCAACCAACAGAATTAGTGTGCCTATGAATTGTACCTCACTAGGTGCTCTATCAACTTGCATGTGTTAAATTTCCTCATCAACCAACAGAATTTAGTGTGCCTATGAATTTGTACCTCACTAGGTGCTCTATCAACTGGCATGTATTAAAATTTCCTCATCAACCAACATAATTTAGTGTGCCTATGAATTTGTACCTCACTAGGTGCTCTATCAACTTGCATGTGTTAAATTTCCTCATCAACCAACAAATTTAGTGTGCCTATAAATTTGTACCTCACTAGGTGCTCTATCAACTTGCATGTGTTAAATTTCCTCATCAACCAACAGAAATAAAAATTCACTTCTGCTACATTTTATTTCCTCATTGCAATTAGTTTAAAAGAATCATTAAATGGTAATTGGGGAAATGTTGGTGGCAAAATGCCAAAAAGAAGTTATTTTCACACTACATTTTGGTAGCATTTACAAAGTTTAACTCAACATTAATTAATAGAGAAATCTAAAGTTGATTTCTGTGATGTCTATCATTTATACTAATAATAATATATACAAAGAATATTTTATCTGATGTGAATATATCTTGATATTGATGTAATATTCATTTTAGATTACTCACCAGATCAAATATTCCTTGTAAAGCAGCCATTGAAGCCTAAACAGAAAACTTTCTTGAATGGTCAATGAGATAAACTTACTAACCATTATTTGATATTTAGCACCGATATATACTACTTTTTATGGAGGTACGTGGTGTAATGGTTAGTCAAGGAAATGGACTCGTTGACCCGAGTTCAAATCCTGGAGGAGGTTATTTGCATTTCAAATAGCGCTAATACACTTGGGAAAGGTATGCATCCAACTACTCTCCCTCTAACTATGGGTAAATAGCAGGGCAGACTGGGTTCTTTAACCATGGCTAGGTAACCAGTCTTAGATAAGGAAAACTCTGAATTCAAACCTGTTAAACTCCACTTAAGAAATCGACCTTGTGTCACATCCTGGCCATGTGGAGGCGTTGGTAAATATACATATATTACTTTTTCTTAGTCTAATAAAAGTCAACGGGGCAGCCTAAAGTCGGTATCAGCCAGTCAGCAAGGGAGTCTATCCCCTTTTCAATAGCGCTAGACCAAGGAGATTGTTTTTAGCATCTGAGGTGGAGCACCACACCTACCATCAACTCCTTACTTTACCGCACAGATCCCTGTGCTACTCATGCGCTAAGTTGGTGGGGGCCAGTATCGAACTAGGAACCTTGTGGTTTCTAGCCGAACGCTAGTCTAATAAGGAGCCACAATGTGAAATAATTAATGAAAATTGAAATCACTTTACTTGTGTAGTATAACAATTATTGTCAAAGGAAATGGACTGAGCGAGTCAAGTTCAAATCCTTGACTAAGCTTTGTATTATTTAGATTTTTCAGACTGTTGTCCTCATCTTTATTGTTATATATACAATGTTTTGACCGATGTGCTCTCTGGCTTATTTTATATGTTACTTGTCAAACTCAGGAACATTGGCTGAAACATTGTGTATATAACAATAAAGATGAGGACAACAGTCCAAAAAATCTAAATAATACAAATTATCAAGCTTCATCTAAAAAATTTGGACAAACTTGATGAGGCTGTCACTTTGTACTAATGCCCTTACGAAGGTCATGAATACATTCTCTTTCCCTTATCTATGGGTAAATAGTAGAATAATTGGAATCTTTAGCCTTAGTATGACAACCAATGTAGGAGAAGGAAAACTCTGCGTTCCATTTAGAAATTGACCTTGTGTTGCATCTTGTCTATAGTGGAAGGGTTGGTTAAATACACACACTAACAATTTAACTATCAAATGAGATTGATAGACATCAACCTAGGGCTAACATCCTAGTTTGACACAAGATCAGAGAAAAACTTGCTAGCCATGTCAGAATGTCTGTGTGTGTATGTATGCACATGTATTACCTCTTCAATTTTTAGTGAAGTGATTATAAACTAAAAGCTGTATCTTAAAAAGAAAATTTTAGTTCTAGCCCCCCCCCAAAAAAAAAAAAAACAAACAATATAATAGGAACATTGGACTTGTGATAGAATAAGAAATCTTACACAAATGTTCTAAGATCAATTGTTTCTAATCTACTAAAAACTTAAATG
>CM042152.1:15736872-15806872 GCA_023376005.1 Doryteuthis pealeii
CATCGTTTGTTTTTTCATTATATCTTATTCATACTGTCGGATTAATTTCCATTTTATTTTCACACACATATATATATATATTATATATATATATATATATATATATGTATGTGTGTGTGTGTGTGCGTGTAAATTTTTGTTTGAACTTTGCTGTGAATTTTCATTCACAAATTTTTATTCTCTTGTCTTAATATTTCTTATTGACTCAGGGCAATTTTGTTATTTAAAAAAAAAAAAATCCATTATGCCTCCAGTTACAGAAGGAAGATGCAATTCTTCTCCATTGTTCAAAGGAATAATGACTCTTTTTTTTGTCTTCTGATTTCTTACAGCAAAATCTAGAAGAAACCATATCAGATTGTTCCTGGTATATCTAGTAGATACTGGCTAGTGTCCATCTCTCCCATTAACATAAGACAGGTAGTATTGGGTTACAAGGTAGCAGGAAAAAAACTGACTCTACTGTACTATTCCTCTTCAATTACTGTCACATGTCAAAATATCTTGTGATGCTACAGAATTCAGGGAAATGTGGTTTTATGCTTTTTTTTTAAGGTATAAGAGGTTCACAGAGTGTCCAAACATACATAGTAGTGTTAATAGACAAAATAGGTGGAAACCACTTACTGTAAGTAGAGTCTGTAACGTCTGGCATGCACCATAGGTGTCTGCTGGTGAGAGGTGACAAGCACGTCCGCACTTGTTCAGTAGCTTCGGCCAAAGAGGGTTCTCTTCTTGGGTTCCTGCGTCACGTGACCAAAAAAAAAGGGTCTCTTGGTGCAGGAGATTACCCAAAACCCTCTGACAAGGGAGACTGCTCTTACAAAGGTATTAGTAAAATAGTTTGGACCAGGATTTGCAGTCAGTTTCCCAAGTTCCTCCCTACCCCACTGTTTTATCACAAAAAATGATCTGCATAACTTTGATATTCTCTTATTGTCTCATTTTAACCCTTTCACTCCTACTGGAACAGTGGTGTCCCAGTTGAATTTCATTTTAACCCTTCAAACGTTTTAAAAAATGTAAAGTCATCAGGGTGGCCTAAAGTTGGTATCAGCCTGACAGCGAGGGAGTCTATTCCCTTTTCAGTAGTGCTAGACTAAGGAGATTCTTTTGGCTTCTGAGGTGGAGTGCCAAATCTACAACCAGCTCCTCACTTTACTGCACAGATCCCTGTGCTACTCATATGCTACTCAAAGCATAGTTTTGGTTATCCAAAACTTAAAAAAACAACAAAACACAAAAGAAAAAAAATGGTATTGAAAGTTTTAAACCTGAGACAGCATCCACTGTAAGTAAAGTAAAGTTGTCGGGGTGGCCTAATGTCGGTATCAGCCAGACAGCAAGGGAGTCTATCCCCTTTTCACTAGCATTAGACCAAGGAGATTATTTCAGTGTCTGAGGTGGAGCACCACACCTACCATCAGCTCTTTACTTTACCGCACAGATCCCCGTGCTACTCATACACTGAGTTGGCAAGGGCTGGTATCGTACCAGGAACCTTGTGATTCCTAGACAAATGCTCTATCTAATACCCTTGGGAAAGGTATGAATCCTACTCTCCCTCCAGCTATAGATAAATAGTAGGGCAGACTGGGCTCTTTAACCTTGGTTAGGCACCTGGTCTAGAAGAAGGAAAACTGTTGAACTCCGCTTAAAACATTGACCTTGTGTCACATCCTGCTCGTGTGGAGGAGTTGGTAAATATATTTATGTATTCTTTTTACAATGCAATTTGATCCATTATTTTCAGTTCAGTTAAGAAACATAGGAATAATCCATGGATTAGAATCCATTAACTGCAAATGTCAGTGGGAAAATCTTCTGTTGCATCCTTTTAGCAAAGTTAAAAATGTGAAGTGCTTTTTATTTTATGTCAGTGTCAGACAACATAAATCAGACGAAATGAAGTGAAGAAATTAATTTCTTATAAAATATCTCATTAATTCTATATTTGGAATTACTCTGAAAATAAATGGTCAGTTTTGAGATTTTAATTGCTGCTATGTTAAAAACACATAAAAACTGAAAACTATTAAAATGTTAAAATGCACAACCGATAAAATGTATGATATTCATTTTTTTTTTTCTTGATAATGAATTTTGATTTCATTGCATATAAGAGAAAAATTTCTTCAAAACAACATTTTTTTAATTTTTATTTTTTTAAAGTCGGTTTATGACATTTATATTTGACTTGTGTAGTGACCTCATTGCTAATGGCTTCAAAAGGAATGTCCTGTTATAAATTGCATTCACATCTTTCTGATCAATTAAGTTTATATCTATTCAACCCAAATGTTTATCATGTTTTTATGAAACTCAAATCTGAAGTTAATCAATAGATTGAAAAGTATTACGAAAATTTCATCTCTCTTGTGTAAATAGACATGCTAATATATTATTTCTTTTACATTGATCATCTTTTTCTTATTAGTTTAGCAGCATTTTTATTTCAATTAAAAATCATCTAATACTTGTGTGAAATAAATATAACTTAGCATTATTTTTGTCCACTGCTTTTTTGTTCTGAGGATTTTCGCCCCTGCTAGTCCCTCTACAGTCAGAGGAAAATAACTGATATTTTCCAAATTATACAAATAAAATAATTCATAGTTGTTAATTTGGCTCTAAACAAAGGGGACTCTCAGTTATGTTATGCAGGCACACTCGTTAGGGACGACCGGTGCACCTCCACAACATGAAATAACAAAAAAAAAGGTCCCAGATGTAAAAATAAATAGTACAAAAGGGATGGGATTCAAGACTTTTCTCTCTGCTCCTGTAAAAAAGGATAGAAGACCGGTGAATGACGACAATGCTGAATGACAAAGAGCAGACAGGATTTTTAATAAACATTTATTAACATTTAAATACAAATTATTATAAAAAAGGTAAATACATATATACAAATATACGATTTTTCCACAAGTGTTTTCATTGTTTACAAAATTCATTCATTATTAAATTTTGTTTTAATTGTTTACCTTTCAGGTTTGATGTTTCTATTTTACACGTTTATTATTGCTGTAATAGTTTTTAATCAGGATTGAAATGATAATGCAAATAATTTTTCATTTGGCTGAGGTTTTTAATCTGAGTCAGTATTTTTCTTTAACAAATTTTTAATTACCGTATTTGACGGCATATAGGAAGCACTTTTTTTCCTAAATTTTGGCTCAAAAAATTGCCCTGCATCTTCTTATACATCGTAGGTGAAGTTTATTATTATTAATTTTATTATTATTCCTGCTACTGAGATGTCTTGTGTATGCTTATTACTTGCCTGTACTGCCAAATGGCTTTTATACTGCTATGTTTCTGCTTGTGTAATGCACAGCTAGACTGTTTTCAACAATATATGCTTACACTAAAAAAATTTTTTCCTGAATCTGACCTGCTGAAATGGGGATGCATCTTATATGCCGTCAAATACGGTAATTAAAATCCACTTGTTCCTTAGAAAACAGCATCTTCAAGATCTTGTTTGTTTTTGTTTGAAGCCAAAGCATGACTTTATTTTTCAGGAAAATTATCCTAAATTTTACACACAAAATCTTGAAGTTATCTTTGAGACCAACATAATCTTTCTTTTCCCTAAATTTTCCCATGCCATAATTATCTTAATATATTAGGAAGAAAAATGAGCAATAATGCCCCACACCCACTGAACCTTAATCTGACCTTATATAAACCATTAGTTGTTATGATAAGTGACTTTTCAGATATATATCATTCTGACATAAGAACAAATAAGTAAAGCTGCTGCTGCTGCTTCTTTTCAGCACTTAGTTACTGCCTTCTACTAAAATGTGAGACTAACATGTGATGAGGGAATAGACAAAAGTATTTTATCTACATACAAACCATTTATGATTTTTCATTCTTCAGCCACTTAAGTCATTCATTCATTCATCATCATAAAACCTAAACTCATTTTGAGAAAACAGAAAAAAAACCCAACAATTCTAAAGTATAATAATGTTTAAACATTAACATAAATGATGTTATATATTTTTTCTAGATAAGAGAGAGAGGCTGTTTAGAGATGCATTAAAATTATTCAAACATAAAACCAATGCATTTTGATTCATCAAGGAAATGAGCTGTGGGAAGACAGTAAATAGAAATCTTTGGTGCCTTTTGGGATTTTAATCTACTGCAAAGCAATTTGATTAGTTCCAAAACTGGAAACTTTAAGCTCCTAATATTACTATTAAAAGAACACTATGATCTTCAAGTATTTGTTTGTGTATATGTGTACATCCAGATATATAAATGCTCATGTACGTATCTCTCTCTCTCTCTCTCTCTCTCTCTTTTCTCTCTCTCTCTCTAGATACATATATACATCTTGTGTATATATAAGTAGAACTATAATCACACAAATGTGTATGTGAGAAAGATAAGGAATTGTCTATTTCTCTGAATATTTGAGATGAGGTTTGATGATTAGTATTATCTGCATTATTACTATTAAAAGAACATTATGATCTTCAAGTGTATGTTTATGTATATCTGTACATCCAGATATATAAATGCTCATGTACGTATGTTGCTCTCTCTCTCTCTCTCTAGATACATATATAAATCTTGTGTATATATTAGTAGAACTATACACACACAAATGTGTATGTGAGAAAGATAAGGAATTGTCTATTTCTCTGAATCTTTGAGATGAGGCTTGATGATTAGTATTATCTGCATTATTCGGACTATTGTCTTCATCTTCATTGTTATTTGTATAACGTTTCGGCCGATGTGCCCTCCGGCCTTCTTCCTAGTGGATAGAGGAGTTAGGTTAAGATAGTTCTAAGTGACAGTTATCTCTGGACTGCAGGTTCAATCCTGGTCAAGGGCAGCAGTAACATAGAATAATAATTAACACAGCTTAATGCCTCTACCCCAGCTATGGTTAGCGGAATGAGAACAAGATACCCCGTGAAGTAAATAAAGGGTTAGGTTCAAAGTTCCATGATGGCTCCCGATTACAAAAAGAAGGTTCCCGAGTCCAACAAGAAATACCTGAAGAAGGCCAGAGTGCACATCGGCCAAAACGTTGTACAGATAACAATGAAGATGAGGACAATAGTCTGAATAACGCAGATGATACTAGGAATTGTCTAGTTAAATAGTTTTGTAATTAAATAATTCTATAATATCCAAAAGCATCTGACAGTTTTGTAAAGAATCACGAGATTCACTTGTAGTTTTATTCTTACAAAATAATAACATTCAATTAAAAACCACAAAAATATCTTTTTGCAATATGTTATTATTGGAACATTGCGTTCACAGTTAATTTCTAACTATTCAGTCACAAATTAAAAATCTACTGAACTTTTAACTGATCACATTAGAGAATTCTTAAGTATGATCTTATGGTCACATGTAAACTGAAATTGTTTTTACTGTCATTCTCTAAAAAACGTTAACTTTTTTCTTGATTTATTCTTAGAATATTTATAATATGATCTCCAGTTGATGCCCGCCCTGTCGGCAGGAGCGTTAGAATGCACTGACTGCACCTCTGCAGAGGGGTAATATTCCCCAAAATGGAGCCACCTGTTGGCCGTGGGTGGCGACCCGTGATGCTTAAGGATGGAGTCTTGGTGGATGAGCAGTCCTTGACCTTCAACACTCCACTTAGAACCTTACTTAGGCTAGACGATCAGTCGGCTAGTCACGTCAAGCCCTAGCACCTATATGATTGCCCCAACCCTATTGCTCTTAGCAAGCCCCAACACTTTTTATCATATAGGTGCTAGAAGGCGGTGGCTGAGGGTCTACATGTCCTGGGAATGACATTAAACTCTATCTGATGGTGAGGTTCCAGTTTTGGAGGTTTGGTGAATGTGGAGCACCCCTTCATCTATAGGTTAAATAGAAAAACATGAGTTTATAAAAAATTGAGTATCTATTAAGAATGAATTTATTTCAAAACTTTATCGGCATTAAATGACTCACTGAGGTTAATATGCCGTAAAACAAAACAAACCAAACCAGTTGATGCAAAAATAATTGCATTTTTTTATATCAAACTTTGATGCATATCTATCTATACATATATAAAGGGCAGTTGTGTGTATGTATGTCCAGAGGAAACTATGAAAATAAAACAATTGATAACAAAGTAAATCTATATACACATTCACTATCACCAGAGCTTGGTTTTTGTGTAAAAATAATAAAGACTTGATTTATATTTGTAAAGATATTTAAAAATTAGAATTTGAATAGTAAGAGAAATGTCGGGTAGCCATTTCTAGTTTTAGAATAAACTAAATCAGTTGGTATATTGTTCAGCTAGGAATCACAAGGTTCCTGGTTTGATACCAGCCTTCGCCAACTCAGTGTATGAGTAGCACAGGCATCTGTGCGGTAAAGTGAGGAGCTGATGGTAGGTGCGGCACTCCACCTCAGCTGCTGAAATAATCTCCTTGGTCTAGCGCTAGTGAAAAAAGAATAGACTCCCTCGCTGTCTAGCTGATACCGATATTAGGCGCCCCGACGACTTTACTTTTTATATTCTTCATGTAAAACAGAAAAAAAAAGAAATTAGTTGTTGTGATATTTTAAGTTGCCTTTCAGATATATATCATTCTTTCGCCAACTCAGCGTATGAGTAGCACAGGGATCTGTGCGGTAAAGTAAGGAGCTGATGGTAGGTGTGGCACTTCACCTCAGACGCAAAAAAAAATCTCCTTGTTCTAGCGCTAGTGAAAAGGGGATAGACTCCCTCACTGATTGGCTGATACCGACTTTAGGCCATCCCGACGACTTTACTTTACATAAGATATACTTACCTTCACCCGGTTTCGACTGGGGGTCCGGCGAGCTTCGGCCGCTGGACCGGTTTGGTTGTAATAATAGCGTCGATCCCAGGGGGCCATCCCCCCAGGCAACACCTGCCCCCTTGATTTAAAGGGGCAGGGCTGGGTTTATTGCCCAGTGCCTGAGGCGCCCCCCTTGAGGGGGAATGCCGACGGGATCGACGCAATTTTTCACCTGCCACTCCATGGGCTTCGGCTTGTGGGTGGTCCCACGTTAATAGGGACTTTGTGCCTGACCCGTACAAGTGGGGTACGCGGTAAATAAAGACTTTACTTTACATAAGAACAAATAAGTAAAGCTGCTGCTGCTGCTTTTTTTCACCACTTAGTTATTGCTACAAACCCTGAAAACATTTTAAATTTTATTAAAAAAAGCAACCTTTTCAACAAAATATAACAGAGCATAACCAATTATCTCCATAGAACCACTACTTTAAAGTCTGAAATCCAAAATAACCTTTTTGGCATTAAATGACCCACAAGGTTGATATGCCGTTAAACAAAACTCAAACTCAAACTTAGTTATTGCCTTCTACTAAAATGTGAGACTAACTTATCTAATGACTAGAAGTGGCTACCTGGCGTCACCTGGGTAGAGAGGGGGATTTTTTAAAAGATAGTCTCGCAGATCCATTATTACTGAATTGTGAGTTGGATCCTCGCTAGATGCCCCATTATAATCCCTATGTAAAAAAGACCTTACGTTGATCCTGTCACTCTGAAAATAGAAATTTATGTCTACAATATTAAATGAAAAAAATTCCATGTTGTTATTTAAATTTTATTTTTTAGATATCTTCATGAATTTAAATCAAATCTTCATTATTTTTGCTCAAAAACCAAGCCCTGGTGATAGTGAATGTGTATATATATATTTACTTTGTTGTTAATTGTTTTATTTTAGAAGTTTCCTCTTGACATACACATACACCCAACTGCCCTTTATATATGTATAGATAGATATAGATAACACTGGAAATAAATGACACAATAGATTTCTCTCTATTTTTTGACATGGAAGTTTAAAAACCAAACTCTGCTTAACATTGCATATATCAGTATGCAATGGATATGATAGGGTGTGGTGAGTTAATTGGAGTTAATACCTCATTTTTTGTCCAGAGGCCCAGATCACTGTTTGCCTGTCTCCTGGTTCCTCTTTTGTTGACTCAAGATTTAAATTAATAATGATTTTAAATATCTATACATATTATGTGATGATGGAATAGACAAAAGTTAAAGAAATGGTTATTGTGCTATTGATTTTAATTCCCAATCACAGATGATCAAACTTTTTGTTTGTATCAACTGATAAAAATTGAACCTCTCGATGGACCCTCATGATAATCACTCCTTGTTTAACAATTTCATTTCAATGTTGTCACACCTCTGCAATTTGTCTTGAAAATTATTTTTTATAGATATTTCACATACAATTTTGGCTAGAATATCTACCTATTTTACTTATGTATGATTTTTTACCTAGACTCATATTGTGTGTGTTTTTTTTTTTTTTTTTCTCAATCTGTTCTGGCCTTCCCATATTGTATTCATTTCTATGCTAGGTCTACTCAACAGCCCAGTACAGCCTATCATATGTGCTGATTCTTTGAGGCGTCTTCTCTTCTAATGTTTTTCTCTATCTATTATTCTAACTTCATCCCATAATGGCAGATGGTTTCCCTTTCTGGTCGTATTCGTGATGGCTCCCGAATAGGACCAGAAAGTTCCCGAGTTCAAAAGAAGGTTCCCGAGATCCGAGAAGGTTCCCAAGTCCGACAAGAAATACCTGAAGAAGGCCAGAGGGTATATTGGCCGAAACGTTGTACAAATAACAATGAAGATGGGGACAATAGTCCGAATGATACAAATAATACTAATATTTCACATATATTTGTATTTACCAACCCCTCCGCACGAGCAGGATGTGACACAAGGTCAATTTCTTAAACGGAGTTCAACAGGTTTGAATTCAGAGTTTTTCTTCTCCTAGACTGGTTGCCTAACCAAGGTTAAAGAGCCCAGTCTGGCCTACTATTTATCCATAGCTGGAGGGAGAGTAGGATTAATACCTTTCCCAAGGGTATTAGCGCTAAGTGAAATGCAAATATTTCACATATATGTATTTACTAACACCTCTGCACAAGCAGGATGTGACACAAGATCAAATTTAACAGGTTTGAATTCAGAGCTTTCCTTCTACTAGATCAGTTGCTATGCCAAGGTTAAAGAGTCCAGCCTGTTCTACCATTTACCCATAAGTGGAGGAAGAATAATTGGATTCATACCTTTCCCAAGAGTATTAGCCTTGTCCATGATCTGAACTTGTGCTGCTGTGTCCATTTCCCACAAGGATTACCATGACACATGTAGTTAAATCAAATATTTTATGAGAAATTTTTCTTACAGAAGAACCTTACTTTAGTGCATTTTAACTCTTAACATCCTGTTGAGAATTTTTTAAGTCCAGAGTCCCATTCCTATAAGGATTTATCAATAAATGGCTAAAAATGGCTTTTCATTTAAAGTTACCTGTTATTTCCAGTAAATCAAAGACTGCTAAATATGTTTATTATTATATATAAACAAAGGCTATTGTTTGGGGTGGATTAGGAAAAAAAATGTGACTTCTGTCCGGGTGAATAAGGTGGTATAGGATGTTAGGTTATTTCCTAGTTGAATAACATGATATTACAGGGTGACCCAGAAAAAACAGAACCCAAATTATTTATTTTCCCATTAAACTAACCCTAAACCCTAAACCCCCCCTAGTTGAGTAACATAATATTACTGGATGACCCAGAAAAAACAGAACCCACAAATTTTGTAATAAAACTGTTAATTTTAATTTTTTTTTTAAGTTTAAGTCCAACAGGGTTGGGGTTGGGGTTTAGGGTTAGCTTCATGGGAAAATAAATAAATAATTTGAGTTCTGTTTTTTCTGGGTCACTCATGTTACTCAACTAGGAAATAACTGGATGTTAAGAGTTAAAATTTGCTGTATTTCAGTGAGAAGAATTGTTAATAATAAACTTTTGACTTGTGAATTATTTGGAGTTTTTAGTAAGTTAATGGATCTTTGTTTTTGTCAATGCCCATCATTTTTATCCCGCATTTTAGGTTCGTGTTGTTTGGGATTTCCGAATGCCTCAAGTCATATTTGCACTTCACTGATTCGTTGTTGTCAGCCTCCACTTCGTCTCTCACCATTTTAGGTTTTAAAATGACAATTTTCTTCGCTGCTTTTTCTTAATGTATTTAGTACTTTCCGTTCCATTTCTGTCTAGAATGTGAATTCATTTCCACCTTTTTACTTTACCTAAACATTGCGTAGATATTTCTATTCTGTAAGTGATTCCAAGTTTTATATCGGTACATTCAATTCTTGGAAAAACATTTGGGAGTTTGATTTTAACATCATGGCTATGGCTGGCAGTATTTTATTGTCAGTGAAATGGGGAGTCCATCATTGTCAGTAAAATCCTCACAATGTTCTACAAGGATATCAAATAACAAGTCTTGCTTGTTAGTTGATTGATGCTTTGCTTTGTTCGAATGACCCAATGACTTTTCTTGTTGATCAGATTGATTAAAGAAAAGTCAAAAACTGATAATTATATTTGGCTGTTTAGCTCAGTCAGTAGAGCATCCACATAGGAATCAGAAGGTTCCATGTTTGATGCTGGCCCTCGCCAACTCTGTGCATGAGTAGCACAGCTTGGAATGGATCTGTGTAGTAAAGTGGTGAGTTGGTGGTAGGTGTGGCACTTCATCTCAGATGCAAAAATAACCTCTGTGGTCTAGTACTAGTGAAAAGGGGATAGACTCCCTCACTGTCCAACTGATACTGGCAATAGGTCACTCTGCAAAAATAATCTCTGTGGTCTAGCACTAGTGAAAAGGGGATAGACTCCCTCACTGTCCAACTGATTCTGGTAATAGGCCACTCTGCAAAAATAATCTCTGTGGTCTAGCACTAGTGAAAAGGGGATAGACTCCCTCACTGTCCAACTGATACTGGCAATAGGCCACTCTGCAAAAATAATCTCTGTGGCCTAGCACTAGTGAAAAGGGGATAGACTCCCTCACTGTCCAACTGATACTGGCAATAGGCCACTCTGCAAAATAATCTCTGTGGTCTAGCACTAGTGAAAAGGGGATAGACTCCCTCTGTCCAACTGATACTGGCAATAGGCCACTCTGCAAAAATAATCTCTGTGGTCTAACACTAGTGAAAAGGGAATAGACTCCCTCACTGTCCAACTGATACTGGCAATAGGCCACTCTGCAAAAATAATCTCTGTGGTCTAACACTAGTGAAAAGGGAATAGACTCCCTCACTGTCCAACTGATACTGGCAATAGGCCAGTCTGCAAAATAATCTCTGTGGTCTAACACTAGTGAAAAGGGAATAGACTCCCTCACTGTCCAACTGATACTGGCAATAGGCCACTCTGCAAAAATAATCTCTGTGGTCTAACACTAGTGAAAAGGGAATAGACTCCCTCACTGTCCAACTGATACTGGCAATAGGCCACTCTGCTGACTTATTCTTTAAACTTCTTATCACTTGACCTTTGCCATTAATAACAATGATCTCCAAATTTCTAATAATCTGCCAATGTAGAAGCTTGACAATATTTACAAAACAGGAAATTCAACTTGAAAAGGACTAAATTTTTGTCGACGTGATGCAATTTTTTCCCCTATAATTCTCTGAATGTTATCTCAATGGCCGAGATGCAAGTTCTGCAAAAACTTTTTTTCTTAGAAGTATGAAATAAAGATTTTCACATCTTACTCCTCTCCCTGAAAATCTTTTAGAATTTCTCCTCAAAGACATTAATGAGGGTTGATAGCTCCTGTTTTATGGCAGCCACAAAACAATATATTTCAAGATGGCTGGTGTCTTTTCAGAAAAAGAAAATATCCATCTTGGATTTATTAATTTTCACATCCCAGGATTTTTCTCCTTAACCCTTTCAGTCCTGAGCCTAAATTTACTCTCTGTCATTTAAGTATGATCTCTGTGCCAGTAAACCAGTGTTAAAGTGTGTGTGTGGGGGGGGGGATAAAAGTAACTTTAGTATACCAATGTAACAGGTTCATTGGGTTAAGGTTGCTTTAACATTCTGGCATTTTCTCAGATTCATTTTGAAGCATTGAGAGAGGAAAGTTAGGATTCTTTTTTGTCTTCTAAAAGGTAAGAAGAGAAGTTGATTATAAAAAGTTGACTAGTTAAGAATAATGACTTTGGAACTCTGGGTATTCAGTTGTTTATACATTTAGAGAAGAAAAAAATGCAAAGTAGACTGGAGAAGCAAACAAGTGTCTTGTTTGCTTCTCCATTTTTTTCTTCTTCTTTTCAGTTTTCTTAAGAAAAAATCTCTTCATTTCAAAATCATTTTGCTATTTTTTTTTGTGATTCTTTTAAATTCTTCTATTGAAATTTTGGAAATCCTGCAAAAGACTCTCTTTACTGAGTTTATTTCCTTCTTTTTTCCCAAGTTTTTGTATTTTCATTTATTGAAGTCCATACTGGTCCATCGCAATATGTTTTCTAAACTTTTCCAGACTGACTGAGATGAACACTAATTCAATAAAAACATCTCTGATCCAATATTTCCTCATCACTGATCATGAAAATTTGTTCAGCGGTTCAAATTTCTGGTATTTTGTCACAACTTAATTATAAAGTATTTCTCAGATAAAATGTAACTAAACGAATCATCAGCGGAAGCCATGAAAATGGGTTTTATTTGTTTGAATTTCATAATTATATTGGGATTAAAAGAAGAGACTTGATAATCATTGGTCCATATTTTTGGACTATAATTGGTCCATATTTTTGGACTATATATAATTGGTCCATATATATTTGTTTCTGGCATATCATTGGATTTCATATTTTATATACATTCTCTTCACTTTTTCTGAGTACTATCTCTCTGAATGTTTGAGATGAGGCTTGATGATTAGTATTATCTATGTTATTCGGACTATTGTCCTCATCTTCATTGTTATCTGTACAACGTTTCAGCCGATATGCCCTCGGGCTTTCTTCAGGTATTTCTTGTCGGTCTCGGGAACATTCTCAGACTCAGGAACCTTCTTTTTGAGATGAGGCTTGATGATTAGTATTATCTATGTTATTCGGACTATTGTCCTCATCTTCATTGTTATCTGTACAACGTTTCAGCCGATATGCCCTCGGGCTTTCTTCAGGTATTTCTTGTCGGTCTCGGGAACATTCTCAGACTCAGGAACCTTCTTTTTAGACTCGGGAACTTTCTTGTCGTAATCAGGAACCTTCTTGTCGTAATCAGGAGTCATCATGGAACTTTGAACCTAACCCTTTATTCTGTCCACGGGGGTATCCTGTTCTCATTCCACTAACAATAGCTGGGGTAGGGGCATTAAGCTGTGTTAATTATTATTCTATGTTACTGCTGCCCTCGATCAGGATTGAACCTGCAATCTAGAGATAACTGTCACTTAGAACGAGTCCGAAAAGAAGGTTCACGAGTCCGACAAGAAATACCTGAAGAAGGCCAGAGGGCATATTGGCCGAAATGTTAATAAATGTAATTAATGTAAATAACTTTCTCTGAGGTTTTCTTTTTTTTTCATAATCAAAAGAGAATTATATATAAATTATATACCACTAGTTTCCAGTGATAATTTCACACCAAACCTTTTGTAAAAAAAAACAAACTCTTGAATTTCTCTCTTAACATGGTTTTGTTTTCTTTCTCAAGATGTAATTTGTTAAGCAGTCAATAAGTTTTTATATTTCTAAATTTATCTAATTTGAGGGGATGAAAAAATACTTATGTATAATTTGTTTTTAATTTCTTTTGGAATTTTAATGTGTATCTAAAGTTTGATTTACTGCAGTTTGAGAAAGTGAATACAGTAAATGCCAAAAATTTGAATTCAGTATTTACAAATTAGATGGATACTTTTTGAGGTTAAACTTTGGATTTAAAAAATAAAAAAAGCACCCTCTTAAAAAAAAAAAGAAGAAAACCCAGCTATATAGAACATAAATTTAGTTTATTTTGCATCAGATCTAGGGGCATAAAACTTTGAGTATTGTAGTAGTTATTCAACATGAATTTACCATTAAAATACCTAGACATTATATGTGCTGCTGTCTCAAGGCCATAGCAATTGGGTATCCAAATAAGAATCAAGTTGGTCTGTGAAACTATTACTAGTTATTAGACTTAAATAAGTATACAATGATTGTCCCAACCCTATTGCCCTTATGACAAGCCCTAACCCCTCTTTATCATATGGGTGCTAGAAGGCGGTGGCTGCAGGTCTACATGTCCTGGGAATGACGTTAAACTCTATCTGATGATGAGGTTCCAGTTTTGGAGGTTTGGGGAATGTGGAGCACCCCTTCATCACCATTGCTCCCTGGTCCACTCTGACCTGGAGTGGTAGTACCTGTTAGGGTCCCATCTATGGGTTAAATAGAAAAATGTATTTATAAAAAAAATGTATTATCCATTAAGAATTGATTTATTTCAAAACTTTATCGGCATTAAATAACCCACTGAGGTTGATATGCCATAAAACAAAACAAAATAAATAAGTATACAAATACAAGAAGGTCTCAAATAGTTGTTTGACTTTTCATGTTTGTAGAATCTGTAATGACAAATGGAAAATAGCAGTTATAGTAACAGTAATAACAAATTTATAAATTGATTAATAAAATATATGTATTTTCTTTTTTTAATTTCATATTTCAATTTCACATTTAAATAATTGAATTGAACCAATTATTGATTGACTGTTTTTTTTTTTTTTGTGTTCTTTCTGATTTTAATGTGTATCAAAAATTTGATTTAATGTAGTTTTATGAAAGCATTTGTAACAGACAAAAAATAATTTTTTACAGATTTGATTAATAAGCTATGTATTTTTATTTTTTATACTCAATCATATTGAAGGATTGCCGTTCTTATCTGCTTTTGTTCCTATTTGGGTATAAAATAATCTCATTTGTCTCTAATAAATTAATCCAAGGATCATTGAATTTATCTAAATCTGTTTTTTCGAAAAGAGAAATAGCAAGAATTTCTTTGCTTTCGTATAGATACATTTTCAGAAAACAACCAATGTGAATCTTATAAAATCCTTAAACTCTTTTGTAATCAAGTGTTACAAACATGGCGGTAATTTTAACTTCTCTGTATCATTTTATCAAAACTGCTGATTAAGAAAAATTTAGATTTATCGAGAATAAGAAAAAATTAGGAACAACAGATTGAAATTTGGTTTGTAGGAAATTTTTTAATGTTTAATTTGCTGTATTAATCCAGACATTTTTAGAAAAGAGAAACAGTGAAAATTTCTTTTCAGAAAATAAACAGTCTGAATCATAACTCTCTTAAAAAAAAAAAAAAAAAAAAAAAGAACATTGATTTCTTCTTTTTATCTAAACTACTAATTAAGAAAATTTGACCAGTCATAAAATCTTGAATTGAATTTATATATTTTTATTTATTTTTCAAGATTTTCCTCACTTTTGACCATAACTTTGATTTGAAGACTCAGTCAAATCATCAAACCACAATACAATAATATATGAGGATCATAAAATAGTAAAGTTGTCGGGGCGGCCTAAAGTCAGTATCAGCCAATCAGCGAGGGAGTCTATCCCTTTTTCACTAGCACTAGACCAAGGAGATTGTTTTTGTGTCTGAGGTGGAGTGCCACACCTACTATCAGCTCCTTTCTTTACCGCACAGATCCCTGTGCTACTCATCCTTTGACCATAACTTTGATTGAAGACTCAGTCGAATCATCAAACCACAATACAATAATATATGAGGATCATAAAATAGTAAAGTTGTCGGGGCGGCCTAAAGTCAGTATCAGCCAATCAGCGAGGGAGTCTATCCCTTTTTCACTAGCACTAGACCAAGGAGATTGTTTTTGTGTCTGAGGTGGAGTGCCACACCTACTATCAGCTCCTTTCTTTACCGCACAGATCCCTGTGCTACTCATACTTTGACCATAACTTTGATTGAAGACTCAGTCGAATCATCAAACCACAATACAATACTATATGAGGATCATAAAAGATTAATTTACAAAGAATGTACTTTGATGAGGAACACAAGAACAAAACTCAGACAAACGTATGTAGGATATATTTCGTTAGAGCATTGAGCTCGGCATCATCAGTCACTTTAATGAATTATCAGGGTATCATACAAGTGTTTTATAGAAGGGGAAGGGGAACGGGAGGGGGTGGATAGGAGAAGAGGTCAAGTGGGTGGGTAAGCATTAGTGAGGAAAGGTTTTGATTGGTCAGGCGGGAATCATTGGAAAGGAAGAGAAGGAAATCAGAAGAGAAGAGAGATGGAGATGGTAAGCAGAGTGAAAGTGGAGAGATATATTGTGAAAGAAACAAGTTAGGAGCGGAGGTGGGTAGCCTTCTTGGAGAGAAATTTGATCAAAGCATTCCAATCCTCTTTCCTCATATATTCATGAATAAACAGTATTCAATATCGGTGATAGAGCATATATAATTAAATATGCATTTATGTGTACATATATATTTGCTTACAGAGGATCAAAAAAGTAATTGCCTGAAAATGTGAGGCACAAATTGAGGAGAGGGCTTGAAATGACTGACAGTTTCTTTCCAAAATTATGAATGGATAATCATGATTATTATTAAAAATATGTCATTTAATGCATTAGAATGAAGTACTTGGAACTGACTAACTTGCCTCTTTATCCTTGACTCTAACATACAGTTGTTATGAGGCAGTAGCTGTCATTCTTGCTATATGTTGCTAGGGCCGGGTTAGCTCAGTCGGTAGAGTGTTCGCTCAACCGAAATTGGGAGCATATAATAGAGCAAACTACAGACACGTGTTTCGAGGTATCACCTCTCATCAGTGCAGTTATACCGTTTTAGCAGCTACCTCTGGCCGGGTTTCGAGACCCGAACGAACTTACACTCGCCAATCCTCTTACCCATACGGCCACAGTCAGCTGCCAAGTATAGCAGGCTATTTAATCATTACATTTCTAAGCGGAAATGAACTCACCTATTATTATTATTATTATAATGGTATACACTGGAATAACCTACTCGAGTTTCACCATAAGGATATTCAGGGTTAAATCCACTGAATTAATGCAGTGGATCTAACCCTGAAGATCCTAATGGTGAAACTCGAGTAGGTTATTCCGGTAGGTTATACCATTATGATAATAAATTTGCTTTACTCATGTATTGAGCACTTTATATTTGTTATATCGCTGTCTTATCATAGTGAAACTTGTATCAACTAACCATTGTGACCAATTTCACCAGTAAGTCACCTTTTTCATATATATATATATATATAATATATATATATATATATATATACACACCTATTGTATGAAAAAATACACATACACATATACATACATACATATACATATATATATATATATATATATATATATATATATATATATGCGTATATAGTACGAACAAAAAATTGACAGATAAAGATTGGCAAATAAATTATAAAAATTGAATCAAAGTTAGATAAAGGAGTTAGCTTTATTACATTTCTTTTAGTATAGCAGAAAGCTATAACTCTGTAGATGTTAAAAGATAACATGCTGAGCCAAAACTTTGGAAGAATAAATATACACACACATCTAAAACTTTCAGTTCTTCTTCATCTTGAGGCAAAAGCTTTTATATTTTTCTGAAATTTGTTTATACTTCAAAAGGAGAATGCAAATCTTTGATGTCCAATAATTCTTTAGGTGCTTTAACTGGTATGCAAACTTTTATTTTAATTCTAACACCACCTCCTCCTCCTATGGGGGAGCACTTAGATGTTTTTCTCATTGTTTGTGTTGTACCTGAGTGAACTGGTTTTCAGATTAGTACCCTCCTGTCTCTATCAGTAAAATTATTACTTTTGATACTATCGATTGAGGCTGTGCAAATATCGATATAAATAACAAATCTTATTCTTATGATGTTCTGTAGGATTAAAGTATAGTATCTGTTTATTTCTGTTCAATACATTCAGTAATTATGAGTCATAAATGCATTGAATAATGTTTAAATTGCCTATCATTTAATCCATTTAAAATATTTCTTTCTTTCTTCCACTATAAATGTGGCCTTTTTCTAAAGTTGGTTCATTCTAACAAATACCTTTATCAGCTGGTCTATAAAAATATCAATAATCTTCATACAATGACTGCTATTTACACAGTAGCATTGCAACCAACAAAGCCTTCATCTGGGTTCAGGCATGGTTTCTGGGTCGAAGCATCATTACCACTAACCCAGCAGTATCTCACGATACCACCAGACTTTGTCGGTTTGATGTCACAATATAGGACTGCCATATCCACGCTGATGCGGTTAGAGCTTTCTCCTGAATCTTTTTTAAGTATTTCCTCTTGTCTGGTGGAGAAAGTCCAAGTTTAGACAAAAATGCCGAGGTTGAGTTGATAATAAATCCCTGACATCCGACTTCAATGGGAAATACATCTGTTATCCATCCGTTTCTGACACATTGTTTACGTAGATCTTCATATTTTTCCAACTTCCGCTGATGGGCCCAATCAAGATTTTCTTCAAATGGGACTGTCAATTCAATGATAAAAACTTTCTTTTGATTAACAGACCAAATGACAATATCAGGACGCTGGGCCATATCATATCTATATAAATATTATACGTCAATCTTTGTTATTTGCAGTGCTTATTATTATTACTAGCCAAAAAATGCACTCTCCAGGCACAAGTATTTAAGTTAAAATACAAATAAATACTATATGGAATTAAAAAGACTAAAGAAATTAAGTTATAATAGAAGATTACACTTATTTTTACTTTATTCTAATTGATTTCAATATAGAATTATATAGAGGATTGCTTTTAATATGTTTGAGAATAAAACAATAATATTAAAAATCCTTAACATTAAGTAATTATTTATTAATTATGGTTTTGTTTAAACTGGTATGCAAATTATTCAAACCATATACTATGTAAACATTTATTTCTTAATGATACATATCACAAGATTTTAAATACATTAATAACATGCGCCTTTCGGGGCCTGTGTCTATTAATGAAATTAAGAGCGTCGATCCCCCCCCAGGCAATACCTGCCCTCTTGATTTAAAGGGGCAAGGCTGGGTTTATTGCCAGTGCCTGAGGCGCCCCCTCGAGGGGAAATGCTAATGGGATCGACGCATTTTTTGTGTCTACCACCCATGAGCTTCAGCTTGTCGGTGGGCCCACATAAAAATGTCCTTGTGTCATGCTCTCATAAGTGGGGTGAGAGGCACATACCTTAATAATATGGGCAGTTTTGAGACTAATCTATCTCAGCTATATCTTAATAGAGACATTGTTAATAAATAAGATGCTAATAAAGATTAAATAATGATTATTTGATAACCATTGATATCGTACATAACTGTGATGTGGGCAGTGACGTAGTTTCGGTAACAGACAGACACAGACTAATAATCTCCATTATAATAAGATTGTGGTATATATATATATATATATATATATATATATATATATATATATATTTTTTAAGTTGGGCGTTATTACGAAGCATCTAAAAATAAATGAATGAACTCGATGTTATGGAGTATTGGATTCACTTATTTTTTTATTATTATTTTTTATCATAAATTTTCGGGTTCGTTAGATACCCTTTATCAAATGACTGTTGTTCCTGTTCAACGGATCTTTTGTCTCTGTTGTTATTGACAGCGGCAGCATCTTTAAAAAATTTATAATAACAGAGTATTCCAATGTCAGCGTTCAGTCCCCTGAATATATATATACACGTTAGGATAGTGTTAACAGTCTATAGCCCTTGGTGACTTAGTTTCTTGCCTATGCGATCATCCAACCAAGTATAGGTGAGAAACTGATAGTCACCAAGCACCATTGACTCTGTGGATACTCTATTCTTAAATCTACATATGCTCCATCACCAATATTGAGCACTCTTTATTTATAAATATATCAGACTGTATTATTTATTATTATTAGTATCTATATTCATCATTACATAAAACCTTTTTTGTAGGTCCAAGGCTATGTATATATATATATTCATGTAAATATCTTGGACCTACAAAAAATGTCCCAGAAAGTACTCGGGAACTGAACTTTGGTGGACTTATCCACCAATTCCACCCAAACAATAAAAAGTTGGCCAGAAAATTAGAAAAGATAAAAAATAGAATTGTTAAACAGGAGATGTGCCTTTTGTTTAATTCTACTTGTATAAATGAAAGAATGCTGCCCAAATACACACACACACACACCACACACACACACACACACACACACATATATATATATATATATATATATTCACTGTTGAAAAAACTATAGATACTTTGTCCAAAGACAGATCAAAGATTAATAGTGAAAATCCAATCCCTTTATGTGCCACTTCTTAGATTCTCTGTAGAATTCCTTCTCTACAAGATTTACAATTCCGGCCAGATATGCAAACCTTTGCATTTGAAATTTATTCTCCATCTAACATTCAATTTGATGCTGTATCAATGTATTAACATCCACAATTTTTCGTGGATTTAAACATTTTTTTTTTTTTTCTATTCAACTATTTTTTTTCTTTCTGTTATTGAAAAAGCTTTTGACATGATTTATAAAATCAAGTGTGGAAAAAGAAATTCCACAATGTTTATTGGATTTTATTTTACTTTTTCTTTTGTTCTTTGTTAAAAGAAAAAAAATGAAAAAAAAAAAAAAAAATTTTTTTCTGTTTGTCAATTCAGAAAATTTTTGATTTGATAATGAATAATTCATAGCAAAAAATATCAAAAGTATTTTGAGGTTGAAATGGCTTCATCTGTTGAGTCTCTCTCACTTAGAAGAATTGGAATAATCCTTACACAAATCCTTTCAAAAATTTTGTTGTATTGATTTTATTTGATTATTGATGCCAGAAAAAAAAAATAGATTTGCTTTATGATTTGCATTTTCATCTGAAAAAAAGATATTCAACTTAAAAAAAAAATTGGTCAAAACATTGTTTTGTAGTTGGGAAGAACCATATTACATATGGCATATAAGACTCCCCTCACAAACACACATACGCTATTCCCTTCAAAATGACTTAAAGATATTTCTGGATCTCACACATAAAGTTGAAGTATCTGATAAGCTAATGTTCAACAATATATCATAGATTACCAATTTGTATTTTTTGTTGTTTCTACTTACATAAAGAAATGTTTCCTAACAGACAATAGATATTTGATTATTTGTTGATGTTTCTATTTGTTCAGAGGTAGAGATATCCACTTGTATTGATAATAATTGATCAGCAAAGCTCCAGTCTGTCAAAATTTCCAGCACAAAACTTGGCAAACCACTTTCAACATATTTGTTTGTCTACAGTACCTTCTTTTGCTTTTGAGTTACATTTTTAGGATAAAATGAAAATATATACCAAAAATGTTGCTGATTTCTGACAATTTATATATCTTTCTTTCTCCCTCTATCAGTGTCTGTATCTCTGTCTTTCTTCTCCATCACCCCCCCTCTCTCTCTTCTCTCTCTCTCTCTCTCTCTATATATATATATATATATATATATATATATATATATGTATATATATCCTTCTAGGTTTCTCTCTCTCTCTATCTATCTATCTTTCATTCTCTCTTTCTTTCTTCCTCTATTAGTGTATCTCTGTCTGTCTTACCCCATCTCTCCCCCCTCTCTCTCTATATATATATATATATATGTATATATATATATATATATATATATATATATATATATATATATATCCTTCTATGTTTCTCTCTCTCTCTCTCTCTCTTTCATTCTCTCTTTCTTTCTTCCTCTATCAGTGTCTGTATCTCTGTCTTTCTTCCTCCATCACCCCTCTCTCTCTCTCTCTCTCTCTCTCTATATATATATATATATAATATATATATATATATCCTTCTAGGTTTCTCTCTCTCTCTCTCTATCTATCTATCTTTCATTCTCTCTTTCTTTCTCCCTCTATCAGTGTCTGTATCTCTGTCTTCTTCCTCCATCACCCCCTCTCTCTCTCTCTCTCTCTCTCTCTCTCTATATATATATATATAATATATATATATATATGTATATATATCCTTCTAGGTTTCTCTCTCTCTCTATCATTCTATCTTTCATTCTCTCTTTCTTTCTTCCTCTATTAGTGTATCTCTGTCTGTCTTACCCCCATCTCTCCCCCCCTCTCTCTCTCTATATATATATATATGTATATATATATATATATATATATATATATATATCCTTCTATGTTTCTCTCTCTCTCTCTCTCTCTCTTTCATTCTCTCTTTCTTTCTTCCTCTATCAGTGTCTGTATCTGTCTTTCTCCTCCATCACCTCTCTCTCTTCTCTCTCTCTCTCTCTATATATATATATATATATATATATATATATATATATATATATATATCCTCTAGGTTTCTCTCTCTCTCTCTATCTATCTATCTTTCATTCTCTTTCTTTCTCCCTTTATCAGTGTCTGTATCTCTGTCTGCCTTACCCCCATCTCTCCCCCTCTCTCTCTCTATATATATATATATATATGTATAATATATATATATATATCCTTCTAGGTTTCTCTCTCTCTCTCTTTCATTCTCCCTCTATCAGTGTCTGTATCTCTGTCTGTCTTACCCCCATCTCCCCCCTCTCTCTCTCTTCTCTCCTTTGAAATGACAACTGTAACATTTATCATCAATGTATTTTTTATATTACTTAAAAGTAATTGGTCCTAATGGCATCTAATAAAAACAAAACAAAATTTTATAGCTTAACCAGTAATCACCATAGTTACTATTGATAGAAAGGCTTACTTAGTATAATGGGAAATAGACCTGGTAACCAGAGTTCAAACCCTGGATGAGGCTGTTTGCATTTCTCTCCCCAGTTAGGGGTAAATAGTAGGCAGACTGTAGGGTAGACTTGGTTATTTACCCATGGTTAGGTAAACCAGTCTAGAAAGAAAATGAATTCAAATCAGCTTTATTCCACTTAAAAATTGACCTTGTGTCTCATCCTATCTGTAGTGGAGATGTTAGTTAGATGAATACACATTTTTAGACACTTTATCTATCTATACTCAGACAGATTGCTATCCACAAAGATAGATGGAAAACCTTAGCCTAAATGGACTCAACAACAAACAACCCCCCGCCCCCCCAAAAAAAAAAAATTAAAAAATTACCTTCTAACCTTCAAATATTTATTAGAATGTTAAAAAAATGTTGTTTTTAAAAAAAATATTTTTTTAATGATTTTTTTAATTTTTTTACTGATCTTCCGGTTTAACAACATTCTTGAGAAAGAAAGAAAAAAATGTAAACTAAACATGTTTAAACTTGAATGTCTAAATCATTAAATTTTAAAGTTCAAGTTTCATTCACATGTTAAGCCAATACTGTGACATTCATAAACCTTCAATTATACAAACAGTGATGAAATAATCATCATCGGATTATGGCCAAAGGCTGTAAACAGTTGGGATTAACTAATTTCTATCTATCTATCTATCTATCTATTATATAAGGGTAATCCCAAAAGTAAGATCTCCAAAGTGCTGGGGGTGCAGGGAAACTGTTTGTGTAGCTATTGGCAATACTGTTGTGTTTGTTGTGCCTATGTCTGCCCCTCCACTTGCCTCACTGCTGATTAATGCTACCAGCAAGTGCAAAGTTAAAGCAGATATTTCGGTTTTGAACGCAAAGGGCTTTAAACCAATTGAAATTCATTGCCAATTAATGGAAGTGTATGGCGAGTTGTGCATGAATGTCAAAAAAGTCTGCAAGTGGTGTAAGGAGTTTGTTTATATTTAACAAAAAACACATACTGGTGTATATATAAACACACTTTCAAGAAAATTATTCTAAAAATACAAAATAAATAATTCCTTCAAAAAATTGACTAAAACCTTCTACTTTTTTTTCTTTCTTTTTTGGGTAATTTTTTTTCTTTTATTTTTCAATAAATTTGTATTTTGTTAAGTTTTGATATTTTGATAATCAGGATTTTGATTCCCCCCCCCCAACAAAACAAAAAACAAAAATGAATTCTTTTTTGCCTAAAATGAGTATTAATCCTTCAAGCCCTTAACCTAAATCTACCTCTACAGTTTAGGCGTGATCTCCACACAGGTATGCAGGTGCTACAGTATAGAGGGAAAATAAAATATTACCATTATATCCTGGTGTAACAAGCTCAAAGGGTTAATAATATGTATCATTGGAATATCACAAACCAATAAATATGGAAGGAAATTGTTTTTATTGATAAATGTTTGTTTGATCAAATTAATATGGACACTCAATTTAGTCAGAATAAACAATAAAAATGGCTTCTGTTTTATTTTTGGATTTCTCTTTATTTGCAATTATAAATTTTTTTCTTTCCTTCTTTGTTAGTGAGGATGATTTTGACTAAACATTCCAAAAATATAGCTTTTTAGATATTTCAAGTAAGTAAGTAAAAAAAAAAAAATGCCTCAGTGTCTTGGGTATGATGCTAAATTGCATCTAACAGCCCCTCCTCCTCCAATGGGGGAACACTTAGATGGGACATGGAATGGTAGGAGCTGTTAGGGTCCCATTTATGGGTTAAATAGATTTCAAAAATGATTTTTCAAAAATTTAAAAAATACTAGTACAAATAAATTTCAATAATTTTCAAACTGATAGATGGGACCCAAACAATTAGTACCACTCAGAGTTGACCTGGAAGTAATGTTATTGAAAGAGTGACTCCATATTCCATAGAGCTCCAAATACAACACTACGCATATATGATATCGAGTACTCTTATCTAAACGAAATAATTTGCAAAGAGATCTATTTGATCCATACATGGACCCCTACGAGGTACTACCACATCAGGTCAGAATGGACCTGGGATTAATGACAATGAAGGGATACTCAACACTCCCTACAGAGCTCCAGAACTAGAACCTTACAATCCGATGCAGTTTAGTGTCATACTCAAAGAATTAAAAAAAAAGGGGGTGGTTCTTATCACTCTGCAGTGTATACAGTCAATGCCCACAGGGTATTTGTTTCAGGTCTTAAGTTAAAGACTTAGTCAGTGATTGTATCTAGTAGTAAGTACTGCTGGAGAAGCAAGGACGAGCTCATAGCGATGTTCTCTTGTGGAAGCCAACACATGGACATGCTAGTGTGGGCCGACCACCAAGGACCTACATTGACCAACTATGCGAGGATACTGGATGCTGCGCAGAGAACCTCTCTGGCTTAATGAATGATAGGGATGGTTGGCGAGAGATTGTCATGGATATCCATGACATGATGATGATTTTAAAAAAAAAAGCAAACAAAACAAAAAAACAATGGATACAAAACTGAATAAAACAAAAACGTCTTCAGCATAAAATAACCCAACAAGGGTTAACATACTGTAAAATCCAACTAACCAATATCTAATGACCTGTATTTTTTGTATGTTCAAAGTAATTTATTGAATGAAGATAAAAGTCCTTTTTTCAACTATCTAAAACAAATGATTAAGGTATATTTTTTCATTTTACCAGAATTGTTTGATTTTTTTCTCTCTCTCTTCTCTTTTAAAAAAAAAATTCTTTTTAGCTTATTCAGTTAGATTCTTTTTCAGAAACAGAATATATTTTTGTATTTTCATTAAAGTTCAGAACTATTGTGAATCAGGTGGAATGTTAATTGTTGAAACTAACCATCAATGTTTACTGTTCATATCAGCCAACCATTTCAGCTCTTAATTATTCTCTTTCCTTCATAATTCTGCCATTGTAGTAGCCACACTCAACTGAACTTTTATTCATAAGCAGCAACTTCCTACCGAGCAGGAAAATGGCAACATATTTTCTATTCAGACTTTAAATAAGGAATTTGAAATACCCCTGTATTTTTTGTCTCTCTCTCTTTTTTTTTCTTCTTTCTCTAATTCTTTATTAAGAACCAGAATGTGATATTTGATGTTCCAGTTTTTTTTTGTTTTTTTTTGTGCATTTTTGGTTTTCTGATAGTAATTTCCTGTCTTCTTTTGACACTCCCACACCAACAATTTTTTTTTCTTCTAACAAAAATGGTGGAGGCAAACAAATAATTATTAAAGTCACTTTTTGTGAATGAACCTTTTTATGTAAGATGTTTTACTTTGTCAACAGACAAAAAAAAAAAAAAAAAACAGAAACAAAACAAAAAAAAACAGGGTTATTTGCTGCTTGCAAAAGTATTTATCATTTTCAAAGAATTCACTGCTCATTCAGGTTATAATGTATGGCAGGTTTCACTTGTTGCAGATATGTTTTTCTTCTTCTTTTGTCCCTTTACATAACTAGTCTCTTAGTATTACATATGAATGCCTTTCTTCTTGCAACAAGACCCTTACAATCACTCGAATTAGAATAACTGGTTTATTTAACAGAAGACAAAAAAGGAAGACATCTCTTTGAAATGTTTCAAAGTTTTTGATGTTTACTTTTGGTGATATTTTGATGTGCATTCAAAATAATTTCTGAATGATTATTATTGATAAAATAACCTATGCAAACTTCAGTTTAGTTCAGTTGGTAGAGCCTCTGCCTAGGAACCACAAGGTTCCTGGTTCAAACCAGCCCTCGCCAATTCAGTATATGAGTAGCACAGGGATCTGTGTGGTAAAGTAAGGAGCTGATAGTAGGTGTGGCACTCCACTTCAGATATTAAACAGTCTCCTTGGTCTAGCACTATTGAAAAGGGAATAGACTCTCTTGCTGTCTGGCTGATACTGACTTTAGGCCACTATATGTTAGCCCAATACTACTGTATGGTTGCACCACTTTGACTTTAATGAAACACCTGGAGAAAAAACTAGATGGGAAATACACAAGGATGTCTAATACAGTTTTGAACAAATATTGGAAACTGTACCCGTATGGCTGCTTACCTAACAAACTATCCAAGTAAGACATGCAGGGCACTGGAAGGATGAACTTAAGCAACACTTTCCTGTGGACTCCAACACATGGACACACCAGTGTTGGTTGACCAGCAAAAACTTACATTCACCAGCTCTGTGTTGACACTGGGTGCTGTCTAGAGACTTATCAAGTATGATGGCTGATGGGGATAGATGGTGAGTGAGTGAGTCAAAGGAATCCATGCTGTTGGCATGTCTTGATGATGATTGATTTTCTTCCAGTTTTAACCCTTCACTATCTGAACTGATAAATGGAATTATTATAACATCTTAATATGTCCACTAGAGTATCTCTCCAATGTATGTCATGTATACACTCTAGAGTGTATATTGACACACTACCTACATTCACTGATATATGAATCCACCTGTGGGAATTACAATAAAACGAAAATAAAAATAAAATTAAAAAAACAACAAACTCCCATGAGGCCTTCACTGGAAGAACCCTCTGTGCATGTCCGACAAAAAGGACTGACTCCCTAACCCCAAAAGAATATCTGGGCCATTCGAACTGAGGCCCTAACTGGGGCTAGTTGGTCCTACTACCCAGGGAAATATTCCCTTGCACAGGCGACTATGACCTGGTCAATAAAGCCCAAGTCATAACGCCATCTTCTGCCTTTGTCCCTTTCCTTTTTGTTCTTTGAATACCTTCTTTTCAGCACGACCATCAAAAAGAAATGGGGTACCAAGCATAAAACCCTAAGAACACGCACCAAAAAATATCCAGAAACCTGTAAAACACCCAAAAACCACATATACCCCATACACCATAGCCTCTTATTTCATTTACTTTCCTTGATCATTTTCTATTAAAAAGAAACTCATGAAGATCAAAAGGGAAGACAGAAAAATGTTCTAAGTCTTCTGTTATATTTGTGATTAAACAAATTCTTAATAAAAAATGGCAAAATTTTCTTTGCTGAAATTTATTGCCAAAGAAATGAGTATTTATGGTCAAGATATGCACCAGTAGATTATTTTAATTTCTAAACATTTTTGCTAAAAAAGAAATGGTTGAAAATAAAGTAGAAATTATTTGCAAGATGAGTTCAGATTATGTTTTTCTGCTTCTCTATGAATTTCTAAAAGAATTACTTACATTTCCAGGTTGGTACCAGCTGTGGCAGAAGATAACATTTATTGAGTGCCTAATTTATTTGGTTCTTCAAGAATATTGGTCAGTTCTCTCTATCTGTAGATTTTTACTAGATCTTTAAGAAATGTTATATTCCTTTCATTTGAACACAAACTGTCGGCTGGGGCATTAGAATGCACCGACTGCACCTCTGCAGAGGGATAAGACTTTCCCGATGAGGCCACCTGTTGGCTGGCGACCCGTGATGCTTAAGGATAGAACCTAGGTGGATGAGCAGTTCATGACTTGCAATACTCCACTTTGGCCCTATCTTGGGCTAGACGGGCAGTAGGAGAGGCCCCCTCTAATCAATCGGCTGGTCACGTCAAGCCCTAGCACCTATATGATTTTCCCAACCCTATTGCCCTTATGGCAAGCCCGAGCCCCTTTTTATCATATGGGTGCTAGAAGGTAATGACTGGGGGTCCACATGTCCTGGGAATGACGTTAAACTCTATCTGATGGTGAGGTTCTAGTTTTGGATGTTTGGGGAATGTAGAGCACCCCTTCATCACCACTGCTCCCTGGTCCACTCTGACCCAGAGTGGCAGTACCTGTTTGGGTCCCATCTATGGGTTAAATAGAAAAATGTATTTATAAAAAAATTGTATTAGCTATTAAGAATTGATTTATTTCAAAACTTTATTGGCATTAAATGACCCACTGAGATTGGTATGCCGTAAAAAACAAAAATCAAACCAAACCAAAGAAACTGAATTGTCACATAACATCTACAGATATTTAAAAAAAAAAAATTCTGAAATTTTTATTTTGGACGTTATTTATGATGAGTTATTCAAAGATTTTTTCTGCACTTATCTTCGTTATTGTTGTTTGCCTTTCATAAGATTTTTGCTTGTTTATTTTCAAAGAATTCATCATTTGATTGGTGGGGGAGTAGTCGTTGAGTTGGGAGTCACAACACAAACTGCTCCAATGAGATTCCAGAAAACCAGCAAAAGGTGGAATTGATCACAGAATGGATTATAGCCAATGAACTGATTGCCTATAATTTTTCTGCAAGACAAAATTCTACCATAAGAAATCTTTGAGATAGAACACATTGAAATGTTATGGAAAAAAAAATGACATGTTCTTTTTTTGTTCCATCAGAGTTTGATTCATAATTCTGGCAAAGCTCTTAATCGGAGAAAACGTGGGCATATATTTCTTTTCATAAACTTAATGTGAGCTTTTGTTTCACAAGGTTTAGCTCTGAAATGGAAGTTGTATTATTCATGAAAATAAAATATAGCCCAATTCCTATTTCCACTGCACATGATAGGAACTAAAAGATAGAAATGTCCTCTTTCCGCTAGAAGAGGGGATCATAAATTTAAGACTTAAATCCCCACTTTTTGTTTACCCACTTTTTGAGTTCATTTTTTTTCTCTAGTGATTTATTCAAATAGTTGTCTTCATCTTGATTATTTTAGTCACCAAAGATGCCTCCAAAACTTGACTTGTAGAGTCAAGAAAAATGTTGGGGAAAAAAAATGAAAGAAAAAGTTATACAAGATGTTAAAATTAATTCACTTTATTTGCATTTTTAGTGCATTCTAGTAGAATTTGTTGCTTTTCTTAGAGATGATGATTATTATGTGTTGTAAATTAGATGGAAATTTCCCCCCATATGAATTTCACATTTTGACAAAAGGAAGTGTAATGAGAAATGTATAAAATTCAAAGGAGCAAATAACTCTCTTGAACTTTTTTGCCACTTAAGTTTGCTCTTCACATTCCAAGATGGAGACTTTTAAAAACCTTCAAGTGTTTATATAATAATGATGATACTTTCTGTTTCAAATCCAAATTTCTATAATTGTTTTTTGATTATCATCTTTACTCCCTATCCCCTCTCCTCATGAATAATAATAATAATAATAATAATAATAATAATAATAATATAATAATAATATCAGCAGTGAAAATTCTTTTCAAACCTAAAGAGAATGTATAAATTAAAATAAAAACCATTATAACATGAAGGAATTCCTTTTATCTGTCAAATATGTCAGAGCATGAAATAAACCTGCCAAATTAGAATGTGGATTATTCAAGTTTGTTTTATCTATTGAAATTAATCATTCATATACTGTATGACACATAAATAAGTCGACTCTAAACAATTTCTTTTTAGAAAAAGTTGAAATCATTAAAGGCCAGACATGAAATAAAGAGTAATAATTTTATAAACATTGGTAGTGAAAAGTCTGTAAAATCTTTTTTATAAATTAAAATCGCTGAATGAGGTTCTATATTCTGACTCTTAATATCTTATTTAAACCTTCTGACATAAGATGCAACCCATAATTTCATCTTCTGGTTGTTGTGTCATGTTCTCTAAAGACTAAGATTGTTGCAATGTCTTACCATTTTACAGAGTCCAGTTTTCTAGAACCAGGAAATAAATTTATAAAACAGTCACATCTTTTCATTGAACAGAATCCACATTATGTAGGAGAGAAGCTTTTCATAGTAGATTATTTCATCAATTATTTGGACAAGTGTCCCTTTGTCTTTTTTGTTGTTGTTGTTGTTTTGTTTTTTCAATAAGAATATTTGAGCTTTTTCTCCTTTTGATTTTGTATCTTTTGAAAAAAAAAAGAAGAAAATGTTATTTCAGAAATTCAAATAACACTCAAAAGTTTAAAAAAAACAAAAAACAAAAACCTATCAACCAAAATGTAAGGATAAAAAAAACAAAAAACAAAAAAAAAAGCAAAGATTTTTTTGTTGTTGTTTTGTTTTTTCAATAAGAACATTTGAGCTTTTTCTCCTTTTGATTTTGTATCTTTCGAACAGAATTTCTTTTTTAAATTTCAATAATTTGTTGATTTGAATAACAAAATTTATTGTACACATTTTTCTTGAAAGAGCAAAAATGAGGATACTCACTAATTCATTTTTGAAAATAAATAAGAAAATATTATTTCAGAAATTCAAATAACACTCAAAAATTTTAAAAATAAAGACAAAAAACAACATATCGACCAAAATGTAAGGATACTCCCCCCCCAAAAAAAAAACCCCAGCAAAGATAAGTGTTAATTTTTGTAGGATATAAGGCGTGTACCAGATGTTCACCTCTACTTATAGACTCGCCTATAAGCACATGACCTGGGAAAGATTCCTATTGTCCAATCACTGGCAATGCCCTGCTGCTGATATGATTATTTATACTGACCTTTTTTGGCCACACTAATCACTATTACTTGGATCTTCTTGGACGTCGGACCTAAAGGAGACTTACCCACAGGACTTACTGACTTACCAAAGGATTGCTATAACTCGGGACTTACTTATTTACTTTAAGTTCTTTTACAACTAGCCAAGGATGGCAGCCAGATACTTAACAATAAGGATATTATTTTAAATAACCGAAAGATTATTGACTAATTTTGGAACTTCAGACAATATTTGGCAAAGCAGAATTGGCACAATTTACAAAAAAAATTTTTAGTTTTTGAGGAAGGGTCTTGTGTTACATAGTTTATGCGGTTGCATAAGATTATTGTCAATCCCCTGTAATTCTGAGGGGATGACCCTTTTCATATCATGGCCAGGTCCTTCCATGGAAAATTACAGAAGCCCGCCAAATATGGAAGTCATGTGGGACCTTTTTCAGAGTCCCCAATTTGCAGTTGGACGTCAGGCAGAGCGGTCGGCCATTTTATGCTCTGTCTAAACTGGAACTCACGTGCGCTATGTTAGTTAGAGGATTATGTATAGTTAAGGAAATAAAAGTTTGGATAATTAATATGTTCTTGTGGTTAATGAATGTCTTGGTAACAAGACTAAGAAATGACGATCAGCCAGCAAGAACATAGTAACAGAAGTCCAGATCTTAGAAAATGCCAGACCAAGTCAAGATGATAGGAATACCAAAGACTATCAGAATAGCAAAGCCGGCCAGAAGAAAATACGACCAGAAGTAAGAAAGAGGTATGCAACATTATAATTATTTAGTGCCAGTGAGGAAGGCGCTATGCAACACTTGTTTATAATTTTAAATACACTTGAAATAACTTTAATAGGAATCCAGTGTGTGATTAGTGTGTAGATCCATTTCTAACCTGTCATGCATTGACATGGACATCAATAGTCATTGCACTATTTTGATATCAAGTTTTATAAGCATTAATGTTGTTGGCTGAGCACATTAGAATGTGAACTACTAGATGCTTATTTGATTAATACACAGTATGTCAGTGGCATTTATGTAGCAGTTGTATAGAATTCAGGCAACTGTGGATTCATGCCTTTCCCAAGGGCTTTAGTGAATACAAGAACAGTTAAGATTTGAATTTTAAAAATTCCACTTTTCATACTGAAGAGTAATTTCTGCCATTTTCTCCTTGAGCAAAAGGTCTTATCACTAGCATATCGCACAATGTTTGACAGATGAGTGAGTGAGAAAGTGGGCAAACCACTCTCCCATAGATACTTTACTTACTTGAGTATAAACAGCAAAAATCTGTTCCACCTATTGTTAACATTTAGAACAAGTTGAACATAACAATCCTGAACTGAATTGATGACAATGATTGTCATTTCACTGAATGTTTGAGATGAGGCTTGATGATTAGTATTATCTGCATTATTTGGACTATTGTCCTCATATTCATTGTTATCTGGCCAAGGGCAGCAGTAGCATAGAATAATAATTAACTCAGCTTAACGCCTCTACCCCAGCTATGGTTAGTGGAATGAGAAAAGGATACCCCCATGGACTGAATAAAGGGTTAGGTTCAAAGTTCCATGATGGCTCCCGATTATGACAAGAAGGTTCCCAATTACAACAAGAAATACCTGAAGAAGGCTGGAGGGTACATCGGCCAAAACGTTGTACAGATAACAATGAAGATGAGGACAATAGTCAGAATAATGCAGATAATACTAACAATTGTCATAGACCAAAACATTTAATTCAGACTTTTCCTTCTCCTAGACTAGTTGCCTTTACTAAGGCTAAAAGACAGGATTTGAATTTGGATTATCGATTTTGGTTTCTATGACTAGAACAATCATGCTTAGTGCACCTCCTTGCTAGATTAGAATAGGTTGATATCTATACAGTACTTCCTGTTGATCAGTGGTAAATTAGCTAGTCTAACAAAATCTTGGTAAAACTTTCCCATATGTACCCCAATATTGTGGCCTTGTGCCATTCCTAGGCTAAACCTATTAAAAATCTGTATTACATTGAAATGATCCATATTTGGTATTAATAACATTCTTTGAAAAGTAAAACTTTTTACTAAATTCATGAATGTTTTTCAGTTTCTGCGATCATGATTACAACACTTTACAAATAAAGAAAGGAAGAAAAAGAACATGCTACACAGAAAAATATAATAAGAAAAAAAAGAAAGAAAGTAAGGGAAAGATAGAGAGACGGGTAAAGGTGTGGAAGTGATAACGCTAATCTGTTTCAATCGAACGTAATGGAAAGAAGGAAAGAAAGAGAGAGAGAGAGAGAGAGAGAGAGAGAGAGAGAGAGAGAGAGAGAGAGAGAGAGTTAAATCAACAAATTTGTCTTAAGATTATTATTTTGATCCTTACTGGTTGCCCAACTGTTTTTCATTTATGCAGACTTAGCTAAATGTTGTAAACATATTTACCAACCCCTCCACACAAGTAGGATGTGATACGAGCTTAATTTCTTAAGCGGATTTTAACAGGTTTTAATTTAGAGTTTTCCTTCTAGATGGTTTGTACCAAGGTTAAAGAGCCCAGTCCGCCCTACTATTTACCCATATCTGGAGGAAGACTATTTGGATGCATACCTTTCCCAAGGGTATTAGCACTATATAAAATGCAATCAGCCTCGTCCAGGATGTGTCATTTTCTATGATGAATATCATTACAAATGAGCACCTTCAAATGTTGTATATAACAACAAAAAAATGAAAAAAAAAATGAATAAACTGTATCCACCCTTATATGAAAGAATAATATTCAATACTAATACAACTTTTCCTAATGGTAAATAGAATAGATCATACAGGCTGATGATAGAGATGGTTATATGCAGTGAGATAATCTTAGATTAGATTTGCTCAGCTCTTAAAGGAATTAAATTTTTACAGCTTTCAGTTATGGAGTGTTTTAAACACGATAACAATTATACAATTAAGCCTAAATATGGCATACAACTTAAATTACTTTAGAGTGAAAATATAATCTAATAGCAGAAAACTATAAAATTCACCAAAAACAAGTTAATGAACTCACATAAACTTATAACATTAAGTAAGTATCTACAGAAGACAAATAGTAAAGCTTCACTGATGAGTGTGTATTTATGTATATATATATATATATATATATATACACACACACACCCTCATCATTGGTACTTAACTCTTAGCGTTGACTACGTCTACACTAACTTATATATATATGAAGAATAGCAAATATGAAAAGTATTTGCATACAAATATATATATATATATATATATATATATATATATATATATATATAAGTTAGCATAGACATATATATATATATATATATATATATATATATAAATTTATTAATTTATTTAACAGGTTTGAATTCAGAGTTTTCCTTCTCCTAGACTGGTTACCTAGCCATGGTCAAAGAGCCCAGTCTGCCCTGCTATTTGCCCCTAGCTGGAGGGAGAATTGTATTCATACCTTTCCCAAGGGTATTCAGGAATTGAACTCAGATCAACGAGTGCCTTTCCTACGACTCTAACCATTAGACCATGCGCCTCCAAATTGATATATATATATATATATCCCTTCAGCTATGGGTAAATAGTAGGACAGATTGAGCTCTTTAATCATGGCTAGGTAACCAGTCTATGAGAAGGAAAACTCAGAATTCAAACCTGTTAAAATCTGCTTCAGAAATTGACCTTGTGTCACATCCAGCTTGTGTGAAGGGGCTGGTAAATATATATATACAGTCAGTGTATTCTAAGCCCAACCAACTGTGTATGGGGGGGAGGTTGATAATGGAGAAGACAAACAGATCCCTGATGGATAATAGATTGTCAGTACCTATTAAACTTTGATGGGTCCACCCACTTGTTATCATGATTTGTGAAATTTTCTAAATAAATGGACATGAGCATAAAACATTTATTAAATAACCAAAAAAAATGACAACTTCTTGTCATCGGTTCTTTATTTTCTTTTTTTGGTTGTGAGGGGAAGAGGAGGAGGGGGAATAAGAGGAGGAGGGGGAGGAAGAAGGGGGGAATAAGAGATAATACTTTTATCGAGTAAATTATGGCACTTGCTCACATCTGCAAAATGAATTTAAAAAAAAGAAAGAAAGAAAAAAGAAAACAATGGCTTCTTTGTGAAAGCTGACTTCAATTAAGAAAATGCATTGTTAATGTCATTATTAATGTCACTATTTAATGAAAACACCTGTTGAGGATTAGTTTCAAGTGTTGAAATTATTTCACCAGAAATAGATTTTAATGTGCAGCTGAGAATTTTTCATGCATGATATTAAGCGTTTCTCGATAATGGCATTTGCAATGTGTAATATAGTTACAATAATAATAATGATAAACTCTGAAAGGAATTTTGCATTTATTGAGAGTCTATTAACCTTAAAGGAGTGTATGTAGATATATCGATATAAAGAAGGAATGATTTAAAAAAAAAAATATCGAGGTGCGTGGTGTAATGGTTAGAGTCATAGGAAATGAACACGGCAACTCGAGTTCAAATCATGGACAAGGCTTTTGCATTTCACATAGTGCTAATACCCTTGGGAGAGATATGCATCCAACTACTCTCTCTCTAGCTATGGGTAAATAGTAGAGTAGACTGGGCTCTTTAACCTTGGCTAGGTAACCAGTCTAGGAGAAGGAAAATTCTGAATTCAAACTTAAACTTTGCTTAAGAAATTGACCTTGTGTCATAATCCTGCTCGTGTGGAGGGGTTGGTATATATATATATATATATATATATATATATGTGATTTTAATTTTTATGGAGAGAAATTTTTTTTATTTATATAATTTAATTAATCATGACAAGCAAATTCAGCGAATACCATGTGTGACGTGAGGAACACTGTACAGCTGTTTCAACCTAATTTTGGAATACACTGTCTCATCGACCAAAATTAGATCGAAACAGCTGTACAGTGTTCCTCATGTTGCACATGGTATTCGCTGAATTTGCTTGTCATGATTAATTAAATTATATAAATATATATATATATCTTCTTATAATGGAGATTGTGGGCTTTTCTGTCTGTAACCGAAACTATATTAGTATTCAAGTCATAATTTCCTGAGGTATATACGTCAAATTCTCCATGATATTGTTTTTATTTAAACTTCAATTATTAATAAAATTGTTTTATATGATTAATACTGTTGGTCTTATCTACATCATAATAATATACAATTGTATTTATAAATACAACAAAATGGTGGTTTATTGTGTGAACGGGAAGGCTAATTTGCATATTGATATTAAAAATTTGATTTTAATAAATATGTGCTTAATATTATTGATTGGTAATTGTTTGGTTTTATTTTAATAGATATGAGCAAAAGTTTCGGGGATAGATCATAAAAGAATTCGATTAATAAGAACAAACAACTGTAATTATATTCTTACTTCCTATTTTAACTAAATAGTTAAATTAGGAAAATTTAGCAATGAAAGATGGGAGAGATGGAAGAGTAAGTTTCATTTGTTCTATTTTTCAGTTATACTCCCTGTGTTTAAAATCTTTTTGTCTGCATTATTTAGTTTCATTAGCCTTTCTAATTTAATATAATATTATATTATATTAAAACGTAAACACTTGCTGCTGGAGGGAGCATATATTTGCTAGTATATATAAAGAAGAAAAAAAGATCTAGTAAGTTTACTAATTAAAACAGATGAGAAGACTAGAGAAATGTAGAAACGTTGATGTTGCTTTTGTAGATGACTGTTTTACTAATTTACTATTAATTTTAGAGGTTTTTTTTTTTGGGGGGGGGGGTTCAAATCATTTTGGAATTATCTTTTTGTGGTGGGTGGGGAGAGAGGTTCAAATCACTTTGGCATGATCTACTCTATGATGTTTAAAACAGTCAGCAATAAATAAATAAAGTCTTTTAATAAGAGTTGAACACATATTCCATCTAATATGGAGTTAACCTTAATTAGTTCAGCTATGAAGGTTAAATAATACAGCTATTCATATACATTCATATAAATGTTCCTTTCTTATCAAATTATTCATGCCATATTGTTTGTTTACTCTAAAATCTAAGGTTTAAATAAATTGAGTGGTAAGTTTATTATCCGCCGCTGCAGTGTTTCGATTTATTAATTAGATCATTTTCAGGGCATTTGTTGGTATATGGAAGGTGATAAAAAATTTTTATCACAGAATAATGAGAAAAGCAAGTGATATCAGTCTGTTCAAAATTTGATGTCTGAAGAAAGGATGCTGAAAAAAGTGGACGGTTTGAAATATGATGTAAAATATTTCTCTTTTATTCTAGTATAGGGCCGGGTTAGCTCAGTCGGTAGAGCGTTCGGCTAGAAACCACAAGGTTCCTAATTCGATACCAGTCCTCGCCGACTCAGCATATGAGTAGCACAGTGATCTCCACCTCAGACGCTAAGATAATCTCCTTGGTCTAGCGCTAGTGAAAAGGAGATAGACTCCCTCGCTGATTGGCTGATACCGACATCAGGCCGCCCCGACGAATTTTTTTTTTATTCTAGTATATACTGTAATAGCTTTAAGTTATCTGGATTTTTAGATAACAAGTATTTTCCTTTTTATGTTTTTACTACTTTTTAATCTTTTTGTTATTTTTATTTTATTGTAATTCTTGGTTGAAACCCTCTACAAACATTAAAATAATCAGGGCATATCAGTTTCAGCTATCTTTAACTAAGGTCTCTCTGAATTTTTGACAAAACTTGGCCTTACATACTCTACTATATTTTCCAGCTTATGATACATATTTAAATTTAGATAACAACTATGTAAATATTACCCTGCATCCTGCCGCCCTGTAGGTGGGGCATTAGACTGCACCTCTGCAGAGGGGTAAGACCCCCCCAATGGGGCCCCCTGTTGACCGTGGGTGGCGACCCGTGATGCTTAAGGATAGAGCCCTGGTGGATGAGCAGTTCATGACATGCAATACTCCACTTTGGCACTATCTTGGGCTAGACGGGCGGTCGGAGAGGCCCCCTCTGATCAATCAGCTGGTCATGTCAAGCCCTAGCACCTATATGATTGCCCCAACCCTATTGCCCTTTTTATCATATGGGTGCTAGAAGGCGGTGGCTACGGGTCTACATGTCCTGGGAATGACGTAAAACTCTATCTGATGGTGAGGTTAAATAGAAAAATGTATTTATAAACAAAATTGTATTATCCATTAAAATTTATTTATTTCAAAACTTTATTGGCATTAAATGACCCACTGAGGTTGATATGCCGTAAAACAAACCAAACCAAAACACTGCATCCTGTGCACTGGTATTATAATTAGGATATTGACTGCAACTCAAAATGGACAGCAATAGAGCTTTCATATGTTGCAATGAATGGTACTTTCCTTTTCTTTTTTATTTTTACATAATTCCTTTGTTTTATAAAATGGTGATTACTATAATATTATGTACATATACTGTCACAGAAAAACAAATGAGATCAGGCATGATTGGGGAGAGGGCTAAAGCATTATTACCAGAGAACCCCAGCAAGATCTTATAATATCACATTCAATTTACTAGAAATCTATGAAATTCATGTGCAAATTCAATTGTGAATCATTGATTCAATGATATTAATTTGAATCATTGGATAAGATGATAACCACAAATTCATTGAAGAGTCAAAACAACATTCTATATAATTTAAATTCAAATGATTATTTTTTATACTAGTAACCAGTACCAATGGCATAGTGGCTAACATGGTGGACTGTGACAGACAATTACCCTTGGGAAAGGTTGTAAGAACCTCCTTATCCCCCAGGTATGGGTTAAATAGTACCACTACTATTCTTCTACAAAAATGACTTTGGTATAAAATTACCCACAAAGGTTGATATGCCGTTAAACAAAGAAACCAAACCTGTGTAATTTTGGGATCTCGTGATCTCTTTGAAGAATAATTAAAGTTCCAATTACCATCGAACTGGGAAAGACAAGGCAACAAACAGTTGTAACTTAAATACAAACCTGAATAGTCACAAAGTCTACTGCAGAATGACAGGATATATATAAAACTCCACAATGTCATTCAAATCAAGCAGTCAAGCAGCCAATCAGAACTCAAGGAATGGAATGACCCAACTCACCCAAATTCATGAATGGGTCATTCTTGATTTTTATATATACCAACTGTCTTGGACACTGCATAAGTTGTACTTAGTTAGCTGCTGTTATTCAAACCAACAGTAGACTTATTGACTTCAATACTCTTTGATTGATTTACAATCTCTGTATGAGTTTTATGTTGTTATCAACACAGGTGGCTAATTTTATTGAGATTGCTGTGTATTGTTTTTTGATATGATAATGTTATTCTATACCCCTCTCTGACATTGTGAGTGTGTATTCCATTTTTTTTGTGATGTGGTAGCAATCGCATGGTTTCTTCCCAAGAGTCACTTGTCTTTTCTATTGTCATCTGACCTTTCCTGGGAGTTTGTAGTAGATAATATTATATACTCATACTGCTGGTGTAAAAAAAACAGCTGCTGTGTGGCCAACAATATCTTCATCTCATGACGCCTAGGTCAGGCATGGTTTTGGTGCCAAAGCATCATTACCATTAATCTGAAACACCCCAGCAGTATCTTACAATATTACCAGTGTTTGCCAGCATTCCATCTCATCATGGGAATGCCAAACCATGATGTAGCTTCTTTGTATAATCCTTTGTTATATTCACAAATATATATATATATATATATATATATAAAGAAAATTTGAAAAAAACAAGTATTCCAAAAATTGGATGAATTTAATTATCGATGTTTAAACATTTCGGTTTCATTAAACCTTCATCAGGATGTATCTTGGGGTGAAGAAAATGATGGATGTTTTTATAGATGACAGGAGATGAAAATCTTTTTAGTTGTGTAACTGTATTTGATCAGCGTTATATTTTTGAAAGGCAAGTCGCAATCCACTTCTTTTGCATTTCTTCCAGTTGTGTCACGCGTAATGACATCTTCGCGTGCGTGGATCGCGACTTTAATGAAACCGAAATGTTTAAACATCGATAATTAAATTCATCCTATTTTCGGAACACTTGTTTTTTTCAAATTTTCTTTATATTGTCGGATTTATTTTCCATATTTACTCCCATATATATATATATATATATATATATATATATATGTACACACACACTCACCATTTAAATAAAATCTAAAACAGCTGTAAAATTATTACAGTGCGCAATACATGAAAGTATAAAGCAAATATTACAATGAAAAATATTCTAAGTTTGTGACATGTGTATATATATATATTATATATATATACATATACATGTAGAATTAAACAAAAGGCACATCTCCTGTTTAACAATTTTATTTTTGACCTTTTCTTATTTTCTCGCCAACTTTTTAATGTTTGGGTGGAATTGGTGGATAAGTCCACCAAAGTTCAGTTCCCGAGTACTTTCGGCACTTCAAAGTGCCATCATCAGGGGTGATGTATTCCAGTTTTTTTAAAAAATTATATTAATTTTGTTTAAGGATGGTTTGTATTGTTTTATGTATAAAGCTTCTAGTATTTAGAGTTAGTACTAGAAGCTTTATACATAAAACAATACAAACCATCCTTAAACAAAATTAATATAATTTAAAAAAAAATGCAATACATCACCCCTGATGATGGCACTTCGAAGTACTGAAAGTACTCGGGAACTGAACTTTGGTGGACTTATCCCCAATTCCACCCAAACATTAAAAACGTGGCCAGAAAATTAGAAAAGATAAAAAATAAAATTGTTAAACAGGAGATGTGCCTTTGTTTAATTCTACATGTATAAATGAAAGAATGCTGCCCAAATACACATATATATATATATATATATAAAACATAAGAGACTTCAGACCAGGTTAAAGTAGCTTACCTGATGAAAGTGAGTTATGTGTGATATTATATGCATGCCGCACACATACACACACACGAGTGCAGTACCTAGAAAAATGTATTTATTTATATACTGATCAACACTTTTATCTAGAATTAGAATACCATACATGTATTATACCATTGTTCTGATTCTGAGTGAGGTACAAAATGGTAGCCTGTTCTTCTCAGTATATATGACCTGTGACACTTTCCACAGAAACTTTGAATACAAACAGATTTCTTATTGAACTTTCCATTTCTTTCACTTTAGAAAATAGACTAAAGACTGTTTATTAATTTTTTGCTCTCTGAGAAAATACTTTTCTTTGAAAGATTTGGTTTGGTTTGACAGAAAATAATTTTATCAAAATTTCAAATATCAAAATATTTTAGTATTGAAGACTGGGTTCCACACATGCTTCTTGTATAGATAGGAACCAACAAATATCACATCATAGATGTATTTTACAAAATTAAATTAACACCCCTGATTGAAAAAAATTACCAAAAATCAGGATTTATCTGATTTTAATGAAATTTTCAGTGTTGATCTCTCAATGAATTTATAATACATCAGTTATTTTATTTGATAGAAAATAAGTACCAAAAATGGGAAAACAAACATTTTTGAGATTTTTGTTTTACTCTATTGTTTATGAAATATATTTTCTTTTAGATTATCATACAATTTAGAATTAAATAAGAAAAAAAACTTTTCCAACACTATTTTATGAAATGACTGACTTGTCTAATCCAAATCTTAGCTGGCATTTGTGCTCCATGTCCTGTAATTCCGGCTCCTAAGAAATTGAATAAATCGTGTGATACCAGCACCCTCCCTCCATGCAGCACCTACCCGCTCCTCTAAAAGCTGCAGGGCTGGGTTTATTGTCCTGTGTCTGAGGCGCACTAGAAGAGGAATGCTGAAGGTATTCATGTACTTCTTACACTGGCCACTGCATGAGCTTCAGTTTTTGTGTGGCTCCCAATCTTAAAAAGTCTGTGCTAATCTGGCCTGGTGGGAGGTCTGGAAAATACTTCATCTTCACCATTGTAAAACAAATTTAAATTGAACAAAAAATCCTTTAATAACTGTTATAGGTGATACACCCTATAAGACTAATGGAATTCGCTGACGGGTTACTATAAGTAACAGGGAAAATTGTGGCTTGAGAGTAAGCCAATGCGAGTCAGCTCACAATTCTATTTGTCAGACGTAATTCCCACTTCTCTGTATTGTATTTGTCTACTTTTTGTTAATACATTTTCCTACATTTGTTACCCGTTGTTTTGTTCTTATTTGGCCCCTTAAAACCTCACAACAATAATATTAACTATCAATGATCATTTTTTCATATTTTATTTATTTTTCAAAACCAGTTGTATGAATAAGTAAAAAAATTGCCAAGATGTCTGAATAAATTATCAATATAGTGAATCAGCCTCAAAAGTTGAACCTGCTCATCTAAAAAAAAAAAAAAGAATTAGTGCTAAAGCCAGAGTGGAGCAATTTCCTGATGACTTTTTTATGCAGAAGAAAATATGTCATTTTTCAAATTCTGTCTCCTTAGTGTTGACATTTTTAGAGTTGACATAATCAAAGATCAAATCAAAAACTCATTTGACAAAAAAAGTAATCTCAATGTAAACAGAAAACAATTACAACTTTGAAGTGTAAAGAAGAATGGGAGGATTTTGATCTTGATTAAAAAAAAAAAAAAAATCTGCACCTAGTCTGATATTCCCTACATAAAATTTACAAAATGAGGTAATTCCTATTAAAACATTGCAAGGAAGATGGTGCTATTCTAATTGTCAATTGTATTGGGAAACTTCATATACCAAAATTGCTAGCTTTTCATTTTGTTGTCCTAAAATTCAAGCTTGCTATTGAAGTCAGTAAGTCTACTGTTGGTTTGAATAACAGCAGCTAACTAAGTACAACTTAAGCAGTGTCCAAGACAGTTGGTATATATAGAAATCAAGAATGACCCATTCATGAATTTGGGTGATTTGGGTGATTCCATTCCTTGAGTTCTGATTGGCTGCTTGACTGCTTGATTTGAATGACATTGTGGAGTCTTATATATATTCTGTCATTCTGCAGTAGACTTTGTGACTATTCGGGTTTGTATTTAAGTTACAACCGTTTGTTGCCTTGTCTTCCTAGTTCGATGGTAATTGGAAGTTTAATTATTCTTCACTTGCTAATTAATCTGTTAGCATCATAATAGACAAAACAATTGACTGTCATGACTACAGTATTTTGAATGTGACTGCAAGCATTTGTGGGGAGTCATTTCTCATTAGAATGCAATCATCAAACTGTGTCAGGCATCCAAGCTGTAACTCATGTGGATATTGCATTAAAAAATATTATTGCATTTGTAACAGATTCTGCAGCTTATTGTAAAAAAGCTCATACGGAAGTGTTGTCAAATGTCTTTATTAACAGTTACCATGTGTTGTGCTTAGTTCATATTTTAAATCTTGTTGGTGAAGTATTTTTACACTGGCTAGTATTTGATAATATTACCATCACCAAATCAACCTTTATTATAGTCGGCGATACCTAAAATGGCTTGAAGGTTCCTTACCTAAGGAACAAGTGAAATTACTCCCTGGTTTCATGTGACCAAATATCACTCACCCTTTGTACAATTTTATGAAGAATTCTTTAAGCAAGAAAAGAGCCATAGCTTGTAGTAGATAGTATTTTGGAATTAGTAGATGATGTCAACTACATTATGCCTTTTACCAGAATTTGTGCCTGAATCTGCATTTTATAAATGAGGACTGCATTCGTTTAAGTTTTGACAATCTTCGAAGAAACTTAAGTCTCCAGTTGCATGTGTTGTTTATAACATAATGGAAGATATAAAAGGAAACTTTGATTAAAAGTTCTACTTCAAAGATAATTATGCACTGCAACATTCCATTGTTTTATTGTCCAGTCATGTCATATTTTTATTTTTACATATAATTTATTTTTGGACTTGGATTTTAACATTTCAAAAAATAGATCGTAGATATTTCTTTAGATGTAATAAAACTTTGAATCATGTTTTGTTTTCAGTTTTTATAATAATTGTAGCATATTTTATAGCAATTTCTCATAAAATACTCCGCCCTGTCGGCCGGGGCATTAGAATGCACTGACTACACCTCTGCAGAGTGTTAAGACTACCCCAAATGGGGCCACCTGTTGGCCGTGGGTGGCGATCTGTGATGCTTAAGGACAGAGTCTTGGTGGATGAGCAGTCCATGACATGCAACACTCCCCTTAGACCCTTACTTAGGCTAGACAGGCAGTTGGAGAGGCCCCCTCCAATCAATTGGCTGGTCACATCAAGCCTTAGTTGCTAGAAGGCAGTGACTGAGGGTCTACATGTCCTGGGAAGGACGTTAAACTCTATCTGATGGTGAGGTTCCAGTTTTGGAGGTTTGGGGAATGTAGAGCACCCCTTCCTCACCATTGCTCCCAGATCCACTCTGACCTGGAGTGGTAATACCTGTTAGGGTCTAATCTATGGGTTAAATAGAAAAATGTATTTATAAAAAATAAATTGTGTATCCATTAAGAATGAATTTATTTCAAAACTTTATCGGCATTAAATAACCCACTGAGGTTGATATGCCGTAAAACAAAACAAACCAAACCATAAAATATGGTTTGATTTGTTTTGTTTTACAGCATATCAACCTCAATGGGTTATTTCATGCCGATAAAGTTTTGAAATAAATTCATTCTTAATGGATACACAATTTATCTTTTATAAATACATTTATTTTATAAAAATAGAAAAAAAATAATAGAATTTACTAAAAGTGGAAATGGAATTTTTTAAAAATAGATGGAAAATTGGGAGCCCTACATGAGGAAAAAAATGTTTGTGTTGCTATATTTTAAGGCTAACCTTATTCCTTCCTCTGGTAAATAGAATAGAATATTTGAGCAATTTCTAATGGTTATCTATTGCACAAAACTTTTTTTTTATGTTGTACTGATAACTGAATTTTGTTTTTGAAGCATTTTTTGGAATGTAGCAATGTTCAATGATTTATGCTTACATCATGTGCTGCTAAATTGTTAAAATGATTCAGACAGTTTCTCTTTTTTTTCCCCAACTTTATATCAAGACTTCATTGTTTCTCATAGAAAAATTTGGTTGATATCTATGCTGATATTTCGTATAGAAATTATGAAAAAAGATAAGACAAATTTAGGTTATTTTTAGAACTTAGATTTTCATTGGATAGCAATTTGAGAATATCAGGAACTCCTAAAAGAAAAACAGAAAGAAACCAAAAAAAAAACCCAACCTGTATTGTCTTATCTTATTTTTTGTGTTGTGAGAGATTTTCTTCTTTCTTCCATCATTGATTAGTGACCAAGAAGAAAACAGTAACCAACAAATCAGATTTTACTCAAAGACACAAGAGCAGAAGAATAAGATTTTGGATATTTCTTTTTTCTTTCTTTCCAAATAAAAATAATCTTCAATATAAAATAGTTTCATAGGTTGTTATTAATTGTCTGTATTGCCAAAGATACAAAAGAAAATTACGGATAACTTTTAAGTGTTTTTTTAATATATTTTTTCTTAATCTTCCCAAGTGAGGTCTAATTTATTGCATCCCTGCAAAATTGAATCCTAACCATTGATTTATGAGAGTTAAGAATGCAGAGCTAATTGTAGTTTCAGACTTGCGAACAAACCTCAGTTTAGTTTATTTCATTTTTTTTTGTTAGATTCTAAGAGAAGGCATGAACCTTAAGGTTTCTTTGAAAAAAAAAAAAAAAAAACGAATTCTTGTCCAATAGAGAACTCTCTAATGTCAGAGATTTTGTTGAATTCCAGTAAAATATTTAGAGGAAAAAAAAAAAAAAAATGCTAAAAAAAAATAGAAGAATCCATGCCTCTGTGTGTGTGTGTATATATATATATATATATCGTTTTTTGCCAGTATTAAGGTTTTTGTTTTGTAAACTCATTGACTTTCCTCTCCGACCCAAACAACTACGGGAGTGAATGAGCTCTGATGATATTTTTGTAAAATCGAAATATTGATCAGTATCAGCTATAATTATATTATAAATTGTTTTCTTCTTTAACAGCATTGTGTGATGTTTTCATTCCACCTTTTCTTACTCATATATATATATATATATATATATAACTTCAGTCACAGAAGTTGCTGTAACTTCAGGGGCACAAGAAATATATTGTCTTCTGAGATAGCAATGCTAATGAATGAATATATATATATATAGACACACAAACTGCTCCCCATGAGTAAGATGTGACACATACCTGTACATTAGACAGAAATTAAAAATTGAGGAGGACTATAATCCCCTGTCATTTAATGATCAATGCAGGTTATGATAGATTCGTTTCTGTCATTTTTTGTTTATAGAATTGTTGTATAAAAATTTGAGATTAAACTGAATTGTTTCATGATTTTGTTAACTAGTATCCTTACTGTTGTTTTTATTACAACATTTTGGGTGATGTGTTCTTTTCATAGAGTGTTGCAGTATCTAGTTAATATTGAATGTGATCCAACATTTATCAATAATTTTTCACACTCTTAATTGGAGTATGTGAAATGTTCTAATTAAGGAGATGATAAGGATTACTGGATTCAATATATATCTAAAGAAAAGTTGAAGAACAGACCAGCTGATATGTTGGGATTAAAAACAAAAATAAAGGATATTAGTCAAAATTGTTCCTCAAAAATTTATATTAATAAAAAATAAATTATATATTAACAAAATAAAAACACTAAACATTTTATGGTAATTGAGTTAAAACTCATTTCTTGCTATTATGTTCACTTTCGGACTAATACCCTTGGGAAAGGCATGAACTCCTCATCCCTCCAGCTATGGGTTAAATAGTACCAGTACTCTTTCTACAAGGATGGCTTTGACATTAGATAACCCATGAAGGTTGATATGCTATTAAACAAAGAAACCATACTAAACCTCATTGTACATTGATGTTTAGGAAAAATGGAAATGGATATGATAAGTATATAAAGTATATAAAAATGAAAAATATAAAGTATATAAGTATATAAAAATATATAAATATAAAGTATATAAGTATATAAAAATAAAATATAAAGTATATAAGTATATAAAATATGTATATAAAAATGAAAAATATAAAGTATATAAAAATGAAAAAACAACAAGGTGTTCAGAATGATGATATTTTTTAATTAACTGATGCTAAGTGCTTTGGTTTGTTCATCATCAAAGCTATCATCTATATAGAAAGAAACATTTGACAAAAAGAAGTTTGTAAGCCTTTGTTTTTGTTTGTGTATTGTGGTTTCTGTTTGTTCCTCAATTATAAAAAAGAGGCAACTTAAATGCCATGTAACCATTGGTGTTCCTTTTAAACTGTGATGCAATTTGTTTGAAATTGTTAGGAAAAATTTTATGAATGGAATTACCTTATTTGATGGCGTATTTAAAAAAAAAAAAAAAAATTTTTTTAATCAACATAAGGTATTTTGTAATATTTTAACATTGGTTTAGATAAGGAAGGGGATAAGTTGGGGAAAAAAGGTCTTTTATGCATTAATAAGACACATTCTGGAAACTAACTACCTTTTTAATTTTAAAGAATCCAAAATATTAATTAATATACACAACAAAAAACTAAGAAAAATTGTTGAATCTAGCATTATTTCGAATTACGATACGATAAAACAAAAAACCTGTTTTTTTCAACTTATCTCCTTACTTAGTAAAATGAATGTTAAAATATTACAAAATACCTTAGGTTGATGAATAAATTAAATTTTTTTTAATGCACCATCAAATATGTCACACAGTTTAAAAGGGAACACGAACGGTAATGTGGCATTTAAGTTATCTTTCTTTTTATATTTAAGGAACAAAACACACTGACAAAAACAAAGGCTTACAAACTTCTGTTTATGAAAAGTTTCTTTCTATATAGTTGATAGCCCTGATGATGGTTTGCTGAACAAACCGAAACACTTTAGCATTGGCTAATTAAAAATTCTAAACACCTTGTTGTTTTTTCCATTTTTATATACTTACATTCATATTTACTTTTTTTGTGTAGTTGTTTCTTAGAAGTTTTCTTTGCACATGAATTATTGAATACAAATGATTTTTGAATAGAACTAGTTGACCCATAGATGAGACCCTAACAGGTTCAACCATTCCAGATTAGAGTGGACCTGGGAGTAATAGCAGTAAATGGATACTCCCCACTCTCCAGATCTCTATAACTCACCATCACATGCAGTTTAGTGTAATACCAAAGACACCCCTTTGAAGGGAGTGCTTATCTCCTCTGGAGCGGATCTAGTTGGGCTATTCTATGCCTTGATGACAGGGCTGTCAGAATAGCCATAGGATTTCTATGGGTACAGATACTACACTGATCATCAGCATTATTTTTATACATAAATATTTATGGGAACTGTGCTAGTCTTTCTAATAAATTAATAACAATGCACAAGGCTCTACACCCTAGAGATGATAGAGATAAACTATATGTATCAAGAAAGGAAGGTGTAAGAGGTTTTGCCAACATAGAAGACTGCATAGAAGCCACAATCCAATGACTCAAAGAATACACAAAAAACAGCAAAGACAGATTACTTATGGCAGCCAACAACAGCAGATGTAATATATGGACAAAAAGAAAAACAATGAAAACTAGAAAACAAAAATGGTAAGTAAAACAATTATATGGACACTTTAAATGACAAATCGGAGAGGTTGGACATGAAAAGACTTGGACATGGTTAAGAAGAGGAAACCTCAAAAGAGAAACTGAATCACTAATAATTGCTGCACAAAATAATACCACAAGAACAACTTAGATCAAAGCAAAAATTGATAAGACACAACAAAACGGTAAATGTAGACTATGCGGTCACAGAGATAAGACTATAAACCATGTACTAGGCACAATGGGAATACAAAAGTAGGCATGACTGGGTTGAGAAGGTGATCCACTGGGAATTATGCAAAAAATTAAATTCTGACCAGACAACAAAATGGTATATGCATAAACCAGAATCTGTTCTTGAGAAGGAAATGTATAAAATTCTCTGGGACTTTGAAATAAAGACGGATCACCTTATCCCAGCAAGGAGACCAAACCTAGTGTTGATTAACAAAAAATAAAGAACTTAATTTTATACTTAAACTCTAAAATTTCCTCTGATTTTATTTGAAATCTTTTAAGCTGACAAATGTCCACAAACAAAATCCTCAGAATTCATGTTAACCCTTTCAAACTACACAAGGCACAACATTTTCACTTTGTGTGGAGTTGGTAAAACAAGACTCAATAAAATGGCGCGTTGTAATGGTCAGAACCTCTTGGCAGTAGAAGTGAAATGAGTTCCTTGGAATTTGTTGTTGAAATAATGAATAACTTTTCTCTGTTGATTTACATTGACCTCACCTGGTCACCCCGAGGTTAAGTAGAAAAGGAAATTTGCTTGCCTTGTTACTGGTGGGTAACTGGGTTGTGGGTAAGGCTCTGTGTTTGTCTGAACAGCTACACATAATGATTTTAATCAGCAAGGCAAAGGAAAGTTGTTAATTACCAAGACAAATTGTTTAACTTGATGATAATTTCACAAAAATACCTCAACAAAATTAGACATTTAAAAAAGTTATTTCTACTTTGGAAATTGTATAGAATAATGTGGGACAGCAGATAAATCAGCAAAGATAAACTTCTCACATGGCTAAATCTCTGCATTCTCTAAGTTTTAGCTGGAGTCAAAGTGTAGGGCCAGTTTAGCTTAGAGCATTTGTCTAAGAAGCACAAGGTTACTGGTTCGATACAGGCTCTCACCAACTCAGCTTATGAGTAGCAAAGGGATCTGTGCAGTAAAGTAAAGAGCTGATGGTAGTTGTGGCGCTTCACCTCATATGCAAAAACAATCTCCTTGGTCTAGTGCTAGTAAAAAGGGGATAGACTCCCTCACTGTCTGATAACAACTTTGAGCCAACCTGACGACTACTTTTTTTTTAACACAGGCTTTAAATTGAAATATATCATTATGTATGATATATATGTATGATATATGTATTTCTATATCTATATATGTATTTCAATTTATGTATGATATATATGTATGATATCTATATCTATATATATGTATTTCAATTTATGTATGATATATATGTATATATACAACTTGATACTAAAATTTGTATAATTTTTTGTATCAACACAAATTTACATATATATGTATATATACATTATGTATGGCTGATCGTTGGATCACGCAATGAGTTTAATCTGCACTGTGTACGTCACTATTAAACAAGAGTCAATTTTCTAGCTGCATGTTTATCAAAACACCTTTTGTTATTCAAACCAGGAGGTAGCATGCTCTCCCTACTTAGAACATTGGCACTACACAATCTTTCTAATGTAGCCTTATGCCAGACTAAACTTATGAAATATACAGCAAATTTTCAAATCAACTTGTATTTAAAGATTTCAGTTTTATAAACAAAAACACAAAATAACAATTTAACGATTTTTTTTTTTTCAACAGACGTAAATTAAAAAAATTTAAAAAATCTTGTAAACAAGTCTTTTATTTGAGACTCTCTCTCGGTTAATTATAAGAACATGTTCACTGTTTCTCAAGATTTTCTTAAACTGATTGCATTTGCAAAAATATCAAGTAAATAGAAAACTGAATTGGGTTTTAATTTGGCATCTTTCTTAAACTTAAATAAATTGGTCATTTGTATAACATTCCCCAATATTCTAATCTAGAGGCTAATTAATGTATAATAACTGTCCGCAGGGATCAGAATATGCAGACAGTAGCACTTGCTTAGGGTTAAGGGTCCCCCTCCAAGGGGTATCCTAGACTACATCTGATAGTGAGACTCCAGTTCTGGGTTGTGTGGAGTACCCCTTCATTGCCATGTCTACTATGACCCAGAGTGGTACTACCATCTATGGGTCAAATAGATGTTTAAAAATCATTTGTATTTTATAAGACCATGTGAAAAAAAACAAAAAAAACAAACAAAAAACTCTTAAGAAACAACACAAAAATGTAAGTATGAACATACAATGAACATGATTCTCTAACCTCTTTGTATAAAATAACCCTAGATGGGTTGACATCCCATTAAAATCAATCAATCATTGTAAGTAAAGTCGTCGGGGTGGCCTAAAGTCGGTATCAGCCAATCAGCGAGGGAGTCTATCTCCTTTTCACTAGCACTAGACCAAGGAGATTATTTTAGTGTCTGGGGTGGAGCGCCACACCTACCATCAGCTCCTTACATTACTGCACAGATCTCTGTGCTATTCATACGCTGAGTTGGCGAGGGGCCAGTATCAAACTAGGAACCTTGTGGTTTCTAGCCAAACACTCTACCGACTGAGCTAAGCCGGCCCTTAGAATTCTTGACTTTCACAAGTGGCTTATTGTCCCAGCAATTTTTCTTTTTATAAATTCTATATTATTGGCACAAATATCCCCATCCTTGTTGTTTTTCCGCCCTGTCGGCTGGGGCGTTAGAATGCACCGACTGTACCTCTGCAGAGGGGTAAGACTCCCCCAATGGGGCCACCTGTTGGCCGTGGGTGGCGACCCGTGATGCTTAAGGATAGAGCCCAGGTGGATGAGCAGTTCATGACATGCAATACTCGCCCCCTCCGATTAATCGGCTGGTCACATCAAGCCCTAGCACCTATATGATTTTCCCAACCCTATTGCCCTTATGGCAAGCCCCAACCCCTTTTTATCATATGGGTGCTAGAAGGCGGTGGCTGTGGGTCTACATGTCCTGGGAATGACGTTAAACTCTATCTGATGGTGAGGTTCCAGTTTTGGAGGTTTGGAGAATGTGGAGCACCCCTTCATCACCATTGCTCCCTGGTCCACTCTGACCCAGAGTGGTAGTACCTGTTAGGGTCCCATCTATGGGTTAAATAGAAAAATGTATTTATAAAAAAATTGTATTATCCATTAAGAATTGATTTATTTCAAAACTTTATCGGCATTAAATGACCCACTGAGGTTGATATGCCGTAAAACAAAACAAACCAAACCTTGTTGTTTTTATCAATATGTTTTAGGCTTATTAGCTACTACTTTATTAACTGTCTGAAATTCTGCAATGAGTTGCTGCCCTTATTCTATGGTTTATTTGAATGTCTTTTTTGTTAATTCGGCAGGTTGTGTTTTTGTCTTCTGTAGATATTCTGTGATTGCAGACATAAGCAATTCTAACTGGTAAAGTACAAGCCATACTCATTAATCTTTATTTCTGTGCGATTTAAAACAAAAATAGCTTTGGTTGTTTTGAATTTGCTGCAGATATCAAGATGTGCCCCTAACTCTACTCTTGTTAGTGTAAGAGAAATTACTGATAGTAAAATGGATGACCTGTCACCAGAGTACATTTCTTCTTCTTTTTAATTGCTTACCTGAAGGCAGAGAAATTCAGTAGGTAGTCTGAAAATAACAACCTTGTTTGATATACTAAGTAAAACCTGTATGTTAATTTTCCCAGCATGTGTAGGAAGTACTGAAAGGTATCAGTTTTCAGTTATGAAAGGTTTTGGCAATTTGTTTTTTGTTCAAATGAATGCGGGTATCCACCTTGTAACTAAATTCACGTTTGCTTATGGTATGATAAAAATAAGAAGAAAACAAAAACAGTAAGGAAATGAATATTTGTCTGAATAATTCTGGAATAATGACACTGACTCGTTTCTGAATTTTATGAAGAAAGAAAACAAAAAAAAAAAAAAAAAAAAAAGAAGTAAATTTAGTTGTTCTATAAAAAGTACAATAATTAAAACTTCTTTTTCCCCAAAACATGAGTTCTCCAAAGAATGTGTTTGAAATAAATCTCGATACTTTTTGACATTTATCTTCTAATCGCCCTTATGGCAAGCCCCAACCCCTTTTTATCATATGGGTGCTAGAAGGCGGTGGCTGCGGGTCTACATGTCCTGGGAATGACGTTAAACTCTATCTGATGGTGAGGTTCCAGTTTTGGAGGTTTGGGGAATGTGGAGCACCCCTTCATCACCATTGCTCCCTGGTCCACTCTGACCTGGAGTGGTAGTACCTGTTAGGGTCCCATCTATGGGTTAAATAGAAAACATGAGTTGATAAACAAAATTGTATTATCCATTAAGAATTGATTTATTTCAAAACTTTATCGGCATTAAATGACCCACTGAGGTTGATATGCCGTAAAACAAAACAAACCAAACCATTATCTTCTAATCGTTAGTATCTGGCAACAATCTCTGGTTAAAAATGCGACCGACCAAATCACTCAAGATGAAATGCAAGAATACGAATCCTGATTATCCAGTGTTGCTTTTCCGACAAATTCTGAATTCTTATGAGTGTCCTCATCTCAGCTAAATAATGGACCATCCCATATTATTATAAAGAAAGAAAGGGAAAAAATGACATGCTACACAGAAAAAATACAAGAATGAAAGAGAGTAGGGAAAAGATAGAGACAGGAAGTAAGCACTTGGAATTGATAACGCTAATCTTTTTCAATTGAACAAAATCAAAAGATGAAAAGAAGGAAAGAAAAAGACTGGCGAGAGTTAGATCAAGATTATTATACTTTTTACATATTGAACTATTTAGCAATAGCTAAATTAAAAAGCTTAATCTATAAAGTTGATGTTAAGTGGGTCTGTGGAGTCGGTCAGAATCAATTAAGGAGTCACTGTAGTTGGAGTTGGTAAATTACACCAACTCCGACTCCAGTTGAATTTACATTTTATATGGCCTAGTTTAGTTTGTAAAGTTATACAGTGCACACTCCTTATAAATAGATTATAAAAAATCATGATTTTAAAAATTTATTTGTAGGCCATAATCACTTACTTACATCAAGTTTTTTCAATAATATTAAGAGATAAATGCTAAGGCATTGGCTAAATCTTATTATATTGGAGATTCGGTATCTGTAACCGAAACTACATCACTACTTCTGTAACAATACCCTCTGGAATAGCGTAAGTTTATAAACCAATATTTAATTAGTAGTCAAACTTATTAATGCATAAAATAAATCTTATTTATTAACGATATCTCCATAAAAATCTGACTTATATATGAGGAGTCGGAGGATGCCAAACATAGGAGTTGGAGTTGAAGGTTTTGTGTGCCGATTCCACAGCTCTGGTATTAGATCCGTAACAAATATGTATTCTAGTAAAACAATTGAAGAGATTAATCTATAAAATCTTTGTAAAAAGAAATCAGCTTTTTGTCCCAGTAAAAGCATCCCAATAAATGTCTGTGCATAAACAGAAAATAAATGCAATATAATTATTAGAATTGTAGATTTTAGAAGTAAGAAGATATTTACCGTATTTGACGGCATATAAGATGCACCCCTATTTCAGCAGGTCAGATTCAGGAAAAAAGTTTTTAGTGTATTTAAGCATATATTGTTGAAAACAGTCTAGCTGTGCATTACACAAGCAGAACCATAGCTGTATAAAAACAATTTGGCAGTACAGACAAGTAATAAGCAGTTTAGGGTAGGTAAAAGTACTGAGCGCAAACTGGGTAGTGAGCATCATAGAGAAGATTATCCTAGGCCTACGGGAGGTCTCAAACTTCAACTACGATGTATAAGATGCAGGGCAATTTTTTAGCCAAAATTTCTGGGAAAAGTGTGTCCTATATGCCATCAAATATGGTAGTTCTCTTGTAGATAATTCATTTATATAACTGAAGGGCCACTGTCAAGGTTTAAAATGGAAGTAACAACTTTAGTATTTATACATTTCTTATTTGTTATTTTGCTAGAGATAGGTTGGGAAAATATTTTAGAGTGATTAATCTATTCCCTCACTTATTCACTTCCTTCAGGGACAAATGAATTCATGCCTTTTTCTTGAATTAATAGCCTCAGACAAAATTCTAATTTCTATACTGTAAAACTTCCACTTGCAATCACATACACACACACACACACACACACACACACACACCAACCTCTCTGCACAAGTAGGATATGATACAAGGTCAATTTTCTTAAGTGGATTTTAACAGGTCTGAATTCAGAGTTTTCTTTCCCCGTGGTTGCTTTACCAATCTTCCCTAGTATTTACCCATAGCTGGAGGGAGAATAGTTGGATGCATACCTTTCCCAAGGGTATTAGCGCTATGTGAAATACAAACAGCCTCGTCCATGATTTTAACTTTGGTCGTTGTGTTCATTTTCTATAATGTCCACTTCCTCACACACCTCTTCTTGCTAGTAAAAGATAAATGGTATACACACACACACACACACACAACATATATATATATATATATATATATATATATATATATAGTTAATCCTTTGTTAGTATTGGAGAAATGAGAATAAAGTGCTCGATTACTTCTGTATTTATTTATTATAGTGTACAATACATTTAAAGTGCGATTACTACCACAGGTTTCTGAGCAGCATTTTACTGCAAAAGGCATTGCCATGAAGACGGGCAGCCGCAGTAAAATGCTGCTCAGAAACCAGTGGTAGTAATCGCACTTTAAATGTATTGTATACTGTAATATAAAAAAAAAAAAAAAAGGATTCTCCCGTCGATTTTCAACGTATGAGGGTTCATACACACAATGAACATCCACACAGGGATTTTTTTATACTGGTGAAGGCTTGTGTTGGACCATCCACACTTTTTGGCACAGTCGATAGGAAAGAATTGGTGCTTCAAGGGTTGCCACAAACCCAATCAACGACCGACCTCAGGAATTTTGAATTCAGAGTTATCCTCTCCTAGACTGGTTACCTACCCAAGGCTGGAGGGCCCAGTCTGCCCTACTATTTAACCCATAACTGGAGGGAGAATATATGGATTCATACCTTTCCCAAGGGTATTAGCGCTATGTGAAATGCCAACAGCTTCGTTTAGGAATTGAACTTGAATCGACGAGTCCATTTACCACGACTCTAACCACTAGCCCACGTGCCTGTTTATATATATATATAGTTTGTATCTAGCATTTATCTTTTGCTAGCTCAAGTTATTTTACTTTATGAACTTCAATACAATGATTGCTGTTTGCTAAATATTTTATTTATTATTCATATATTTATAAATATTACAAAGTAAGGAAACTATTTTCTCCATAAAGGAAGCAAATCTCTGACTGCAGATATTGCTTACATTTGGATTTGGTTTTAAAAAGAATAAAAAATAAAATCCTATCTTGTTGCAAATTTCTGTAGCGATCCAATTTATTCGTGGATGAAAAAGTATGTTTAGCTCTGGTTAGTGTTCATCGAGATAAAAAGTAAAGGGGACAAGATAAGAGTCTCTCTGTTAGATAATGTTATTCATTGTATTTTGTGTTGGTAGAAAATTTGTTATTTTTTTGGCCCAGTATTAAATGATTTATGAATCATTATATTCCTTTTTGTTGCTGTGTTTTGTAAAATAAAGAAATTGAAGAATTATCAGTGAACAGATTCTTTTCTAATAAACTATTCATTCAACAAAAATTCATCATTCATTATAACTATGAGCTGAATTACTATGGTATGAACAACCCCTGTATATTACAGGTATTAATTTTATGTTCAAATATTTTTATTGATTTTAATCATTATGTATACTAGTACAAAATAAAAAACACCCTCCGGGCGATGTAAAAATAGATTTTTGAAACATATTGCCTGAGGGGTGGGAGTAAAAAATTCAATGTCAGCAAGTTTGTACCCTAAGTAAGTAAAATCATCAAATTAATTAAAGGATTAAAAAATAAAACAATTTGAAATGTAAACTTTAAATATGTATTAAAATAAAACAAACTATATATAGATATATAATACCAGTCATGTATTTATTAAAACTTGTTTTAAAAAACAATGAGGACTGTCTGATGTTGCATGTTCAAATTTTGAGTGTATTTGTTCTATGTTATGATGATTTTGGGTAATGTGACGTAAGCAGTGACGTAATTTTTGTTACAGACAAAAACCGGAAGCGAATCTCCATTATTAATAGATAGTGACATCAAATTTTGTAAATGTGGTAAAGGACTGAAACAAGAACAGGGTTATGTTGGATACTATTAAAAAAAAACAACATTATTTCACAGTTATCTTCTGTGTTCCTCTTTTTAGCCGCTAAAAACACAAAATCTGTCTCTCTCTCCAGTTTGCTTGAACAATATAACATGTACATTTGCTTCCTCCTGTCTGCAAGACAGGAGGTTTCATGACCTCACAATTTCTTATAGTAAAATGTTAATGTGAATCTTATGAGTAAAATAGAGTCGACTGGTGAAGACTTTTTATTTTATAAGAGACGAGAGTTGTAACTTGTTTTCCTCTTTTCCGCAACTTGTCTACAATAAACACAAAAGATTCTATATATGCTAATACTAAATTTGGACAGAGGAGGAAAAATTTGCATGTTGACACTTACCTTCTTGTCTCCTTGTTCCCTGCCTGCGAAATGATTTAACTTTAGCGCCACACACACATGTGACCTTTATCAGTGTCAAACGGTGTGTGTACCTACACAATAAGATGGTGGGGCTAAGCAAGGGAGATAATTCTCTTGCATTTATAAGGAGGTTTCATATCCCCACAATTTCGTATAACACCTCACACAAGAACTCCATTTCAACATGGAAGTCAAAATTCTTTCTTCTATAATTAATAACTATATTTCACACTAAAGACTCTTCTTTAACCAACAGAAACATTATCTGCATTTTAGGAAATTTTCACTTATACCACATGGTATAAACTTTACAACATGTTTTACTTCTTCTTTAAGTTTTGCCTCAGTGAATACATATTTTGTCCTTATTAAATTGTTGTGAATTGTTTTGCTTACATATCCTACACAGGATATATTTTATTTGCAAACAGGCCTAAATAAATGTATCATGGTTCTATTTTAATTGTGACTAAATTATAGGTACAATCTGTGGTCTACATCGACACACACTTAAGAACTTTGTCACAAGCATTAGCCGCTCAGCCCCTCCCCTTGCTACACTTAGTAAAAATAAAAGATTTTAAATTCATATTTAACTTTACTGTCATTATTTTAATAATTTGCAGACTTTTAGGAAATTGAAAGATTAACAATTTTTTTTAAAAGAGAATTCTCTAAAGTCTACAGTAAATGATTATCTAAAGATAGAATATTTGATAAATATGTGATGGACAAGTGAAAACTTCTGGCAAAGCTGTTACAGTTTTTGCCTGGTCATCAAAAAGATGAATAGTATTGAATGATGTTGATAAAATATTATGCTCTTTCTTTTAAATAATGTTGGATTCTTTTTAATAATTACTATCTTCAGTTGGTATAATTAAGAGCAATACTGGAAACATCCACTATTGAAAAAACTCATACTAGATGACTTTGTAGTAATCCCACCATCTTTCTCTCTCTCATATATATATATATATATATTTCTTTATATCTTTCTTTTGGAAGTCCGTCGCAGACGACAATGACTTCACTCCATATCTTCAGTGTAGACCCTTTGGTTGCTTGTTAGTAATTCTGGAATTGCAGATGTGATCACACACATTGCAGGGGAAATTTTCATCTACATTATAAGTATATATACATATATATTATAAAAACATATTATATATATATATATATATATATATATAATCCAAAAGTCCAGAGAAGAAATCTTCCTTACAACATATGAGTTTTTTTTAAAACCTGTCGCAGTTTGAGAGCTCAATGTGTATTTTTAATGTTAGAGTCACAGAGCAAATTTATAAGTAAAGAAATAACAAAAGACTTAGAGATTTTGCATTATAGTCTATTTCTCCCTGAAATAGACTATAATGCAAAATCTCTAAGTCTTTTGTTATTTCTTTACTTATATATATATATAGAGAGAGAGATTTAGTACTAAGCTTATCTTAGATGTGGCACAAGGCCAAAATTATGGGACACCTAATGAGAAACTCACTAACAATGGTCTGCAACTAACTTGCTAACCATTACACAACGTGTATATGAATGTATGTGTGTGTGTATATATATATATATATATATATATATATATATATATATAATTAATGTTACCATTGACTAGATGATTTGGCATTCTCCGTTTGTGGCATGGGCTGGTGGCCCAGTGTGTTGAGTCCCCGCTCTTCACGCTGTGGTCCGCTGGTTCAATCTCTAGTGGCAGAGATTGTGGTATGCACTGCTGATGAGACCAAAGGAGGTCGAAACAGCTGTCCAGTGTTCCGGATGTCGCAAATGGTGTCTGGTCGTGGTAATATGATTCAATTATCAATTATATATATATATATATATATATATATATATATATACTTGAAGGCACTTACAACGCATGTATCGCATATATTGATTTCACTAGATGATCAGCCTTTGGTAAGGTTAGTGGTGATTACACTTGTCAAGTTCATTTTCTATTGCCCTTCAAGTTTTCTAATTCCATTTTATTTGCTCCACAATTTCTTGCATTCCATATTGTTGTAAAATATCCACTCTACATCACCTGTAACATTTTTTTTCAAGACAGAATGTCTAAATTGAGCCCAGTATGTTTTTGCTTTTGGTCGATTTTTCAGCCACATCTGTGGCTATTTTTGAACATTATTATATTTTCTGTGGTCTCCCATATTTTTATCTAAGTGTATTTGTGTGCTGTGAAACAATATCATCTACAATTGAACAATGTGATTTTCAAGCATCTGTCCCTATCATGGCTGCTGTACAATGATCACTGCTGCAATTTTTCTTTTTCCCTTCCTGTTGAACTACAATCAAATTCTTTCCTCCAGCTCCTCCTCCTCTAACATTGATGTTGCCAAGGTGTACAACTCACTACCAAACACAGAAATCTACAATCATCTCTTCTGAAGTTACTCAGATATAAGCAGAATTCAAGTCACATTCACAAGCATCTTTGTACCACAGCAGCATGTGTCTTGCAGGCTAAGTCCCCATAGGGAGCTGGCTCCCTATCTGGAAGATCTTTAGGTATGCGGTCATGTTGGCTTAGCCAACATATTTGGCACTGCACAGAGAAGCCACTGTTTGATTATGTGGGCCTGGCTCGGGATGTCTTTGTTTGGTATACAATCCCACTATAAAATTTCTAAGATCTGAGGCAAGCACTACAGAGGGTTTTTGTTGAGGTTGTGTTCTGGAACAGGTAGTGTCCAGCTCACATAGTCACAGAGAATAATACTAAATACACAAGCTCTGTACAATCTAATCTTAGTGGCTTTTTGGCCATTTGCCTATTGTAATCTGGATTGAGAATAGATTGTAAGACACTGTTATTCCTGAATAGATGATTGGTGGTTTCTCTGATGATGATTTGTTTTTTTTTTGTTTTTTACTGATGTTCCATTGACCATTATAATCTCCAGACTTGATGACAAGGCCAAACTCTTGGTGTTGGAATATTTTGGTATATAAGGTGTGCTACAATACACCACTTAAATTTATAGACTAGACGAGGTCACATGGTTTAAACCTCAGTGAATCACCAGCCTTAATGCATGGCTGGTTGACTACTTAATCACTGATACTAAGAGATGTCCATTTGCAATCATTGATGAATGACTTGCAATACTGAGGATTACCAAGGAACAACCAAAGGATTCTTTAACAAGGATTTTCGCTTCAATAGACTTGCTGTCACTTGATCAACACCTTATATTTGTATATAAGCATTAACCAACAAATAAAATAATAATGGTTTGAAAATGTTTTTTTTTTTGTTAATAGGAAAGGGGAGGAGGAGGAGGAGTTCTCAAAAGTAGTTTTGACTAACAAAAGTGCTCCTTTGGTTTGAATTCACTTTTCCTTCTAGACTGGTTGCCATACCAAGGTTAAATAGCCCAGTCTGCCCTACTATTTACCGAGAACTGGAGGGAGAATAGTTGGATTCGTAACTTTCCCAAGGGTATTAGCACTATGTGAAATGCAAACAGCTGCGTTCAGGAATTGAACTCATCTCGCCATGTCTATTTCCTACAACAGTAACTATTACATTATGTGCCTCCAACAAATAATGTTGGAATCTATCGAGAGAATTGGTTTTCCAATACTAGATATGTTAAAATGTAGACATGAACTGAATTTGTTATTAGGTATTATTCCAAAGATGGAACCCTTTCTTCTTGTAAAGAGTGTATACAGTGGACATAAGAACATGGCAGCTTAGGGAAGAAGAAAAATTGATTTTTAGATGTGTTTTCAAAAACAGTGTAAAAATTCTATAAATATTTGAAAAATGCATAAAATTTTCACCTCCAGGTGAATGTAGGTAAAATATAGGTTAATGACGAACAATTTAGAAAAGAAGAGAGAGACCTTTAACTCTTGACATTGGGAATATATTTAAATATCAGTAGAAGACAACATATCTCTTTCTCTTTCTCATGTGTATATATATATATATATATATTTATATATAACCTAATTGTAGAAGAACACTTATTTTACACCTATGTATTTTTAACAAACCTCCTTCCTTGTCAATGCACTCAATTTTGTGGTAAATATAATAATGATACATATCATAATTCAGCCAATTACTGTATTTTGATCAAACCTTCTGCACACGCACATAGATATATATATATATATATATGAGAAGTAAACAAACAGACGATGTTTGTGATATGGCTATTTTCAGCCGACAATATTTGGGAGAATATGTGTTTAAATGAAGTCGAACCTAATTTATGAAAGTTAATTAATTAATAATTAATTAATTAGGCGGGATTACCTATTTAAATTTAAGGCTGATTTTTCTCGATTTGTTTAGCCTTAAATTTAAATAGGTAATCCCGCCTAATTAATTAATTATTAATTAATTAACTTTCATAAATTAGGTTCGTCTTCATTTAAACACATATTCTCCCAAATATATATATATATGTATATGTGTATATGTATATATATATATATGTATATATATATGTATATGTATATATATGTATATGTATATATATATGTATATGTATATATATGTATATGTATATGTATATATATGTATATGTATATATATATGTATATGTATATATATATATGTATATATATATGTATATGTATATATATATGTATATGTATATATATATGTATATGTATATATATATATATATATGTATATATATATATATATATGTATATGTATATGTATATGTAACTAAAATTGGGCTAAATCAGTAAAATATAGTGCACTATGTACAAGATTGAAAAGCAATATTGTACTATGTAAACTATATAGTAAAACAAGGACTTCAGACATGTCGAAATAACCTCAATCAGGTACATGAAGTTCAGATTCTTGTTAATTTACCTTGTATTATTATATATATCCTTCTATGCGAGTAGAATGTGACACAGAGTCAATTTCTTAAGCAGAGTTTCACAGGTTTGAATTTAAAGTTTTCCTTCTTGATTGGTTGCCATACTAAGGTTAAAGAGCCCAGTCTGCCCTACTATTTTATCTATAGCTGGAGGAAGAAAAGTTGGATACATATACTCTTCCCAATGGTATTAGCACAATGTGAAATGCAAACAGCCTTTTTCAAGATTTGAACACTGATAGCTGAGTCCATTTCCTACAATGATAACCAGTACACCACACACCTTGTGTGTTTTTCAATCATCAGGTGAAGAACATCTTCACCTGACGATTGCTACCGCATGAAACCAATATGGTCGTGAATGTTCCTTTGTCACCAATTAAATAGATATGTAAAACCTTTATATACTTATTTTATTATATTTATATATATATATATATATATATATATATATATAGGTACGTGGCATAATGGTTAGAGTTGTAGGAAATGGACTTGTCAACCAGAGTTCAAATCTGCTAATATCCTTGGGAAAGGTATGAATCAAGCTATACTCCCTCCAGATATGGGTAAATGATAGGGCAGACTGGGCTCTTCAGCCTTTATTAGGCTATCTGTCTAGGAGAAGGAAAACTCTGAATTCAAACCTGTTAAACTCTGCTTAATAATTTGATCTTGTGTCACATCCTGCTTCTGTGGAGGGGTTGGTAAATATATATATATATATATATATATATATATATGCACACACATTTTCTTACTAACACAAACCTATATATATATATATATATATATATATATATATATATATATAATTCAAAAGTCCAGAGAAGAAATCTTCCTTACAACACAAGAGTTTTATTTTTAAAAACCTGTCGCAGTTTGAGAGCTCAATGTGTGCTCTTAATATTAGAGTCACAGAGCAAATATATAAGTAAAGAAATAACAAAAGACTTAGAGATTTAGCATTATAGTCTATTTCAGGGAGCTTAGACAAAGTGTCTAACTCTCCCGACTTCACATCTGATGAGTCGGGAGAGTTAGACACTTTGTCTAAGCTCCCTGAAATAGACTATAAAGCTGAATCTCTAAGTCTTTTGTTATTTCTTTACTTATATATATATACTAGCTAAAGTACCCGGTCCATGACCGGACTAAAATGAAATTTGGATCACCAGGGAGTGAGAGAGAAAGTGGAAGACAGTAGTTAGAGAGGGGGTAAGAGGAAAATAATTCTTGAAACTAAAATCATTGAGAATTTGTATATTTCAGGATTTGTATTTTCTGTTTTATAGTTTAAAATTATTTCATATTATTATACAACAAAATTGAAAGTATTCGTTTGTATATTTGTTTGTTATTGTTTAAATTTTTTGTACATGACAACAATTCACATTTAGTTCTTAATTGCATGTTGAGTTTAAAAAGAAGCTGAGAATCGAAAATTTAAATTCTTCGTATTGCAATATCTATTTTTGCTAAAACCTAAGATAGTATTATAGGGACCACCAATTGATCAGTTTAGGCCATCTTGAATAAAACGGAAATATTTTGTTATTATTTATAATTAATTGATTTTTCATAGAATTTAAAAAAACTCTTATCGTAACTTGTTTTTAGCTACGTTAATTTTCAGTTGATTTAACAGTGCAAAAATGAAAACATTGTTTTTCAATCATAATTTTCATTATTTCCGTAAGCTGAAAAAAAGTTAAAAAATCATCAGGAGTTTATTTAATGTTTTTTCTTTCAAATGGAAAAAGTTTTTTCAAGAAAAAATATTAATTTTTCTGCAAGTTTCATAGTGTTAAATATAGGGGGGGGGTAAATTTCACAGGGTAAAATTGGTGGTACCTAGTATTTAAAAACATTGTTTAAAAACGTTTTGGTGGACCTGATTATCTGGACTCCCCCCCCCATCTATTTTTTTCCCTTCAGTTGATTATTATCGATTACACACCAATCTATCAGATTGAAAAAAAAAATTCTTAAAAGTTCTTTATTATTTGAGTATTCACGCGTGCTCATTTCCTCGTATAAGTTTATAGTAAATTGATCCCCCATATCGGAACCGCTTGAACGGAACCCAAATTATTTATTTATTTTCCCATTAAACTACCCCCCCCCCCCTAACCCTAACCCCTACCCCCCCCCCCCCCTAGTTAAAATTAAGTTTTATTAAAAAATTTATATTAATTACAAAACATCAATTTTCATAAAAGTTCAAATGTCACCTATGAAATCTCTATTTAAACATGCCAATTTTTCAGAACTGAAAAGTTGCACTATAAACTCAGCAATGTTTATTGACTTCACAATAAAGAGTAAAATCATAAAACTTAAAATTTAATTTGTAAGGCAAATTCTGAGGAATATTTTAAATTGTATTTTGAATAATAATTTAAATGTTGGTTGTTAGTTGTTTTGTTTTATCAACTTTTCGGGTAATTTACTAACGAATCATGTCATTTTGATAAACAAAGCGCTTACAATTTTTCGTACTTACATATAATTTTTTTTTTTAAATGTTCCAATAACTGGATATTGTCAGATAAACTTGAAATAAATTTCATCTTCCAAATAATTGACTACTTATCTCCAGTCGGGCCTTCGACTAAAGATAAAACACCGGATTTTGTCCATATTAGTAACCTTTGTTTTTTTTTTTTTATCGTGGTTTGAGAAAATAATTAGTTAACGAACCAAAAGAAAAACAGTTTCTAAGGAAAGGAAATTCGTCAATCTTATTGTTATTTTTAACCCTTTAAAACTCTAACAATAAAAATTAAATAAATAAATTAAAGAATTAAAAGTCATTTTATTCGAATGAAAATCTTAGTTTAATTTATACAAATATGTAACCGTACTTACGACGTAAACTGATTTTCATGATACTGTTATTTACGGATTAAAATATTTTTTTAATAATGTAACCGTAAAGCGTGCATTTTGATTTTCTACAATTTTTATGCATTACAAAAATTAAAAATTAAAATGAGTGTACTGTACAATTAAGAATATGGACAAACTCGCTGTAAAAAATAATTTAATCTATAAAAACACATACAAATTACATATTCAGAAAGACTAAGAGATTCCGAACTGCCGTATTCGTATTATCGCCTATACGTAGTATTTTTTTTTTTTTTTAACTCGCTGTAAAAAAAAAATAAATCTATAAAAACACATACAAATTACATATTCAGAAAGACTATTTCATCTTATTACTAAAGATATAAATATTTTAATGATTAAAATCCTAAATAGGTAAGAGATTCCGATCTGACTGTTATAGACTGCACTGCTTGTATCGCAATAATCATAGGCAGCATGGCTATCCGAAGCAATTTTTTAATTTTTTAACTCGCTGTAAAAAATGATTCAATTAATAAAAACTCACACAAATTATATATTTTGAAAGAGTATTTTCTTATCTTTCTAACGATATAAAAATTATTAAAGACTGGACTATAAATAGGCCATAAATTCGGAGCTGAACGGCTTAGACTGCAAAATTAATTCATTAAAATCAAAACTTCGCTGCTGTTATCGCTTTAACAATAAGCAGGCAGAGACAATATTTTATTATCAGGAGGGGGCTGATATATGGACAGTTCCGCAAATTGGGTGATTTTGGATTAATTAATCGATTAAATCCCTTAATCAGTAAAAATCAATAACCAAATTTGGAATTTTTCTTAGTTAGAATGATATCAATGTGTATGCAAGATTTTGAATCTGAGTGACCTCCCGTTTTTTTGTTATACGTCGACACGTACATACCAAAATCTCTGTTTTATATATTAGATATATATATATATATATACCTACACAGGATTTATGAAATCTGTCAATCCTCTCTCTTATATTAGCATTTTAGACTACTGATCTTCATGAAGAGCAACTATGGAAAAACTTTTTTTTAAAAGTTAATGAACTATATTAATTTCACTCTAAATTATTCAAACCTGTTTACGATGAAAAATTGATTTTCATGCCAACAGTTGATCTCTAAGTAATGTCAAAGTCTTCGAAAAAATAAATCAATTTAAATCTTCCATGAAAATTCAGTAATTATATACAGAATATATATACACAAATGTTTCTCCAATTTGACACCTGAAATTTTCAGAAATTATTTTTTCTTTTAGTTGTAAAATGTTGTCATATTTGACAATTAGACTTAGTAATGATTATTAAAAGGCCAAAAGGTATTTCTCTAACACCTGCCACTTTATTTAAATTTTGAAGATATCTACGCAGAAATACTTATCTTTATTCATGACTTCTGATTGGAAAAGATAATCTGACTCCCAAAAAAATATAAATCATTAATCGGGAAAATTTTATTTGCTAATTAATGTAATTCAATCCTTATAATAAAATTGATTGGTTTGGTTTTGTTTTACAGCATATCAACCTTAGTGGGTCATTTAATGCCGATAAAGTTTTGAAATAAATTTATTCTTAGTGGATAATCAATATTGTTTATAAATACATTTTTCTATTTAACCCATAGATGGGACCCTAACAGGTACTACCACTCCGGGTCAGAGTGGACCAGGGAGCAATGGTGATGAAAGTGTGCTCCACATTCCCCAAACCTCCAAAACTGGAACCTCACCATTAGATAGAGTTTAACGTCATTCCTAGGACATGTAGACCCTCAGACACTGCCTTCTAGCACCCATATGATAAAAAGGGGCTGGGGCTTGCCATATAGGGTTGGGAAAATCATATAGGTGCTAGGGCTTGACATATAATAAAATTGAGAATTTTAGCTTTAAATTATAGTAGTGAATACTTTATACAATTTAGAGGTCGGTTATTTCCTATAACTCCAACCTAAAGAAGGAGAATGAATTTTTATCTGTTAATTAATCTACCCATTATTTTCCCATTAAACTAACCATAAACCCTAACCCTAACCCTGTCTTTTTTCCTAGTAGATCAATAAATAAATAAATAAATAATTTATCAGTCAATCAGAGTGGTTCCCCTTTTTTTTTAGATTGGTGTTATAGGAAATAACCTATCTCTTTTTTATGCATTTCTAGTATTCTCATCTTTGTTGGTTTTAAGACTGCCAAAAATGTTAAATTTCTTCAAAACATTTGCAAAATATACTTAGTCTACATCAGTTAAAATAGGCGGTGTGGAAATTCTTGCAGTTGTTTTTCAATATAAAATGAAAATTTACTTTAATTTATGTAAGCTGGGGAAAAAATTTCAGTGAACCATGAAGATACTATGAAAACTGACTTTTCCTTACACCATCAAATATTCTAGCTATGATTAATTTTAATGGTATGTCAACTATTATAGGGTTATTTTATGCCTAGAGGTTAGGAAATCGTGTTCCTTGTATGTTCATATTTACATTTTTATGTAGTTGTTTATTTAAGATTTTTTTTTTCACATGGTCCTATCACATATAAATAATTTTTAAACAGATCTATTTGACTCATAAATGGAACCCTAACAGGTACTACCACTCCAGTTCAGAGTGGTCCTGTGAGTAATGGCAATGAGGGCGTACACCACACTTCCCAGACCTCCGGAACTGGAGCCTCACCAGATGTAATTTAGTGCCATACTCAGGACACCCCCATTTATTTGGAGGATGGGGGTTTTATTTGTGTAGGGGAAGCAGTTTGCCTATTTTAAGTCCTGCCAACAAGTGGTATCTCATATTAGGTGTTATATTTAGTGTATGGAATTTATATGCAAATTCAGCAATTATTATTATGAGACAGTGGTAGTATATAATTTTCAAACCCTTGTGTGAAAGGTGCTAACAAGATAATTCCATAAATAGTCAAAATATTCCATAATCTGTAGTGTTTGAAATTGTATAATTCTTAAGACTGAATATCTAAGCTTTTAAATAATATTGTATTTATGACATGAGGAATTTGATTGTTTGTGATATATAAGGGATATAATATGAAGTTGATAGTAAGGTATATTATCGCAGTAGTAGCTGGTGCGTCAAATAGCAGTACCTCTTACGAGCAGTTGTGGTGGTAGTCTGGCTAGTAGGCCAGTAGGCGCTTGTACCACCACAGTGTCAAATATTTATAAAGAACACTGTCCAATCAGATTATAGTGAGGGGGTACCAAGGTATTTACATATTCATTACATCAGTTTGTATCAATAATAAATAGATATTTTTAATTTAATCCAAATTTTGGACCATATGACCTTTAGGCACCCCTTTTTGATCTCAATTAAGAAAGGACATGTTTTTCATTTACACCATCAATATCCGGTTGTTTTAACAGACAATTTTTAAATTTAAAAAAAAATTATAAAACTAACCCCTAACCCTAAACCCTAACCCTAACCAGATATTGACGGTGTAAACGAAAAAGGTCCTTTCTTAATCAAGATCAAAAAGGGGGTGCCTAAAGGTAATATGGTCCCAAATTTTACTTTCATTTTTTAATGTTTTATGTTTCTCACTTTCCCACTATTAAAAAAAAAAAAAAAATCCTGAACACATATCCCAAATAATTGGCTCTAATTATGTCACACCTGTTATAAAAATAACTCACGAGGAAAAACAAATAGTAATTCATTCCCAAATATTTCAAAATTATTATATTGAATGCAGCTGTGTCTTTATACAGCAATCCACAGATTTAGAATTTGGTTCTTGAAGGAATTATTCCTCTTCAAAATGGTTCTATGCTTTTTACCACAGACAGGAATAATTTGATGCATTTTGTTATGTCTTGTCACCAATCATTATACAAAAAAATAATAGAATCACTGTTTTTTTATTTTTGAATTATAAAAATATAGGAATTCTTATTTCATATTTTTTATTTACTTTCTTTTATTGTTTAGATTAGTCATAACTTGGCATACTGTTCATGAAGAACTTTATCCGTTCATATACATGTGTATTTTTAGTATTTAGATATTGGTAATTCATCATACCCTCTGTTAGTAATCAATACCAAATTCTTCATTTGCTATTATATCTAAATGTTTTTTTTTGTTTTTTTTTTAAATATTAGCTAAATTTGTTCTTGGGCCACATTGGCAAATAGTCTGCAAAAATAGCTTGCTCTTCCTTGTTTTATGCTTATTATATGATTGCTCTCTTCTTTTTACTCTCTCTCTCTCTCTCGCTATATATATATATATATATATAATAAATGTTATGTATAAACTTTGTTCTTGTGAAAGTTTTTTTTTTTTGTTGGTATTTTGAAGCATGGAAAAAACAGAATTTTGATATTCAGCTATTGTTCTGTCCCAGGTTTGATTAATTCCGATATTTCGGGTGAACATTCACCCTTTGTCAAAGTATAGAGAATAGAGACTATCTCAAGAAAAATTGAGTATATATGTAATATATATATATATATATATATATATATATAAAGATTAAGAAAAATCCAACAAAGTGCGAAGAATATACTGGAAAGGTGAATAACAAACACAAAGAATTGATTCAATTGATATTTCATC
>CM042152.1:15809372-15844372 GCA_023376005.1 Doryteuthis pealeii
ATGCCGAGTCGTGATGTAACGCTCATGTATTCACTTCATGTTTTTTGAAATAAAGAATTTGGAGTGAGTACGTGAGCGTGCTCACTTCATATATAACTCTTGTATTCATGAAGATTGGGACATACCCATTAATGTTCATAGGTAGAGTATATAACTGATATGATACAAATCCTCCATTTTTAGTTATTTACTAACCTTAGCCTCAAAGTATGGTACATCTAGTGAGAATCTAACTCATTACCAATAGTTGGCTAATCTAGCTTGCACCACAGGAGGTGCCCCAAAACCTTCTTTTAAAGTTTCTGCTTGTTTTACTCTGTAGCAGCAGCAGCAGCAGCATATCATGGTGGCTCAGTGGCCAGTGCAATGAACTGAAGGCTACAGTATTAGTTCAATTGTAATTTTAGTTTGATGATGGCAAAAAAATGTATACATTACATTTGATTTATATACTTGCCATTGTTAGTTTCTACTAAAAACTGTTTTATAGTCTTTAAAACTGATTTTCACTTGTCTGAAAGATTTATAAAAAAAAGAAAAAAAAGTTGAGTATTGAAAAGAAAACTCAATTTGTTCCTATAGTTTGTTGCAAAGTCATAACTGTAAAAGTTTATTAAATTATCCCCTTTCACTTGATTTAAGTTTGTTTATAATTTAATATTTGAGTTGCTGGTTGTTTTCAAGTTGTGTATATGTTCCAGAATAGTTCACATCATTTTAGTATGTTTTTTTTTTCTTTCTTTTTCTTTTGAATCTGACATTTAAAAGCGTTACTTTGCACACAGGTTTTATACATTAGTTCTATTCACTTAAGCCCTCAAGTAAAAAAAACGACTTGGCCAACAAGACATTTCTATAGCTTCTTACTTATATGGTAAAAGAATAGTTTTTAGTTTTTCATTTCAGCTATTAAATTTACTTTGGACCTGATATGGCTCCAAGCTGTTTTCAACTGACATAGGTTTTACTAAGATGTCCTATTCGCTTCAAGTTTATTAGTGGATCAACTGTTGAGGTAGGAAGCCCTACTTAGTATAGAAGAAACTTGTTTGGATATTTTGAATATCAATTTAGCTTAGGAATTTGTATTTGATCAAAGATCCCGTTGAGCTTTCCTATTGTCTCCTTAATAAATTTAATTTCTTTAACCTTAAATTCATTTTTATTTATTTTTAAAAATTGAATTGCTGTTGTCTTGTATGACTTAAACCTTTGAGCCTTTTACAACTGTATACAGTGGGTACTTTTTATCCCCCCCCCCTACACATCATACTAATTTATTGGTGTGGAGATCACACTAAAACATCAGAGGGTAAATTTAGGCTCAGAAGCTCTCAGCTCAAAGAGTTAAGGAATGTTGAAATTCTTGTGACTCCCTATTTATAATATTTGTGTTTAAAGTTTTGATAATTATAGCAAAAACACTTTTTCTGTGAACCTTGCTGAAAAAAGCTAATTAATATCAATAGTTTAAGAGTGAAAGCATTTTTGATTCATACTATTAATTTTTTTATAGTTTTTTTTTATAATGAATCAAAAGGAGATCCAGGTATCTATTGTCACTTCCAAAAATGGATTAGATCAGATAATTTAGAGGAGCAACAAAAAAAGAGAAAATTGTTAAGAATTATCTTCCAAACTTTTATATTCATTAGCTAATCTTATTAATTTGATAAAAGAATTGATCTCTGCAATCCCTGTTGTTGTTACATTGAAAATCATTTCTCCTCTTGATTTGACAGCAGTTGAATTTCTTATTGTTCTTTAATAACCAGGAAAAAATAAATGATTATTTCTTTAAACTTGAGTCACACTCAGATCTCCACTCTTCTTCAGGTGACTATTTCACTGAGTATGCAGTTTCATTTCCTATGCAGGGTATGGCACAGTCAATTTTGAAGCAGAGTTTAATAGGTTTGAATTCAGTTTTCTTTCTCTGAGAACAATTGCTATATCAAGGTTAATGAACCCAGTATGCTCTACTATTTACACATAGCTGGAGGGTGAATAGTTGGATGCATACCTTTCTCAAGGGTATTAGTGCTATGTTTAACCATTACACTACAAGCGCCTCCACTCAATACTATGTAAGATATGCAAGCAAATCAATTACCTTCTCTGCAAAATCCAAATGGAATAACCTAAAAGAAACATTTGATATATTCCTTACTTGAACATTATGGAAGAATTGGGGCTTTGATTTCATCAATTTCATTTCTGGAAAAAAATAAAAAAAAGATTCTATAGTTTATCTATAATGTCAATTTACTGGATTATTTTGCCATATTTTAAACAAAACAAACAAGATGGTTGTTGAATTGCTGCCAAAAGAAAAAAAATGTAGAATTTTCAGACCATATGACCTTTAGACATGTTTTTCATTTACACCGTCAAAATCCGGTTGTTTGTTAGGGTTAGGGGTTAGTTTTATAATTTAAAAAAAACAAACTCTAAAAAACGTCTGTTTACAAACAACCGGATTTTGACAGTGTAAATGAAAAACATGTCTTTATGAATCGAGATCGCAAAAGGGGTGCCTAAAGGTCATATGGTCCGAATTTTCTTCCAGTTGAATTTTTGTAGACAGTGATACAATGATTTTTAGGATTGAATAATGGATTTTGCTGAATGAAAATCACATTAAATATTAATCTATTATATCAGATTTATATTACATTTATAACCTGAATAGACTTATTACATTTATAACCATATTAGAATATTAATTTCCAAATTATAACCCATAAAATGAATGAAATCTGTTTGGCCCATTCACTTTTTAATTTATTTTTACTGATAAACACATGTCCACTAGTTCTTAGAAATGAGAACATTCTAATATAAAAGGTGTTACCATGAAATATTTAAAAGATAGTATATATATATATATATATATATATATATATATATATATATACTATGTGCATTATTGATTGCTCTATAAGTATATTTAGTACTAAGAAATTTTCTCTTAGTAGATTTTATTAAGTTTTAATGACATGTCCAAGGTTTTTAAGATAATAGTTATTCTGAACTAAATAAAATTCTTTTTATTATGGCTTCCTCTTTATAACTGCAACATTGTCCAATCATAGAAGATGCAAATCTTTTGCTCCTTAATAATAACACTAGTTTACAAAGAAATTGAGGCAAGCACAAAAATAGCTATTTTTAACCTAATTTGGGGGTGCAGCTGAATTCAGATTGGAAATCTGTTTTTACTCATCACCTCTAGTGTTTTAGATATGCATACTGTACATTTTGTACACATACTGTACATAAATGTATATGCATTCAGGGTTAATTTCTAATATTGTGTGACTTATGTCTTCTTTTTTAGTTATTATGCAATAAATGTAAGTGATAGCATTACATTTATATATATATATATATATATATATATATATATATATATATCAAGATGTCTCAATCAACAGCCAGTAGTGCACTGGTAGTCAACGCAAGAGGTTGTCGTCTCTCACAGCGCAGGAGGAAGGTGTTCTTCGACAATTGTGTTACACAATCTTTTGGGTATATATTTGTATTACAATTTCAATGACACACATTTTATTGCCTTACATATGATTTAATTTTACTTTGTTGGATGCTCTTGTGTGACATCCTGGAGGCAAAATACAGCAGATCATCTAAGAAAACACACTTCTAACTGTCTGCAGTACTATGAATTGTGTACATTGTGTCATCCAAGTATATTTATTCCGTCAATGTTCTTTATCTATCCTGTTTTATCTGTAATAAGCTGCTGCAACTGTTGAAATAAGCATGTATATACTCTGTATATACTAAAATGAGACTATTTAAAAGACAGAAAACTAGAGGTGATAGAGCAAAACTGTTTATAAATTTGAATTCAGCACACCCAAATTAGTAAAAAAAACACCTATTCACATTCTTGCCTCAGACAATTTTTGTAAACCAGTGTAATCAACTATATTGGGTCCTATCTTGGGCTGGACGACCGGTCGGAGAGGCCCCCTCTGATCAATCGGCTGGTCACGTCAAGCCCTAGCACCTATATGATTTTCCCAACCCTATTGCCCTTATGGCAAGCCCCAACCCCTTTTTATCATATGGTGCTAGAAGCTGTGGCTGCGGTCTACATGTCCTGGGAATGACAAAACTCTATTTGATGGTGAGGTTCCAGTTTTGGAGGTTTGGGGAATATGGAGTACCCCTTCATTACCATTGCTCCCTGGTCCACTCTGACCCAGAGTGGTAGTACCTGTTAGGGTCCCATCTATGGGTTAAATAGAAAAATGTATTTATAAAAAAATTGTATTATCCATTAAGAATTGATTTATTTCAAAACTTTATCGGCATTAAATGACCCAGTGAGGTTGATATGCCGTAAAACAAACCAAACAAACCAGTCGTCTAAAAAAAACAAATAATCACTATATTGGATTTATAGTCAAAAGTTCTGGTTCAAGTACCTCATTGCAAACTATATGAGATTGGAATTTCTTTAACAGATTTTCTCTTCTTCTACACAAAAGAGTTCTCCTTGTCTTGGGTTCTCATACTTTCTGAAAGCTCAGGTTATCTTAAATGTTTCTCTCACATTATCATTGATTTTCATCTTATTTCAATTTGCTTTTGTTTTGTCCTTTTGATTTCAAGGAATATTTTCAGTTTTAAATTCAATAAAATATCTCTTTTCTTTTGAAGAAAGTTACAATAATTAAATTTCACCTTACTTTATCCAACCTATCTCCCAAGAGTGGCACCTTATAAATTATTTCAGAACAGTTTAGATGAAGTCCTTTCAATTTCTATTTCTATTTTGTTCATCATCATCATTATTTATTTTTTTGTCAACTCCTGCTCTGTAAGGTACAAATGGTATTAATGAGCAAACACATAGCCCAGGAGGGTAGGTGTTCCGATCAATAGAACTAATTAGAGGTGATTCCTTTTCAACAATGTCTGGTAGGATCAATGGGAAAAAGCAAATCTTTTGTAATGTTTACAGGTAAAAAAAAAAGATGTCTCAATAAAATTCTGCTACACAAATGCTAATTCATCATTGCAACCATCAGAGCGCACTCAGTGGCAATTAGAGAAATTGGTCTGAGATCTCACAGCTGAAATTGCATTAGTATTCAATGATCATCTTAAATGAATCAACAGATGAAGACACTTCTGAGAATTTCGGCTTTTTTTTTCTTCTTCTCTGACTTTGATTCTATCTCTCTACCTTGTTTAGTTATTTCAGGTCAACTGCAATCACATACACAACGGTGTGGATGGGGGGGGGGTTGCTCTTTACCCAGCTGAGAAGGGAATAACCAAGGTTGATATTTTTAATGATTTTTATTTTTATTATAAGTTTTATGGTTTTATGTCATTCTTTTCTATGTTGGTTTACACACACACACACACACACACATTATCTGGCAGAATTATCCTGAAGATCCTTTCAGTGAAACCTAGGTAGTTAATTTCTGTAACTGATTTGGTTCTCTAAACCGACTCTACAAGTACATATTAAGCACTTTCCAAGATTTATTATCGTTACTGATGCATTTTTTTTTCTTTTTCTGATGAACAAAATTGTGACTTGTTTAGTTTTTCTTTCTTTACTCTTTTCTTATTCCATGGAGTTCCCCCTCAAAAACTACCAGTATATATATATATACATATACATATATATATATATATATATATATATATATATATATATATATATATATATATATATGTTGGTGTAGAACTCTATCTCAGACTCAAAAACAATCTCCCTGTTTTAGTGCTAGTGAAAAGGGGATAGACTCCCTTGCTGTTAGGCTGATATCAACAATAAACCACTCTGATCACTTTATTTACTTTTTGCAATGTGTGTGTCTGTGATTTATTGGGGTCGATGTATTTAGAAGTTTTTTTTTTTTTTTTTTTTTTTTTGTCTCTGTAGATATTTTTTTTTCTGAAATTCTGATTTCTTTTAAATTTAGAATTATTTTCGAATCTAACCAATCAACTTCAAGAAGCACTTTTTTTCCAAAATTTTGGCTCAAAATATTGCCCTATGTCTTATACATCATAAGTGAAGTTTGAGACTTCCCTTTTATTATTATTATTAATTTTATTATTACTATTATTATTTCCTGCTATTGAGATGTCTTGTGTATACTTATTGCTTGCCTGTACTTCCAAATTGCTTTTATACAGCTATGTTTCTGCTTATGTAATGCACAACTAGACTGTTTTCAACAATATAAGGACTACCCGGTGTTGTCCAACTAGAGAAAATAACATATGTAACAGTATAGGAAGAAATGTGTTTTATGATATATTACTTTTAAATTAATTAATTCCCTTATTTATTTATTTTTACTTACAAGTAGATCTTAGTAAAATCTATATTGAAAGACATTTTTTTTTATTGCTAAATAAACAAAATAGGAATAGGAATATTTTCCCATGCAATTTTTTTTTTTTGATAAATTCAAAATGAGGGATAACAGACTTAAGAAAAATATTTTTACGGAATGTTTTTCTAAAATAAATCATTTAGATTTCCAAATTAAAAAATATTTTAGCTTTTTTTTAATGCATTTTTAATTTTATGATTCAGGGCAGATTTTCTGCAAGGAGGTGTGTTGCTTTTCAAAATGTTTTCAAGATTTAAATCCTCTAAAAACTTACATCTATAAGAACTATAAATATTTTCCCAGGCAAAATTTGATTTTGAAAGAGTGAAAGACAAGGGATATAATTGTAGTAGTTTGTGTAAGATTTGAAAATTTTCCAAGCTGGGATAACGTAGTTCCCAGTAGCTGAATTGATCAAAACCCATTTCACTTTCACTGCTGGGCAAATCTCTGGGTATCTTAACTAAGAAAAGTTTATGCTAAAATGTCTCATCTTTGCAATAATTCAATTACAAACAAGCACATTCAGAGATTTCATATAAAATATATATATTTGGTTTGAGCACATTGAAATGTGTGTATACAGATTTGCAAATATGAATCTCTCTCTCTCTCTCTCTCTCTCTCTATATATATATATATATATATATATATATATATATATGTATATTTGTGTTTGTATCTTTGCTTTTGAAATTTGAGGACTTTGGGGATACTCTTTCTTGGCTATTTTTTTAAATAAAATTTTGAGCACTTTTTAAAGTTAATTTTTTTGTCTAATGCTATGTATGCATCTCTCAGTTATATATATATATATATATATATATGAATCTTTTCCCCTGTGCTGTGTCAGTTGTGGGTCTCAGTTGCAACAAATGGATGCACTTAAATGTATTGCACATTTTATAGATCTATGGCTTTACATAAGGTGATATACTTGACACTGAAACTTTGCAACATTCAGCTTTCCACCGCCATGTTGATTTCTCATGCCTTTTATCTTTATTTTTTCACTCATGATGATATGCTTATGTGTATTTGATATATTGTGCCTGTATAATTTTAAATATATTCAATTTTAGAAGAATAAGATTTTCATACACATGGTTGTGAGATATATGAGATAATAGAAGTTATGTGTAAAATCTTCTGTTTCTCTTATTTGAATGTTGAGGACACCAAAGAGTGAGAAAAAAAGATTTACAGTCATAATCATGTATGAATATTTAAAAAAAAACATAAACAGGCTAACCTGCAGAGATACAAGCCCAAAAATTTGTACACACACTTGCATACATACCCACAGAAGGACACTAATCTAAAGTAGTTTTGTATGTTCCAAGTTGTCTTAAAAGAAGTTTCCATTGGATGTTTCTAGTTGTGTGTTGGGTCATATAAAAGATGTTTCCATTGGATGTTTCTAGTTGTGTATTGGATCATATAAAAGAAGTTTCCATTGGATGTTTCTAGTTGTGTGTTAGGTCATATAAAAGATGTTTCCATTGGATGTTTCTAGTTGTGTATTGGATCATATAAAATAAGTTTCCATTGGATGTTTCTAGTTGTGTGTTAGGTCATATAAAAGAATTTCCATTGGATGTTTCTAGTTGTGTGTTGGGTCATATAAAATAAGTTTCCATTGGATGTTTCTAGTTGTCTGTTGGTCATATAAAGAAGTTTCCATGGGATGTTTCTAGTTGTGTGTTAGGTCATATAAAGAAGTTTCCATTGGATGTTTCTAGTTGTGTGTCATATTTGGAAGTTGAAGTTTCCATTGGATGTTTCTAGTTGTGTGTCATAATAAGTATATAAAAGAAGTTTCCATTGGATGTTTCTAGTTGTGTGTTGGGTCATATAAAAGAAGTTTCCATTGGATGTTTCTAGTTGTGTGTTGGTCATATAAAAGAAGTTTCCATTGGATGTTTCTAGTTGTGTGTTGGGTCATATAAAAGAAGTTTCCATTGGATGTTTCTAGTTGTGTGTTAGGTCATATAAAAGAAGTTTCCATTGGATGTTTCTAGTTGTGTTGGTCATATAAAAGAAGTTTCCATTGGATGTTTCTAGTTGTCTGTTGGTCATATAAAGAAGTTTCCATTGGTTGGAGTTTCCATTGGATGTTTCTAGTTGTGTGTTGGGTCATATAAAAGAAGTTTCCATTGGATGTTTCTAGTTTGTGTTGGGTCATATAAACGAAGTTTCCATGGGATGTTTCTAGTTGTGTGTTGGGTCATATAAAAGAAGTTTCCATTGGATGTTTCTAGTTGTATCTTGGATCATATAAAAGAAGTTCCATTGGATGTTTCTAGTTGTGTGTTGGGTCATATAAAATAAGTTTCCATTGGATGTTTCTAGTTGTGTGTTGGGTCATATAAAATAAGTTTCCATTGGATGTTTCTAGTTGTGTGTTGGGTCATATAAAAGAAGTTCCATTGGATGTTTCCATTGGATGTTTCTAGTTGTGTGTTGGGTCATATAAAAGAAGTTTCCATTGGATGTTTCTAGTTGTGTGTTATATAAAAGAAGTTTCCATTGGATGTTTCTAGTTGTGTGTTGGGTCATATAAAAGAAGTTCCCATTGGATGTTTCTAGTTGTTGTGTGTTGGATCATATTTCCATTGGATGTTTCTAGTTGTGTGTTGGATCAAATAAAAGAAGTTCCCATTGGATGTTTCCCCTGGTGTTCTTTCGCACTTGGAATTTATATTTATTCATAACATTTCTATTGCTGACTTAGCTTTTGTTAATTTTTATTTTACATTGTCATATGAATCTTTCTTTTTGAGTATATGTGTCATCACATAATTTGTTCACTGGGTGAAACCACCACTTAACTCTACTGGGGGTGCCTCTGACAAGCCAGCCAAAAAGTCTTGACAAATGGGTGTGATCAATTAACATGTTTTTTAGTGAAGAATCCTTTGGTTGTTCTTTGGTGTCCCTTAGTATTGGGTAGAATCCTTTGGTTGAGCAAAGTTGCAGGTCTGTTCATCAATGTTGAATAACATTTTCAAGATCGGTGATTAATAGTTAACTAACCACGTATTCAAGCTGTTGATTGGCTGGCTTTCATCCACGTGCCCACGCAGAGTCTATAAGTTTAAATGGTAGATTCCAGCACATCTTATATCACCCAAAATATTCCAACACTTATTTCATATAAAAAACAAAAATGATGTCAGTAAATTCAAAGAAAAATTATAAATAAAGAGAATGTAAAATAAAACATTGCAATGGTTGGAATTCTAATATTATTAAGATTAAGAAAAAAATATGTAAGGAATTATTTGGACTAATAATATTATCATCTATGATTTTTTCCATTAAACTGTTTCTAGCAAAATGTGTGTTGGCTTTCTTCAAGTCTGTAGCATCTCATTAATCCTTGAATGTTGTTCAGTTTTCAGTCTAATTCAAGAAATGTTCTGTTAGCATGTAATTTGGATGCTCAGCTCTGTAGGACTTATTCCAATTAAGTAGTTTACCAAATTCCCCAAAATGTCTTGACAAGGATTACAGCAAATAAAACACACACACACACACACCTGAGGAATGCTGGAGAATAAATCAGATCAAAATAATCAAGATGAAGATTCTTAGAATTAATTGAAGCAGGAATTTAGACATTTGTCAAATCAGTAAGGGAAAGTAACTTATGGAAATTCCTGGAGATATTTAGATTTTTGGAGAAATCCTTGTTGGTTAAATTAAGGAAATAGAATATTGTACACCACTAAAAATAACCATTTTCTTATTTAAGAATCAAGATTGAAAGAAACACTTTATGATAGAATAAGCAATAAATGAAACCTTTTTTTATAATACTAGTACAAAATAAATGTAAAAATAGATTTTTGAAACATATTGCCTGAGGGGTGGAAGTAAAAAAATTCAATGTCAGCGAGTTTGTACCCTAAGTAAGTAAAATAATCAAATTCATTAAAGGATTAAAAAGTAAAACAATTTGAAATGTAAACTTTAAATATGTATTAAAATAAAACAAACTATATATAGATATATAATACCAGTCATGTATTTATTAAAACTTGTTTTAAAAAACAGTGAGGACTGTCTAATGTTGCATGTTCAAATTTTAAGTGTAGCTATTCTGTTATGATGATTTTGGATAATGTGACGTAAGCAGTGATATAATTTTTGTTACAGACAAAAACCAGAAGCAAATCTCCATTATTAATAAATTTTGATAGTATCAATATTAAACTGATACTAATTTTTATTGATATATGGTTTCAGCAAATTGATTTAGATTCTCTAAACTAACCTAAACTGTTTTGGAAAGTGTATCTGCTACAGATTTTGTAACTGTCTTTCTTCTCAAACAAAACTATGTTCTTTCTCACTATATGTGAGTCACATATGACACAAACAGGAAGTTTCTGCGATTGGCAGTTAAATAAATGTTATAGACTCTTAATTATTTCACATGATTTACTTTAAAAGAAAATCTTTTTAGATTATTGTATTGAGACTTTGAATTGTATAAAATCTTTCATTAAAGTAAAAGTCTAAACAACAAAAAACAAAAAAAACAAAAACCAAAGACATTTCAATCAGATAAGCAGATGTACTCTTCTCAACTTATTTTTCTTTTAATGTTTTGAATTAAATCAACCATAATGAAAATTGTTTTTCTCATTAGCAAATAAATTCTTGCCTTTTACATGTCTTCTTAACTCTTAAAAATGTGTTGTGTTTTGTTAATTATTTTTGATGGCTTTAGATACAGAAGTTGACATTACTTTACTAATAAAGTTAATGATAATATCAATAAAATTAAATTGTTTTCAGTTGTCTTCTGATGAAATGGGTCTGTTATTTTATATATTATTCAATTCTCTTTATATTTAACAAACTAATAGATTAGCAGTTACATTCTTTGATTTTTGTCATGGGTATGTTGCATTCAGTTGTCTTATGAATTTCTGTTCTACTTTTACTTTAAATTCTTTTTTTCTTCATTTAATAAAATCTACCAGTTTCTTATTTTTGTTAGTCTCATGTATTTGAGTTGAAAAGTATTGAAGTCAGTCAGTGAGTATACTGTTGGTTTGGATGACAGCAACTGGCTAAGCGCAACTGAACTAGGCCCAAGACAGCTGGTACTTATTGAACTCAATAATAGTCCATTTATGTATTTGGGTGATTCCAGTCCTGATTGGCTGCTTGGTTTCAGGATTGCAACAAGATTAGATCCGTATTCAGTTACGGCTACTTGTTACCTTATCTTAACAATAGTAATATGAACTTCCACATATCACCCAAACCATCCGAGTAAGATGGACAAGACACGTGGGACACTGCTGGAAAAACAAGGATGAACTCATAAGCGATGTCCTCCTGTGGAAGCCAGCACATGGGCATGCCAGTGTGGGTCGACCAACAAAGACGTACATTGACCAGCTCTGTGCGGATACAGGATGCTGCATAGAGGACCTCCGAGAATGATGAGCGATAGGGACAGATGGAGAGAGATTGTCATGGATATCCGTGCTAACAGCTCGACATAATAATGATGATGATGATTATTATTATTCTACAAAAAGATGGGGGGAGGTACAAAGCAAATTTCAGAGTCCATTGGTACAATATTCCTATGGCAAAAGCTAAATAATATTCTAGGGTGAGTCAAAAGTTTTGCAATATTTTGGTAATGTGAAGCACAATTCAACAGCTCTAGATGCTTTTGTTGAGGTTGTGAAGATGAACCACACTGAACTGTGAGATGCTGGGCTCACTTGATACTCTCCTCTGAGTTTGCCTATGGTTTTGAACATTGGATCAGAATCCATGGTTTTATATCTAACTGATCTTGCCTAATTGTTGAGATTCTTGCAAACAGAGCAAAATTTCTTGAACCATCTCATTACTGTAATGTAATCAACTGTTCCTTCACCTTTCGCACAACAAATGTTTTGTGTTGTTACTGCGGCATTATGGCCCACTTCAAACTTGTCAAGCATAAGTTCCTAAATTAGATTACATAGCATGTTCATCTGTACAGTTTTCAAATCACACATGAAGTGAAGAAATGTATGTGTCAGTACACCAATTATCACAATACTACCTATCATAGCATATCATGTAATATACTCGCCACAAAGTAACATATACCAAGATGTTGCAAAACTTTTGACTCAACCTAGTATTAACTGAAACATTGTATTTTTAAACAGGATGAATGAAATCTTAATAAAATATGGTATAGAATTCTTAGGTACACCTAAATAGACTTGAACGTAAATAGAGTTGCTTCCCTTTTGTTTTGTTTACATTTGAATGAATGTTTGAAACGCAGCATTCAGAAAGAGACTGGTTAAGTCGTCTGTGAGTTAGAAAGCATTTTCTACTCTGTGTTTTAATAAATACTTTGTTAATTTTTCCAATAACCTTGCCTTGCATTTATCATTTTTAATTCATATAATTTCATCTGTATATTAAAAACATAACAAGAATTTATTTTTATTTCAACTAAAAAAACACATATCACTCTTGCTGCACAATTCATTTATTAGGTTTTCTCTTTGTTGATGGGTTTATTTCATATAGTGGACTTGCATCTTCATTTTGTTGTTTAGATCATGTATTTTGCCTTTCCTAATATTGGTTGAAATCTATTAATTGAAGAATAATCAAGCTAAGCTCCAATTACCGTCGAATTGGGAAGACACGGCAACAAGCAGTTGTAACTGAATACAATCCCGTCCTGTCGCAATTCCACTGCAGAATGACAGGATATTTATAAAACTCCACAATATCATAGAAACCAAGCAGCCAATCAGAACTCAGGGAATGGAATCACCCAAATGCATGAATGGACTATTCTTGATTTCTATAAATACCTACTGTCTTGGACACTGCTTCAGTTAGGCTTAGCTAGTTGCTGTTATTCAAACCAACAGTAGACTAACTGACTTCAATGGAGATGCGCTTCCGGTTTTTGTCTGTAACAAAAATTACGTCACTGCTTACGTCCATTTTCCCAAAATCATCATAACATAGAACAAATACACTCAATATTTGAACATGCAACATTAGACAGTCCTCATTGTTTTTTTAAAACAAGTTTTAATAAATACATGACTGGTATTATATATCTATATATAGTTTGTTTTATTTTAATATATATTTAAAGTTTACATTTCAAATTGTTTTATTTAATGAATTTGATTTTACTTACTTAGGGTACAAACTCGCTGACATTGAATTTTTTACTCCCACCCCTCAGGCGATATGTTTCAAAAATCTATTTTTACATCGCCTGGAGGGCGTTTTTTATTTTGTACTAGTTTACATAATTCCTAGAAGACCAAAGAAAACATTAGCTGGAACAATGATAAAAACAAAAGTTGAGGGATGATTCCAAATAATTAAGTGACAATCATTCACAGTATTAGTTTTAGACAACCTGGATTTTTTTTTCTCATAACAATATATAAAAAGAAATAAGCAAAATTATTTGAAAAATATTCAAGGACCAGTTTTTATGGTAGACAGTATTTTCTATGTTCCACAACCTATTGTGCTAATTACAATTCTTTTCAGCGTAAATTGTAAATTTTAGATGCTTATGTAGACATTTTTATACAGAGAGAATAATTTCATCAAAATTTATTATCTATTCACACATGCACACACACACACACACACACTCATCCACAAACACTGTGTTTTGATGTATTGTCTTCTCAGTGTGGCTAGACTTAGCAGGCTACCTTCAGCCTGGATTGAAACCCAATAGATTTTTCACCAGTCAGAATTTATAACCACTAGGCCATTAGAAGCAGAAGGGAGAATTTAACTTATAATACATACATATGTATATATGTAAAGGCCACAAAAAGCTCCATCCATTTTATAGGAGAGCCTTGCAATTTAAGCATAATATCCGGTTGTCAGCAAATTTCCCTCAGAGAGCTCAACCTACCAGTGTTTGGGAGGATATATTTATGTGTCTCTCCCTGAGGAAATGACAAATTGGGTAAAATCCAACAAAATGTGATTAAAAGTGGAGAAAACAGGAAATAATTTCATTCAATCAATATTTCATCTCGGTGTATTAACGAAGCTTCATCAGAATTTTTATTTTATTAATTAAAATTCTGATGAAGCTTTATTAATACACAGTCGAAATATTAATTGAATGAAATTGTTTGTGTTTTATCCACTTTTATTCCCCAACTTTTAATTTTATATATATATATATATAATTTACATAAATACATAAGATTTATGTGATATAATTACTTTAAAATGCAAAAATCATAATTATATGTAAGTTTCATAATTTGTAATTATTTCTTAAACTTATAATGTCACATGAATCTAGTGAGAAGAAGTCATTTTTTGCATTAAGTCTCCATCTTCCCTTGAAGGCGCACAGGAAATTATTTGCTTATTATTCAGTAAATGTGTTTGAGAATTGGATAGCATCTGCTGAAACCCATTTTACGTTTCTTTAAATTGTAGTTCTTTATTTGTATTTCTCTCACTGTGCATTTCTTCCTTGCTCTTTACTTCCCTCACCAAGAAGCCAGAATTGACGTTTGTAAAGCCAAAAAGAAAGAAAAAGTAACATTTTATATAAAAATCTTCATCCAAAAATATAAATATGATTTCTTATTGATTTTTCACACTTGCAGAAAATAAATTACTAAAAGTAAAAAAAAAAAAAAAAAAAGTTTTCTAAATCTGACATTTCGAATCAGGAATAAAAGGTGTCAGTTTTAAGTTGTTTAAGTTGAAATCCACTCAAATTCTATGACTAAAATTTTCTTTTCTCTTTTTTTAATGTTTTTTTTATCCTATTTCCCCACTAAAAAATATCCCAAGTCAAGCATATTCTTTCATTCATGATATAAACTATTCAACGGGGGATATTATCAGCTTGTCCAGTGGTTGATTTCCTTAACACTTCAGTATTGAGTTTGGTAAAAAGAAATATATATATATATATTATATATATAATATATATATATATATATATATATATATATATATATATCATGTTGTTCTTTCAAACAAATCTTTATTCTTTTTAAGTTGGGTGCAAATTATTCTTATACAAAAATTTAGTTCTTAATCTCATGATATTTTCTGTGTAAAATCAAGACAGTTATTTTTTCCAGGAATTGTTTCCTTATTTTGTTTTTAACATATTTTGGCCATTGTGTTCTTTTGTATTCCATATACATCATTCAGAATAATTTCAATATCAAAGTTTTGGTGCTAACACCAAAAATAGTTAAATTAGTCTGAAATATCAATCTATTAATAATGGAGATTCACTTCCGGTTTTTGTCTGTAACAAAAACTACGTCACTGCTCACGTCACTATACTCAAATCATTTGAGCAAGCAAAATTAGACAGTCCTCATTGTTTTTTAAAACAAGTTTTAATAGATACATCCCCAGTATCATATATTTATATATAGTTTGTTTTATTTTAATAGATATTCAAAGTTAATAGAACTTAGTTTCGATTTCAAATTGTTTTATTTTTTTTACTCCTTTAATAAATTTAATGATTTCATGATTTATGGTTCAAACTCTCTGACATTTAATTTTTAACTTCCACCTCCTCAAGCAATATCTTTCAAAAAAATATTTTTACATTGGCCAGAGGGCGTGTTTTTTATTTTGCTAGTAATAATAATAATAGTTAAAATCTGCTAGAATATTCAGCAGAATTCTGGAGACCTGAGGAGACTTGCTGTCACTTAGACTTCAGTGTAAGACCATTAGTCAAAACCAGTGTGAAAAACCTGCAAGGAATAAAATACTAGAGAATGTTAGTCCAATTATTGCAAGGATTTATAAGAGTTTCATTTCAAAATCAAAGACAAGATTAAAGCAGTCATTTGCTAAACTTAGCTTAGTTTGACACAAGGCCAGAAGTATGGAGCACCTAACAAAATCAAAGTCATCAAAAACACTAACAATAGTCTGCTATCTTAGCTTGATAACCATTACACATGAGGGGCCCAAACATCAGATTTGATATCACTTAAAATATATACTCAGCTATATATATTGATTGTATAATTGATCATAGGAATGTATGTATTTACCAACCCATCTGGACGAGTAGGATGTGACACAAGGTCAATTTCTTAAGTGGAGTTTAACAGGTTTGAATTCAGAGTTTTTTTCTTCTCCAAGACCATTTGCCATACTGCCATAGTTGAGAGTTAAAGAGCCCAGTCTACCCTACTATTTACCCATAGCTGGAGGAAGAATAGTTGAATTCATACCTTTGCCAAGGATATTAGAGTGATGTGAAATGTAAACTGCTTCATTCAGGATTTGAACTCATTTCCTGTTGGTTTAATAATCTATTTGAAATTTCACCTCATATAAACTTGATGTGCATTTCATTAATTGAAGAAAGATTTGCTTGACTTTAAAATTGAAGTTCTTTGTATTTTTTTTCTTATGTTTGTATTTATATAAGAATTGGATTTATTAATAATTCAAACTGAACTGCACCCCTTCTTCTGTATTCACATACATACAGATACTTCCAGGATTTACAAATACATTTTTCTCTAAATAAACATGTACTTGCACAAGAGGTTGCATAAAGAAAGCCAGTGCTTTATATTTGTCTTTGATAAGTAAACATTGCAAAAGTGAATGAAAAAAACAAAATTCACATTTGTGTTGATCAATGCTGATTTTTATCAGGCTTATTTTTTTTATTTATTTATTTTTTTTTTTGTTGAATTATTGTTGTCTGCAAGAATCTTTGATGTTTACATTCCAACCTATTTCAAAGAGCAAATGAATCCAATCAGATGAATTTACACACCTCAGGAAAACTTAAAATCATTAGGACCCCCCCCCCAAAAAAAAAAAATGAAAAAAAAATAGAGAAACAGTGAGGATATAAAGACAAGTTTTAAACAACTTGCGAATAATCATAAGGACTGAACTCATTTCTGAATTTCACATGATATAAAAACACAACAAGACTTCTTGGAATATTTTCAAGAATTAAAATGCAATCCTATTTTTTTTTTTTTTTTTTTTTGATGCTTATGATTTTTTACAATTTTTTTTCTCCTATAAATAAATATGAAGTATTGTTGGTAATTTGGTCATTGTTCCTTGGGCTATTCTTAATAAATTATAAACCCTTGCTGTAAATTGATGATTAAAATATTTGTTTTCTTCTTTTCTTTTTTTCTTCTATATTTAATCATCAGGAATTTGTATTCTCTTGAATCAATCAAAACGGAGATGCAGGCCATTAAAAAATCTTTCTTCCTGGTTTAAAAACATGTGGATGTTATATTAACGTTGGAAGGCTTAAAGTAACCCCCCCCCCAATGTGTGGTACATGAGTAAACATAAAAAACCATTCTGACAAAGGTCAAAAGATAACAATATATTTATAGATTACTAAGTCCAATTACCGTCGAATTGGCAAGACAAAACGGCAAACAGTCGTAACTGAATACGATTCTGAGATGCCGTAAAGACCACTGAAAAGTGGCAGGATTTATGGAGCCTCAGAGGGCCCTACAAACCAAGCAGCCAATCAGGACTCAGGGAATGGACTCACCCAAACATGGGTGGACTGTTCTGAATTCCCATAAATACCAGTTGTCTTGACACTGGTGCAGTTGGCTTGGCCAGTCACATTGCTTAAACCAATTGTTGACTGTCTAACTGACTTACTTCAATAATATTTATTCCGTAATTGACGGAGATACATTCAGAGAAAGATATACAAAAAGAGTACATGTACGAACAGAAGGGGTATAAAACAGATATAGGAATGTTCTATAAAAGGAAATATGCGTACGACTTACTAGTAGTGGATAGGTAGGGGTAAGACCCCCTAACCTAAGATTAGGGTAGCAGCTCTAGACCATCTTTACACGTCGCCAGTCTGAGTGAAAAGAGGCTAGGGAATTGAAGTTCCCTCCTATGGTTAGATACTAACGCCACCTCTTGGCAAACGAGATGCATCAAGGGAAGATAACTCATTTTTGGACTTCTGTCCACTTAGACTTCGTTTACTAACCCAACACCGGTTTAAAAAGTTATCTAAGTGATTTTTTCTCTTGATGTATTTGAGAAAGACTCAGATAAGCCTGCAATCCCCCTAGACTCTAAACTATAATTTCTTTTAGATGAATACAGCCTTCAAATATTGGTGTTTTATATCGTGGCAATTATTTTCAGCATCATGTTGAATTTAAATGATTAAATGTTTCTTTATTTCAAAGTAAACATATTTTCGCATTTGAGAGAGTGTTGGATTATTTTGGTAATATACGGTGTCCTGCAATACACCACCTAAATTTATAGTGTTACATAATTATTAGATTCCTAATATTTATGTACAGTAGTGTAGAAACCAAAATGGCTGTTATAAGTTGGAGCCCACAGCCTTGAAGGATTGAATGACAAGGCTTGAGCTCATCCTAATCCTTCCGGTGGATACCGTGAGAATTGGTGGAGAAGACCCTCTTCCGGTTTAGATTAGAAAGAGATTTTTAGTCAGATCGGCCAAAAACCACGATGGTGGTAAGTCGTGTTATGCACGGTGTCGACTCAATCTGCGCAGGTAGTCTGGTGGGGATTTCGAAATAAAATATGATCTAAGTAAATCGAAGTCTTGTGTTATTATCTAAAAACTACCAATGACACAGGGCTTCTGATAAAGAGAAATCCCCAATGGAAGACCGGACACGAAGTCCCCAAGACGAAGTCCAGACACTAGCTGGAAGAAGAAGAATAGAAGTAAGAAAGTAAGGAAAGAGAGTATACAACAATAGACTGGGTGAGATCCCGTGGTTTATTCCTCCGCCAATCAACAGCCATAAACCTGACCAGATTGACTACTTAAACACTGATACTTTCATAGTCCATTTGCAATCAGTGACGAAGGAACTTACAATACTAAGGATTCTTTACCAAAGGAATACCAAGAATTTCTACTGGACAAGCGCTCTTGCTTGAAGGCCTAAAGGATGGCCTATAAATTTGTAACAGAGAGCTTGACTTTCACTTGGTGGCCTATACACATTACCTTGTGCCAGACTAAGTTAAGGTTAATAAAGTATGCATTGCTATGGAGTAGTGATTAGCAACCTAATCTTGCATCCCACGATTATAGTAGTGAGTTTGATCTCCTTTTAGTGCCTTACACATGTGACCTTATGCCAGACTGTTGTGAGGTTTTAAGGGGTCAAATAAGAACAAAACGACGGGTAACAAATGTAGGAAAATGTATTAACAGAAAGTAGACAAATACAATACAGAGAAGTGGAAATTATGTCCGACAAATAGAGTTATTGGCTTACTCGCAAGACACAATTGTCCCTGTTACTTATAGTAACCCGTCGGCGCATTCCATTAGTCTTATAGGGTGTATCACCTATAACGCAGACTAAACATCAGTGATATTTCTAATTGTTTATAATGCAACAATTAGATGGTCAGTTGGAAGTATAGTCCAATTTTTAGCTTATCAATAAGCTTAACTGCAGTGTCATGGTCTGTAAAGAGTTATAGCCCTTGTTTGCATATGTTTGAATGGGGTTTCCTTCCTAATATGTGTACTCTTGTATCTAAACCCTTTTTTTCTCTTCAGCAACTATTGTAGAAATGTAAACATGTGTATGAATAATCTGAGATGGAACCCTGTGTGTGTTTAGAACTTGAAACCTCGAAATAAACCCGGAGTGAAACCTACAACTTGTTTGGACTAGTAAAAAGTAAAGTCGCCGGGGCGGCCTAAAGTCTGTATCAGCCAGTCAGTGAGGGAGTCTGTCCCCTTTTCAATAGTGCTAGATTAAAGAGATTGTTTTTTGGCGTCTGAAGTGGAGTGCCACACCTACCATTAGCTCCTTACTTTACCGCACAGATCCCTATGCTACTCATACGCTGAGTTGGCGAGGACCGGTATCAAACTAGGAACCTTGTAGTTTCTAGGGGAACGCTCTACTGACTGAGCTAACCCAGCCCTTTGTTTGGACTATATTACATTATTAACAATGATAACTTTACATAGAGTCTGAACAATAAAGATGCGTCACATTATGAAACTAAGAAAAACTGAACGTTATCTTTTATTTTTGGACAATCTGAAAAAGTTATAAGATGATTATGAAACTAATAGAAACTTGTTTTCAGCTACAATTCAATTATAAAACTCTGAATCCTTATTTGTACGTGTGGAATTTGTAATTGGTGGTTGTGTCCATCCTTGTAATTATTAACTTAACACTTGATGCATTACAGTTTCTCTAAATCTGTGGACAGTAATTTCTCATCAATACACAAACTGATTTATGGTGAGGCTGACCCAATTCATAGAAATTGATTCAATATAAGAATAAGAAAAGGGTTTAATTGTAATAAATACTCAACAACATTGTTTTTACTTTCTCTTCATTTATCTATTTGTTGATGTCTTCTGCCACAAGGCAGCCATTTTAAATTTCTGGCTTGAATTTTGTTCTCTTTGGTAGAAATAAGTGTTTGTCTGTCTGTTTGTCTGGCAGCAAGATGAATGTCAGAAAATTCTGGTATGAGTCATTGTCATTATTCCGAGTTACTTGGCTTCCTACCCGTACCCTTATCGCATTTTGACTGATATATTGCTGAGAATATATATGTTAATTCTTTCGGTATGTGTAGGAAACACTGATATTATCAAGTCTTCCTTATGAAGGGTGCTGGTAGATAGCTTTCAACTCCTTACCACAACCCTGCTCCCTCTCCTACATAGCATTGAATTCTTTCTGAGTTTGATTACATGAACTCAATAAAAGTGCATAATAAAAAGATGCTTTCCGACTGACTACTTAGAGTGCTTTTGTCTCCAGGAATCTTTGATAGTCACATCTACAAAAAACTAGAATACTAGAGCCTTATTACTTACACGAGGAAGACTGAAGAATGCATTATTTATAAAGATATATGCATAAGGAGAAAAATTGTGATATATTGAGTTGAAGAGGTTTAATCTCCTAAATAGGGGTCAGCTGGGTCTTTAGAATACACTGACTGCACCTCTGCTCCCCCCTCCCCAAATGGGGCAACTTGTTGACTGTCGGTGGTGACCCTTGATGCTTAAGGACGGAATCTTGGTGGATGAGCAGTCCATGACATGCAACACTCCACTTAGACCCTTACTAGACGGGTGGTCGGAGAAACCTCCTCCGATCAATAGGCTGGTCACGTCAAGCCCTAGCACATATGATTGCCTCTACCCTATTGCCCTTATGGTAAGCCCCAACCCTTTTTATTATATGGGTGCTAGAAGGTGGTGGCTGAGAGTCTTCATGTCCTGGGAATGGCGTTAAACTCTATCTGATGGTGAGGTTCCAGTTCTGGAGGTCTGGAGAATGTGGAGTACTCCTTCATCACCATTGCACCCACATCCACTCTGACCCAGAGTGGTAGTACCTGTTAGTGTCCCATCTATGTGTTAAATAGAAAAACATGTTTATAAAAAAATTGAGTATCCATTAAAAATGAATTTATTTCAAAACTTGGTCGGCATTAAATTACCCACGGAGGTTGACAGACTGTAAAAAAAAAACAACCCTAAATGGGGTGGGGCATTGAAAATCAGTCACTAGAAAAAGCGCAACTACCTCAACCAGCCAACAGACTTCTGTTTTGTTTCTTTTGACTATGTTACTTCATTCTTGACATACCAATTTCTGTGGACACTGATAAGAATAATTACAACATAACTTTTCCTAATTTCTTTTAAAATTTTAAATTTTCTTGTTAATTGAGGCGACAGCATTTGATTAAAGTAACTTTGCTGCATTATTTTTCTTGAATAAAGAAATAGAGGCAATTTTATGGCTCATTGATTTTTACATAGTGGTCATATAATGCCTAATAAACTATTTGAAGTAGATGAATCTGGTGGTGAAAAATCAAAGATAAACAAAAGAATATAGAAAGATAATTTTGTATCAGTCTTTCAAGAATGAAGAACCTACTTGCCTTAAAAATCAGCATTCAAAAGTTAGTATTTATATGGTGCCGATGGTGTAATGGTTATTGTTGTAGGAAATGGACATGGTGACGTAGGTTCAATTCCTGGAAGAAGCTGGTTGTATTTCACATAGCATTTCACATTGTATTACCCATAGCTGGATATATATCTTGGAAAAGGTATACATCCAGCTATGGATAAATAGTTGGAAAGACTGGACTCTTTAACTTTGGTAGGGCAATCAGTCTAGGAGAAGGAAAACTCTGAATTCAAACCTATTAAACTCCACTTAAAAATTGACATTGTGTCACATACATACATATATATATATTTACCAACCTCTCCGCACAAGCAGGATGTGACACAAGGTCAATTTCTTAAGCGGAGTTCAACAAGTTTGAATTCAGAGTTTTCCTTCTCCTAGGCTGGTTGCCTAACCAAGGTTAAAGAGTCCAGTCTGCCTCACTATTTACTGGAGGAAGAGTAGGATTCATACCTTTCCCAATGGTATTAGCACTAAGTGAAATGCAATTACCATGTCCAGGATTTGAACTCTGGGCGACGAGTCCATTTCCCATGACTTTAACAATTACACCACACGCTTCCATTTGAATACATATATGGGCTTGACTATCTACCTGTAGAGTTTGGGGAAAATATGCAATTATCTAAAAGCAAATCATGGTCTTGATATGTTTTAATCACATTAGCAAAATTATTGGATTTGAATTGGAATCAAATAATCGGAAACTAACAATTATCTACACACAAAGATCAGCTAAAACTTTTCAAAATAAGAGACTTTTATTTCTAACTTTTTTTTTATCAAGCTACAAAATACCAAGTTTAGTCAAAAGATTTTTATTTTCTCTGATTATTTCTGGCAACTTGTATCTCCATGTTAGATCAATGCAAGGTCTTTTTTTTTTTTTTTTACATAAGGATTTAAATGGGGCATACCATGAGGATTCAACTCATGATTCAGTAATAATGGATCTGCGGGACTAACTTTTTAAAATCCTCCTCTACCCAGGCGACGCCGGGTAGCCGCTGCTAGTAACAAATAATGGCAATTATGAAATTAATTCTAAAACCAATTCACTTTATATTATCACTATTAACAACTACTCTTATCGATGATTGGCTGTAGAATTGGCCATTTAGATATAAAGAGTTCAAGGATCGCGTTGACGTCTGCTAAGTTTTTTTTTTGTTGGCATTGCACAAGGGTAGCATGTTAGAGTTTGATTGTCTCCAATGGGGTCTGGCTGGCTGAGGAGGGTATTATGTTGGAAGACCCAAAACCCCCCTATGAAGCCAGCCAATAACATAACTGACGACGCCACCCTACGCTAAGTCTAGCGTATTTCAAACACTCATTGTATTTTATTTTTAAGTCAAACTTTTCAACTAATAATAATTTTAAGTAAAAAGCTTTGATAAATGAAACTTTACTGAATTCATTTTCATCTAAGAAAAAGCATTGAAAATGTCATTCCATTTCCACTGTTGTATCACAAAACTGCTTCCTTCTCAAAAACTCATATGCTATTAAAACTTAATAAAAATAAAACTGTATTTTTTATTTTGCATATTCATTTTCTGACAGTCATCCAAAAAGTTTCAGCTTTTCTTCCTTTCCTCTTGTTTAAATATTGAAACCAGCAAAACTTTGGAGAAGATCTTGATAAACTTTCTCCCTGCTGCTTTTCATTTTTACACTAACCAATCAGAATAGAACTGCTTCACCTTCCTATCATACCTTGGGGAGTGGAGTGTATTTTGGAGTAGACATGATAAATCTCTGGCCAATCATAGACAAACAATTACAAGTTGTTTTGAGTATTTTTTAGCCAATCACTTCCTTTTGGTTAATGTCAGTGCCAAAATGAATGGAAGTCCATTTTTCAAGAGAGGTAAAAAATAAGTAAAGGGGAAAGGTTGACACATTTGCTGCCACCTCTAAACTAATTGTCTTTGTCCAATAAGTTTTCATCTGTGTTATGGTCCATCAAATACAAAACTCTGCTCTTTATCTTATCTGTTATATGTTATAAACATTTAACAAAATGTATGATATATGATCTGCACAATATATTATTAGTATCGTTCAGAATCTTTGCTCCCATAAAGTAACAAAAACAAAATCTTTGGGTCTTGTTGTTTATCATTTTGAAAAGACTCATTATCTCATTCTATATTTGATTTTATTATTAGCACAATATTCTGGCTGATCCATTCTGTGGCCTTCTTGGGGTTTATCATTCATAAGAAAAGTGAAAGGTACTTTTTCTCCAGAAAAGATTAGTGAATGATAATAATAATAATAGCTTGGCTTTGTTTCATGGCCAAAGCTCAAGAAGGTAGTGGCATGCTGACTTGCAGACACATTCATGGATAACAAGACCAATGCTGGACAGGCAGGCATGGTCATAGTGGTTGCAGCTGAAGGTCTAATCAGGGTTTGATAGCCTAGTGTTGCCATTTTTCACCTACTCCTTTTGTCCTTGAGATACACTGGCCGGTGTTTTCAAAGGAGGAGACAACATGGCTGATGATAAGGCACTAAGTGTCATGGTTCCTAGCTAGGGTAGATGGTCAATGTGACAGCTACCAAGTTATTGTTTCAAGCAGTCCTTGTATCACTTCCCTCTGTTGTGATAGTCAGTTGGATCATTGGTAAGCTGTGAATCCTCATCCTGGAAACATGCCTAGCAGTAGCATGGCCTTGATGCTGATGATCTTTGCCTGTTCAAGGAATTCGATATTGGTGATGTAATGATTCCAGCAGATGGTGAGGATGGTGCAGAGGAAGCACTGGTGAAACTGTTTGAGGTGTTGTAGGTAGTGTTAAGTGACCCACAACTCTGATACACATATAAGGATAGCAAGGACCATGATTCTAACACATCTCTTTTGCACCCTTTTTTCAGGTGTCTGTTGCACCAGACACGTTTGAGCAGTCAACCAAATATTGTCTACTTCCTTGTCAAGCTTGGCATCTAATGTGATTGTAAAATAAATGGACTGTCCAATTGTGATGTGGGGAGGGTAGTACTCTTCCTGAAGTGCAGGTATTTCTCTGGTATGTAAGACCTGACAGAGATTCCGATATGCTTTGACTAATGGAAAACTGGACCAAGTTACCTTTAAGCACCCCAGTGGCGACCTGGATTCAGAAGGACATGTTTCCCTTTGTATCATCAACATCCGGTTGCTTGTTAGAGTTAGGGGTAAGGGTTAGCAGTTGGTTTTATAATTAAAAAAAAAGATGCGTCTAAAAATCATCTGGTAGCATACAACCGGATGTTGATGGTGCAAAGCGAAACATGTCCCTCTGAATCCAGGTCACCCCTGGGGTGCTTAAAGGTAACTTGGTCTGGAAAACTCATTGGAACAAGTGTGTTGAATACTGAGGGGATTATTTTGAGAATTAACCCTTGAGATGAATGTTTGCCTCTCTTCAGTCCCATGAAAGAGTGACAAGGAAGTGAAATCTGTAGTGAAGAAGTGACTCAAAGAACAGTCAACAGAATTTATGGGGCAGGGATACATGCTCTCATTCGAAGGTGGAACATTGCTATTGAGAAAAATGGTGACTATGTTGAGAAGTAGGGATGTGATCCACAGAGGACCAGCTTCATTTTAGTGTATGATACATGTTCCTGTGTGGGTAATCATACCTGTCCTAAACAAAATGGCATTGCATTTTGACTCACCTATGTGGAGAAGTAGGGATATGATCCACAGAGGACCAGCTTCATTTTAATATGATACATGTTCCTGTGTTGGTAATTATACCTGTCCTAAACAAAATGGCATTACTTTTTGACTACCCTTGTATATTTGGTTGGTGTAGAACATTTAGACTTTTATAGTAGAATATCTTTTAATTTTTATTTATTTGTATTTTTTTATTTTATTGGAGAAGCATTTTATGTCCGCTGGTCACTTTTCTCTTTTTCCTATGTTTGTAGAAGAGGAAATTTGAGGATTCATGACTTTTCCCAGGTGCATGTGATTAGAAATTGCTACCTACAATCGAAACTGTTCAGTTAGTCTGAGAGGCAGGGGAATAAATGGTTTCTTGTAGATAGAAACAGGTATGAACACGTTTTACACTCAGGTAGTTCTATTCTGATGTCAAGTTTGGAAAAAAAAAAAAAATTCCAGCATACTTACCAGACGATAAGCAAGACAGCAATCTTGGAACTTTAATGTGACAAAAACGGAAAAAAATAAAGTAAACCAGCGCATCCAGATTTCTCTCTGATATGAATTTTATATCGGCAGTTGAGGCTTAGAAATATTTCTGAATTGAAAAGTTTTGGTTGTTGACTGATCAAAAGTAAGTCAACAGTTAATTTACATCAACAGATGATACGTAAGTAAAAACTTGTCCTGTTTATTTGGTGCTGGCACTCACAGCTGAGCGGATGAATGTGAATAGCACCAAGATTCTCTTCCTGATTAAACATCCAGATTTTGCTTGGCTGATAAAAAAAAGTTTAAATATGAAAAATAATAAATAAAAAACACAAAAAGTTTTAAAAAAGATTGTTTTGCACTGATGTTGCTGCTGCTACTGCTGCTGCACAGATGCCCTCATGTTTTTCAATCATTTAAGATATTTATTTTTCATAATCGACAAGAATTACATGCAATTGTATATGTCTCTACACACACACACACACACACACACACACACACACACACATATATATATATATATATATATATGATATGTAATATATTCTTGACAAGAATTACATGCAATTGAATATGTCTCTATACACACACACACACACACATATATATATATGATATGTAATTTGTGTAATATTCTTGACAATAATTACACGCAATTGTATGTCTCTACACACACACACACACACACACACACACACACACACACACATATATATATATATATATATATATATATATATATATATGATATCTAATATATTCTTGACAAGAATTACATGCAATTGTATATGTCTCTACACACACACACACACACACACACACACACACAATATATATATATATATATGATATGTAATATATTCTTGACAAGAATTACATGCAATTGTATATGTCTCTACACACACACACACACACACACACACACACACATATATATATATATATATATATATGTAATTTGTGTAATATTCTTGACAAGAATTATATGCAATTGTATATGTCTCTATGCACACACATATATATATATATATATATATATATGTGTGTGTGTGTGTGTGTGATATGTAATTTGTGTATAGATATCTCTCTGGAAATATGTGTATAGATCTATGTTTTTAAAGACCGGGATTTATATTAGAATGTGTGTGTAGATGAAACATAGAGAACTTTAAGTTGCTGTTCACTGGTGTACACTTAAATGAATGTTTTTTTTTGTGATGTAAACATCTTAAAAGCAAATTGTGCATTTTTATAGAATGCTTATATATCAGCATAGAACATGTGATATTAATTGGTTTTCTCCTGAGGTTGTGTAAATAAAATATCTTTCGTTTCTTTTGACTTTTTTGGACTTTTGGTTTGTCAAGCCAAACTCATTAAATCTCAGTTCAACTTGTTATACAAAGATGCTTCATTCAAAGGGAGATAATTATTTCATGTGGAGTGATGGGTGATTGGTGGTATCAGTGATTAAAAACATAGAAAAAAAAAAGGAATTGGAGAAGCATGTTTGAATACTTGCTTCTTTAATTCCATTGGAAGTTGCTTTCCTTTACTTCACACTAGTGAATTTGAGAAAGGCATGAATTCATCTCTCTGTATTTTTTCCTATGTTATGAAAAAAAAAGTATTGTTGCTAGTTTTGTTAAGAGAACGGGTGAATGAATATCTGATCTAATTGCCGTACTATAAATACATTACCTGTTCAAACAGTTGAAACAAAAATTTTATTTCTATTATCAACCTTGTCAGGAACAAATGTTATGCCTGAGGTTTTAAGTATATTTATCCGAAATTTGGGTTATCTGCCCTCAATCGGATTCCGGAAGTCCGCAAGAGTAAGGGGCAGAGAGAGGTGGCCCTAAATCAGGAGAACAGTTTCGGCAAACACTGAGGTCAGAACAGCTCAACAGGCAGACACACCAGACAGGGTAAGACCAGACAAATTCTACAGACGAGGCAGCAGTCCGAAACGAACAACAACAGCGCAGACTACTGCAGTAGTAAGACTATATTCCTCAAACAAAAAACCATTACGATAATATTCTTCAAAAGCTAAGTAACACTTGTCATTTGCATTTAATATTTCACCACCCGCCGAGTGACTTATTTGGCAACTTTCTATGAGCCTATAAACTTTACAAACTCTTTTTTGAACACATTTCTCTTACATTTGCACCCATTAAAAGTTATTAACCCAATTATATACACTATAATTGCCTTGTACCTTTCCTGACAGCATAAATACTATTGTTTCTGCCTTCTTAATTATATTTCTGTTATATTTGAAAAAATGATTGTTGCTGCTTTTAAATATGCTTAGTAGTCTGATGATAAGGAGGCACTGTATTTGTATGTGTAAAGTAAAGTAAGTCGTTGGGGAGGCCTAAAGTCGGTATCAGCCAATCAGTGAGGGAGTCTATCCGCTTTTCACAAGCGCTAGACGAAGGAGATTATATTAGCATCTGAGGTGGAGCGCCACACCTACCATCAGCTCCTTACTTTACCGCACAAATTCTCTGTGCCATAAGAGTATTTATGGATATTCGTCGGAGCCCTTATTCTCCGGTAGTTGCTATTGTTCGGACGAAAGAAGGAAACAAACACGAATATAAAATGCAGACACATGTATTATCAAAAAGTACAAAAATTGTTGCAAATTTTAATGGCATTTGCTACGAGACTTATCTGAGAGGTGCAATAAAGAGTTCTTGGTGAAATGCGCTAGAAAGGTGTTCAACTCGCTGGTTTGGAATGCTGTTAAACGTTTTGTCTGGTCGGTTGTGCCCTTTTGATAGGAATTTAGTACCTCAGCCTTCTGTTAGTGTGCTATTGTGACAGCCTTAGAAAGTTTGCTGTCACAATGCCTTAGAAAGTTTGCTGGTTTTATGGCAAGGTAATGGGAGCACTTATTTTAGCGTCTCTCCTCGGTAACTGCTCCCTGATAAGTAAAGGTTTTGATTCTGGCGCCAACATCATATATTGGCTATCCGCCCTCTAGCGGCAGGGGGAGATAATTCTCTATCGGATTTCCGATAGCTACTTATACACTGAGTTGGTGAGGGCCGGTATGGAACTAGGAACCTTGTGGTTTCTAACGAACGCTCTACCAACTGAGCTAATCCGGCCCTTTCACATGTCATTCTATGTCAAATGAACAAGGGATCAGACCATAACCAATATGGATTTTTTCAAATTTGCTACACTTATAGACCTTCATGGTAGTAATTGAATAACACCAGTCTCATGTCTCATAGTTGAATGGTTCTTGAGTTAGGACCTTTTGACCGTTGCCAAAAAACCTGGATTTTCAATTCAAAGTTTAAATACAATATCTATATAAACTTGAATAAATATCTTCAAATTTTACCATGTCAGGCGGATTTATACATTAGAATATACTGATGTGCATGAATGGTTTTGCTTATATAGCTGTATATAAATTAAAATTAATTAGTCAATAAATGTATATAAGCACAGAGGCATAATCTTTCTCTCTCTCTCTCTCTATATATATATATATATATATATATATATATCTTTGAAAGGAAGGAAAAACTCAACACTGTTATTCCATAATAAATTTATTTGACCAAAATTTATTATGGAATAACGGTGTTGAGTCTTTCCTTCCTTTCAAAGATAAATATTGCTCTGTATATAATCTAAAAAATTATAATACATTGACCTCTCTGTAGTGATTTAAAGATTCACTGTATTTATACATACTGGATCATACAATAATAATACAGTGTGTCTTAGATATCACATATAGAATCATCCCTTACTACCAAGTTTTGGATACCTCACATCTATATATATATATATATATATATATAAGTGCTTAATTGGAGTCGTACCTAATTTTGAAAATTAATTAATTAATAATGAATTAGGCGGGAATACCTATTAAATGTATGGCTAAACAAATCGAGAAAAATCAATCTCTGTATGTACATTTCGGCCTATTAGGCCTCATCAGCCGAAATGTACATACAGAGATTGATTTTTCTCGATTTTTTTAGCCATACATTTAATAGGTATTCCCGCCTAATTCATTATTAATTAATTAATTTTCAAAATTAGGTACGACTCCAATTAAGCACTTATTCTCCCAAAAATTATCGGCAAAAAGCCATTCAAAACAAACCGTGTTTACAATATATATATATATATATATATATAGATGTGAGGTATCCAAAACTTGGTAGTATATATATATATATATATATATACACCAAACCCTCCTCATGAGTAGGATGTGACATATGGTCAATTTCTTCAGGAGTTTAACAGGTTTGAATTCAGTTTTCCTTCTTCTAGACTGGTTGCCTGACCAAGTTTAAAGAGCACAGTCTTCCCTACTATTTACACATAACTGGAGGGGGAGAATAATTGGATTCCTACCTTTCCCAAGGGTATTAGCTCTATGTAAAATGCAAACCACCTCATCCAAGATTTGAATTTGGGTCATTGTGTCAATGTCCTATGACAATAACCATTACACCAAACACCTTCACATTTATTAGATTTATTTACTGTATTTACATGTTTAACATGTTGGTTGGTTTTAATGAAATCGATTTAGGGTAAACATTTGAAGGGATGCTGGATTAACGGGAATCCACTCTGTTTGGCCGGATTTTTTTGCAGTTTGTCCACGTTGGTTTGCTTTAATGAAATCGATTGAAGGTAAATATTTCCAGGGATACCGGATTATCGGGTTTCCACTCTGTTTGGCCGGATTTATTTGCAATTTGTCTATGGTGGTAAAAATTTTTAGGACGAGATTGTTTGCTTTTCCCGTAGTACTAATGCTCTTGTGAAAGGTATGGATCCAACTACTCTCCTTCCAGCTATAGTTAAATAGTATGGCTGACTGGGTTCTTTAACATTGGCTAGATAACCAGTCTAGGAGAAGGAAAACTCTGAATTCCAAATTAGTAAGCTCTACTTAAAAAATTGACCTTGTGTCACATCCTACTCGGGCGGAGGATTTGCTAAATACACATATACACAACATGTGAGTGTAAAACTTCCATCAAAAGAACAAACCAATTTTCACAAATGAATGATGGCAACCTTTGCACATATGTGATATTTTATCTTCCTTGTTTCTACATTTCTTTCATTTATGTATAGAATATAACATCTTTGTGTAATGTTTTCTTAAATCTCTATGAGATATCAACAAACATATTGGGATGTAATTTTATAGTATTATATGAATGAATTAATCTGTATATGTAGTCATAAAATATGTACTTATATATTGTATAGAAATACACAGATTATATATATATATATATATATATATTTTATAAAAAGGATTTTTTTAAAAATTTATTAACTTTCATATGCGACACGTGTTTCAGACCTGTTAACAACAGGACCCATAACAACACTTTATATATATATATATATACCGGGTTTGCTCAGTCGGTAGAGCATTCGGCTAGAAACCACAAGGTTCCTAGTTCGATACCGGTCCTCACCAACTCAGCATATGAGTAGCACAGGGATCTGTGCAGTAAAGTAAGGAGCTGATGGTAGGTGTGGCACCAAAACAATCTCCTTGGTCTAGTGCTATTGAAAAGGGAATAGACTCCCTCGCTGATTGGCTGATACCGACTTTAGGCTCCCCCGCCGACGACTTTACTTTTATATATGTATATATATATATATATATATAAATGTTTCATTAAACTGTACTGACGATGCTTGTTGGACGAGTTTTGTTCGATCCGTTCTAATTTTCTGGCCATCTTTTTAATGTCAGGGTGGAACTGGTGTAGCAATCCACCAAAGGTTTCTTTATGAGCACTTTTAGCATGTCCATCTGCCATCTTCAGGTGTGAAACTGATGGGATGTTTTGGGTGAAACATATATATATATATGTAGAATTAAATGAAAGGCATGTCTCCTGATTTGCATCAACTAACCATTGTGACCAATTTCACTGGTAAGTCACCTTTTTCATATAAAATTACATATATATATATATGTGTGTGTGTGTGTATTTGGGGAGCATTCTTTCATTTAGACATGTAGAATTAAACAAAAGACATGTCTCCTGTTTAACAATTTTATTTATGATCTTTTCGAGCTTTCTGGACAACTTTTTAACATTTGGAGGAAATCTGTACATTAGTACTTGGGATATGAACTTTGGTGGACTAATCTACGGATTTCATCCAAATGTAAAAAAGTTAGCCAGAAAGCTCAAAAAGATCATAAATAAAATTGTTAAACAGGAGACGTGTCTTTTGTATAATTCTACATGTATAAATGAAAGAATGCTGCCCAAATACACACACACACACACACACACATATATATATATATGATTTTATATGAAAAAGGTGACTTATCGGTGAAATTAGTCACAATGGTTAGTTGATGCAAGTTTCACAATGATAAGACAGCGATATAACAAATATAAAGTGCTCAATACGTGAGGAGAGCAAATTTATTATTATAAAGGTATACACAGGAATAACCTACTCGAGTTTCACCATAAGGATCTTCAGGGTTAAATCCACCGAATTAATCAAGATATTGATTACTTACAGCCGATTAAATCAAGATATCAACTGTGTGCAAATTATTTGTATTAGTAGGAATACTTGAAACCATACAAAATATTGATTAATTACAGCGAATACACGCATGCAATCGGCTGTAATTAATCAATATCTTGATCAATTCAGTGGATTTAACCCTGAAGATCCTTATGGTGAAACTTGAGTAGGTTATTCCTGCGTATACCATTATGATAATATATATATTTGCCTCCACTCACAAATCCACTTTATACAGAAAATATTCCATTGTTGTTCATATTTTTTTTCTGTTCCATCTGGATAAGAATATAAAGTAAATCTGTGACAATTACAGTTGCCTGTCAACACCTGCTGTTTGAGAGAGAGAATAGAGAGTGAGAGAGAGAGAAGAGAGAGAGAGAGAGAGAGAGAATCTCAATAATTCAGGTAAATCAGCAGACAAGAGATTTTGGCAAAGCTATTTTTATCCTAAATCTGCATACTTCATCCTTACAAACTTTGAAGTGAGCATTTCATTTCATAAAACATGACTAGCGAAATGGGGGAGAACATATAAAAGGAAGATTTTATATATGCATAAAATTATATTAGATAACTTTGAAACATACATAATGTGTGTGTCTATATCGTGCTATGGTAGATATCTACAAACCATTTTCTACACATTAAGAGTGTGTGACAAGCATATAAAAATGTATGTATAAATAATAAAGCAGGTAACAAAAATAAAGAAGTGAGATAGTTACTTGGTTTTGTATTATACATACAATAAAAGTTTCAGATCGCTTTGTCTGATAATTATATATCCAGCTAGAGACTTATTGAGCACTTTTTATATTTAAACACTCTTGGTTTCTATCAAAATTAATTTCACTGAGAAATAAATAATTTTAAGGTAATCTGTATTTTTTGGATTATTCAGACCATTATTGTAAAACCATACAACTATGTGCAAATTATTTGTATTAGTAGGAATACTTGAAACCATACAACTGTGCAAATTATTTGTGTGCAAATTATTTGTATTCGTAGGAATACTTGAAACCATACAACTGTGTGCAAATTATTTGTATTAGTAGGAATACTTGAAACCATGTGTAAACTTGAAACTGTGTGTAAATTTGTTGTAATAGTAGGAATACTTGAAACCATACAACTGTGTGCAAATTTGTTGTAATAGTAGGAATACTTGAAACCATACAACTGTGTGCAAATTATTTGTATTAATAGGAATACTTGAAACCATACAACTGTGTGCTAATTTTTGTATTAGTAAGAATACTTGAAACCATACAACTGTGTGCAAATTATTTGTATTAGTAGGAATACTTGAAACCATACAACTGTGTGCAAATTATTTGTATTAGTAGGAATACTTGAAACCATACAACTGTGTGCTAATTTTTTGTATTAGTAGGAATACTTGAAACCATACAACTGTGCAAATTATTTCTATTAGATAGGAATACTTTAAACCATACAACTATGTGCAAATTATTGTATTAGTAGGAATACTTGAAACCATAGAACTGTGTGCAATCTTTTTGTATTAGTAGGAATACTTGAAACCATAGAACTGTGTGCAAATTATTTGTATTAATAGGAATACTTGAAACCATACAACTGTGTGCAAATTTGTTGTATTAGTAGGAATACTTGAAACCATACAACTGTGTGCAAATTTGTTGTATTAATAGGAATACTTGAAACCATACTACTGTGTGCAAATCTTTTGTATTAATAGGAATACTTGAAACCATACAACTGTGTGCTAATTTTTTGTATTAGTAGGAATACTTGAAACCATACAACTGTATGTTAATTTTTTGTATTAGTAGGAATACTTG
>CM042152.1:15849683-15854683 GCA_023376005.1 Doryteuthis pealeii
ATGAATTCATACTCTCTGTTATTCTGCCTATGTTATGAAAAAAAAGTTTATTGTTGCCTAGTTTGTTAAGAGAACGGTGAATGAATATTTGATCTAATGCAGTACTATAAATACATTACCATGTTCAAAACAGTTGAAATAAAAATGTTATTACTATTATCAACCATGTCAGGAACAAATGAAGTTTTAAGTATATTTATCAGAAATTTGGGTTATCTGCCCCTCAATCGGATTCCGGAAGTCCACAAGAGTAAGGTGCAGAGAGAGTGAGAGAGCCCTAAATCAGGAGAACAGTTTCGGCAGGCACTGAGGTCAGAACAGCTCAACAGGCAGGCACAAAGAACAGCTTTAACACCAGACAGGGTAAGACCAGACAAATTCTACGGACGAGGCAACAGTCTGAAACGAACAATGACAGTGCAGACTACTGCAGCAGCAAGACTATATTACGATACTATTACGTTAACATTCTTCAAAAGCTAAGTAACCACCACCCGTATATGGCAACTTTCTTTGAGCCTATGAACTTTACGAACTCTTACAAACACATTTTAAACACATTTCTCTTACATTTGCACCCATTAAAAGTTGTTAACCCAATTATATACACTATAATTGCCTGTGTTACCTTTCCTGACAGCATAAATACTATTGTTTCTCCCTTTCTTAATTATATTTCTGTTATATTTCAAAAAATGATTGTTGCTGCTTTTTAAATATGCTTAGTAGTCTGATAGTTTTAAGTAGGCACTGTATTTGTAGTGGTAAAGTAAAGTAAGTTCGTCGCGGGTGGCCTTAAAGTCGGTATAGCCAATCAGCAAAGGAGTCTAATCCGCTTTTCACAAGCGCTAGACCAAGGAGGATTATTATTAAGCATCTGAGGTGGAGCGCCACACCTACCATCAGCTCCTTACTTTACCGCACAAATTCTCTGTGCCATAAGAGTATTTATGGGAATTCGTCGGAGCCCTTATTCTCCGGTAGTGGTTATTTTTTGGACGAAAGAAGGAAACAAACACGAATATAAAATGCAGACACATGTATCATCAAAAAGTACAGAAAAACTGTTGCAAATTTTAATGGCATTTGCTACTGAGACTTATCTGAGAGGTGCAATAAGAGTTCTTTTGGAAATGCGCTAGAAAGGTGTTCTACTCGCTGGTTTGGAATGCTGTTAAACGTTTCATCTGATCGGTTGTGCCCTTTTGATGGGAATTTAGTTCCTCAGCCTTCTGTTAGTGTGCTATTGTGACAGCCTTTGAAAGTTTGCTGTCACAATGCCTTAGAAGGTTTGCTGGTTTTATGGCAAGGTGATGGGAGCACTTATTTTAGCGTCTCTCCTCAGTAACTGCTCCCTGATAAGTAAAGGTTTTGATTCTGGCGCCAACATCATATATTGGCTATCCGCCCTCTAGCGGCAGGGGAAGATAATTCTCTATCGGATTTCCGATAGCTACTCATAGGCTGAGTTGGCAAGGGCCAGTATGGAATTAGGAACCTTGTGGTTTCTAACAGAATGCTCTACTGACTGAGCTAATCCAGCCCTTTCACATAAGTCATTCTATGTCAAATGAACAAGGGATCAGACCATAACCAATATGGATTTTTTTCAAATTTGCTACACTTATAAACCTTCATGTTACTAATTGAATAACACTAGTCTCATGTCTCAAAGTTGAATGGTTCTTGAGTTAGGACCTTTTGATCGTTGCCAAATAACCCGGATTTTCAATTCAAAGTTTAAATACAATATATAAACTTGAATAAATATCTTCAAATTTTACCATGTCAGGTGGATTTATACATTAGAATATACTGATGTGCATGAATGGTTTTGCTTATATAGCTGTATATAAATTAAAATTAATTAGTCAATAAATGTATATAAGCACAGAGGCATAATCTTTCTCTCTCTCTCTCTCTCTCTAATATATATAATATATATATATATATATATATTATCTTTGAAAGGAAGAAAAACTCAACACCGTTATTCCATAATAAATTTATTTCGACCCAAAATTTTATTATGGAATAACAGTGTTGAGTCTTTCCTTCCTTTCAAAGATAAATATTGCTCTGTATATAATCTAAAAAATTTATTATACATTGACCTCTCTGTAGTGATTTAAAGATTCACTGTATTTATACATACTGAATCATACAATAATAATACAGTGTGTCTTAGAAATCCACATATAGAATCATCCCTTACTACCAAGTTTTGGATACCTCACATCTATATATATAATATATATATATATGAGTATCCAAAACTTGGTAGTATATATATATATATATATATATATATATATATACCAAACCCTCCCTCATGAGTAGTGATGTGACATATGGTCAATTTCTTCAGTGGAGTTTAACAGGTTTGAATTCAGTTTTCCTTCTTTCTGAACTGGTTGCCTGACCAAGTTAAAGAGCACAGTCTTCCCTACTATTTACACATAACTGGAGGGGGAGAATAATTGGATTCCTACTTTCCCAAGGGTATTAGCCTCTATGTAAAATGCAAACCACCCTCATCCAAGATTTGAATTTGGGTCATTGTGTCAATGTCCTATGACAATAACCATTACACCAAAACACCTTCACATTTATTAGATTTATTTACTGTATTTTACATGTTTAACATGTTGGTGGTTTTAATTGAAATCGATTTAGGGTAAACATTTGAAGGATTGCTGGTATTTAACGGGAATCCACTCTGTTTGGCCGGATTTTTTTTGCAGTTTGTCCACGTTGGTTTGCTTTAATGAAATCGATTGAAGGTAAATATTTCCAGGATACCGGCTTATCGGGTTTCCACTCTGTTTGGCCGGATTTATTTTTGCAATTTGTCTATGGTGGCTAAAAATTTTTTAGGACGAGATTGTTTGCTTTTCCCGTAGTACTAATGCTCTTGTGAAAGGTATGGATCCAAACTACTCTCCTTCCAGCCTATTAGTTAAATAGTATGGCTGACTGGGTTCTTTAACATTGGCTAGATAACAGTCTAGGAGAAGGGAAAACTCCGAATCCAAATTAGTAAGCTTCTACTTTAAAAAATTGACCTTGTGTCACATCCTACTCGGGCGGAAGGATTTGCTAAATACACATTACCACAACATGTGAGTGTAAAACTTCCAGCAAAAGAACAAACCAATTTTCAAAAATGAATGATGGCAACCTTTGCACATATGTATATTTTATCTTCCTTGTTTCTACATTTCTTTCATTTATGTAAGAATATAACATCTTTGTGTAATGTGTTTTCTTAAATCTCCATGAGATATCAACAAACATATTGGGATTGTAATTTTTAGAGTATTATATGAATGAATTAATCTGTATATGTAGTCATAAAAATATGTGCTTATATGTTGTATAGAAATACACAGATTATATATATATATATATATATATATAAGGATATTCTAACTGAGTCAGACGAACCTACTGTTAGTTCGCATAAAGCTCTTCAGGGCTAAAATCTGTCAGATTTTAGCCTGAAGAGCTTTAAATGCGAAAACTAACAGTAGGTTTCGTCTGACTCAGTAAGATATCCTTATTTACTTGGCTCTACTTAGGGTATCGAGCACTTTTTACAAATTAGCTTCTCCTAAGCGGTTATATGAATATATATATATCTAATATACATATATATGCATATAAATTGTTTTTTCTTTGCGCCAAATACTTTATACCAATAGAATTATTTTGTTGGTACGAATATTCTTGGGTCTTTTCTTTTTTTCAAAAATTTTTTTTCTTCCTGTTGATGTTTGGTAGTATATTTTTTACAATCAAACTTCTCTGCCGGCGGTTTTTTCTCTCCGCAAGGATCTACCCAACACGCTTGGTATATTAAATTATATATATATATATATATATATATATATATATAATATATATTTATAAAAAAGGAATTTTTTTTTTAAATTTATTAACTTCATTTTATGCGACACGTGTTTCAGACCTTGTTAAAACACCAGGACCCATGACAACACTTTATATATATATATATATACCGGGTTTGCTCAGTCGGTAGAGCATTCGCGCTAGAAACCACAAGGTTCCTAGTTCGATACCGATCCTCCACCAACTCAGCATATGAGTAGCACAGGGATCTGTGCAGTAAAGTAAGGAGCTGATGGTAGGTGTGGCACCAAAACAATTCCTTGGTCTAGTGCTATTTGAAAAGGGAATAGACTCCCTCGCTTGATTGGCTGATACCGACTTTAGGCTCCCCCGCCGACGACTTTACTTTTATTATATGTATATATATATAATATATATAAAAAGTTTCATTAAACTGTACTGACGATGCTTGTTGGACGAGTTTTGTTCGATCCGTTCTAATTTTCTGGCCATCTTTTTATGTCAGGGTGGAACTGGTGTAGCAATCCACCAAAGGTTTCTTTATGCAGCACTTTTGGCATGTCCATCTGCCATCTTCAGGTGTGAAACTGATGATGTTTTGGGTGAAACATATATATATATATGTAGAATTAAACGAAAGGCATGTCTCCTGACTTGCATCAACTAACCATTGTGACCAATTTCACTGGTAAGTCACCTTTTTCATATAAAATCATATATATCTATATATATATATATGTGTGTGTGTATTTGGGCAGCATTCTTTCATTTATACATTTAGAATTAAACAAAAGACACGTCTCCTGTTTAACAATTTTATTTATGATCTTTTCGAGCTTTCTGGACAACTTTTTAACATTTGGATGGAATCCGTAGATTAGTCCACCAAAGTTCAGGTCCCGAGTACTAATGTACGGATTCCATCCAAATGTAAAAAAGTTGGCCAGAAAGCTCGAAAAGATCATAAATAAAATTGTTAAACAGGAGATGTGTCTTTTGTTTAATTCTAAATGTATAAATGAAAGAATACTGCCCAAATACATACACACACACACACACACACACACACACATATATATATATATATATATATATATATATATATATATATATGATTTTATATGAAA
>CM042152.1:15862183-15864683 GCA_023376005.1 Doryteuthis pealeii
AATTGCCCAGATGCAGATAAAATTTTTTTTTTTGACACTACATCATTGTCCTTCGTAGACGGAAAGGTACCAACAACAAGGTTCATGATATTTTGTTGGAGGCATTTTTACTCAAGGAGAGAATAAATTTTATTTATAGAGATCAAGGTATTACTGCATAATTTTTTAACAACTGTATTTTGTTTGTCTACAAACTTTTATTAGTGCGCCGTGCCCCCCCCCCACACACTTATATACAGTGTGTCCATAAAGTCCTGCAGCAGATTTAGAATGTGATAACAAAGATGGTGGTTATGTTGAAAAGCTATAGTCAAAACGTATATGAAAAATAAAACTTCAAGAGTTGAACTTTCATTTGGTTTTGATTAAATGATTCTATCATTTGTGCAATGTAAGTTATTAAGTTTGAAATTTCAAAACTGCTCCAAGAACACCCTGTATATATACATTTTTTTATTTTGTTTTCTTTAAAGCTGAATGCAATGAAATTGCCAAGAAAATGCAAAATCTAATTTGAAGTTGTAATAAATTGTAACTTTTTGTTTGAAGTCTTTTATCACTGGAACTAAATTCCTTTATTTTTCTCAATTGAAACTTATCAGAGTCAAGAATGGTTTACAAGGTTTCATGGGTTCATTCATAAGTCTATTCTTTGTTATCATGTTATTGAAATTTAGTCATTGATAAAAATTTATAAATTGCTAATGTTGATGCAGCTTCGATATAATATGAAAGCTGCCATATGTAGTGTAATTATTATTGTCTGTGGGGATTGAAAGAAGAAAGAGAAGAAAAAGAAATAAGAACAAAAAAAGGTTCAAATTTGGAAGAGTAAACGCTAAACAGGGTGCCAGTAATTTGACCGACGAATGATCTTGGAAATAGATTTGAAAATAAAAAATGGATATTCCGGGTTTTGACCAGAAACGGATGTGGTTCTCCCACCCCCGGGACGAGAAATAGAAGAAGAAAATCAGTGTCTTTTTGGCCAGGTCTCGTTGGAAGCAGGTGGGACTTTCATGGTTCCCCCGAGGGGTTCAATATAGTAGCAAACATGATTTACGATAGTGTAATTTGACCATACCCCCTCTTTCTTTCTCCCTATCTTTCCTTCTCTCTGAAAAAGAACCCATGTGCGTCAAAGAAATAAACAGCTCCTTGTAACTATACAACTTGCATGTGTGGTTTCTGGACTAACGGCCATTACTACTACTAACGATGACTACTACAACAACTTGAGTTGGCCTATGTGACATACATCATTCTGGTACACATGTTGCTGAGGCAGATTCAATAGTGTATACCTTTCAATGACCAGTTATTTTGCCTTCATCATATTACATACCCCAAATGCAAGATATAATTCTATACCATCATTACAACACAATTTCCTTCAGCCTCAACTCTGTCTCACTTCAACCTCAACACTGTTTCCCTTTCTCCTATATAACAATGAAAATAGACACCAGAACTTTAAATGTTTTTAGTAACATTCCTTAAAATGCCATCTCATGAATTTTTTTCAAATTGAAAATATTATTTAAAATAAAAGGGAAATATGGATCATTATTTTTTTGTCTTAAAGAAAAAAAAACAAAAAATTTTCATCTTTGAAATGGGTCTTGATAATTTGTATTATTTAGATTTTTCAGACTGCTGTCCTCATCTTTATTGTTATATACACAATTATTCAGCCAATATGCCATCTGGTTACTGGAATGTGAATAATCTATCCCAATAAATTAAATAAAGGGTTTGGTTCATAGTTCTGTGAAGGCTCCTAATTCCAACAAGAAACACCTGAGGAAGGCTGTAGGTCACATTGGTCAAACCGTTGTGTATATCACAATATAGAAGAGGACAACAGTAAAAAAAATGGAAATAATACAAATTTCATCTTTATTTATAACACAATATTTAGGCCAATGTATTCTTCACCTTTCACCATGGTTATGTTTCATCTGGTAGTCTTTAGAAATACATCACTATTATTATTATTAGATTAACAGGTAACGGAATATTCTATCTGTTTGGGCAGCCACATCTTACTGATCCATCTGGAAATGATTAAAAATGATGAGACTAATTTTTTGATCTTTTGTTGGCTGAGATATTTGCATATTCATTAAACATTGTCAGTGTTTAAATATCATCTCCTGTTTGTGTAGATTTAAGATTTATTTTAAAGTATTCTATGTCCTGGGAATGACGTAAAACTCTATCTGATGGTGAGGTTCCAGTTCTGGAGCTCTGGGGAATGTGGAGTACCCCTTTACTGCCATTACTCTCAGGTCCACTCTGACCTGGAGTGGTAGCACCTGTTAGGGTCCCATCTATGGGTTAAATAGAAATTTGTTTATAAAATTAAGTTTAGAAATTTTCTTCTAAACTATCACTACGAATCTTTCAAAACTTTGCATGCATTAAATGACCCACTGTGGCTGATATGCCATTAAACAAACCAAACCAAACCAACTAATTATGCCCATGAGGCATGAAC
>CM042152.1:15869683-15873315 GCA_023376005.1 Doryteuthis pealeii
GTTTTGTCTTTAAATTATCACTTTTCTTACTTTTCATAATAATTTCTTGGTTGTTGTCATAACTGATTTGGACTCTACAGTGGTTCATTCCTTTTCAATAGGCTTGTTTTTTTTTGTTTGTTTTTTAAATCATATTTTGTATGAAGTAATCAAATCAATATATTGGCATCATTCGACAGTCATTCAATGTTTTTTTTTTTTTTTTGGGGGGGGGGCAGGGTGTCTTGTAGACTGTAAACAGATTGTTTTTTTTTTAATGAAATTGTTGATTTTATACATAAATGCATCATATCCATTTGTATAAAAGTAATTGGTAATTTGCTTGAAGCATTGTTAAGTATGTTATAAAATATTAAAATTCGAAGGCAATACAATGCGTATAAAAAATAAAAAACAAAAACAAAAAGATGTTTTTATGTCTTTTTGTTTTTATTTTTTATACGCATTGTATTGCCTTCGAATTTTAATATTTTATATCCATTTGTAGTTTTTACAGTGGAATAATAATAGATACTATTTTTTTTAGAAGTAAAAAGAAGATTAAAACTATATTCTAATGAGTGCTCATGGAAATTCCATTGTGGCATATCTTTTATCCAATTCCAAAGAATGTTTTGGGGTTTAAAAATACAAATGTATTTCATTTTCTTTGCTATCCTCTTTGATTACATCAAGTTGCCATTTTCTGTCCAGAGAAAAAGCTGGATCTATGGAAGAATACTAAAGCCAATCAAAAGGTTTTTCTTTTTGCTTTTTTTCTGCTTACTAGAATCATTATTTAATCAATTGGTAAACTTAGTGAAAAAATAAACAAACACACTCATGGTTAGTCTTGAGAAAGCTTTATTCTACTTAGAATACTGTTACAGTTTATTGAGAGTTTATATACTCTCAGAAATGTCAAAGATTTACACAAAGGGGAGGTAATAATAAAACAGGGGAAGTAACTCTCAGTTATTTATTACACTTAGTTTATCTGTGGCATTAGAATTGTTGTGACTTGAGTTGTATAGAAAGAAATGTATTTATATTTTTCAGAAATACTATAAGTGTAGTTAAGTATAAAAGCATCGATGAATTTAGTGATTGTAAAGTAACTTTTGAAATAAGTTTTTGAAATGGATTTTCTGTCAGAAGCATTATACACTTGGCAGGTGCTAGTATGATGGATTACAAAGAAGCGTCTACACTTTGAATGATCTGATTTTTGTATGTTACTATAACACTGCAAAAAAATGGCAAGAATTCTTGTTAGGGAAATAGCTTGAAGAATAAAGCAATTTCAGCATTCATACTCATCTCTAACCATTATAATTACTAAAAGTTTTTTTTTTTTTGTTTTATGGCAAAATATCAGTCACCCTCTGGAGTGGCCCCAATCCTTAATGCCGATAATCAGTTTTTGAAATAAATCAATTTTAATGGATACTCAATTTTTTTTAATGAATACATTTTTCTATTCAACCCATAGATGGGACCCTAACAGGTACTAACCCCGGTTCAGAGTGAACCAGGGAGCAATGGTGATGAAGGATGCTTCACATTCTCCAAACCTCTAGAACTGGAACCTCACCATCAGATAGAGTTTAACGTCATTCCCAGGACATGTAGACCCCGCAGCCACGCCTTCTAGCACCCATATGATAAAAAGGGTTGGGGCTTGCCATAAGAGCAATAGGTTGAGACAATCATATAGTTGCTAGGGCATGATGTACCAGCCGATTGATCGGAGGGGGCCTCTCTGACTGCCCGTCTAGCCCAAGATACGGCCAAAGTGGAGTGTTGCACTTCATGGACTGTCAACACTGGGTTCTATCCTTATGCATCACGGGTCGCCACCCACGGCCAACGGTGGCCCCATTGGGGGTGTCTTACCACTCTGCATTCTAATGCCTCAGCCGACAGGGTGGTAATTACTCAAGGAAGATAATTAATAATTAGGATTATAGAATATCCCCCCCCCTTTATTCATTTCTTGTTCAATTATAATATAACTTCTGTAATAGGATGTTACTCAACGTAAGTTTAATGGAAGCCAAAGACGGCTTTTAATGGATAGGTATTTACCTAACCATTTGCCAAGGTTGCAAGTATGGGGCATCCTGCAAGAATCGAACTCACTGTTCAATAGTAATGATCTGTGAGATTAGCTTTACTAACCATTTACACCATGATGAGACAAGTGAGTATAATTTAAAAAATGAACTTGTTATTCAGTCAGCCACATAAAATAAAATTCTAAAAGCAAGAAAGAAAATCAAGCTTAATCTTAGTTTCACTTTCATTGTAAAACCAAAAAGATATATTATATATATATATATATATATATATATATATATATATATATATTTGTCTTTGGGTTCTTTTCCAAAAGAAAGACATTTAGAAAAACAAATCTCATACATAGACCCGAGGAAGGTATTAAAAAAATCTAAAACATTATGTTACCTTTAAAAAATCTTTTTGAATGAATAATTTTTTTCTATTTGAATAAATTTATCTTTTTTTTCTTAAAAATCTTTGCCAGTCGGCTGTAGGCATTGTAGGAGTTAAAGAAGGAAATGCCTTTCATTTAAAAAAAGAAAAATTGTAACTATTTACTAAAAATAAATACTTAAAACAAATTTTGTGTGTATATATTTATTTATGCACACAGAATATTGCTTGTGTGTTGTGTGTATATTGTACCGCACACACAAAATATTGTGTGCATTATATATATATATAATGTGTATGTATTGTTGTGTATAACATATATGAATTACCGGATCGTAGTTCTGTCCTGTCTTAATGTTCACTTTCACTATATTACAATACATTATATATATTATATATCATAACCACACACATATATTATACACACACACACATACTAATTACACATATATACACACACACAAGTGACTCTGCAGCCAATTCTGAATGAACAGTACCTTTGCTACACTGAACATGCACACAAACCTTGTGATGCTTTCTGGGGTCTGTTGTCTTTTTTCCCTCTTTCCTGGCTCTCTTTGCTGTCTCATGCCTACCTCCCTCTCTGCACCCTTGACTTAACATTTAGCACCTTGGCTGCCTCTATTTGTATATGCATCTACCTCCCCATGTGTTTGTGTCCGAATATGTATGTTTCTCATGACTCTCCTTTCCGCATCGAGAGTCATGTCCTGTACAATTAATCAAAGTAAAGCGTCAAGCCTGACAAGGTCGCGCATACACTCATAACCTCACGAGAGATTGCGGTGCCGGTTCTTACTAATTTCGCCTCGGCATACAAAAACGATTCCCTTCTGTGATGCGTCGTCCATTCACACTTTCTCAGCTGAACATGTCCAAGCCAGCAAAGGCGCCGCTCTTCGAACAGAGAAATTCTGGACGCCTCGCGAGAACCCATGGCTGTTCCCAATGTGCGGCGCAGTCCAGCACGACTGTTGTTGCACCCGTGATGTACTTAAAGCTCTATTACTTTCTGCAACGCGATTGCCCTGGCATCGCGTTGCATACATAAGCAAAATCTGGGCATGAGTCTCGCATGCTAACATCGAGAGGATTGAACTATTGAGTTTCCTTTCGTGCCTTGTAATGTTATGCTACACTTTGCTACATGTAGAGGGGTGTAATCTCTCTCTTTT
>CM042152.1:15873415-15893415 GCA_023376005.1 Doryteuthis pealeii
CACATTACTGTCCCATTTAGAAAACTTTGAAAGCTTTTAGATTTGATAAAAGGTAACATATTTTTTCATTTTTGTAACCTTTATCTTGATAATCTCTCTTCTAAAAAATCTTCATCTGATCAACACCAATCTTTTTAAAGATAATGTTGTTATTCCTGATCTAAGTATCCATCTCTACAACAACACACACACACACACACACACACACACACCACACACAACAACACACACACACACAACACACACAACACACACACAACACACACACACACACACACACACATATTGTGTGTGTGTGTTGTTATATATATAAATGTGTGTGTGTGGTGTTGTATATATAGTATATGTGTGTGTGTGTGTGTGTGTGTATAATTATATAATATGTTGTGAGTGTGTGTTGTATATTATATATATATATAGTGTGGTGGGTGTGTATATATAATATATATTGTGTGTGTGTGTGTATATAATATATATTGTATTGTTGTGTACCTTTGTATATATATATATATATATGTGTGTGTGTGTATAATATATTATTTGTGTGTGTTATATTATATGTATATATATATGTGTTGGTGTGTGTATATATATATATGTGTTGGTGTGTATAATTATAATGTGTGTATTATATAATATGTGTGTGGTAATATATATTATATATATATATATTATGTGATATATATATGATAGTATATATATGTGTGTGTGTGTGTTATTTATATGTAATAATAATGTGTTGTGGATTTATATATGTATATAATATGTGTTTGTGGTGATATTATATGATAATATATGTGTGTGTGTTTATTATATTGGTGTGTGTGTGGTATAATATGATATATATATGTGTGTGTGTGGTATATATGTAGTATATATTATATATGTGTGTTGTGTATATTATAATATATATATACTATTATGTATATTATATATATATATATAAGGTTCAAGATTTAAAAGTTTTCCTTTTTCTCAATTCACTGCCGTTTTCCAATATTATATATAACATGTCACCATAGAAAGATGTATTTAAAATGTGAAAATTGCATAAATGCATAGCTAGAATGAATAATATTCAAGATAAGAATTGATAACTTAACTTCCATTCAAACTGAGGCCTTGTCCAAACAAGCATTGTTAGCTTTGCATTCTAAACACGATAAAAAGACTGCTTGCTGGCTGCGATAGCTGTTAGGTTCAAATCCAGGTTAAAACTTGGATTCAATGCTGAGTTTAATAAGCTCGCCTAGTTAGTGATTGCCTTTCCGTATAATGCTTATCGTCATAAAGACCTCGTGACCCAAGTTCAAATCCGATGAGCTGTTCATTTCCATGTAAGTAATACCCTTGGGAAAGTATAGTATGCATTCAACATATCTCCCAGTTACAGTAAATAGTAGGGCAGACTGAGGTCTTTGTTGACAACTGGTCTAGAAAAGGAAAAAATCTGAATTCAAAACCCGTTAAACTCCACTGCAAATTGATACATCCTATAGAAGCGGGAAGTATATGCGGCGAAATACATCATTCGAACCAAAATTCCGCTGAGGGGGGACCAAAAAACAAGCCGAGTTCATCGTCATCTCAACAGCCAACTTCTTTTGGTCAACAATATCTTCGTCTTCGTCTAGCACTGGAAAATCCGTCCGTCGTAGTCGAATAATCTTAAACAGTCAAAATCGCATTCCTATTATTTGTGTCTGTTGACTAAAATCCATTTCTTTACTGGGTCGTTCGCAAAGCGCTCCGTCGTTGTTGTCAACTGCTTCTCTGCTGCTGACGCCACCGCTCCAACTCACTGTCATTATGGACATATTTACCAAAACATCCGGGCACATCAGTCGAACCTCGCTCCCTCCAGTGCCCAAATCGCATTTTTTGCATGCGAGAGGATCGAGTTCAATCCCGCAGCAGACAATATCTTGCTCTTTTTCCTTTCTCTTTCTCCTACACTGCTCATGGTGGGGTGTTTGTAACTGAAGAATTGATGCAACCAAACTTCTGCAGCTAGTAAATAATACATTTTATTACTTATAAATTAGCAACCCACCTTTGAGGTACGCATTCTGTATAAAATCCGATTGGTTATCTATTTTCCAATCTTTATAATCTTTTCATTTCCTCTATTTCTGCCTCTTTTTCTCTCTAGTTCTGTGTGTGTGTTGTATAAGTACTATATATATATATGTATATATATGTTTTGTTGTTGTATATATATATATATATGTATATATATATGTTTGTTGTGTGTATATATATAATTAATATATAATTTTGTATATATATATATATGTATATATATATGTTGTGTTGTATATATATATATATGTTATATGTATAATATATGTATATATGTGTTTATATATATATATAGTTGTTGTGTGTATATATAATATGTGTGTGTGGTATATATATTGTGTGTGTGTGTATATATATGTATATATTGTGTGTGTGTGTGTTTATATATAGGTGTGTGTGTTGTAATATATATGTATATATGTGTGTGTGTTGTGTGTATATATATATGTGTGTGTGTGTGTATATATATGTATATATGTGTATATATATGTATATATGTATATATATATATGTGTGTATATATATATATATATAAATATTTATGTGTAGTGTGTGTGTGTGTATATATATATATATATATATATATATATATACCTTTGAGGTACGCATGTCTGTTATAATTCTATTGGTTTCTATTTTCCACTCTTTATATATCTTTCATTTCCTCTATTTCTTCTCTTTTCTCTCGAGGTTTTAAATATGCTTCTCATCTGGTTTTTTTTTTTAAAATTTTCTTATCTTCCAATTTTGTATTTTGCCCTCCATTTTATCAATATCTCTGCATATTCATATCTATCAGTTTTTGTGATAATTTATATCTGATTCTTTGCTAAATGTATATTGCCTAAAAAGAAATATTGCTTCATCTCTTGATTCTTAATTCATTTTACACAAATAGAAGTTCAAGTCAATCATGAGAAAATTTTCCAAGAAATGTGCCTCTGCCATAAAATATTTATTGATATCTTTGCGCAACTTCAACATTAGGAAAAGAGGTAAAAAAACATTTATCTATTAAAATTTAGTTACATTATAAAGTATTCCAGAATGGTTTATTTCCTGGGAACAATCTAAAATCAAACACTATTCTTTATATTACTCTTTATTTATTCACTGTCACAATAAACAAGTTTATTAAGAAAGAATGAGGAAGGATATTTTGTTTGTTCTTTTCATCCTTGCCTTATCATTTCCCTTTGTAAAGGTTTTCTTCTTTCATTACTTTTTATTTCATATCAGAACACACATTAAAGAGATGAACATTATACAAAGATTGAGTTTTACCTGTTTTGTATGCATGCAATTGAGTCATTTCTATTTGTTTCATATCTTATTAATGCTTAAGCATAGAACCCAGGTGGGAGCAGTCCATGAATTGCAAATACTCCACTTTGGCCCTTTCTTGGGCTAGACGGTCGGTCGGAGACGCTCCCTCCGATCAGTGGCTGGTCATGTCAAGCCCTGTACCTATATGATTGCTCCAACCTTATTGCCCTTATGGCAAGCTCCAACCCCTTTTTATCATATGGGTGCTAGAAGCGGTGGCTGAAGGTCTACAGTCCTGGAATGACGTTAACTCTATCTGATGTGAGGTTCCAGTTCTGGGTTTGGGGAATGTGAGACACCCCTTCATCACTATTGCTCCCTGGTCCACTCTGACCTGGAGTGCTAGTACTTGTTAGGTCCCATCTATGGGTTAAATAGAAAAAATTGTTTGTAAAAAAAAATTGAGTATCCATTAAGAATGAATTCATTTCAAACTTTGTTGGCATTAAATGACCAACTGAGGTTATATGCTGTAAAACAAAACAAACTAAACTAACCAAACCAAAATCATATCTTATTAGAAAGAAGAACATTCACTGCGTCACTTTCACTCATTCATTATTATTGTAGGCACCAATCAGATAAACATTAATCTATAAGAAACTAAAATACCTACCCGACATTGCCTGGTAGAGGGGGCATAAAAAGTTAGTCTTGCAGATCCATTGATTTTTTTTGTTGGTCTTCCATAATTGATTTGTTTATGTTTTAATCATGAACACCACCAATGAATTTCCGCTCTTTTTACTATTCAAATTCTAATTTTTAAATATCTTCACAAATATAAATAAAATCTTTATATTTTTACACAAAAACCAAGCTCTGGTGATATGAATGTTATATAGATTTACTTTGTTATCAATTGTTTTATTTTTCATAGTTTTCTCCGGACATACATACACACAACTGCCCTTTATATATGTATAGATGGCTTATTTTCTTCCTTATTTCTACATTTCTTTCATTTATGATATAGAATAAATTTTCCTTTTGTACAAGTTGTTAAATTCTAAAACTTGATTTTATTCCCATTTGATTCATATTTTATAATTTTTATCAAAAAAATGATCTCAATATTTACTTTGCTTAAGTTAAAATGCTAAGTTCTTCTGCTATTTTGATTTCAAAATGAGATAATATTTTTTCTTCTTTTTCTAGGTGAGTGGTGAATTATTTTCAAAGTTTGAAAACAAAACATCAGTTTTATTGAATGGAAAATTAACACTTTAATTTATAGTAAGATAAAAACTTTTTACAGAAAAAAAGTTTCTTGTTTATTTAACGTTTCTTTTTTTTTTTCTTTTTTTTTCTTTTGTAAATGATTATTTATAATTCTATAGCAATATTCAAGCAATAGTGTGTGTATGTGGAAGGGAGTTTTTTTTTTCAGATCTGTCTATACAATATATATATATTATGGTAGGATTATGTTCATGTTTATTTACTATTAAGGCACGAAGAGAAGTGAGGCAGAGAGGAGAGTAGCCTCCACAGCATAGAGAGCCAGAAGGAAGGAGAGAAAACTGCAGCCCCAGCAAGCATCACAGTTTGTGTGCAGTCAGTTCACTCAGGTATTAGCCTGCTCAGCCACTTGCCCAGATGCAGATAAATTTTTTTTTTTGACACTACGTCATTGTCCTTCGTAGACGGAAAGGTACCAACAAAATGTTCATGCTATTTTGTTGGAGCATTTTTACTCATGAGAGAATAAATTTTATTTATAGAGATCAAGGTATTACTGCATAATTTTTAACAGCTGTATTTTGTTTGTTTACAAACTTTTATTAGTGCGCCATGCCCCCCCCCCCACACACACACACTTATATACAGTGTGTCCATAAAGTCTTGCAGCAGATTTAGAATGTGATAACAAAGATGGTGGTTATGTTGAAAAGCTATAGTCAAAAAGTATATGAAAAATAAAACTTCAAGAGTTGAACTTTCATTTGGTTTTGATTAAATGATTCTATCATTTGTGCAATGTAAGTTATTAAGTTTGAAATTTCAAAACTGCTCCAAGAACACCCTGTATATATACATTTTTTTCTTTTGTTTTCTTTAAAGCTGAATGCAATGAAATTGCCAAGAAAATGCAAAATCTAATTTGAAGTTGTAACAAATTTTAACTGTTTGTTTGAAGTCTTTTATCGCTGGAACTAAATTCCTTTATTTTTCTCAATTGAAACTTATCAGAGTCAAGAATGGTTTACAAGGTTTCATGGGTTCATTCATAAGTCTATTCTTTGTTATCATGTTATTGAAATTTAGTCATTGATAAAAATTTATAAATTGCTAATTTTGATGCAGCTTCGATATAATATGGAAGCTGCCATATGTAGTGTAATTATTATTGTCTATGGGGATTGAAAGAAGAAAGAGAAGAAAAAGAAATAAGAACAAAAAAGGTTCAAATTTGGAAGAGTAAACACTAAGTGGGGTGCTAGTAATTTGACTGACAAATGATCTTGGAAATAGATTTTAAAATAAAAATGGATATCCCGGGTTTTGACCGGAAACGGATGTGGCTCTCCCACCCCTCGGGATGAGAAATGGAAGAAGAAGAAAATCGGTGTCTTTTTGGCCAAGCCTCGTGGGAAGCAGGTGGGACTTTCATGGTTCCCCCGAGGGGTTCGATATAGTAGCAAACATGATTTACGACAGAGTAATTTGACCATACCCCCTCTCTCTTTCTCCCTATCTTTCCTTCTCTCTGAAAAAGAACCCATGTGTGTCAAAGAAATAAACAGCTCCTTGTGACTATACAACTTGCATGTGTGGTTTCTGGACTAACGACCATTACTACTACTAACGATGACTACTACAACAACTTGAGTTGGCCTATGTGACATACATCATTCTGGTACACATGTTGCTGAGGCAGATTCAATAGTGTAACTTTTCAATGGCCAGTTATTTTGCCTTCATCATATTACATCCCCCAAATGCAAGATATAATTCTATACCATCATTACAGCACAATTTCCTTCAGCATCAACTCTCTCACTTCAACCTCAACACTGTTTCTTTTTCTCCTATATAACAATGAAAGTAGACACCAGAAATTTAAATGTTTTTAGTAACATTCCTTAAAATGCCATCTCATGAATTTTTTTAAAATTGAAAATATTATTTAAAATAAAAGGGAAAAAAGGGATCATTATTTTTTTGTCTTAAAGAAAAAAAAAACAAAACAATTTCATCTTTGAAATGGGTCTTGATAATTTGTATTATTCAGATTTTTCAGACTGCTGTCCTCATCTTTATTGTTATATACACAATTATTCAGCCAATATGCCATCTGGTTACTGGAATGTGAATAATCTATCCCAATAAATTAAATAAAGGGTTTGGTTCATAGTTCTGTGAAGGCTCCTAATTCCAACAAGAAACACCTGAGGAAGGCTGTAGGTCACATTGGTCAAACCATTGTGTATATCACAATATAGAAGAGGACAACAGTAAAAGAAATGGAAATAATACAAATTTCATCTTTATTTATAACACAATATTTACGCCAATATATTCTTCACCTTTCACCATGGTTATGTTTCATCTGGTAGTCTTTAGAAATACATCACTATTATTATTATTAGATTAACAGGTAACGGAATATTCTATGTGTTTGGGCAGCCACATCTTACTGATCCATCTGGAAATGATCAAAAATGATGAGACTAATTTTTTGATCTTTTGTTGGCTGAGATATTTGCATGTTCATTAAACATTGTCAGTGTTTAAATATCATCTCCTGTTTGTGTAGATTTAAGATTTATTTTAAAGTATTCTATGTCCTGGGAATGACGTAAAACTCTATCTGATGGTGAGGTTCCAGTTCTGGAGGTCTGGGGAATGTGGAGTACCCCTTTACTGCCATTACTCTCAGGTTCACTCTGACCCGGAGTGGTAGCACCTGTTAGGGTCCCATCCATGGGTTAAATGGATGTGTTTATAAAATTAAGTTTAGAAATTTTCTTTTAAACTATCACTGTGAATCTTTCAAAACTTTGCCTGCATTAAATGACCCACTGTGGCTGATATGGCATAAAACAAACCAAACCAAACCAACTAATTATGCCCATGAGGCATGAACACATTTCTCCTTACATTCTCTTCTAAGACTAGAGAACCTAAAATTTCATCACCAATAGACCTCAAAAGTTGGAGAAAAGATAGAGTAAGTGTTCAATTAGGCAAACCATTCTCATAACGATCTTCAATAAAACTGATAACCTATATTCAACCTTCCAATCATATATCTACTGAATTTTGGCTTGTCAAACGGCCATTTGATTAATAATGACAGTTTGTAAGACTGTGTTGTGTCAATTTTGCTAGTGGTATAAGCCTACCTGCCCTGGAAAATGGGCAGTTGGAATTCCATTATTCCCATGGAGTTCAGACCCCGCCCAATGGTGCAAGTGAGGAAATGCCAAACTACCTCTATCATTACAGCATTATCTATAAAATATCATATGCATGAGTGTTTTGTTATCATTTCTTTTAACAAGTTAGTTGAGAATTGTGATTCTTGATTTGAAGCATGTGTGCATTGGATTTCTTGGACCAAGTCACCAATAGGCACCCCGGCTGATTTGCTAGATTCAAAAGGACAGGTTTTGCTTTACACTGTCAACTTACGATTGTTTGTTAACTGACGATTTTTTTAGAAACGTTTTTTAGTTATTTCATGTTGTTGTTGTTACTTCAGTAGCAATGTTTTAAAATTATAAAACTATAAATTAAAGACACGTTTTTATATTAAAGACACGTTTTTTACAAAACTATAAATGAAAGACACGTTTTTATATAAAGACACGTTTTTTACAAACTATAAATGAAAGACACGTTTTTATATTAAAGACACGTTTTTTACAAACTATAAATGAAAGACACGTTTTTATATTAAAGACACGTTTTTTACAAACTATAAATGAAAGACACGTTTTTATATTAAAGACATGTTTTTTACAAACTATAAATGAAAGACACGTTTTTATATTAAAGACACGTTTTTTACAAACTATAAATGAAAGACACGTTTTTATATTAAAGACACGTTTTTTACAAACTTTAAATGAAAGACATGTTTAACACGGGAATGGTTAACAGTTTTATGGGGAAATTTTAAATTATACTCAAACTATAAATGAAAGACACGTTTTTATATTAAACACACGTTTTTTACAAACTATAAATGAAAGACACGTTTTTATATTAAAGACACGTTTTTTACAAACTATAAATGAAAGACACGTTTTTATATTAAAGACACGTTTTTACAAACTATAAATAAAAGACACGTTTTTATATTAAAGACACGTTTTTTACAAACTATAAATGAAAGACATGTTTAACATGGGAATGGTTAACAGTTTTATGGGAAAATTTTAAATTACACTCAATCGCTCTGGCACCATAATCAGAAGTTTTGCTTATTAATCAAAAGTTGATGAATATTTTTCAACACTAACAATAATTTTTTTTTAAATTAGGAAAAAATATTAATTTTCTGGTGCCAGAGTGATTGAGCGTGATTTAGGATTTTCTCATAAAACTGTTAACCATTCCCGTGTTAAACGTGTCTTTCGTTTAAAGTTTTATAATTAAAAAAAATTGCTATTGAATTAAGAACAACAACATGAAATAAGCAAAAAAAACAAAAAAAAAACGTGTCTTTAATATAAAAACGTGTCTTTCGTTTATAGTTTTATAATTTAAAAAAAAATTCCTACTGAAGTAACAACATGAAATAACTAAAAAAAGGGTCTAAAAATCGTCTTTTAACAAACAACTGGAATTTGATAGTGAAAAGCAAAACCTGTCCTTTTGAATCTAGTAAACACCCGGGGTGCTTATTGGTTACTTGATTCGATTCCTTTTTATATGAATTAACTATTATTTACATTTGGAAACAGAAATACATAAGCTTGTTATTTTGAGACACCACTGAGATTATAATGTGATTGAGATCTCTTTCAAGCTGAAATCATGAGTCCTATTTTGGTACAAAATTTTGTGGATTGCTTTATAGGAAATTATATGCATAGAGACATACACACAGACAGACATATTTGCACACATAAGTGTGTGTGTGTATATATATATATATATATATATATATATATATATATATATATATATATATATAAGTAGTCAGGGTAGCCTAAAGTCATTATCAGCTAGACAGCGAGGGAGTCTATCCCCTTTTCACTAGTACTAGACATAGGAGATTGTTTTTGTGTCTAAGATGGAGCACCACACCTACCATCAGCTCCTCACTTTACTGTACAGATCCTTGTGTTACTCATATGCTGAGTTGGTGACGGCTGGTATCAAACCAGGAACCTTGTGGTTCCTAGTCGAACACTCTACCGGCTGAGCTAAACCAGCCCTTATATTCATATATATATATATATATATATATATATATATATATATATATACTCTTTGCTGGGGTACCAAGTAATTTGGTATTAGGATTATTCTAAGCTGGTCCTTTCTTCCAACGGTACAGTGTAGAAAAGTTCAGGTCTGATTTGAGAGCTCAATGTTTACATTTTATAAACAGAGCAAAGTAATTAGTAAAGACAAAAAGATTAAAAATCGGTATTCAATAAAGAATGTGATCTGATGAAACTCAGAGGGTTCTCAGATACCCATGGGTGGAAATGGACCATAATCACTTAATACCCGATTTTTAATCTTTTTTTCTTTACTAATATATATATATATATATATATATATATATATATATATATATAATATACACATAATATGCTATCCAAAAGTTTGGAGGAATTTAAGGCATGAAATGTTTTCTTTAAAGAAAGGAAAATTATGAGATTCTTATTTCCTTTTGAAGTGTATTTTGACAGAAACCCTATTTCCTGGCATATAAGATTTACAAAGATATTTAGGGGAGTACCACACACTGCAACCAAGATCCATAACTGTCGTTTTCAAACTTTGCTAGATAACCCTCTAGTCCTAATACCAGCGAATAGAATGCTGTGTAATATTGGCATAGAGAATTATTTTAATGCTAAATGTGCATTTCATATGGTGGCAAAAATGGTATGTGTTGTAGAGGAGTTAACACCCCTACAGGATGGACTGGCTCATAGCCTATAATAGTCGACATAGCAGTGATAGAAATGGAAAATTATATTTGGAAAAAACCACTGCATTTGACTACACACATTTGACCCTCCTCATTCTTGTAAGTTTGTCTTAAACAAATTCTGGAAACAGCACCCCCTAAAAAGGCCAGCTATATGGCCACTTACCTCCTATTACACAAACTACCCAAGTAAGACAGACAAGACACACTTAGGATTGAACTCATGAATTGTTGTAGAGGAGTTAACACCCCTACAGGATGGACTGGCTCATAGCAGTCGATGTTGCAGTGATAGAAATGGAAAATTATATTCGGAAAAAATCACTGTGTTTGACTACACACACTTGACCCTCCTCATTCTTGTAAGTTTGTTTTTGTGAATTGTTCTACTTCTTGTTTTTATGTAATAAGTATCTGTTAGCACCAGATACAAGTGCTGAATAAGATATATCTTGAGCACACTATTTCTCTGTGTATCTTTTACCAGCTCAATGATACAACAGTATGTGAAATTTCTAGTGAGACATGAGAAAACACTGAACAATAGGACATATACATACATTGATCAATTTGTTCAACTACCCCAAAATTTTGCTCCCCATATATATATTGTTAGGGAGAGTTATCTCCCCTTAACAATTCAAACTGGATACTCTCTAAAAAGGAGGAGGACAAAATACTGACAGCCAGAGACAAGAACCGAGCCCGGTACATGACACATGCATATCCTACATCAAGCCGAACTGAATCCAAAACCATCCCACTGTATTCCCTGTCAGTGAGAATAAATAAAACAAGTATTGTTAGTGTTAACATATTCCCTGTTTTTATTATCAATTCTGTATATACTACATCTCGGTATATAACATATATATACAGTGATGCTGATAGTTTTTAATTTAGTGTGTTCTGGGATGCACAGATTTGATTTGAATGAGTCCCAACTAAAGTTTCTTAATAAATTGCAGAGTTTTTATATTTGAACAACTAAAGTCATCTAACCCCTACCTTGTAATTTGTTTCCAAGAAAATATTGAAATGTATTTACAGTTAGCTGGAAATGGTGGGGAGAAGAAAAGAAAAACACTGAGATGTGTGGATACAATTTTTCTGCGTCCTTTTAGACTTTTATGTGTCAGTGACGCAGGACGCATACATTCCAGTATCTGTGTGTGTGTATATATATATATATATATATATATATATATATATATATGAGAAAGAGAGAGAGGAATGATAAGATGTATGGGGCTTGTGTAATGGAAGCACAGAAACAGCAGCTGGTCATAGTAATCACTGAATTTGACATGAGTTATAATATAGAAATTTATGACGATACTCCCCAACAGACTAAATAGAGAAGAAAGAGCAGACACAATCTCTTCTGGATGTTATTTTAATTACATATGCCCCCCCCCAAAAAAAAAAAAAAACAAAACAAAAAAAAACAATGAACGATGGTCAGCTAATAGGGCACTGCTTACCTCCAGACAGCCCAATAATAAAAAAAAAAAGTGACATATTTGTTGCTTCTGCAGCAAATAGTTGATTACAAATGCAGCAAAATTACTGTGTTGCTGCTCGTTTATTATTTGTCTCAACTTTCTGACTGCCTCCTTCTGATAAAGCAACAACTAACCACACAATTGTGATAAATGTACAACTTATCTTTTATCTATAAGGTAAATTGCTATTTGTGTTTTTATATGTATCTGGTCTTTAAAGTGTCTGAATTGATTTTAACTAGGTTTTATAGATTGATCTATTCCTTTTGCAAACTGTAAAACAATCTTCAAGAAAGTTAAAATAAGTTTTTAAACTAGACAGAACTATTTGAACCATAAACCCATGAACTATAAGATCTGAAAAAAAAGTCAACTGTAAAAACCCTATGAAAGAATCTTTTTAAATTTACTAATTTAGTTTTGTCTTTAAATTATCACTTTTCTTACTTTTCATAATAATTTCTTGGTTGTTGTCATAACTGATTGGGACCCTACAATGTTCATTCTTTTTGAATAGGCTTGTTTTTTTTTGTTTGTTTTTTAAATCATATTTTGTATGAAGTAATCAAATCAATATATTTACATCATTCGACAGTCATTCAATGTTTTTTTTTTTTGGGGGGGGGGCAGGGGTGTCTTGTAGACTGTAAACAGATTGGTTTTTTTTAATCCATGAAATTGTTGATTTTATACATAAATGCATCATATCCATTTGTATAAAAGTAATTGGTAATTTGCTTGAAGCATTGTTAAGTATGTTATAAAATATTAAAATTCGACGGCAATACAATGCGTATAAAAAATAAAAACAAAAACAAAAAGATGTTTTTATGTCTTTTTATTTTTATTTTTTATACGCATTGTATTGCCTTCGAATTTTAATATTTTATATCCATTTGTAGTTTTTACAGTGGAATAATAATAGATACTATTTTTTTTAGAAGTAAAAAGAAGATTAAAACTATATTCTAATGAGTGCTCATGGAAATTCCATTGTGGCATATCTTTTATCCAATTCCAAAGAATGTTTTGGGGTTTAAAAATACAAATGTATTTCATTTTCTTTGCTATCCTCTTTGATTACATCAAGTTGCCATTTTCTGTCCAGAGAAAAATGGATCTATGGAAGAATACTAAAGCCAATCAAAAGGTTTTTTTTTTGCTTTTTTCCTGCTTACTAGAATCATTATTTAATCAATTGGTAAACTTAGTCTAATAATAAACGAACACACACGGTTAGTCTTGAGAAAGCTTTATTCTACTTAGAATACTGTTAAAGTTTACTGAGAGTTTATATACTCTCAGAAATGTCAAAGATTTACACAAGGGGGAGGTAATAATAAAACAGGGGAAGTAACTTTCAGTTATTTATTACACTTAGTTTATCTGTGGCATTAGAATTGTTGTGACTTGAGTCGTAGATGAAAGAAATGTATTTATATTTTTCAGAAATACTATAAGTGTAGTTAAGTATAAAAGCATCGATGAATTTAGTGATTGTAAAGTAACTTTTGAAATACGTTTTTGAAATGGATTTTCTGTCAGAAGCATTATACACTTGGCAGGTGCTAGTATGATGGATTACAAAGAAGCTTCTACACTTTGAATGATCTGATTTTTGTATGTTACTATAACACTGAAAAAAAAATGGCAAGAATTCTTGTTAGGGAAATAGCTTGAAGAATAAAGCAATTTCAGCATTCATACTCATCCTAACCATTATAATTACTAAAAGTTTTTTTTTTTTGTTTTATGGCATATCAACCTCAGTGGGTCATTTAATGCCGATAAAGTTTTGAAATAAATCAATTTTAATGGATACTCAATTTTTTTAATGAATACATTTTTCTATTCAACCCATAGATGGGACCCTAACAGGTACTACCACTCCGGGTCAGAGTGAACCAGGGAGCAATGGTGATGAAGGGATGCTTCACATTCTCCAAACCTCTAGAACTGGAACCTCACCATCAGATAGAGTTTAACGTCATTCCCAGGACATGTAGACCCGCAGCCACCGCCTTCTAGCACCCATATGATAAAAAGGGTTGGGGCTTGCCATAAGAGCAATAGGGTTGAGACAATCATATAGTTGCTAGGGCATGATGGGACCAGCCGATTGATCGGAGGGGGCCTCTCTGACTGCCCGTCTAGCCCAAGATACGGCCAAAGTGGAGTGTTGCACTTCATGGACTGCTCAACCACCTGGGTTCTATCCTTAAGCATCACGGGTCGCCACCCACGGCCAACAGGTGGACCCATTGGGGGTGTCTTACCACTCTGCATTCTAATGCCTCAGCCGACAGGGTGGTAATTACTCAAGGAAGATAATTAATAATTAGGATTATAGAATATCCCCCCCCCTTTATTCATTTCTTGTTCAATTATAATATAACTTCTGTAATAGGATGTTACTCAACGTTAAGTTTAATGGAAGCCAAAGACGGCTTTTAAATGGATAGGTATTTACCTAACCCATTTGCCAAGGTTGCAAGTATGGGGCATCCTGCAAGAATCGAACTCACTGTTCAATAGTAATGATCTGTGAGATTAGCTTACTAACCATTACACCATGATGAGACAAGTGAGTATAATTTAAAAAATGAACTTGTTATTCAGTCAGCCACATAAAATAAAATTCTAAAAGCAAGAAAGAAAAATCAAGCTTAATCTTAGTTTCACTTTCATTGTAAAACCAAAAAGATATATATATATATATATATATATATATATATATATATATATATTATTTCTTTGGGTTCTTTTCCAAAAGAAAGACATTTAGAAAAACAAAATCTCATACATAGACCCGAGGAAGGTATTAAAAAAATCTAAAACATTATGTTACCTTTAAAAAATCTTTTTGAATGAATAATTTTTTTCTATTTGAATAAATTTATCTTTTTTTTCTTAAAAATCTTTGCCAGTCGGCTGTAGGCATTGTAGGAGTTATAAGAAGGAAATGCCTTCATTTAAAAAAAGAAAATTGTAACTATTTACAAAAATAAATACTTAAAACAAATTTTGTGTGTATATATTTATATATATGCACACAGAATATTGCTTGTGTGTGTGTGTGTATATGTACGCACACACAAAATATTGTGTGCATATATATATATATATATGTGTATGTATGTGTGTGTATGTATATATATATATATATATATATATATATATATATATATATAGTGACTCTGCAGGCCAATTCTTGAATGACAGTCTTTGCTACACTGAATGCACACAAACTGTGATGCTTTCTGGGGCTGTTGTCTTTTCCCTCTTTCTGGCTCTCTTTGCTGTCTATGCTACTCTCCTCTCTGCACCTTGCTTAACATTTAGGCACCAGGCTGCTCTATTTTTTGCATCTACCTCCCCTGTGTTTGTGTCAATATTGTATGTTCTCATGACTCTCCCCCAGATATCTTAATCATAGGCGTGGTCTACCAACCGATTGGGAGCCTTTTACTAATTCACCGTACAAAAGATCCTTTGTGATGCGGCCATTTTCCATTCTCCTGACATGTCCAAGCCAGCAAAGGCGCCTCTCACAGAGAATGGAGAACATGCTGTTCATGTCGGCGCAGTCCAGCACGACTGTGTCGGGTACTTTATCCTGCCAGCGGATGTGTAGAATGGGTCGTAGACATCGGAGGATGGAAACTATTGAGTTTCCTTTCGTGCCTTGTATATGTTATGTACACTTTGCTACTGTAGAGGGTGTACTGAAAACACACACTTTGTAGACATGCAGCTTGGTTTTCTTGGTGAGACTGGCATTACACACATACACACACAGAATATTGTATGCATGTATATATACAACAATATAATGAGAATTAAAACAAAATTACATACACTTGAACAAAAAAGGGTCCAGTATTAAAACAGTGATAAACCAAGTATATTTGTATAAGACAAAACATGTGCACCCACTGTAAAATAGAATATAAAATAGATATGAGAATCTTTAACGTTGTATATATTTATTGTTAACAACACATATTCGTTTATTTACTTACGATGTATTGTTACAGCTTATAATTGAAATTTATCAAATAAAAATACATGCGTAGGGAAGTATAACACCTACCAAGAAATATTGGGCTATGTTTATTTTCTTCATAGACTTTTTATTAATTACATTGTTTTTAACAGTTTGTCGATCTAGTGCAACTGTAAAATTCTTACAGACTAGTTTACTGGTACTGGCAAAAGTGAATGTCCTGATTGAATTGTACTTTTAAAGGTAATTATGAACTTTTTTAGTAAATTAGGGTGTCCCAGGAAAAAACAGAACCAAAAATTTTGTAATAAAACTATTAATTTTCCCATTAAACAAATAAATTAGGTTTAGGGTTAGGTTAGGGTTTAGGGTTTAATGGGAAAATAAATAAATGATTTGAGTTTTAAAAAAAATGTAAAAAAGACTTGGAGCTGTTTGAAATATAAAAGTGCTCAATGTATAAAGAGAGTCATAAGAATTAAAATATTCCTCTTAATGTAATTTAGTTTCACTCAAGGGTGAGCACAATCATCAGACCACCTGATGATCATAGTTTAATTTGGAGCTATTTTGTCAGATCAAACTGTTTCTATGATGTCCTAAGCAGAAGATCAGAGAGTAGCACCAATTCTAGACAGAACACACAGATGATCCTGAATAAAAAGCTTGGTATCAACATTTTGATCCTAGGTAGAATATATGATAACTAGAATTATTAGCAATGATATATTACAGTGGGACATTTAAAAAAATAAAAAATCGAATGTTGCAGAAGGTAGTTTTGAATTCCAAGAAAATATTTTGAAGATTAAAATGAGTTAATTTTCTCTCTCTCACTCTCTCTTTTTTTTTTCATTTAGATAAAATAATAATCTTTAAGTTGAAGGAAAAAATTGCCATGGATGTGGCTTGCTTTTTAAGAGTACCTCAGCATTTTTCCATGGTGCCATAGTTTAAGCTCATTCCTATATATATATATATATATATTCAATGTAGCTTCCCTTACAGACACTGTATCTCCATTATATAGACATAATCCTATCATTTTTTTTAAAGGGTAAAATCTAAAAAATGCCAATATTTCAAGATAGGTTAACATCAAGATGTTCTGAAAACAATTAATTGTCATAATCGGGAGCCATGACATTGTTGTACAGATAGCAATGAAGATGGGGACAACAGTTCGTATAATCAAAATATTATTAACTAGCAATGGCTACCCGGCATCGCCTGGGTAGAGGGGGATTTTTAAAGTTAGTCTTGTAGATCCATTATTACTGAATCATGAGTTGAATCCTCGTGGATGCCCCATTTAAATCCCTATGTAAAAAAAAATATACCAGCTACTCTGAAAAGAAATGTTAATGTCTACTATCTAAAATATTAAATGAAAAAAAAATCCCTGCTTTTATCATTTAAATTTATTTTTAATTATCTTCTCGAATATAAATCAAATCTCTAATTATTTTTGGTAAAAAACCAAGCCCTGGTGATATTTAATGTGTATATATATTTAATTTGTCTTTAATTGTTTTATTTTCGAAGTTTGCTCCGGACATATATATAAACACAACTGTCCTTTATATATGTATAGATAGATTACATCTGGACATACATACACACAACTGCCCTTTATATATATATAGATAGATTACATCTGGACATACATACACACAACTGCCCTTTATATATGTATAGATAGATTACATCTGGACATACATACACACAACTGCCCTTTATATATGTATAGATAGATTACATCTGGACATACATACACACAACTGTCCTTTATATATGTATAGATTACCAAGGCTCATCTAAAAAAAATTCAGGGAAATAATACACTAAACAGTTATCTTCTTGCTGTCTTCAAATATTTGCTTCTAATTCAAAAGACTTTATTGATGTCTTGTCAAATTTTCATTGCATTTTATGATCAATACTTGGGTTGTTATCTGTAGCCTTTTGCTTCAATGTTTCTACTTATAATTTTTTGTTTCTTTTTCTTTAATGGTGAACTCCTTCATCTTTTGATTGGCTTATTCTTCATTTTCTTCTAATTTTTTTTTTTGATCAAAAATATGTTTTTGTTTTACAATGAGATTAAAGCATTTCATTAGTGCAGAATAAAAACAAAAGAAATAAAAATCATGTCAATCAAAAATAGGTTTGTATTAATTAAAACTTTATTATATCTTTAATTTCATATTATTTCAAAGCCCACTAATCAAAGCCGACATCTATTTAGATATGCGGATTTCTTGCAGCTGTTAATCCTACACAGGGCTAAGAAACTTGTAATTAGTCACAATGAAGAGAAACAAAACCGTTCTTTGTAGTAAATCATAAATTTGTAAAATATCTTCTTTTTTATTTTAAAATTTTTTATTTTGAATTTTACTGAAAGCAAATTAAGAGCTGAAAAATCTTAAGTTCAAATGCACTAAAAACTGATTTGTATGTTGATGTAATGAATATGTAAATACCTAGGTATCCCCTCACTATAATCTGATTGGATAGTGTCCTCTATAAATATTCGACACTGTGGTGGTACAAGCCTACTAGCAAGACTACCACGACGACTGCTCGGAAGACGTACTACTATTACTGCTACTCAACACACCAGCTACTACTGCGATAATATACCTTACTACAACTTCATAATATATCCCTTAACCCGGATATATCATATGTGATAGTCAGAAAATAAACCAATGAAATTCATTGAGTGATTTCCATTTTTAAATTCCCTGTGGTGTAGTGGTTAATGGATTGTACTACAACATTGAAGTAAGTAAGTAAGTTCAAACTCCAGTTGCACTATTACATTCACTTTCAGACTAATACTCTTGGGAAAGGTTTTAACCCTTTCATCCTCATGGTTATGGGTTTTTAAATAGTATCCCTACTATTTTTCTACAAAGATGGCTTTGGCATTAAATAACCTCTAATTAGCTAATGAAATTCACCTCTACCAAAGACACCGTAACACTTGTGAAGATCTTAAAAGAAATAAGGTCATCGTCTTTTGCTCCCTCGCCACTGTTCTTTTATACTCAGTCTGGCCGAAACGTCACAACTCTCGTCTCGCCAGCTACGAGACTTGCCAGTATAAATTGCCTCCTCAAGGACACTCACGATTTTTACCGCCACAACTAGTTGGACTCGTCACATGTTTTTCTTCCGCCCACATGTGCAACATGCCACCGGCTGTCACATCGATCGACAGACTGTTTTTGGCTCATCACAGGTTCGTGAATTTTGCCCTTCTATCTCACTACAGGTCCTCCTTCATCGTGTTGTCTTTCATCAAAAGGTTGATATGCCATTAAACAAAGAAACCAAACCAAACCAATGTTTCAATGTATTTTAACTTAAAATTGTAGACAGGGAAAACTAATACTTAATTGGTGGTTAAATATATAAATACTGACAAGTTCATTGCTGGCCAAAATACTCTCATGGAATATAATTAAATGAAGTTTATTTTTCAATGTAGCCTCTCTTACAGACAGACACTGAATCTCCATTATATATAGATAATCTTGTCATTTTTTTAAAGGGTAAATATAAAAAAATACTGATACCTCAAGATAGGTTAACACCAAGATGTTCTGAAAACAATTTAAAAAAATGCTTATACTTAGGATTAATAAACTGATCCAAATAATCCAATCATTTTTGATTACCAGTCCCCACCAACTCAGCGTATGAGTAGCACAGGGATCTGTGCGGTAAAGTAAGGAGCTGATGGTAAGTGTGGCGCTCCACCTCAGATGCTAAAAACAATCTCCTTGGTCTAGTGCTATTGAAAAGGGGATAGACTCCCTGGCTGATACTGACTTTAGGCCACCCCGTCAATTTTACTTTTTACTATCCTAATGCATTGATATTTGAAGTTGGTTTAAACAAAAAATGGTGTAATTTTTCTTGTAAGCAAAATACATAAAATATACATAAT